>CM069859.1:94304363-94909363 GCA_036172795.1 Pelodytes ibericus | reverse complement strand
ATCTGCACAGGTAAATGTTAAAATGTATTATAAAAATGGATTTGTCTTTACATTTCCATACAAAATGGAAAAAGTAAACAGATATTTTTACACATGAAATATCCTTATTATATACCTGGTGCAGTTTCAGTCTCAAACAGTCTACACGCCTAACAAAGTACCTAAAAATCTAATGTTTGATGAAATGGGCTGTACATGGGTCTAAATTTGAAGAGCTCAATTAAAAGGTAGGTACCTCCTTAAAATTAAGGGAAGTGAAAGAAGCAGCTCTACATACTCCAGTAGCTCCCCAATGCCAAAAATGACTATAAAACAATAATTAACAAATTTTGTGTTCTGGATCTTTTTCAGGAGCAAGCGATAAATGCATTTTAAAAAGGTGTAATAGAATTTCAGCAAGCAAGATAGAAGACTGAAATAGTTAGTTAATTTTGGAGAGAACCTTGGGCATTGTCCAGCAGAACAAATTTTTTTTAACATTTCTGCAGTGTTTAGCTGTAATTTTCACATTTACTATACCAACATAAATGCTATATATTTAAAGGTCACCAAACATGCAAGAGCTGTGCAGGCAATGAAGAAAATACTTTCAACAGGATACTAATACCATATAAGTTATATAAGCTATTTTCAGATAAAAATGTTAATTAGATGAGGTCATACATTTGCATAACTGTGACCACCAAAAGGAAAGTGTGGCAGGATAAGCAGATGTAGGCAATGATATGCCCACAAGCACTTCTTTGCAGCAGGGAAGTGATGTCATTTGCACAGGATTGTCCTGGCAACCAGACAAACAGCTCAGTGCTTGTATGAAAAAAAAAAAAAAAAAGAAAGAGGACACAGATTTCAATATCTGAAGATATTGGAGGTTATCTACTGCTTGATCTACTGAAGCTTTTCCTTCACTTTTTGGCAGGGAGTGTTTTTTGACATACTATTAGGGGGAGGTGTTGTGTTTCTCCATTTTATGAAATGCTAATCGTGCATAGCCCGCTTTGTCCATTCTATTGTTCTGGGGTAGTGTCATGTGGACTAAGCAGAGCTATCCTGAACGGGAACCTCAGCTCCTCAAAGTGTGATGAACAGGAACAGACCCACCCACAGCTTATGCATTACCACATTATTTTGTTTAATATTTTTTTTAAATGGGAAGCTGAATGTGCTGGTGGTGTGAAAAGTGCCGTGTACCTTTGTGCTGCTACCTTGGAAAATTAAAATGTTTGACAAGCTATTAACCCATAATACAGGGTACACCTGTGATGCTGCCCAGACCTACACCTTGTGGTGGCGCATTCCATGGGCTATACTGTCTAGCCACCATTACCCACTCCCAAACAAAACAAATGTTGCTCGAAGCACAGTGAAAGTGCACTTGAGCAAATCAGTTTCTTCAAAATGGTAGCATTACTTGCCAGCATGTAGGAGTGGAAAACCATAATCCTAACTGCACCCTCGATATATCCTCCCACAAATATGGCTGCTCACATGTTAATTTCTGCAAAATGTACTTCTTGAACTTTACTACCCATGTATATCTATATTTACATGTATTCCAACAAGTGGTTGCTTTTGATACAAAGGGCTTTCTTTAAATACCAGATTATCAAAGAGGCAATTTAAGGCTTACCTTTTAATTCAGCTTTGGTGCCCGGCTTGGCATTCTCGCAGGCTATACATTTCATAGCTTCAGGCTTGTTTTGCACAAAACAAGTGTCACAGTCCCAGCTACCCGATGGCTTCTTAAACTGATCTAACAACCCAAATTGTCCTGACAGAGGTGGTGCGGCCGCAGTTTGATTCGTCACTGGAGATGCTCCTATGAAGAAATGAGTAAATATTAACACATCTGAGTATACAGTCTGTATGCTGCAGATTTTTGCTTGAACGGATTATGTTTGTATTGCCATAAAGGTACAAATGACAAACCTATTAAAAGAGTAACTCCATGGTTTGTAAAAAATTGGATTAAGTTAACTATGCTTTCTTTGTAACCGAATTACACTTGAAATGCTGTGGTGGGGAGAGGACTAAAATAAATATGTTTAAAGCTAAATCTCAAACCTCACTAAAATAAAGGAGTGTGAAAAAGGTGGAAGACCTTAACAGAATTCATAGACATTGATACTGCCATTTAAAACAAATTCCTTTTGAATGTTCAGCCATTCACGTGTGGTATTGTACAACAAAATTAAAGTAACACAATCGTACCTGGCTTCTCAGATGTGCAGGCCACACATTTTCTATCTTCTGCTTTATTTTCCACGCTACACACTGAACATTCCCAAGTACCTACAGGCTTTTTAAATTTTTCATCAAACTGGAAGCCAAGCTGAGGTGCAGCAGCTGACTTCTCCTTCGACACAGGAGGCAAGAGGAGGGCAGCTTTAACACCAGTCCCTGGCTTTGGAGTTTCGCATGCTACACATTTTGTAACTTCGGGTTTATTTTGAACAAAACAGGTGTCACAATCCCATGTCCCTGCCGCTACTTTAAATTTGTCTCCAAATCCCTGAAATCCTGTTAATGGGGCGTGATCTTTTTGACTGTTTCCTGGTGTATTGGAACTTAGAGCTTTCGGAGGTTCTGCCGATTGGTCTTTAGCTGCAGAGCAGGCTACACATTTTCCATCACATGCCCTGTTCTCATGGAGGCATGCATTGCACTGCCAAAGTCCGAACACTAGTTTATTGCCTTCTCCAAATGGCACCTTTGTCATAGGCTTTGATAGAGGTGATTTGCTGGGTGTGGTCTGGGCAGGCGAACCAGAGGAAAATCCTATGAGGGGAAAAAACAAACAAAACAAGATTAACCCCTTAAAATCAATATGGAAGTATATATATGGATTGCAAAGCATGGCCCTTGAGGAAAATGTGAACGTATATATACATCCTGTTTTTTAATGTAGCATGTGTTCCTGAGCGCAACGGCCAGTTAGGGTAGGCTGCCTCGTGTTCAAGGCAGACCTCTAAGCATAATTTAAATACCCCCCATTCATACGATCACTGCTAAGATAATACTGTATGCATGAAATGTGGCAAATGCTAAATAATCCACATGGGCAGCATTCAGCAGTTGCTGCCTCAGCTTTGCCAGTGTTGCTATGATGGCTTGATGTAGAAGCATCATGCAGCACAAAAATGTGCCACCACTTACCAGTATACAGAAAGAGCAACGGAAGAATAAGCAGCTTCCATCGCCCTGTTACAGTTGGTCAACTGCCCCTAGAGGCAGGTCAGCAACATTACATAAAAAAGGGAGGGGAAGCTAACCCAAGATCTACTAACCCTGGATCTAGGGTTACAATAAGGGTTAAAATTAGGGTTAGTGCAAGAGTTAGATTTAGGGTTGGGGTGAAAAGATCAGTGTGGGAGAAAATAGTTAGGAAACAAAAACCACTAATCAGTTTGTGCCCTATAACTTGCACACAAAAACACAGAAAAACATGTAAACATTAGTATATTTCCAATATCAGGACAAATATTAGAAACTAAAAAGACCCAGTCTAAGTACAGATCCTAATTGTATAAACGATTTTTTTAGGTCAAATTTAGATTTTTTTTTGCATTAGGAATATTTTATGATTTATTACAGTAAATATCATTTGATGAAAATAATGGTATAAAAAAAAAGCCCCATGTCCTTTAAAAAAAAAGTGTGTGCACTGAACATGAAGTAAGAAAATCAAAAGTTAAACATCAAATGCAAAATGAACTCTGTCACTAAGGGGTTAATGTGCCATCTGTAATTTACTGAACAGTATATGAAATTATCTCCAATCAAAGCCCATTAATCAATTAACAGCATGCTAGACCAAAATTAAATATGGTTGAAAAATTACCAAAAATGTAAGGATTAAGTCATGCCTTTATGAGCAACAGCAAATAGATTTGGTAAACAGAAATTGCCACCAAGGATCAAGAAAATTACATTAACCCCATCGTGACGTTAGGACGTTCTATGCCGTCCTGACTTTAAGTGCCTTAAAGTCGTTAGGACGGCATAGAACGTCCTTTGTTAAACAGCTCATCGGGGCTCCCCGCGATGAGCTGTTTTCGGATCCCGCTGCAGGCACTTGCAGCGAGATCCCACCTGTCATCTGAGGCCACTTTGAGTGGCCTCAGTCCGACAGGTGAAAATGTAGTCGGTGCTCAAAGCGAACACCGGCTACATTTCTCTAAATCGCGCCGTGCCCGAACTTCCGGTTTCGGGCACGCCTCCGTGACGTCACACGTGACGTCCGGACGTCTCACGATCTTTTGGCAGGGACCCACAGGGTCTATTAAGACCCTGATCGGGTCTCTTCCAGAGTGTTCCTGGCCAGGAACAATTTGTGACGTTTTGGTGCTTGCGTCGTTTGGGACGCAAGCACCTAGCGTCATGAAGGGGTTAAATATAAGCGAGAATCATTCATGCAAAGCTCAGTGTCAGGGTCAGCTGAATGTTTCCTTTAATATAGTACCTACCAAATGAGAGGGGAGGCCCTGATCCACCCAACTCCAGCTATTACAGTATATTAACATTAATTTACATTAGTGACAACCATTTAAGCAACACTTTGTACAGAGTATAGAACAGAGTTACAGACTGTTACAATCTAGAGAAAGTGACCAAATGTATTGCTACTCAAAGGCCTCAGATTTTTGACACAAACTATACATGACCCCAGAAGTACTGCTAAAGTGAAAAACATTTAACAACCAATTCTTTATGGGATTTGAATCAAACATTATAAAAATATATAGGAGGAGAACACCACAATGGATAAATGTTTAAAGCATCACATTTATTATAACAATACAAAACAAGATTACAGTACAAAAAAATATGACACAAAACAGACAATTCAATCAAAGCAACAGAGAAACGCTACAACAAGGGGGTTATACGTACTTGCGGGTTGACTACAGAATAGAATAAACTATCCATTTTGGTTATAGTAGGTATACCTGGTGTTCTTTACATCTTTTACCCTACCTATGTGCAGTCATTCCTATTAACAAATACATGACATACCTGGACTCTTCAAAATATCCAAGACACTTCCTTCCTTTAATGTTTTTGCAGGTTTGCAAAATCCTCCGTGGTCTTCATCTTTCTTCTTTGCACTAATGTTATTAGCCATTGACAGTTTAGCTTTTGGATATATAAAAAAAAAAAAATTAAAGGATGTAAAAATAAAATTCTTCACAAAACAAATCTCTTCACCATAAAAGTCTCAACGTACTGTAGACGGTTGGTTTCAAACCAAACACTAACAAAAACTGAGGGCTTTGTTCATGAATGGACTAGCGAATTTCAAACTTAAGGCCATAATCACTTTCTGAAGTCCATACAAAGTACAATAAAATTTCATAAACAAAGCCCTTAGTATCCGTTAATATCCCTCTAGTAATTTTGCACCTTAAAATAACAGTATGTAACATGCAATTCCCTTCAGTTTAAATGGTTTGTTTCACAAGTGATCCAGGACATCTTTATATATGAATGGATTATGAAGTCATACAAAAAAACAAATAAAAAAAGTACACTGCTTTAAACTAGCTTTAAAGTGAGTAACTAGCGTGTCCAAGATTCTCAAGCCATCTAACAAACTAAAAATACACTCAAAAAGTGATGCATAGTAAAACAAACTTAGTTACTTTATTCTATAACGTGGCAGATATACAGTGATAAAAAACCTTTATGAGTTTCAAGCCATAAGCTAGCTATGTTTTTTTTTTTCTCCTGCTATTTCATTGAAACCCTCCCCCCCTTTGTATATCCATCACAAGATACAATAAAGCAAGTTTTAGTGATGACTGCCATCCAGTTTTATTTCATCTGGATCATTTCTAATTTTTTTATTCTTCCTTTGTCATTTTGTTACAAATCATTCACACAGGCAAGTCTGATAATGAATTGGTGCTTACCAGGACTATTCAGAGTGGCCATATTGTTATCCAAAGTGGTAGATGAAGACGCTTTCAAAGCTGGCACGCTAAAAGTGAAACCAACCTGTGGACAGAACATAAAAATTTGCTTAAGATATGTACAATTGTGAAATGTTCTGCAGCCTTTGTGTGGGGATAAAATGGCATTTAAAATGCATGCTGCGTTATCAGCCGACCAGTACTGTGAGGCATGCAGGCTGCTCCGGTTGCAGACTGGCACTCACTGTTAGCATGTAACTCACTGCCCACTGACAACTAAATGATCAGTCTATAATTTTAATGGTAGGTGTATTTTAACAGTGAGAGACGCATGTCAAAAAAGTTATAAATTGATTTGCATGTCAATGAGTAAAATAAGTATTATTACTATCAGCAAGATTTATGGCTACCAGATTTCTTTTATACAGGTAACAAGCCGAGATTCCAAACTCTCCACCATGGCCAAGACCAAAGAGCTGGCCACGGATGTCAGGGTCAAGATTGTAGACCTACACAAGGCTGGAATGGGCTACAAGACAATCGCCATTCTGTTTGTTGTTCTGTCTCACTGTTAAAATACACCTAACATAAAAATTATAGACTGTTAATTTGTCAGTGGACAAACGTTCAAAATCAGCAGGGGATAAAATACTTTTTCACCTCACTGTAGGTCACCTAGTTTAGTTATACCTGAGCTACCAGACAGTCTGTATTGATTCGTTCTGCCCCTGCTGACAGAGCCAAGTGTAAACATGGCATGCATCTTCAAAGATATAAGCTGGATTTACATTAAAATTTAAATTTTTGTTGAAATAGTTGGGTCTTCTTGCACAAAAAAAAAAAAAATGAAGATGAGCATTAAAAAAAACTGACTATCCTTTTATTTGTTTATTGTGTGTGTGCGCGCGCAAGAAGACAACTATTTCAACAAACATGTAAAAAATTTAAAGTTAAAAACCAGGTGCAATATTTCCTTTGTAAGGGGCTCTGCAGCAACTAATTGAAGATGAACATGAAAAAACTGACTATCCTTTTAATTATTTTTTTTTTTTTTAATGCTGCAGAGCACCTTATAAGTATATTCTGTAAACAAAAGCAGTGATTTTCCCATAGCAAAGTTGTAAAACATTAATAAACCAAAGTTTGATGGGCCAATTAAAAATGCACCTTAGCAGTGGAATTTCTGATATTCAATGTTTGGCAGAGGTTCTCAGACATACACTAAGTGCCTGATTGTTTTTACATTGGCTGCGACTAAGCGCAGGCACCACCACAGAAGCACCTTTGTTGCGCAATCTCTCAAATTTGTTGGGACTCTGCTTTTTACATAGGCGCACACAACAATAGCACTATCTGGCGCTATCTTTATACATAATCCACAGTTGTATTCAGCCATGTCAACCTGTTTAGATCTGTATAATAATAATTTTATCTTTTCCTTTAGACTGAAAGCCTCCCTTTACAATATACAGAGATTGATGGAAGAAAGGTCTGTAGGGTATCCATGTATCAGAATTTAATATGGCATAAATCTGTGATGTCAAACCTTCTGTGATGTCACCCCCAGGTAGCCCAGATTTGCCTTACTATGAAATATTTTCAGCATGTCAATTTTGAAATTGCTGTAGAACTTTATCAAATGTAACGTGAAACTCCCTTTCAAATATGTCATACACTACTTATTCAAAATACAAAAACCACTTAAATCTGTAAAAACACTAGCTTAAAGATTTGTTGATGGGTTGGATTTATATTTATGTATTGTACTTTAGTAGATTAAATGCTAATCAATAATAATCAGTTACAAATCATGCCACTAGGTGGCAAAATTGTTTTTTAGAGCTTCTCATCCACTCTAAGGTAAAACATGTAAAATATTCCAACAGATCTTGATCTACATGTTTGTTGGTGAAATAGCCAACAAACACACAAATCAAGAGATCCACGTACTGAAATGAAACAGCCAAAATATACCTTAGATTTAAAATGTTTCATGCTTCCACTGCATATTCCCAAAAATATGCCATTGCATTTGTCAAAATCAATAAATAAATCATGACTTGGGAGAAATTACTGTGTGAAGCTGTTGCTTCACAGAGCCGGTAAAGTGACGATTGGTCGTTCTGAGCAGTGACTCGTTTAAGCTGGGAGGGAGAAAGTATCTGAATGGGAATTAAATATCTAAGGAGAATGAGACCAGGAGGAGATGTTGGCAGTTAGAGGAGGAGAGGGCACAGAACTTGCAGAAAATCATACCAACTGGTTTATTCCAGCATATTGCCCAAGGACACCAAGTATTAGGTCAATTCCCTGATTTCTGCTGCACATAAGCAGCCCATATTTTTTCACTGCAACCAAACAGGATAGAAACGTAATCTAAAAATTGAACATCTCTATTGTTCCCACTTTGTTTTTTCAGCCTATGAATTTTAAATGGGGAGAAATACAAACAACCCCCCTCTAATTATACATGCGTAAGAGTACTGTAGGGAACACCAGACCCATAACGATTTAGTAGAGTGGACAACTACTTACAGATGACCCAGGAGATTGTGCGTTTGACTCGGTCGATTTCACAATGGGAGTTGAAAATGTGAATAGAGGTTTGTTGGCCAAGTTAGTTGCCTGTGGCTACAAAGAAACAGAACTCAATAAGTAAAATTGTGAATTTGAAAACAGGTAGCAGACCAGAACAGGTAATATGTACTGCTCATATTGACAGAATGGGATAATGTGCTTGGGTTAAAGGGATAGTTCCATCAAAAAATGGAATGCTTTAATTTGGATATTAAATGCGCTTCACAAATGTGTTTTTTCCCAATCAATCAGTTACCATTATTAAATGTACAGTTTGTGTATGTCCATCACCATTTTGGCATGTAGAGACTTGACTTAAGTCTCAAAAATAGCTGCAATGATTTTGCCTCCCTTTACTTTCAATAGTGAAGATTCGAACCGTTTGTATTCCCCACGTGAAACTATGGTGCAGAATTTGATTTAGTCTCAAAATGTAAGTTGACCTCCAAAGTCAAATTTTAGACCCATATGACTCTTGGCTTCCCATTGCTTCTATTAGTCAGATTTCTTATCACAGGGCTGTCACTCCCCTTGGAGACAGGGCTGCCTCTATTTTCATTCTGGCTTTATGGGTGAAAAAGGATGGAAGTTACTACACAAATTAAAAAAAAAAAAAAAAAGTCTTCTAGAAGAGTTATTAAAAACTCCTGATGATTGTCTACAGGGTTGTGTGAAAATGCAGAAGGAATGTAATGAATAGATTATAGAAAGCAAATGGATCACAGCAACACAGTGGTACATTGCTCCGTTCTGGTCACTTTTAGTAGGTTGTTATCAGTATTTTACTATACAAAATTGTAACCGAGCCTTACCGCAGTAATAAGCAGCCGGTGAAAGCTATGGGTATGAGATCGTGTGCAGGCTTTGTCTACAGTTATAAAGAGACTGCTATAAGATTTGTGAGGATGTTGCATTGTGTGTGTGGGAGGGGGGCGGGATTACAGAAAATACACAATTTTGTTTTCTTTTTTGTATGTATTGCAGTAAAAAAAAAAAGAAAGGAAAAAACAGTAAGTAGATTATTAAAATGACTTGACAAATGCCAAGTATATTTAAATGAGTTTTATTGGTGGTAGTGTCAGCTTGATTTAAACCAGATGTGCTTGAATATTTGTAAACTCTTTATATTGGTAGTTTGTCCTTCTTAAACAATTCATAGGCAACAGTTATTAAAATCTAGTAAATGAGCACACAAACAGAACCTTTTAACAATAACTTCCCCAAGAAGACATGCCAAGAATGATGGGTTTTATTTTAACATTTAAAAAGTAAAGTTTTTATGTTCAACTGACCTTTTTTCCTAGAAAAGGGGATTATTTCTATGGAGAATTTTGACTACATGGAAAAGTTTACATCAGCAGTGGCATGAAAAAGTATGCTAGATTTGTATTTTTTACTAATCTGCAGTTGGACATACTTAAAATTAGGTGAATGCAAAGATGTTTCTTTTCCCCATCAGCAATTAGTAACTGATAGAAATTGGCGATTTCGATACAGCGGTATTGACCATAGGCACAATCTTCCACAAGTGACATTACAGTTTTGCCAGAGAACTGCTTGCTGAAGACGCACAATGCTTTTAGGAGGCAGTCAGCCTAAATGAAAACTTTAGAAGCCACTACAGTTTCAAAACAGTCTTGATTACTGAAAAACAAAGTACTAACTTAAATAAAGGCAAAAGTAACAGCATTTATATATCAGTTAAAAACAGGGATGGATTAGTGACTACCTACCTTGCTATCTGCAGGTTTACTAACAGTAGTTGGTGACTTGGTTCTGGACAGAGGAGAGAAGTTAAAGCTGGGAAGCGCTGCCGTGCTTAATGGCAAAGGTACTGTAGGTAACATGGGCAGCTCTGCCACCTAGAAAGAATGCACAGAAGGTGCTTGGGCATTAATAATGAAAGAATTCACTTTAAACAAAATTGTATACCTTTGATAAATGAGCTCCATAGCATGTTCTTTAAATCAAATATAACATTCAGCTCCCTTTGGAATGTCCAGAACTAGAAGGACAGTGGGAGGTCACGTAAAATTAGCAGTTTTATAAACTGCCAATATTTTTTTTTTTAAAAATCAGAGTAACCCAGAGACCGCATAATATAACTACACCCTCTACTTACCTCTTCTGATGGCTTTGTAGTATAATGAGAGCCTTTTTCCCTCATCATTTTGCCACCAGCACTTCCCGACAAGCCATTGGAAGCAGGAGTGCTAAACGTTGGATAAGAAAAGCTGTTGACAAGAGAAGATGGTTATATTAAGTGAACAAGGTGATTCTATCAATGAACAGTATTGATTAAACCTTTGAGAAAGCCCAGAAACAATGGCAGGAACACTGCCATTCTAGAGAACTAGGCCAGGTCATGTATATGAGTTAACAAACACTGCTTATATAGTGGCAAAAAAACCCACAGTATTAAAAGAAACAGATACCCCTTGGTATACTTTCCACAGTTGCCATTCCAATGAGGAATAGGAACAGTAAAGTATGAAACAAAGTATGAATAAGGCTATTTCCATGTATTAGAAAGTCTCCCACTTACAGTGTTTGTTGCTAATCTAAGCCAACACTAACATTTGCTTTGTTTTGGGCATAGTCTCTACAGTAGTGTTCTGTGCGGAGGCAGCACCAAAAGGAATTAAAGGGCAAGATGGTGCTGATCCAGCTTCTCCAAGGTCAGAAAACAGAAAGCAAGGCTAGTGTGCATGAAGAACCCCACGACACTTCCAGCTGCAAGCCACAAGAATGCAGGTAGGGAACACTAATGTGGGATGAAAAAGAGAATGTGAGGTAAGGCAGAGTAAGACAGTAAGAGGGTGAAAATAAAGGGTAGAAAGAGGGGCAAAAAGGTTTACAAGGGTAAAGTTCGGAGCATTAAAGAATGGAGATGTGAAAAACTGGGACCTCCAAAGCAGGAGGAATGTGGGAAAAAGGAGAGCCTTCCTTGCCTGGGAAATATATACAAAGTAATATTGGTGCCTGTATATTTTCACAGAACTCTTACAGTCCTTTGTTAAGTGCATTTTTGTGTTTACTGTGAATGTTGAGAATAAAAAAGGATTTTAAAAAAAATCTATACATTGTGTTAGCAAAATTACAAGCAAATGACTGCCCTTATGGGTGGGACCAGTCTGATTTACTAATGGAGAGGTTTCCTCTGTAATGATGCAAGCAAGCAAAAAACGGCAATTCCTCTCCCGAGCAGATTACATCCCATCAGGCTGGCTATTTCAGCTTTTGCTCGTTCTTGCCGAGAGGGATCCCAAACCTTTGTTGTTTTCTTTTAAAATGTGTCCCGTTTATGAAACATGTCTCCCCTGTGGTTTGATAGGCACATGGACTGGTTTTCAAAGAGAAATGTGCAATTTGCATATCAAGCAACAGCAGATCTCATAAACAGAAGACACCACAGACACATTTTCTTCTAATTTAGTCATTTGCTTACAATTTTGCTAACACAATGTATAGATCATTTTCAATAATTTGTGTTCTCTACATCCAAGGTAAAACAATGTTTAGGTGATAACATCAGGTTTCAGATACCCTAGTAAATTTAGAGGGAACCATGATGGAAAATGAAACCCTTATTAAAATAGCGAGTTTAGTCAAAAATGTCTATATATTGCAGATTTGTTACAACTTTAGTTCCACCGTTAAACAAAATTATAATTTTCCCATAGTTTTCAAAATAAATTTACCAGGACCACTAAATTCAATTGCCATTTGATATTGCTGTGGAATCAGCCTCTGTTTCCTCAGTTTCAAGTGTTTGGAATGCACATAAAGAGTTGAGGAAAAATGACAACCTAATCTAATTCTCTCTACACGACACAGCATTTTTCTATTCAAATAATATTTATTCGATACAACAGATGCAATTAACCCTTTAAAAAAGGCCAAATCCTCACTTCGTATTTTCATGCTTGAGAGAGAAGGTAGAAAAAGGCCTTGTGTTTCTTACATATGGAAGCAGCATAGTGTTAAAGGAACCATACAGGAGTGGGACCGGATTGCTTGACCATGTTATTGAGAAGTAATTGGGAAAATACCTCTCTGCTTGTGGTACGGCTGGAGCATCTGGTACATTATTCCTTCTGGACTCCTGAAAATAAATAAGCATTTGAAGCACTTATCAGCTTTACAAGTTGAAGAAATGTTATTTGCATTTTGTTTATCTAATAGATAGCTGAGCATTAAGAAGTCCACATTAGCAAAGAGCAGACATCACATACTGGTATTACTTGTGTTTAGAGTTGAGCGGACACCTGGATGTTCGGGTTTGGCCGAACTTTGGGAAAAAGTCCGGGTTCGGGCTCGAACTTGACCCCGAACCTCATTGAAGTCAATGGGGACCCGAACTTTTGGCCACTAAAATACCTCTAAAAAAGTCCTGGAAAGGGCTAGAGGGCCGCAAAAGGAAGTAAAATGGGGATAAGAGTAGGACAAGTGCCCTGCAAGCAAATATGGATAGGGAAATAACTTAAAATAACAAAATACATACAAATTAAAAATACAGCTGAGCCATAAAATAGCACTAGATGGAATCTTTGATTTTAGTTTTGGAAGAACATAAATCTAAATCTAAAGCATGGCTGCCAGGAGGATCAACAGAATTATCCATTTGAGAGCCGGTTGGAGTGCAGGGTATTCTCTTTCAGTTTATACTAAGTGACCTATAGGTTGAGGAGGCGGTGTCCGTGGCGGTGTAGGTGGAAGCGGCGCTGGAGGAGGAGGAGGTAGCCAGAATTTTTTCAAAGTGCGCTGTAAGCACAGTATTGGACTGTTCTATTTGACTCTCAGATATGAAGTGCACCGCAAGACGCAAATGTACTATTTAGCACCCAAAACTATTAGAATTTTTCAAAGTGCGCTGTAAGCACAGTATTTGACGGTTCTATTTGACTCTCAGATGTAATGCTATTGCTATTCTATAAACCGAAATAGAGTCCCCATTCATACGAATAGGTCAATTGACCTATTCGTATGAATGGGGACTATTTCGGTTTATAGAATAGCAATAGCATTACATGTATTCTATAAACCGAAAGTCTATAAACTGAATGTCTTTCGGTTTATGGAATACATGTAATGCTATTGGCTTTCTATAAACCGAAAATAGAGTGCCCATTCATAAGAATTTCTTATGAATGGGGACTATTTCGGTTTATAGAAAGCCAATATCATTACATGTATTCCATAAACCGAAAGACATTCAGTTTATAGACTTTCGGTTTATGGAATACATGTAATACTATTGCTATTCTATAAACCGAAAGTCTATAAACCAAATGTCTTTCAGTTTATAGTCGAACTCCGACACCATAATGTTCGGTACGAACCCGAACAGTGCGGTTCGGGTTCGCTCAACACTACTTGTGTTACACTCTGGAGTCAAGTTCAAAATATGGCGCAACCACAGGGATACCCAATTTATTCTTAATTCAGCCATACTGAGGATACCATTTCCTGTGGTCTCTACACTACACTTTTATAAAGGACAAACAGCTGCTAATTTTACGAGGATGGACCACAGCAATAATATATTTCAACTAACCATTAGTTGTAACTTAGAACTAGGTACTCCCTAGAGGTAAAGCTTTTATCAATTTAAGAAAATGTGTATAAAATACAAACGTGTGGCCAAAAGTAACAGATGGCAAAATTCTCCAATTCAGTTATACTTCAAACAGCTATTTTGGCCTCAATTGTGAGGTTCCCTTTTTCATGAATTTGGGGTTATCACCAACAGCTAGTGACAACAGTGTGTGAAAATAGCAGTTTAAACAACACAGTAGTGTGCAGTAAAACTACTTTCATTACAAAATAATTGAATGTGAATTGTTGTTCAAACAATTTAAAAACTTGTTCAAACAGCCTTTAAGTCAAGATCGCAAAAAGGAAAGCTTAAATGCAAACAGCATGATTTGGAAAATACTAACTTTGTGCTTGTCACTTTGCAATCTGCGGCTGCCACTGTTTGCCATTCCAGATGGAGTTAGTGATGGCTTGATGTACAAGGATGTATTTGCTATTGAAACCGATTTCGGCGTTATAAGTTTCCGCACAGGGGGATACGATGACTCAATCTTGGGGGGAGAGAAAAAAAAATTGAATTATAATAAATGTACATGCTTTCCAAATAATAAATAACTATGTTCACGCAAAACAAACTAATTGCACATAGTCTCAAGGCCAAAAATTATGGCACTGCATTTCAATTAATGCATGCTGTTTCATGCAGAAGAACATCAGGAACAGTTATTTAATTTGTCAAAAAGAACTCATTTACAATGGGTTTCACTTGAGTTTCATTTTCCAGAGTTCTCCTAGGCTGGCAACATCCCAAAGGCAATGTGTCTATTTGCAAACAGGAAGCTGACATGTGCTGATGGCACCCCTAACAGCTGGCAAAATAAAAACATGTTGCGGATTAAAACACAAAAAGGAGTGTAAAAATGTAGGCTGCAGCTATTGAATTATGCAGATTAAAATAATATACAGTGGATTTGTATTTTAGGGATGTTTTGAACCTAGAGCTCTGTATTAGTGGTTTTTAAAGTTGCATCAGTTACCATACGAGAAGTACATGAATCATTACTTTGCAAAAAGTGGTAAACTTGAAGTATCAAGTCCTTTAGGATGTTTTATAGTTAGTGTCATTTTACATTGGAGTACATATAAATATTAACCCTTTGGAAAAAGAAGCAAACTAAAACCAATTTGGCTAACCAGTAAGGTAAATCTGGAAATAAACAAGTAGCAAACATTATAAAGCTGAGAGATCAGTAGAGATATTTGCAAAATATAAAAGATGCCAACAAAGTCTAAAAAAAAACAAAAACAAAACAACACTAGCTAAATTGCAGAATTAAAAAATAATTGCTAAGGAGAGCAAGTGAAGTCCCCAAAAATTCTGTAAGTACATAAATGGCAAAATATTTAAGGCTCATAATGTTGGCCGTTTGTTATCTGAAATGGGTGAGACGCTCAATGGGGGACAGAGAGAAAGCAGATATTTAAAATCTCTTTTTTTTTTTTTTACCAAGGAAGAACTGATGGATAAGAACCTGCAAGCTACTTTTACTTACAAATGAAATGGTGTTAAAGTAAACAAGTTTCCCGGGCCGACACCTACTGGTACTCAACCCCTTTTCTGGATCTTTTTCATCAAGTCAATAATTAACAACTTTAATGGGTGTGACTTACTTTATAGTTTGATTCATAAAGTCCCAAGCCCCTCCTACTTAAAATTTATTTATATATATATATATATATATATATATATATATATATATATATATATATATATATATATATATATATATATATATAAAAAGGTATGGCATTCACTTCCTGAATAGATGGCTGTAAAATACATAAGATGCTTCAAAAATATATATTTTAAGGAACCAGCGCATAGAGGGCTATGTTAGTATAAGCATTAATATTTTTTTTTTATCACTGGTTGATCCATGGAGAAATGTGATTCCCTTTTGGAGTCCAGAAGGACTACTCCCCACTTGAAAGCAGAATTTTATGAATACGAAAAAGGTTGAACTTGAATGAAGTCTTTTTTTCAACATAAACTACCATGTAACTGTTCACCTCATAGCAATGTGTTCAATGGATCTGATGAGATATATTGGTCTGGCTCAGCAATCATGCTGCTGGATTCTCATCATATTTTCTTTTATTTAAAAAAAAAAAATTCAGTTATTTTATTATGTTACATATTAAAAAAAAAAAAAAAAAAAAAAAAGCGTTACAATTCCAAGGGGCAGTAAATACTCAACTTATTGTACAGGTTTCTAATGTGAGAATGCATTTATATTGACAAACACACAATTTACAGTTTTCCTATACTTTTACATTGAAATTACATTTCTCAATGGTCTAATTTGGTGACATCCAGTAAAATAGGTTCTGAGAGATAGGCAGTAGTGTTGCTATAGCAACAGCAATAAATTACAGGGTTTTTTTTAGGAAGCATTAAGAGCTGAGGAAAATTATGCAGTTATCGGAAAAATAATTTTGGACACTGTAGGTGGAACTACACCTTTAAGTATGAATTCAAAGTATGGAACACAACATGAACATCTTTGACTGGAGCCAAGCAAACTGCTGCCAAAAAGTGTTCCTCTTCAGATATAAACAATGAATAGACAATCAAACGCTTTAAAAACAGAAACAGCTGCAAGCAAGTATCGCACACATAGGGCTCAGTGAGAGAGTGCTAAAATTTTCAAGCGTGTTATAAGGGAAAATTGCGATGAGTCAGGCTAATGTCTAGGACTAGCACACTTGGAGGTCAGTGTTAATAGACAAGCAAGTGTACCACATTAACAAAACAAACAGTTCCTTTTATGTCCACCGTTGTGGTGCATCAAGACCACCAAGCACACATATTTTAGCCCTACATCAGCTCTAGACAAAGATGACTTGCACTCATTAAGGTGAGAATATTTGCAACTTACAAGACTGATCATGCTTTACGCTCACTGTCAAGGGTTCTAGTGACATTTGATGGGTTATTATACCGCATGTGGCATCCCTTATTTCCTAATCAAATGTGCTACAAAATAGGCTAATGGTGTGCAATGAGTAGAAATTGTGGGTTGTCACAGGCAAATAATTACTATTTATCTGCAGTGCAGGTATTGAGGAGATGAGTTAAGAGGCTAATGAAGAACATCAAATTACCAAATAAATATACTACTAAAAGGTCAGCAAACATTTTCTAGGTTTGCTACAAATTAATAGTTTAGGTGTTGTAGTAATACAAAATATACTTCCTTTTTTCCTGTTGTCCTGCAACATCATGATTTAGAACAAAAATACTAAAGCTCAACTGGAGGTTTCACTAAATCTACAGAGAGCTCACACTCTACAACTCACCCGTTTCCTTTTAGAAAAGCCGTCCGTAACATCCATGTAACTCTTCTCTGCCTGCAGGAGATGAAAATGTGAAATTTGAAAAATTCAAATGAAAATGAAAGTTGTAGACTTAGGAATTTCAGTAGCACATTAGTAACGTGCAGACCATGCAAGAAATTCTGTAACCTGTGAATTTCTAAAAAAAAAAAAAAAAAAAAAAAAAAAAAAAAATAAAAGAAATCTATATATCTATATCTCAAAACTACTGCTGCATTCAACACAGAACTACAATTGTGATGCACTATCTGAATTATTTTAATTGACGATTTGAATTGGCATGTTGCACTTCTCGGTAACCATAGCATTATCTATTACAGTCCACACAATGTATTCTGTCCCAGAAGCACAGTGAGTTACTAAATGAAAAAAACAAAAAACTTTATATGCTCAGTGTCTATATAAAATCAGTGCTGCCGCACCTGCAGTAAACATGCAGAATAATCACGGGGGGAGTGCTTGAGTCAAATATCTAAAATGTCATTTATGCAGAAAACCTGCATCAAATCGGGGGGGGGGGGGGGGGGGGGGGTGTGTGGCGCCTGTGCACTATACAAGCAGTGATCTTCATCTTGCACCAACATGAGTTTGGGGACTAGACTGTCCCTTTAAATAGGAGGGACACTTTTTATATAAATACATTATAGAATAAATATATGAGAGACATTTGCTGCATACAACCCAGACACGTCACAGTGCAAGCAATAATTGGCCTTACCAAAGATGGAGGAGAGACTGATGGAATTCTCTTGGCATCCTAGAATGGCAGAAAAACAAATATTTGTAAACATCCAGGCTTTACGCCAAGGAAATAGGTCACACATTTTTATAACAGTTAAGTGCATTGACTTAGAAACTAGAAATGTTATCATTTGAGTAATTTTAAATAGAAACCCATTTCATGACAAGGAATTGCCTTTTGAAATGGTTATTTAGCATTTGCAAACTATTTTGTCTGCTGAAAAATAGAACAAAGCTTTACTTATCTGAGCTTTACGTGCAAGCAGCAAACTAGTTTCAAACCTTATGCAGAAAAGTGGATATAAAAATAGTTACCGCCAAAGGACTTGACATCTTCTCTAAAGATTGTAAGATTCGTCTGGCGGTGGAGCTGGTAACACCATATGTTTGAGAATTTGCTGGCTTGGCTTTCACTTGTCTTCTTAAAGGTGCCTAAAAGTAACAAAAACAAAATGATGTGCATATTCAATAAACTGTTGATGAAAAGTGGTTACACCAAAGAGCAATAGTTCAGCATTCAAGTTATCTTTGGAATAAAGACTTCTATTCACAATGACCTTACATACACACAAATTCATTATTCAATAGTATTTACCACACAGGCATCGAACTGCTGATAAACTGCAAATGCCCAAAAAAAAAAATTGGCAGCCACCATCAAGCTGTAATCTACTGATATGCCTGGCACGTCCTGCGGTGAATCAAGTGGTTTTCGCGATCAAAAATTGTGTTTTGGAGCTAACCCTACATCTATAATCCTAGATCTAGGGTAAGGATTAAAAGTTCCACTGGGTTAGTGCCAGCATTAGATTTAGGTTTAGAGAGTTAGCTTGATTATTAGATTTGGGGTCTAAAAGGTCACTGGAGTAGAAAATGGTTAGGAGACAAAAACACTACTTTTGGTTATTGCCCTATAACAGAGAAAGCTGTAAACATGCATATATCTAAACTAAGGACACAACTTTGAAACTATTTAGACTGGGTCTTTTTTACGGTTATTGTGTGAAAGTTGTTTTTTTTAGGTCAGTTACAAAAGTGTTTTTTTCATTATTTATAGTACATTATAAGAGTTGATGAATATACTTTTAATATAATTTACCTATTTCCATAAAAACAGTATATGTGTGGGTATATTAAATAAGAGGATAATTACAGCTAAACATAAACCATTATTACAAAGGGTACAAAAATGTCAAAACAATCTTGTCACTAAGGGTTAAAGAGAGTTAGCATTTCACTTGGCTCACCAAGCTTACTTGATATGGAGTGCCTCGGGTTCTAGAAGTTCGGGCAGCAGCACCTCCATAAGTTGTTTTTCCAGGATAAAATGGAGAATCCCCAAGCTGACTGGATTGCAAGACTGAAGTGTTTCCAAAAAACTAAAAATGAAGAAAAAACAAACCCCATGAATAACAGCTCAATATAAAAGATTAGAAATTCAGCCAACTGTTAAATTAAACATTCCGTGTGAGAAGTCTTTGTACATACACTTGAAGGCCAAAGAAGTTGGACATTTAGATATAAGATAGTCTATAATTCAATGTCTACATATTATACTTTGGCAAAATTATAAAATCATACACAATTATCAAAATATTATGCACATCCGGGACAGACAGGCAGCGGGACAGACAGGCAGCCGGACAGACAGGCAGCCGGACAGACAGGCAGCCGGACAGACAGGCAGCCGGACAGACAGGCAGCCTTCTCAAAAAGGAGATGCATGAAAGAAAGCCACACAATACAAACGGTAAAAAAAAAAAAAGCCACAGGGTTAATCACTTACCGGTGACTGAGCTCCAAAGGCAGAAAGGTTAAATGTTGGTTTCTTTGCACTCATGGAGGTATTATGAGGGAGTGAATTTGAACGATCAGCTTCTGGTGACCACAGAGGAGGAGCATTACAATTTTTTGAAACGGCTACATCTAAAAGTAAAATAAAAAGCCAGTTAAACAGTCACACAACGTTTTCTGATTAAAAACAAAAAAGTGATTAAGGGGGTGAAAGTCCTCACCTTTATCAGATGCACGGGAGGAGAAACCACTAGTAGTGGAGATGTTGTCATCATCATTATTCTGAGAGGTAGAGTCTTTTATTTCCTTGACAAGTGAGAAGCCAGAGCTACCGGTGGGGAAGGCCGAAGAGGTTGAGGGTTGGCAGTGAAGTGCGGGAGAATCCAAAATGCTGAAGTTCAGATTGGTCCGATGGAGGGAAGGCCTAGTCAGAACATCAGGCATGCTTAATGAAAAACGACTGGTTGACGGCTCTGTAAAATTAAAAGAAAAAAAAAGAACTTAAATTACCCAAGTCATTAAAAGCTAGCTTTGGTATCAAGTATGCCATTTTCTGTGTTTCAGTGATCGGAATTAGGTCGCTATCTGAATACAAATCCCGATACAAGGGAATCCTAACACTACAGCCAATAGACTTCAGTTATAAAATAACCAATGTGACAAACCTGGAGCATATTTGTATTTATTTTACAGTCTACATAGAGCAAGGGTTACAATTTGTTTTAGATGCCAGGCAGGATTGTGCTGATCAAACTGCTTACAAAATACAAGGTAATGTGTTTGTAACATTACTAAATAAATCACAGGATTAACACACAAAGCACCAGAGGTTTTAAAAATTGTTCTACAACAGTAGCATGATAGATTACACATCTACTTGGCAGCATTAGCAAAACTGACAGTCTAAATGGTTTTAACATGTGTGCCACTTTCTTTCTTTGGCAAGCATCCAGCAACTACAACCACAGTACAAACAACTAGACTGACTTCTGAGAGCAAACCAAAAGCAAGCATGCCAAGCAATGATGCGCACTCTGGTAATATTACACTTTGCTCAACCCCCAAAATCAGCAGGCAAACACATTGGGTAATCTCCTTGACAGATGTACTCAAGACAACAGGATGATGTACTTGATGCTTGTGTGGCAACAGAAACACTCCAGGACTCAGACCCTGGGCTCCAGGACTCAGACCCTGGGCACCAGGAGGTTTCCACGGCTACAAGAAATTTCTAGCCTGGACAAGGTTATTGAAGTTAGCAATGCCCAGCCACAATCAAAAGTTAACAGCACAATACACACTACTGGGGTGCCAAATCGCTCCCTTAAACTTTTCAAACATGCTCTTCAATTGAGATAACATGTTCTGCTGCAGGCTGAATTCCTGAGTTAAGCACACATCACACAGGAGCATGCCAAATCAAAAAGGTGAGAAGCAGTAACAGCAACACAATGTGCTCCCTTCCCGTCAAAGTGATGCATAAAAAGAGGTGTCAATACATGAAGAATTTAACCTGAAAAATTTACATTTCCTATGTTGATTTCTTTACCAACACTGAAAATGAAACTTGAAGAAGCCAAGTATCAGAGCAGCTGTGACATCCTTAATTTTTCCAGTACCAAGAAGATAAGCATCAACATACTGACTCACCTCTCTGGCATGGGAAAATCTAAAATACAGTAATTAACGATGAAGGGTGCTGGACAAGGAAGTAAAATTTAAAAAAAAAAAAAATCAGATTGGGCTTTAGTTATTTCTCATCATCTCACTTGAAGCATAAGTCAATGCTTTCCTTGTACTTTTTTTTTCTGGAGACAGTCTATTGAAAAAACAGCAATAATATAAATTTTAAAGACTGCATTTTAAATAGGAGTCAGCCTGATCTGATTTGGATGAATGTAAATGTGCAAAGATGGATTAGCTGTATGATGTAATCAAATATATATTCAGTAATAAAAGGAAAGAAGTTTTAAAAACAAACATATCAATTAGTAATTAACAGAACCAGAAAAAGGAATACAAATCTGTATCCACAAGCAACTAACCTACACAGTTGAGAAACAAAATTGCCACAAAATGTATATTTCCTGTCCATTTACAACAAACATATATAAAAGACATATGGCACTTTTTCCTTCTGTTTCAATTAATTGCACACAAAAGTAAAAATAGAATTATGTGCGTCTCCAGCATCCATTTTGAGAATTTTACCTATAATGCAACATTCTCCAAAATCTTTTAACAAGTCATGATGAGGTCATAAGATACACCCAGGCTCTCATACTGGCTCCTGTGTATCATAGTGGGCAGGACTAAGTGGCTGTGTACAAGCTTTTTTTTACCTCCCTCCCAACACAAAGAGGAGATTGACCTGATCAAACAGGATCGCAACGCCGCCCCCTTGTGATGCAAAGGTTACATTACCCTCCCATTCAATGCAAGTCTATGATCAGAATTCGAACTGCATTCCCCAGCCCCAAAGTGAGAAATTTGTGCGGTAAAGTCACTGCGGAGTAGCACCCAAAAACATCATATTTCACAAAATGGCAGAGCCCAGTCACACTTGTTTAGTAAAATATTTCATAAAATAAACTTGCATAGCAAAAACAAAAGATCTGAAATCAACAATGCAAAATAAAAAATTAAACCCTTTTCATTTTTTTTGGGTGGGAGTGTCCCTTTAAGTGACTAGACTGGTACAGTCATACATTCCCCCACTATAGTATGAAAAGCTTGTAAGATCTCTGAACTCACCTTCTTCCAGGCGCACACGGTCAGGAGTGACTCGGTCACCCATGGGTGGGGGGCCATCATCATCATCATCATCATCAACATATATGTGGTGGTCATCATTATCTCTGCTCTCCATATGCTGCTGCACAATCAATTCATTTGTGTCTAGCACTCTTTCAGATGTTGCGGAGGCTTCTTTGTTAAAATACTTCTGAAGCCACCCAGGGACAATACTCTTTACAGTATCAGTAACACGGCTGATGATACCCTGAAAAGACACAGAGGGCAAAATAAGCATCAAACAAGTGTTCTCATTAACACGAGAAATACATTGACACTATTGGAGTAAAAATATGTACTCATAACCCCATGCATGCACATGTTCCAAGGAAGCAATGAATATTAGGCTAATTGTAGTGATGGGCAGGTCCCAGCATGATTCAAACAAGTATAGGCACATAGAATGTGACTTCAGAGAAGAACATAGTGAAGAGGTGACTTAGAATGAAAATATTTGTTCAAGCGATTTGATATTTGAACTCCTCCAGTTATGCATTCCGCAACATTGGTATAAACTGAGGTACAGTCACAATGGTCAGGATTTCACATTATACATTGGCGCACACCGAGATTGCACCACTCAAAAAAAATATTTGTGTGTGCCACCTTCATAAATCTCCCCAAAGTGCTGAAATATACAACTTTTGCACAAGCATTGTTTTCAGTATTTAGGACATTATTTTACTAAATGCAGCTTGTGTACCAAACTTGCCCCTTGTAAATACTCAGTTTGAATAGATTTAGAAAGTCCACAACAACGTTGTAAATCTGAGTGTGCTCCTCCACAGTCAAGTTCAAGTGTCTTTACGGACAACTGTGTATGAGATGGTTTCATTTTTGTTTACCTTACACAATGGAGTACTTATCTAAGAAATGTATTATGATCAATCTAGGAAGAACAGCACCTTTAACAGCTAAGTGAGACACTAATTGCAAGTGTACCCAAAGCACCCAAACAGTAGTTACAGCCATTTATCACATAACTGTTATAAGTCACCGTTAACCCAGACTGGAGAGAAGCATGTTATGCTTTGGTTACCAAAAATGGCGGAGGAATTAAAGCTACAGTGACCCATGAACCGTAAAATGTAGGGTGACAATTCATGCGTGAACTTCAATCCATAACATGTGAACCTTGAGTGTCTCTCACTTTTGGCTACATTTATACTATTATAAATATTAGACTGAACAATTAACTTGTAAATAAGAGCAGACTGAAATACTAAGAGTTACATTTACTTGCTGAAATGTGCAAGAATAAAAAGTCCAGATTATATCTAGAAATATAGTAAGCAATTACCGTATTTATCGGCGTATAACACGCACCTCATTTTAATAAGAAACTTTCAGGGAAAAAAAACTTAAATTTCAAATAAAGAACTTTGAAGCCCAATATGCCATTTTAATATGCCAGGATATTGCCCCCAATATGCCAGGATATTGCCCCCAATATGCCAGGATATTGCCCCCAATATGCCAGGATATTGCCCCCAATATGCCAGGATATTGCCCCCAATATAACAGGATATTGCCCCCAATATGCCATTTAATATGCCAGGATATTGCCCCCAATATGCCATTTTAATATGCCAGGATATTGCCCCCAATATGCCATTTTAATATGCCAGGATATTGCCCCCAATATGCCAGGATATTGCCCCCAATATGCCAGGATATTGCCCCCAATATGCCAGGATATTGCCCCCAATATGCCATGTAATATGCCAGGATATTGCCCCTTAGTATGCCACCCTCCCCCCCCCCCCCCCTTCCCCAGACCCCAGTACTTACCTTGTTCCTGCTCCGTCTCCCGGTGCTTTGAAGGTGCGTGGCTGTGAGGGAAGCGTTGTGAGCTTCCCTCCAGCCGCGCAGAACAATAAAGTTTGTTTAAAAAAAAATTTAAAAAAACACTTTGACCGCGCGGCTGGAGGGGAGCTCACAACGCTTCCCTCACAGCCACGCACCTTCAGAGTACCAGGGGACAGCAGGAACGAGGCAAGTTTTAGCTTTTTTTTTTCCCCAGCCACCAATCGGCGTATAACACACACCCATCATTTGCTCCCTATTTTCATGGAGAAAAAGTGCGTGTTATACGCCGATAAATACGGTAGTTTCATGGTTTTTCCAGTAATTATGTTATTGGATGGAAATTACTTTTGCACACAATTCGTAAAAAAACATTTTTCAAATATGGACCCAAACATTGTAGTGTGAAACATGTAGCACCAGCACACACATGGCCAGATTTTGTTTAGCCCACAGATTGTAAGAGATTCAGTTCCATGTAAGTAAGCTATACAGATAGGACTCGCCAAGTTTGGAGTACTTACTTTGGTGTAGTGGTGGGCTAAGCAAAATATAACCATATAAATGCTTTTAAAATAAACTTCAAATATTGAAAAATTTAAAATTATATTAAGATATTTTGTATATGTTGCATTGTGTGAATTTGGTTACACCAGTGGTGCACTATATAACATATGCCGGTTATGCGGTGCCGTCCAAATTCTAGTATTTTTTTTTTTACTTAAGTTTTTTTCCTGGTTTTCTCTCAGCAAAGCTACTTCATCTCAAGTATTTTTTGCCATCTTGGACCAAGGACACCACCCAGAAAGACAAAATTTGTCCAGGAACGTTAAACTTTATTAGAAATTCTTACTCTTTAGATAACTTACAAAATAAGCTTCTCCACAATATGCTAGCAATATCAAGAGATATTCCAGGTGCAATTAAAATCAGACAAAATCTAAATGCAAAAATACATAAATATCCTTTGGAGACCTAAGCGTTTGTATAAAAGTATCTTTCCCCTGGCTGTATTGGTTTATTTGGTTCCAAAAGTCTACACATATTTGTCAAGCAAGAGAGTAACTGTACTTTAAGAAAAACACATTCACCCAACATTCCTTGCACTAGTTGAACACATTTATATTTTAAAATCTGTGCCTGCCCTTCCACACTTAACCATTGACTACATGTTAATTTCAAAATTGGTATTTAGTGTCACCCACCTTAATAATCCTCCTGATCCACCATCGCGGACCAGGGGGACCCCGACCCATCAGCTGGGGCTCCGTGTCAGAGCCCCAGCATCTCCCCATGCCGAGACATACATCCGTGATTTCAGCGGGATGCGCGCTCAGTGACGACAAGTACCCGTTCGCACATGCAGGTGATTAATATTCATGAGCCCAGTTAATGGGCTATTTATCAAATTAACCCCTCCTTTGCCAAATTGACCAGAGGTGTGTCCTGACCATTCTATGTACGCTGCCTCCCTCGATTCTGCTTTCTTTTTAGAGAATACATCAAGTAATCCCAATATGGCACAATATTCCAGGGATCTTCGGTGGGTAAATCATGAACTAGATTGACCTTATGGAGGGATAATACAACAGGATAGTTTACACTGGTCACTTTAAGGTGATTTTCTTGCCTTTTCAATCGATACTGGGATTATGGAGTTGTAACCATGACATCCCCACAATGATAGGTATGTGTGGACTCTGCAATATATCAAAATGTAGTTCTTCCATGACATTCCTATCACTACTCCTGGAGACTCACATATTCCTGTCCCCAACAGAGTTCCATCTAACATGGCAACAGCTGTTTTTTGGGTTTTGTTATTTAGAAGAATCCCCTGACAAAGAGCCCAAGTTTCATAAACAAAATTTCCAGTGGCGCCTGAGTCTATGAAGACTTGTGTGGCCTCTCCACTGGAGAGCGATGGGTATGTACATTCTTTGGTTGTCTGGAGGCATGATTATAGAAATGTTCAGTGGAGAACCTCCCAGCTCCACCAAGCTCAAGCATTTCACGACTTCTTTAGACAGAGAGCTACAAAGTGTCCTTTTTGGCCACAGTACATGCATAACCCTAAGAATCGTCAGCGTTGTTTTTCCTCTGCAGTTAATCGAAGAACTGGGACAATTTACATAGGTTCTGTCCCCAGAACATGACTTTCTGTAGAGGGTTTGGTATAAGGTCGCATAGGTGGACAAAGAGGTTTTCTCTCTGTCTCTATCCTTCTCTAACCTTTTTTCTTGACCATGAGCCTCTAACCTTAACCCCTTAGTGACCGAGTGCTATGTTGCATTTGACGTGCCTTGAAGACCAGAATTCCATTATTTTTGTCATACGTCTACTGAACTGTGAATTTCTTTCTTTGTGTTCAGTCCACCCACACAAATTATATATCATTTTTTAAAGGACAGATAGGGCTTTCATTTGATACTATTATTTTCATCATATGATATCATTTACTATTAAAAAAATAGAAAATATGATGAAAATATGCCATAAAAAACACTTTTTCCAACTTTGACCTGATTTTTTTTTACACAATTACAAATGGTAAAAAAGACCCCGTCTATATATTTCTACTATTTGTCCTGAGTTTAGTAATATCAATGTTTCCTTGTTTGTCTATGTTTTATTTCACGTAATAGGGCAATAAACAATATTAGTGTTTTTTTTTTGTTTTCAAACCATTTTCTTCTACAGTGATTTTTTTAACCTGAACCCTAAATTTACCCCAACTCTAAATTTAATCTAACCCTAAATTGACCCCCACCCCTTAATCTAACCCTTGTAATCATCCGAACCCCCATTTAACCCTAATTATTACCCTATTTGGACCCTAACCCTAGATCTAGGTTCAGTAGATCAAGGGTTAGCTTTTTCCATTTATTTATTTATTTAATTAATTTTCTATTTTTAACTGTAATACCGCCTAACTGCCTGTAGGGGCAGTCAAGTAGCGGTTTCAGAGCGACGGAAGAGATTTTTTTTTTCTCTCTTCCGTCGCTCTCCTCTGGGCTTGCTGTATCGGAGGAGCATGCTCCTCCGATACAGCACACACCCGCGATCACCGGGTGATCGCGGTGCCCAGGAGGGCACAGATTGTGTTGCATGATGCCTCGATAGACACACATAGGCAGTGATGAGCTTTCAACACACACCCGCGATCACCGGGTGATCGCGGTGCCCAGGAGGGCACAGATTGTGTTGCATGATGCCTCGATAGACACACATAGGCAGTGATGAGCTTTCACTGCCTATGTGTGTTTGCGCGCATACGATCACATTCGCTGTGATCGTATGCGCGCGGGGGGGGTCGAGGGGGGGCTGAAAGCCCTCTCAGAGGCTGCTTCGGATCCGAAGCAGCCTCTGAGAGTAGCTACAGACATGTAGTGTTGCGCTAATGAGCGTAACACTACATGAAAACGGAGGACGTATATATACGTCCTCATGGTCCTTAAGGACCATGCTTTTCAGGACGTATATATACGTCCACATGCGTTAAGGGGTTAAACATTAAGCAATCAAGTTTTCTAGGTCGTGTGGAAGATCTCTATACGTGAGAGCATCTTTAATGGGGTTGTTTAAACCGCTATGAAATGCAGCCCACAAGGTGCTAGAATTCCAGTTTCATAGGCTAGGGTATGAAACTCCACAGCACATTGGGCTACTGTCCTCCTCCCTTGTTGAAGTTTCATTAGATTGGATTCTGCAGCTTCACATCAGCCAGGGGCATCAAATACAGCCCAAAAAGCAGCTATAAACTCATTTGTATTGTCCAGAAGTGTTGAGTTCTGTTCCATGAGTGGGGTGGCCCAGGCGAGAGCTTCCCCCTTCAATAGATTGATAATGAAGGATACTATGCTGAAATGAGAGAAAAATGTCTGTGGTTGTGTTTGAAAATGTAGGGAACACTGCTTTAGAAAACTACGGCATAGTTTAGGTTCACCAGAATATTTTTCCAGGTAGTGGCATTTTTGGAGCGGAATGAGTAGCGGTTTCTGCCATAGTTCTAGAAGACTTAGAACAGGGCTCGACAAATACCAGGCGCCAGGTCGCCATGATTCTGGCTCCTGGAATACTCTTTGAGCAGTGTAAACTGCAATGTCCAGGTCCCACACTCTGCTATCCCTTACCTACCGATCAGATAAGGAGCAGAGTGTGGGAGAAGCATCACAGAACAGCCTGCCGATTAGCTCCTCCCCCCGGCTTCCTGTTCCTGCTGCTCACTGGCCATGTGGGAGGAGCAGCACAGAACAGCCTGCCCATTAGCTCCTCCCCCTGGCTTCCTGTGCCTGCTGCTCACCGGGCTGTAGCAGTGAGGAGATGCGTGTGAGATGTGATGGGAACTCCTACTGCTGCCTCAAAATGGAGGGAAGTGATACAGGGTCTGTCTCCAACTTCTCACTGTAAGTCTAGTAAGTAAATAGTGTGTGTATTAGAATGTGTGTTGGGTTCAGCACCAGAATCTGTGTGACAGCATGTTAGTGTGCATGTATGTATTTGTGTCTGCATATGTTACTGTGTGTATCAGCATATAAGAGTGTGTATATAATTGTGACAGCATGTGTTACTGTATCTCAGTGTGTGTGTGTGTGTGTGTGTGACCTGTGTAGGTGTCTGTTGGCATTTAAGTGGATATGAATGTGTTTGTGCATGTATGTAGGAGTGAAATCATGTGTTAGTGTATGTATTTGTGTCTGCATGTGTTTGTGTGTATCAGGATATTAGTGTGTATGTATTTGTGTCTGCATGTGTTAGTGTATCTCAGTGTGAGTGTGTGTGACCCGTGTATGTGTGTGTTGGCATTTAAGTGGATATTAATGTGTTTGTGCATGTATGTAAGAGTGAAATCATGTGTTAGTGTGTGTCAGCATTAAGGTATGTGTGTGTATTTGTGGGTGAGCAAGTGTTTTGTGTATGTATGTGTGTTAGCTTGTGTGTGCATTAGTATGTGTGAAAATGGTGTGTATCCATAAGTGTATGTCATTTATGTATGTTTATGGACTGGGACCCAAGCATTTTTCTTTGTGACACAGCATTTGGTACTGGCTCCTAAAGTTTCAGCTGGCTCCTAGATTTAAATCAAATTTGTCAAGCCCTGACTTAGAAGGACATGTCATCTGGCATAGCAGATCTACAACTTAAATCGACTTTTCTCTCAAGATAAACATTCTGGGTCACGGAATGTAGAGAGAAGGATAACCGTATACTCCTTAATAACCAGGACACACCTCTGGTCAATTTGGCAAAGGAGGGGTTAATTTGATAAATAGCCCTTTAACTGGGGTCATGAATATTCATTAATCAAGAGTGCATGACGTCACTGAACGTGTCCCGCTGAATTCGACTCTGACAAGGAGCCCCAGCTGACGGGACGGTGTCCTCCTGGTCCGCGATGGTGGCGGATCAGGAGGATTATTAAGGTGGGTGACAACCATAGTTGTTACTCACAGAGAATCTTTTTTGTACATAAATCCATGACACTTAAACGTATTCATTCCTCTTTGATTTTGCAATACTTTCCTTGAAAAGGGAACATTTTCCAAGCTTTCTCCAAGGAATTAATTCTCCTGCAATGAGGCCTCCAGAAAAATGCAATTGGATGCAGTTTGTGTGCACCTTTAATGAGTCCCCATTCCTCTAAACAAAGCGCATTTAAAATGGAAGGATTGCTGGGCCTGCAGCTATATGTTCACAATATGCAAAACTGATTCTGGGTTAATGCAGTCAGTTTTTATCACATGCATAATGATGCAAAAACAAAGACTGTTCTAATCCTACTGTTAACATCCATACTCTGTAGTTTTAGAAAGGGCCTCACTGGTGGCCAAGCAACAACCATGTCATTTTAAAGCCCTCCATGAACTGAAGTACCATAATATGGAACAATGGGTTGGAAAAGCCTAAAGAGCAAATTAACTGTGTACCAAGGTGATTTTTTGTGTATATAATTTTATGGCGTTCATTACAGTACAAGCCCAGCTTACCTTCAGCAACATTGCAATTGACTTCCCACTAGCTGCAGTCAGTGCTATATCGCCCATACAAAGAACACCCAACTACATATTGTGTTAGGAAGCCATAAGTATGTGTTCTTCAAACATTACTTCTCCTAGATATGTAGGAAGAGTTTGCTTTTGAAGTACCTCTGTCTCCTACCCATTCATCAACCAATGACTTTGGGGCAAGAGTTTTGAAAGTGCAGCAATCAACAGGAACATTTCATTGGATGTATGGGGTGTTTGCTCTATGCACATATACAAAAATCTGTAGCACTAGGCATGAAGCAGAGTACTTTGAATTATAATAGAATACTAGAAAATTGGTTAACAACCACTGAAGAAGGAAACCCACATATTCCCAACAGAAAATGTAAAACAAAGGTTGCTAATAAGTCAAAAAAAAGAGATATACAGATGAGTTAGGGAGTCAAAAGGGTTACCATTCTTAAATTAATGAAGCAATGAAAAATAATTACCAAAAGTCTTGTGGCACCATCAGGACTCATAGATAATGCATATGCTATGTCATGGAATTTCTGTTTTTCAGTCATACAGTCAGACTATATACCGGTAGTCTTTCCAAACACAGAAAACAGCCACATGCCAGCTATTTCCCTCCCACCTCTGACCTAGCATTTACCTCTCACCACTGATCCCTCCTATGAACACAGATCTAGCTGGAGGGGTAACTACCCACCCAAAGGGGAAAGAAAATGAAACCCCAAATTAACTAGTCAATTAGTAGATTCCCTTTTCGGATATTAAAATGTATTTAAAACAATCAAAAAAAAAAGATGTAATATATGATCACACAAATAAAATTGAAATAAATTTAGATTTTATGAACACAAACATGCATGTCATTTACACATGGGATGCACACATTTGACACAAATAAAATCTGGAAACCAAGAGGATATGTTTTTAGGTAAAAGGTATTACAGGTGTGAAGCTACCAAGAAGAAAAACAAAGCACAATAGTGGTTAAAGTGACATGGCTTATCTTGCATCAAATCAAACCCCCATACAAAAAAAACCACCACTAACAACGGCAGACACATTTCGTTTGATAACCAAATAACCCTTTACTAGACCTTGCTTTATTGAAGGGACACATTTTAAAACAGCCATAAAACCAATGTGGTCTAATACTGTGTAGAACAATTAAAGTGATTCATCAGCAGGCAAGGTACAATGTAAATGTGAGGCGTTGAATACCAGACTAGTACTGCAATAAGAACACTAAATGTTCACAAAAGCTGACATAAAAAAAAATATGTCACCGGGCACGTCAGTACGACGCTTACAACGTGACGTAATTTGTAAGATAGGCAAAGCAAAAAAAATTAAGAGATACTTTGCGCAATGGAGGTGCTGGTTGCTTAACCCCAGCGACTTATTAGTCACCGCTAAATACAATAGTATCCACCGCTAGCATTTACATACAACAACAAAAAATAGTACAATTGGCCGACAAGAAAGGAGAATGAAAGGGGAGGATGGCATGGTGCAAATTTAAATATATAAATTGTAACTGTGGTCCTGTGGTTTGAAGCATGTTCTATCAATTCAGACAGTAACCCCAAAGCACTTCAGCAGTTGTCGACTATCTCGGATGGCGCTCTGCGAAAGTCGGGTTGGACAACATGGGAAATGCAGTCCAGAAAAGCAGTGGTTAATAATAACCTTAACTGAATTAGCATTTCACATACCTGAGACTCCACACAATACATGCACAACTATACAGATCTAGACACGCACCCAGGTCGGCACACATGATGGGACACACACTCGTTATCTCACGTGTCCCGGCCCCTACTGGCCGCACACACATATAATGTCCGGATATAGGACAAACGCACGGACCTGCTGGCCTTGTTGACGGTTCTTGCTGTACGGTGTTCTCCCGGAGCTCAGGTGATATCGCCTATTTCGGATTTTACCTCCTGTTCCCGCGCCTCCACCACCACCTCCTCCTCCTCCCGCTGCCGCCATACGCCCGGCTCCTCCTCGGGTCAGTCCCGGCCCGAGCCCCCCTCGCGTAGTGTTACAGCCGGACCGCTGCAGACACTCGTACACTAAGTGCCTATAGTGCAGGCCGGTAACCGAATGACACCTGAATGATTACGCCGTACAATATGGATCTCCCGCGAGTCCGATATAGCTATACGCGCAGGCTCCGGCCTCCACTCCTCGCGCTGCCCGCCTGCCTTGCTTTGCGCCCGCGCGCGTAAGTGAGGATGTTTAGGACGCCACGGGGCGCACTGGCTGAAGGGAAATGTAGTTGCAGTAACATCCAGAGGCGGTAAAAACTACAGGCACCGCCTCTTATCTCTGCCGTCACTGTATATGAGCGTACTTTTTCCTGGGAAAAAATCGTCTGCTGGTCAGAAGCTTTTTAAACACTTCTGCTGTGCTTGTGTTTTGCTGTAATTTTCTTCTTTCTCATTTACTGAACCCACACAAATTATATAATATTATATATTTTATATTATTTATATAATTATTATAATTTATTCATATTTATATGATATGATCCAAATAATGATATACACATACCATTATTTGGATAATATCATATAACGTAATTTATTATTAAAAAAAATATGGTGGAAAAATTTAAAACAAAAACTTTTTTTCTACTTTTTATTTGAAAAGTCTTTTATACATTTACATTTAGGTAAATTCCGAAGGCACTCAGATTCCAGACTGGTATATGGTAAAAAATCTTGATATTCTATTTCGGGTCCATGGACCGTTAAACAGAGGCGTCACTAGGGTTAGTGTCACCAGGTGCGATAACTCATGGTGTCACCCCCCCTGGATTTCCTCCAATACCATGCCAAACAGATTCCTTAGTAATGCCAGTCAGATGGCCCATTAAATATGCCACATACAGGAGCCCCACAAATTATGTCACACGCAGGAGCCCTTTAACTATGCCACACACAGTAGCCTATAACTATGCCACATACAGGAGCCCCATAACTATGACACACAAGAGTCCCATAAATTATGCCACAACAAAGCCCCATAAATCATGCCACACCAGAGCCCCATTATTTATGCCTCACCTTGGAGCCCAATTAATTATGCCACACACACAGTTGCCCCTTAATTATGCCACACACAAGCACCCCATAATTATGCCAAACAAAAGAGCCCCTTAATTATGCCACACATGGGGCCCAATAAATATGCCACACATGGGACCGCCATTAATTATGCGACACACAGGAGCCCCACAAGGTGACAATTGTACAATTCGAAAACAATACATATCTATAAACACAGACATCTCTTTATAACTAGTTGCATTTATACTTATTTGAATTATTTAATATTCTAATTATTAAAAATGTTATTGAAAAATTGCATTCCTATTTTATATTCCCTTCCTCTGCACCCACATTGCACCTAAAGGACTTAACACAGCACCATACAGTACCCACAGAACTTGCCATGCACCTATATTGCACCCACAGCACTTGGCTTGCACTCATATTGCACATACATGATTTGGCATGCCACAGTGTCACTTTGCCCCACAGAACTAGCCAGTGTCACTTTCCTCATAGTACAGGGGCGTCCAACGTGCGTCCCGCCTGGCAGCGATCTCAGCTGTTGGCCCGTGCGGAAGGAGCGTTAGGGAACAAAGTTCCCTACACATAGCTCCTCACGCCTGTGCGCACAACCCCTCCTCTACCCTGCGTATGAGGTCAGCGCAAGGGTCAGAGGGAGGGGAGAAGCGGACCAGCAGCGTGAAAACCGGAGGAGGGGTCTGACGATTTCAGTCCCGGAAAAAAAAAATGGTGCGGTTGGGCAGGTACTGTGTGTATGTAAGAGTGACTGTATGTAAGTGTGTGTTAGTGTAAGTGTGGATCTGAATGTAAGTAAGTGTGTGTCAGTGTAACTGTGTGCAAGTGTGGATCTGTGTGGAGGAGGGGTCTGAATATCTCAGCCCTGTTGGAAAAAGAAAGAAAAACTGTGTGTTTGTGCAGGTACTGAATGTATGCAAGTGTGACTGTATGCAAGTGTGTGTGTCAGTGTGACTGTATGCAAGTGTGTGTGACTGTATGCAAGTGTGTGTGTCAGTGTGACTGTATGCAAGTGTGTGTGACTGTGTGCAAGTGTGTGTTAGTGTAACTGTATACAAGTGTGTGTTAATGAGGGACCAAAGCAAAGTTTTGATTAGAAGACTATTTCTGTCCAATTTAAAATGACCAAACCGTGATCCTAGCTGCAACTGTCAAGAGGTTCATTTTAAAAAAAAGTTTAAAGGCATCAAGCTCAGCTCCTTGAGCAGATCCAACAGGTGGTTGTCAACTAGGGTTCTGTAACATGGCTGCCTATAAGTCTTTATTGGCCTTTGGATAAAATATACATATCTTGTGAACAGCACAGTTAAAAAGATGTTCTAAACAGGCCTAATTAAACCTTATTTGGGTAATCCCTCTTTAGGGATTTTAGGGTCAGCTAATTCACAGTGCTAAAGTACTGTGTGCAAGTGTGTGCATCAGTGTAACTGTGCAAGTGTGTGAGTCAGTGTAACTGTGTGCAAGTGTGTGTGTGTCAGTGTAAATGTATGGAGGAGGTGTCTGAAGATCTCATCCCCGTTCAAAAACGAAAACAAAGAAAAAATGTGTGGTTGGGCAGGTACTGTGAGTATGCAAGTGTGACTGTATGTAAGTGTGTGTGTGACTGGATGTAAGTCTAGGTGTATGTGTCAGTTTGACTGTGTGTATGTGTCAGTGTGACTCGGTATGCATATGTATGTCAGTCTGACTCTGTGTGTTAGTGTGACTGTCTGTATTTTTGTTTGTGTATTTGTGTATGTATGTGTATTTGTGTACATGTGATGTGGCTGTATGCATGTATTTGTGTGAATGTGTGTATTTAATGAAGTGGTTTTTTTTTTATTGCTGTGCAGTCTGTGATACACTCACATGCTGCACATTACTGTTTAATATATATATATATATATATATATATATATATATATATATATATATATTTATTTCCTGGCTAACCATGGCAGCAGTTACGTATGGGTTAGCTCCACCCTCAAGGTAGGCAGGACAGAAACAAAACTATAAGATGTCCTCCTCATCTAAGAGGTCTCGTTTTCGCCAGGCGAGGTGAGTTTTTTGTCCTTTTTTAATTTTTAAATTTTTTTATGTATAAGAGTGCACGTTGAACTTATCCTGTCTAATTCTGGTGTATGTTTACCAGCCCCAGACATGATTCGGATCCTTCCAGGAAAAGGACGAAGAAGCGTCCACACTGTTTGGCCTGTGATGCCACCCCCTTGGAAGGCAAACGCCTCTGCGATGACTGTCTATCTCATGCTGCTGTGCCTCCTGATCCTTCTCCCAATCTAGTACACCTCGTCAATCAGGATGTGGAACGGAGTCTAAAGGAGCATCTGAGTAATTTTTTCCCGTCCCAGCACTCCTCCCAGGATGATGAGTTGTTCCCGGATCAGCCCGACCCTGTTGCTCCATATGCGACAGATGACCATTACTCCTCGGCTGAGGAAGACAGTGATACTGGGGTCGTTCTGGATTCGTCCCTCATCGACCACCTCATTGGGGCTGTTCGTACTACCCTGGGTATTACCGCATCTCTTCCCGAGGCTGGAGTTGCAGACAAGTATTTTTCTAACTTGCAGAGGGTTCGCACTACCTTTCCGGTTCATGGGTCTATTGAGGAGCTGATCACCTCCGAATGGAGATCCCCTGGTCGAAAAAGTTTAATCCGGCCGAAGACTCTCCAGATTATACCCGGTCGCAGCGGAAGATGCGGACTCCTGGACTTCTCCACCGGCCGTGGATGCTCCCGGTATTCGGGTTGTCCGGCGATCATCTTTACCACTAGATGGTCCGGCTCTCCTGCATGACCCAATGGATCGACGGATTGAAGTCTCACTTACCAGGGCTTATGTTGCTGCAGGTGCGATTTATCAACCCACGGTCGCTTTGACTTGGTCTCTCGGGCCTTGAAATGTTGGGTCCTCGACCTCAAGGAAGACATTGAGGGTGGTGTTCCTAGGGAATAACTGTTGGATTCCCTCTCTGACATTAAATTGGTGACGGAATTTTTTATCGAATCTTCCTCAGACATCCTGAAGCTTGCGGCCAGATGTATGGGCCTGTCGGTGTCGGCTAGACGTGCCCTATGGCTGAAACATTGGCATACTGATAATGCCTCTAAGAATTCCCTGGTGTCCATTCCATTTGATGGGAAGCTATTGTTTGGTAAAGTCCTGGAGGACGCCATTCGTAAGGCGGCAGAGGGATCCAAGGTTTTTCTGCCCCAGGAACGGAGACACCTTCCCAGGGCGGTTTGGAATGATCGTCGCAACTTCCGTTCCTCCTTTCGGGATTCCAGACAATACAGACCTGGGAGAGAGATGGCTCGCTCATCTACACGGAGAAGCGGTTCCCGGAACTCGTCTAGGGGTTCCCGCTTCCGCCCTGCCTCTTCCTTTCGTGGGAAGTTCCAGTCCTGAAGTCCATCCTGCCCGGGCTGCTCCGGTCGGTGCTCGCTTCCTGGTGTTCTCGGCAGTCTGGGCAGGGTTTTCCTCGGATTCCTGGGTCCAGAACATACTTCACAACGGCTACAGTCTAGAATTTCTTTCCCCTCCAACTCCGGCTTTCATCCGTACCAACATCCCGTTGGATCTGAGAAAAAGAGAAGTCCTTCTGAAATTTATACGATCCCTTCTTCAGGACAACGTTATTACTCCTGTGAAGGGGCCGGATCGGTTCAGAGGGAATTATTCTCCCCTATTTTTTGTTACCAAGGCTTCGGGGACCTACGACCGGTTCTCGACCTCTCTATCCTAAACAGATCATTGATAGTCAGAAAATTCAGGATGGAGTCCCTCCGGTCTATCGTGCCATTAGTTTTCCCCGGCGATTCGATGGTCTCCATCGATCTCAAGGATGCCTACTTCCATATACCCAGACTTCAGCACCAACGGTTCCTGCGTTTTGCCATAGCCAACCGTCATTTCCAGTTTCGGGCTCTTCCCTTTGGTCTCAGCACGGCTCCCCGAACTTTTTCCAAGGTTCTGGTGGTCTGTATTGCGGAGCTTCGCAAACGTGGCCTTGAATATTTTCCACTATCTGGACGACATTCTCATCGTGGCTCCCTCTCCGGATCTTCTGGCCACCCAGAGAGACTTGGCCTTGTGTTTCCTTCAGGAAGCGGGTTGGGAGATCAATTTCTGGAAAAGACAACTCCGTCCATCCCAGTCCCTGGTTTTTCTAGGTGCGGAGTTCGACACTCTCTGTCCCTGGACCGCCAGTCCCGTTTGATTTCAGCCGTCCGGAAGGTCAATCTGCCCGGTTGGTTGCCCATCAGGCATCTCATGTCCCTCCTGGGTGTCCTGGTCTCCACTATCGGCCTCGTCCGTTGGGCCCAGTGGCACACTCGTTTTCTCCAATCCCTCCTGCTGTCTCGTCTTCCGGTTTCCCAATCATCGTTGGACGAGCTGATATTTTTACTGAGGGAAGCCGCTCACCATCTGGCCTGGTGGCTGAAGGTTCATTACCTCAGGAGAGGTTTTCCCCTGTCAGATGTCGTCTACAGGGTGATTACCACGGATGCGAATGCTCATGGTTGGGGGGCCCATCTGGAAGATCTCTACGCCCAAGGCAAGTGGTCTCCAGCAGAACGGGTTCTTCATGCGAATATCCTAGAACTAGCGATCTACAGGGTGTTACTGGCTTTTCAGCAGTCTGTTCAGGGGCACTGGGTGCAAATACAGACGGACAACAAGTGTGCGGTAGTCTACATAAATTATCAAGGGGGTACCAGGAGCCTATCTCTGAGCCTGGAATTTGCTCCGATTGCCCTCTGGGCCCAGGGACATGTGGAACATCTGTCGGTAGTATATCTCCCGGGTTTGGAGAACACCATTTCCTGAGTCGTACCACTATCAGCACCGGGGACTGGAAACTCTCGCCTCAAGTGTTCCATCGCGTTGTGGAGAGGAGTAGACTTGCTGGGATTATCTTAGGACACTGGGACTTATTGTATTCTGCATGTACCTGCTGGATCCTGTTTATTTTAATGTAAGATCCTTTATATTTTGTCTACAATAAATTTTTACATCCTTACTAACGTCTCTCCTCTGCTCTCTCATCTTCTGGGATACGCTTGGATCACCTACCCTGCGTGGGCTCCCATGAGTGTATGTGAGTGTATTTTCACTTTTTTCACATTCCCTGTTTTTGCACTAAAATACTACACTATATTATTATTATTTTGTTTCTGTTTTTCCCTCCATGTATTAATCAAGTGGATTGCTACCGAATTGAGGGTAATCCCTTTTTTGTTGTATATTACGTGTTGGTTAAAGCGCACTTTTTCACTATTTTTGTTGTAAATTATAGCATAGCTTCTAGTGACTGCTTGCAGGCAAACGCTTGCCTACAACGCATAAGTTAACTATGTGTTGGGATGTGGAAATGTTCCTCCGTTGAAGCACCAGAAATAGATGATAAACAGGTGAATTGAGTGCATGGGAATATACACTGAATTATACATCTACAAAACCTAATGGAAAAACCTGTTAAATACGTTCTAATATTTGTCCTTTTCTATATTTGTATATTCTAATTCTGGGTGGAGTTTGAGGGCAGTGGTGACCATACTGTAATTGGTCTCTCCGTGCACCAAAATTTATGTGGGGCAGGGAGACACTAAAGTGATCAAAGCCAGGCACAGGCTTTGACAGCTAAACACACCCTGTGTCTGTGATTGGTTCACTCAGCCATATCAGTTACAACCCGACTGCAATACGCAGACAAGCATACTGTGATCATAACTGCAGGATGTGCCAGGCAAATGTAAGTGTATGGTAGTACCCCAAATGATCTCATAACCATATTGCTGTTTTAAACAGATATACTTATCACAAACATACTTTAATCAGTCATAGGATTTTATTCTTTGTGCCCTGATCTGGGCCGAATTGCGTCAAAATACGCAGTTTGGCTGTTTTATATATTTCGGTTCAGTGGAACTTGGCCTGTTAATATATAGAATTCCCCTGAATTGGCTCGAATTTTGGAAATCGTTCCAAAAATAAATATTATTTGGAGAATATAAAATTTTTGGTCCAGAAAGTACAGTTAAAAATATTTTTTGGTCAAGTGATATTCCATTTGTAATTTTGAAAAAAATGCTATTTTGGCAAAAATGGGGAATTACCACGTCAGTCATCCTGTCATTTTCAAGTAGTGTAATAAAACACACATTTATCCCATATGGCAATTGGTAACCCCAGTATAAGTTAAGGAATTCCCATGTGTATATATATGAACAGCCCACTGACCACATAGCTGTGATGATCCGATACGGAGAGGAAGGAGAGACCACTAGGCAGGATATGATATGGCACTTGAAGGTAAAATAAATATGGAAAACGGTACGAACCTGACACAGGTGGTTTGTTGCGCTGATGGGATATGTCTCTTCTGCTCTTGATAATATCCTCCACGAGATATGAATACGATAATGTTTGTAATCCAGCGAGGAAAGGGTAAACCACGGATATAGCTGTGACGCAGTGATAGATCAGCAGGTGAATACAGCACGATAATTCAATATGGTAAAGATAAACAGCAGGGATATCCACAGTACAGACAAGGGCATGTGAAACAGAATGGTCAGTAAATAATCCAAGATCAGGGGAATCAGCAAACATCAAATACGGTAAACAGTCCAGGATCAGGGGAATCAGCAAACTTCATATACGGTAAACAGTCCAGGATCAGGGGAATCGGCAAACTTCATATACGGTAAACAGTCCAGGGTCATACACAGAAATACAGCAAAACAGGTAACAGACCAGGAGTAGGGAACCAGAAGATCAGAGTAAGCCAGGTTACAATCCAAAATCGGTAACGAGAAATCCACAATATAAAAGCGCCAGGAGTTCAGGGTATACACGAGAATCACCAAGCACAGGTATTACTGTGAAAAGCACTTTTAAATTTTCCCGCTAGTCGCACGCTGACATCGGGCGTGACGTCATCGGAGGCGCGCCTGAGCTCCAATAGTGGAGAAACAGGCGTCCTCGGCTGTGTGCAGTCAGGCACAGCCAGGTGCGCGATCAGGAGGGGATACTCCGAAGACCTGCTGCGAGGTAAGTTATGACAGTAGCACATCACCACATAATACCAATTTTGTTTGAGGTTCCCCACTCCTTCTTCTGTAAGTGGAAGCCTTCTCAGCAGTGAGAGTGAAAGACACAACTTTGAACATGCATGATAACATGAACCACATAAGGAGTGTTTGGGTCAGTCCCCACAGTGTTTTTGTGGGAAGTACTTTTGTGGGACTCTGGGTTTCTCTGGCTATGTTTTTTTAACTTTCTACAATAAACTTAAAGACTCTAATGGGAACTCCTTGCTAATTACTGCCTTTTTTTACACATCGGAGAGGTGAACCTATTGCTCATGCTATTTGGTTCGTATATGTTGTGGCTGGGAACACCTCTACGAGCTGCTCTCATCTGTGTTAAAAGACTGCTGCGTAATTTGATCCGGTGGAGTGACTATCCAGGCTTCTTTCAATCTTTTGGAATTACCAGCATTTATGTATAACTTTGTGTTAAATTATGTGGGTTAGGAGGGGCGTGTCCTGACCTTCGATGAAGACGGCTGTGTGCTGAGGGAGCTCCTGCCTGAATCGGGGGATAATTCAAGCAGTTTTCCACGCTGAATCAAAAAAAAAAGTGGATGGCCCAACAACGGCACACAAGAAATCAGGAGAAGATGATGAAATTCTTAACTCCCAAAGAGAAAAAGAAAGCTGTTAAGCACTTACCGTCGCATGACCAAGATGGCGACCGCAGATCTCCGGACGAAGAAGAACTCGATGACGCAGCTTCATCTTCCTCAGCCCCAGCTTCTTTACCTGTGGAAGAAGTGAAAAATATGCTGCAATCACTGAGGAACCAAATAAAACAGGACATTAAAAACTTTACTGTAGAATTTACAAAAGAAATAAAAGAGCTTGGGGAAAGAACATCAAGAATAGAACATAAAATGGACGAAATGGTGGATCACCATAATGAACTAGCGAATCAATCAACATCGCTACAATCTGAAATGTCCATCATCCAGAAAAAGTTATGTGACCTGGAGGACAGATCCAGACGCAACAATATTAGGTTGAGGGGGATCCCGGAGGAGGTCCATCCAGTCAACCTAAAAGATTGGGCTCAAGCATTATTTCTAGCCATACTGCCAGAGGCTTCAAAGTCAGATCTTTTAATAGACCGCATACATAGGCTACCAAAGCCCAAGAATCTTCCCGCTGACACCCCTACAGATACAATTCTCAGAATGCACTACTTCCACATTAAGGAGGACATTATGCGATTCAGCAGATCTATAGAGAAACTATCTGCTCCATTTACATCCATCCAAATCTTTGCAGACCTTTCTCCGTCCACCCTACTACAACGCAAGACTTTCCAGCACATCACATCTGCGCTGAGAGCTGCGGAGGTGAAATATAAATGGGGATTCCCAGTAAAGCTACTAATCTCAAGAAGTGGAGTGAACTACACAATATCTACCCCGGAGGAAGGCATAGCCCAGCTGAAAGAATGCAGTATCCCCTATCAAGGACCTCTACCTGAACGTCGACCCAAGAAACTTAGACTTTCTAGAGACTGGACTGAGATTTCTCACCGCTAATTCAATCCACATTCCAAGGATGATAAGTATAATGCTCCCTAAGGAGTAAAACGTTAACTTTGCCCCATTTGCCTTAAGTGTAAACCACTTGGTTAAAACATATATGTGATTATATTAAGGGTTACATGGTTATACAGTTCTAGGTGTAAACCTTCTGCATATAAGCCAATTTCGTCAATCTGGTTGAGATGTATCACAGATAGGCTAAATGCACCTGTTTATACCCACAAACTATATAAAAAAAAAAAAAATGAGTTTGATCCCACTTGGTTGTCACTTGAATGATAACCAGGAGATCACCGGCTAATCAAGGGTCAGTGGGCTTTCTCAGGAGGTCCCTCATCCACCAAAACACCTAGCTAGCCACTCTGGTATACCCAAAGACGACCAATCGTTTAAGTTTTATGAGAATTTAAGATGAGGTAACGGTTTACTTATTAGAACTTTTATATGTACTGTTTGCTATGTAAATGTGAAATATATGCACTGTCAAGACAATCTTTATGAAGTTATCTCATCTGACTCCTGGCCGTTAGTTCAAAAACAGATGCATTATAGGCTTTCCCCTCAGGGGGGCAGTCTACAATTGATCTTGATGTGATATAACTGAGTGTTGATATAATATGTAAGTTTTTGCCAGCTGCCAAGTTAGACAGCCTATACTATCTAGAAACCAACCAAAAAAAAAAGAGGCACACTAAGATTTCTCACAATTTTAGTTACAGTCTCCTAGATGGAAACCCAAATTACTTATACAGTTATATGATTTATGCAGTTTTTCAGAATAACCCGATTCAAGGCCGCCCCTTTAGTTCATCCGTTATTTGACATGTCATGCTCTCAAGATTAGTACTCTCCCCGTCTCATCTGGGCATGAGGATAGTGCGATTTGTAAAATGGTATGATTTGTTACCCAAAATCATTGCACTTCTAACTTCTCACCGCTTTGTGGTGTTTGTTTTGTCTTCTTTCTCTCTACCCTGCTCCTTCCCCTTCTCTACCCCACGTAGTCCTTATCCTTCCTTGGATTCCTCAAATTCCATGACCACCCGAGCCTTAAAGCCGAACAGATCCATATCCTCAGACAATACTCTGGAAGCCAACATCTCTTTGTATTATGAGTCTACGACCAAAACATGGTTAATCAACAAGCGTGAGTACCTAAAAGTAAACCATTACCCACCCGTCCACATATATATGGAGGAGTTATTAGTTGATAAAACAATTACAGACCAATTCAATGAGTATTAAATGTATGTCAATAAATGCAAAAGGCCTCAATACCCCACACAAAAGGAGACTCCTGTTCGATGAAGTATCCAAAGCAAAAGCCTTAATTGTATGTGTACAGGAAACACATTTTGCAAGAAACAAAATCCCTTATGTTAATGCGAAAAAATTTCCTATAGCAATCCATGCTACAACACAAAAGAAAAAAGCTGGTGTTTCAGTCTGGTTCCACGAATCACTGGTGGTGGATATCCAACATACAAAAAAAGACATGGTCCCAGAATCGGAGAATTAACCTCACGCGGGGGTGAGGGACGATCGGGAGGAGAGGCTGCTATAGGGAGCTCGCTCCCTAGCCTCTCCTCCTGCCCATAGAGATCACAGCGTGACGGGTGCAAGCTCCGCCCCCCGTCGCGCTGTGTCAGCTGCTTGGCGGATGTCAGGTGGACGGACATCCGGCAGAAGGTCCTGGATGACGGACCAAGTGTAAGGTAAGTAAAAAAAATGTAAAAAAAAGTGTGACTGTGTATGGGTGTCTAGGTGTGTGTGTATGGGTGTCTAGGTGTGTGTGTCAGGGTGTCTAGGTGTGTGTGTGTGTGTCTGGGTTCTGACTGGCACACTATTACTGGGCTCTGAGTGGCAAAATATTCCTGGGCTCTGACTGGCACTATATTACTGGGTTCTGAGTGGCACAATATTACTGGGCTATGATTGGCACAATATTACTGGGCTCTGACTAGCACAATATTCCTGGGCTCTGACTGGCACTATATTACTGGGTTCTGAGTGGCACAATATTACTGGGCTATGATTGGCACAATATTACTGGGCTCTGACTAGCACAATATTCCTGGGCTCTGACTGGCACAATATTACTGGGTTCTGAGTGGCACAATATTACTGGGTTCTGAGTGGCACACTATTACTGGGCTCTGACTGGCACTATATTACTGGGTTCTGAGTGGCACAATATTACTGGGCTATGATTGGCACAATATTCCTGGGCTCTGACTGGCACAATATTACTGGGTTCTGAGTGGCACAATATTACTGGGTTCTGAGTGGCACACTATTACTGGGCTCTGAGTGGCACACTATTACTGGGCTCTCACTGGCACAATATTACTGGGCTCTGACTAGCACAATATTCCTGGGCTCTGACTGGCACCATATTACTGGGTTCTGAGTGGCACAATATTACTGGGCTATAATTGGCACAATATTCCTGGGCTCTGACTGGCACAATATTACTGGGTTCTGAGTGGCACAATATTACTGGGTTCTGAGTGGCACACTATTACTGGGCTCTGAGTGGCACACTATTACTGGGCTCTCACTGGCACAATATTCCTGGGCACTGACTGGCACAATATTACTGGGCTCTGACTAGCACAATATTACTGGGCTCTGACTAGCACAATATTACTGGGCTCTGACTGGCACAATATTACTGGGTTCTGAGTGGCACAATATAACTGGGTTCTGAGTGGCACAATATTCCTGGGCTCTGACTGGCACAATATTCCTGGGCTCTGACTGGCACTATATTCCTGGGCTCTGACTGGCACTATATTACTGGGTTCTGAGTGGCACAATATTACTGGGTTCTGAGTGGCACACTATTACTGGGCTCTGACTGGCACAATATTCCTGGGCTCTGACTGGCACAATATTCCTGGGCTCTGAGTGGCACACTATTACTGGCACCGAGTGGCACACTATTCCTGGGCTCTGACTGACACAATATTCCTGTGCTCTGACTGGCACAATATTCCTGTGCTCTGACTGGCACAATATTGCTGGGCTCTGACTGGCACAATACTACTGGTATCTGACTGGAACAATATTCCTGGGCTCTGACTGGCACAATATTCCTGGTATCTGACTGGCACAATTTTACTGGTATCTGTGTGGCACACTATTACTGGGTTCTGACTGGCATACCATTACTGGGCTCTGACAGGCACAATATTCCTGGTATCTGAATGGCACAATATTCCTGGGCTCTGACTGGCACACTATCACTGGGCTCTGACTGGCACAATATTCCTGGGCTCTGACTGGCACACTATTACTGGGCTCTGAGTGGCACACTATTCCTGGTCTCTGACTGGCACAATATTCCTGGGCTCTGACTGGCACAATACTACTGGTATCTGACTGGCACAATATTCCTGGGCTCTGACTGGCACAATATTACTGGGCTCTGACTGGCACAATACTACTGGTATCTGACTGGCACAATATTACTGGGCTCTGATTGGCACAATATTCCTGGGCTCTGACTGGCACAATATTACTGGTATCTGAGTGGCACACTATTACTGGATTCTGACTGGCATACCATTACTGGGCTCTGACTGGCACAATATTCCTGGTATCTGAATGGCACAATATTATTGGGCTCTGACTGGCACACTATCACTGGGCTCTGACTGGCACAATATTCCTGGTATCTGACTGGCATAATATTACTGGGCTCTGAGTGGCACACTATTACTGGGCTCTGACTGGCACAATATTACAGGCATCTGACTGGCACACTATTACTGGGCTCTGAATTACACAATATTCCTGGTATCTGACTGGCACAATATTACTGGGCTCTGAGTGGCACACTATTAATGAGCTCGGACTGGCACAATATTACTGGTATCTTACTGGCACAATATTACTGGGCTCTGAATGGCACACTATTCCTGGTATCTGACTGGCACAATATTACTGGGCTCTGAGTGGCACAATATTACTGGTATCTGAAAGGCACAATATTACTGGTATCTGACTGGCACAATATTACTGGGTTCTGAGTGGCACAATATTCCTGGTATCTAAAATTGTACAATTTTCAAAAAAATGAAAAAAATTGTGGGTGTTTTCTTACATTTTTATTATGGGGGGGGGGTGCAACACTCAGGGTCCGCCCCGGGTGCCAAATGCTCTAGGTACGCCCCTGTGTGTGACCGAGCTCCTCTGGGCTCTAGCCCCAGATCATCAGAAGACCTAGCAACGCCCCTGCCTACACCCAATGCAAAAAGATTATTCATTTTTCTCTCATGTCCACAAAGTATATACGAGAATAGTGGTGGATATTATGGTGGACAAAAGGACACTACAACGTGTCTCAAATTGTGAAATAGGACATATTAGTTGGTCAGACCATGCTCCAATTTTCATGACATTTGAGGATAAGTTCCCATTTAAAGGGAAAGGTTTGTGGCGACTAAACGAATATCTCTTATCCCAAGATAACATAAAACAAGTGTTAGAGCAGCACATCAAAGATTATTTCAGCACAAATAATACAGAGGGGATGTCCCCAACAACACTCTGGGAAGCGCACAAGGCAGTTATAAGAGGGAATATAATCTCTATAGCTTCACATGAAAATAGAAAAAGGAATGAAAAGCTGTCTCAGCTAGATGAAGAATTGAAAAGACTGGAAAAGATAAATAAACAAAAACCAGACAATCTCAGCCACGAGCAAATAAGCTCTATCAAACGAGAATTGAATACCCTCCAACTGCAAAAAACAAACTTTACGCTCAACAGGCTTAAACAAAATTTTTATAATAATAGTAACAAAGCAGGTGCCATGTTAGCAAGGCGATTAAAAAAACAGGAGGCAAAGAAAGCAATACCATACATCTTAGCAAATAATGGGAATAAAGTAATGAACCCTGCAGAAATCCCAAACATCTTCGCCAAATATTATGCATCTCTGTACAACTTAAAAGATTGCAAAGTTACAAACCAACCACAAAAAGATCACATAAACACCTTCTTACACAGCCTGTCTCTTCCTTCCCTAAACCACGAGCAGAGAGACAACTTACAGATCCCTTTTTCTCAGACAGAAGTAGGCAATAATATATCTAGCCTCCCAAGCAATAAAGCACAAGGACCTAATGGCATCTCTAATGCGTACTATAAAACTTACAAGAACATCCTGACCCCACATTTAGCTCCTCAGGACAATTCCCGCAATCCATGTTAACACAGATATCAAGCTCTACGCCCAAATATTAGCAAATAGACTAAAATCATATCTCCCAACATTACTTAATTATGACCAAGTTGGGTTCGTAACAGGAAGACAAGCTTCGGACAACACGAGGAAAATGTGTAATATAATACACTTAGCTAATAAATGTAAAACTCCCACAATTTTGTTAGCTATAGACGCCGAAAAGGCATTTGATCGCCTCCATTGGTTCTTTTTAGAAGCAGTCCTTAAAAAATTTAATTTCCCAGGTGAATTCATAAAAGCGACCTAGCCTTATTTCATATTTAGGTACAGCGCTAACCAAAAACCCAGATAAAATGCTAGACCAAAACTTAACCAAACTATGGAAACAAGTCAAGCAAGAAATGTCCACATGGACACATATGTATTTGTCCTGGCTCGGCCGCTCTGCACCAGTTAAAATGTCTATCTTACCAAAACTACTATATATTTTTAGAACGCTGCCCATATCAATTCCCCCCCATTTATTGCTCGAGATCCAATCTGGTCTCCACAAATTCATAACCAAAAACAAACCCCCTAGAATAGCCTTAAAGTGGTTGGCCATTCCTAATAAACAAGGGGGACTAGGCCTCCCTTCAATTCCTATGTATTACCAAGCAGCTCACATGGCGCAAAATGTTCTACTACATGTCCTGAAAGGAACCTTAGCCTGGGTGGACATGGAGGATAGCTTAACTCATCCACACAGACTTTGTGACCTGCTTTGGACGCAAAAACTCAATACCCATCAGGCCCAAATCTCTCTCCCGAGCTCATCCCTATCGATGAAAATGTGGAAAATTTATGCAAAAGTCATTCCTGAATTGGAATACCTTACACATGCTACACCTTTACGTGCCTTGGAACTACTTTCACCAGAGTTGTCTCTCTCCACGTGGGTCGAGGCAGGCTTACAAACACTCAAAGATCTTACCTCCGACCGTTCCATACTTCCTTTTCCCCAGCTGAGACTTAAATCCAATTTACCCATGCAAGATTTTTACAAACATATACAAATTTCTCACATAATACAAACATCACTGAACACAATTACGAGCCCCTCTCATATCCCTCACAAAATTACCCAAGAATGCCTAAAAGCGAACCAAGCGAAAAAACTGATATCAACATGGTTTTCTGCTATCCTATAACCTCCATCTTTACAGAAAGCTCCCTTCCAAATAGCCTGGGAGAAGGACATAGGTCATGAACTTTCCCCACAGGAATGGAATCAAGCAACCAAGAACATGTCCTATATTTCACACTGCAGTAATCACATAGAATTAGCCAAGAAAATTTTACTTCGCTGGTACTTGGTCCCAACCAAACTGTCAAAGATTTATCCAGGAGTTTTAGACTTATGTTGGCGCTCTTGCAATCTCCCAGGAAATCTAATACATATTTGGTGGACCTGTCCAAAAGTGATCCAATACTGGCAGCTCACTTTTACATTGATAGCAGAAAAAGCTCAAATACGCCTGCCATTAAATCCAGAGTTGGCTCTACTCCATGTTTTTCCGAAGAAACTCAAGAAACAGCAAAAAATTCTAATAGGACATATTCTCATAGCGGCTAAAATATACCTCGCACGTAATTGGAAATCAGATACTATTCCATCAACCCAAGAACTCCAAAGAGTCATAGACTACAACCTCAAAATGGAACGACTCCTCTATATCAATAATGGCTCCCAAAAATTTTACAACTCCATATATGATATTTGGTCCAATACCTCCGATCTAGTGCAGTAAAGGTTCCCCACAAATTACCTCCAGCCTCTCCCCTTCCTACCCCCCTTACTTTCCTTATTTTCCTTTCTACAGCTCAAATTCTCAAAATTCTTATCTACCCCCCCCCCCCATCTATGTTCAAGATAAAGTAAACTGATTAATATGTAAGTTGCTTACTTGTTTTATAGTGTTAGTTAATAGAGAACAGGCAAGATGTGTATTTAATTCATTGAAATGTACGCTTTCTTTGTTGTAACCAACTTGACTACAAACTGGTTGTATAAGAATTAATGTCTTATCTGTATCAAACAAGAATGACTTTTTATTAAATAAAAAAAATGTTGATAATAAAAAAAAAATCATTATGTGGGTTAGAAGAAGTATGTAAACCGCTAGGCTAATGACAAACAAAAGCTAAGTGGAGTAAGGCGTTGGCATATCTGGAATGCACTCAATGAAACAAGATTGTAAGTGTGTATTAGAGCTACTTTGACTTATAAAAAAAACACTCAAACATTTGGAGTTTGCTATTCACGAGAAACATATGTTGATGTGAAAAATGCCTCTCAAAAAAAATAAATCTCAAAAGATGTCCTATCGAGAACTGTTGATTTGCACAAAGCTGGAAATGGTTACAAAGTAATCTCAAACAGTTTACATATTCATCAGTCCACAGTTAGACAAACTGTTTATAAATGAAAATGAGTACTATGATTACTCACCCTAGAAGTGGGCACACAACCAAGCTGACTCCAATGACACAATGCAGCATGCTCAATGAGATTTTAAAAAAAAGAATGTTATAGTAACAGTTAAAAGCTTAAAAGAATCATTGGAACTGGTTAACATCTCTATGATTCGTCCGAAAACGAATGCACATGTCTACGAAACACGCCCCCCCCCTCCAAAAAAAAAGCCCACAGTCATGATAATTCAAACTAAAATGATACTTATAAGTAATTTAATGCAAGAGCACCTTTCTATATGCAAAATGATATGGTGCGAGTATTGGCAGGCCATGATTAAAATGTGTACCCTAAATGTTTGAACATTTAAACTTAATGTTCAATACTTAAGTCATGTTATAGGTCAGTGGTCACATATTATGTTTTGGGGAATTGCACTAGCCATGTGCATTCAGGGAAAAGAAAAATGTCGGTGCGCTAAGCTAGTCACAGGCTCAAATAATAAAACATTTATAAAAATGTATAATGTATATAATGTTTTAGGACGAATGCATTTTCGGACGAAAATATCATTTTCGTCCATTTTTCTGAATAACAAAAATGAAAAACTAACAAAATCTGAATGAACGAATGCTATATGAACGAAATTCATTCGGATGTTGACAGCCACTCTGATATGTCGAATTCAAATTTCGTCTCAATTTTGGCTTAAGTTACCTCCAAATTCAAATTTTAGTCAAAAGACCCAATAGACTCCAATAGACTTTCAACAACATTTCACTCAAATTCAAATCAATTTCGACTTTAGTTGTTGTATTTTAATGCTATTAGCATTACATACAACAGCCTAAAAGCCGAATTGAATGAATGGACGAATGGACAAATTCCACAGCTCAGACAAACTACTAGTATAGGGTTGGGGAATTGCTTTGTTTGAATTAAAAAAATCTATAAACTGTATATCTCTCTGTATTTGTCAGTTTTGTATAATGTAATATATATTTTTTAGAAAGTTTAAATTTCATATCCATAATTAGCAAAATACTTAATAATACAATCTATGTTATATGTTATATGCTTATATCAATTGACTTTGCCTCCAGTTCACTCCCTGTACTTCACATACTGATTGATTGACAGCGAAAGGACAATGGAAGGGAAAAAAATGAATTTCCTGTTTTAAAAAAGTTAACCCTTCCCTTGCTGATCACAGTTTTTTTTTTTTACTGTGATCAGTTTTCCTTCCAAGTTTATGGCCCTCATTTTGTTTTGTTTTTCATAATTTATTTTTTGTTTGCAATTTTACTATATTACTTATATTCTTTTCATATATTCATTTAATTACAGTTAACCCTGTGTTGTGATTCTGATTGCTCTGACCAGTTCATTATAGTAGTAAAAGCTTTTTTCTGTACTTTTTTTTGGGTCTGGGAACCTATATTTTTATTAGCTAGTTAATTGGGCTTAGTGGGCCAGTGTTAGTGTTGTACTAGTTGTGTACAATATTATTGGGGAAATAGTAAAAATTTTTGGTACCCAACCAAAGAAAATTCTAACATATAACTTTTATGGGGGTGTTAAATGAGAGAGAGGAAAACTAAGTTTAATCAACCATCAAAATGAAAAAATAGTCTGTCATTAGCCCTGGAAAATCCCTTGTTCTTTAAGGGTTAATGCATGCCTTAAGATTAAATGAATGTGTGTGAAGTCTTGATAGATTAAGACGTAACTTTTATTGGTAATAGATACAATGACACATATATAACAAACAAGATAGGTGAAAAAAAATATGAGGTAAGTGAAGTTGTGATTAAAATAAGTCTTGCACGCCCATAGATAATCAGGTGTAAATTGATATACTGTAGATAATTATCTAAAGCGTGGTATGGGGTGAAAGGACAGTAATCCGGTTATAATATAGTCATAAATGTAAACCCTGATGACAAAAATAGGTCCTATCAGGACATATAAGTATCATTAGGAACCGATTACTGAAAGAGTTCAATTGTCTTTCCACCGTTTAGTAGCCATGTGCATTCTCATATTATATAGTTTAACATAGTAGTTGTGAAATAATCATAATAAATTGGCAATTCCCATGAAATAATCACTATAGCAGAAAAAATCCCATGCAACATTAAGGCAAATTAATCTAATAATATAACTGTGTGGCAAAAAAGGAGAGAAAAGGAATTGTTACTTCCTAAATTCTGCAGCTGTCAATTAATCATGCTGTGTAAAGATAAAATCCTAACTCTTTTTTGCCAACATTCAATACATTTAAACAGTTTGCCAAAACAGTTGTAACAAGGTGATTCCTGCTATCTGTATAGGATGAAAAACAAATATCTGCTGTATAACTTTAGATATCAAAATGATTGATGTAGTATTGGTTAGTTTCGTGGTGCAGCCAGGTCTGCCCACTAATTAGATGGAAGTAAAGGTTTTTAACTACAAAAAATTGAACGGGGGGCTGGCACCACATACACCAAAAGCAAAAACCAAACTGCAAAGATAAATGTGCACAAGTAGGAGTGGGGACAAAAGACCCTGGCCCGACACGCATTTCGCCACCGCCGTGGCTTTGTCAGGGGGTAATTCCCCGTTTAGAACAGGGGATATATCCGGTTTTGACAAGGGAGTGAGTATGCGAAGAGCCAGCTCTGATTGGTCAATGGTCACAAAGTAATACTGAACTCAACAACACTGTGAGGACAGAACTGACTAGTGGAAATGGGGAAAATTTTTTTCAATAAAACAAAGTGGGGTATGTAAATGAAAAAAGCCCAGATGGCTATAAAAGCATATCAATGTGTAATTGTGTAATGATAAGGTGCTTGTGAAGAGTGATGGAGTGGATATGCTCCAAAAGTGTAATGAATGAGGGTAATAAACTATAGTATGAAATAAATTAAAATGTTAAATTAAAAGGGTTAATACATGCTTTAGGAGTATCCCTGAGTTAATGGCATAATATACCAGAAACATGCTCTAAGAGTTTTCGGAAGACAGTTCTGATTTTGGGGGTCTTTCCCGCTGTCCTGCCAAGCTCTACCTCTGTTCCACTTTTCGGAAGAGAGGTAGAATTAGTCAAAACAGCAGAAATAAAAACTGCAACACCATGTTCTTCATATGTTCTCTGGTGTCTGGGACACTGGAGACTAAATACTGCGCATGTGCAGGGCTGACTGGTTGTGTGACAGCGCAACCGCGCATGCATGGTGGCGCTGTAAATCTCCCAGAGATGCTGTCAAAGCATGCATGAACCATATATCTTAAGGGGTCACTAAAGGGTATACTCCACGAGAGAAAGTACAAAGTAGCCTTAATAAAGGTTACTGGCCCTTTAAAGCGAATAAATAACGTATGAGACTGTCAAGTGTGAATATTATATAAACCGCAGGTTTTTTATTTTTTTAAATTTAAAATGCAACATATCAAATATTTTTATACACTTTTATTAATACGGTATTTGCTTGAATATAAGATGACCCTGATTATAAGACGACCCCCCAAACTTTGGATATTCCTTCAGGAAAAAAACTAAAAGCCTGAATATAAGACTACCCTATATATTGTATATATTAACATGTAAATTACTTTTTAATATTCAATAAAAATGATATTAAACAAATGCATTTCTTGTATTTATTGTGCCAATGCTGCCTCTCTCTCCACCCCCCCTGCGTTGTCTCTCTCCCCCCAAACTTTTCTCTCTCTCTCTCTCTCTCTCTCTCTCTCTCTCTCTCTCACCCCTCGTCTTTCTCTCACCCTCCCCTTGTCTTTCTCTGCCCCCTCATCTTTCTCTGCCCCCCCTCCCCTTGTCTTTCTCTGCCCCCCCTCCCTTTGTCTTTCTCTGCCCCCCCTCCCTTCTCTCTCTGCCCCCCTCGTCTTTCTCACCCCTCACCCTCCCTCCCCCTCACCTGTTTTTTGCTCCCTGGTGGCTAGTGGGGGCAGCCGGGGGATGTCTGCACGATACGTGCAGACATCCTCCATGCTGCCCGATACTTCTGTCTATTATGATGGACAGCCGGTCCGTCATAATAGACGGCAGTGTCAGGCAGCATGAAGGATGTCTGAACTATCGTGCAGACATCCCCCGGCTGCCCAATTCTCCTGGTGGCTAGCAAGGCAGCGGAGGATGTCTGCACGATACGCGCAGACATCCTCCGCTGCTGCCCGGCACTTCCACCGGGACTTTTATGATGAAGCCGGAAGGACCCGGCTTCATCATAGAAGTCCCGGCGGTCGTGCCGTGTGGCAGCAGGGGGAGTCTGCGCTCATCGCAGACATCCCCCAGCTGTTAGAGAGGGGGATCCAGGTCCCCTGCAGCTCTGCGGGGGACCTGGATCCCAGTCTTGTAATCTGACCTCGATTTGAGGTCAGATTATAAGGCGACCTCAAATATAAGTATTTTTCAGATCATTTGCTCTGAAAAAAACCTTGTCTTATATTCAAGCAAATACAGTATTATTGTAATCACCTTTTTTTTACATCTACACCACTAAAATTTGACTTTCTATGTTTCTATCTGTTTGATTTCAACAAAATGATGTCCATAAGCTTCTATATCTTAATTTCCCAGCCACAAATTTCAACAGCTCAATAGCATAGGTAAGGGATGAAATCCGAAAATTTCAACTCTTTCAACCAAATTCTCCAACCTTATACTATTGAAATGAGGCCATTTTCGTCCATTGCTGCATTCATTTCTCCATTCAATTTGTATGAATGAACATTTCACCTATGTTCATTCAATACATAGTACAAGGTTGGGGAATTCGGATGAAAGAGACGAAATTAAACAGCTCAATAACATAAAGTAGGGCATGAAATTCGGATTAATTAGACTCTTTGAATCAATTCTCCAGTAGGTGAATTATTTTCTATTCGTACGAATATAACAAAATGAAAATATTCTTTATTCACGTGAGAGTGTATAACAAAGATAACAACCTCAACCCCAAGTATAACGGAGGTAAGTAGGGACACTGCGCTCCAGAAGTCGTTTATAAATTGGCATTCCCACCACTGATGTACTAATGTTCCCTTATTATTAAGACATCTCCAACAGTTATCATTATAATCCATATACATTTTTTTCAGTCTTACCGGAGAGGTGCCATCTATATATTGTTTTATAAAATGTCTCAATCATATTTAGTGAATGAGTGTAATTTCTTGTTATCTGGATTGCTTTGTTCCATTCTTTTTCCTCGCAAGATAGATTTAGTTCATTGCACAATTTTTTTTATTATTGGGAGGCTAAAAAATTCCTCCATGCAGTCCAAGGCTGCAAAGGCTCTTTTGCCCCATTTTTTTTTCCATGCTGCCTTGAAGAAATCATCCATATCCGGGTTTGTTTATGTGGATAATGGGCTATTTCTTTTTCAAAAAAGTGTTTTAATCTTAGATATGGATATATTTCTCTTGGCTGCAGGTCAAATCTAATTGAGCGTATTTAAGCCTCCTTCCAGGGTTTTACATTTAGGTCCTTAATCTGATTGTCTACTGCATCTAGTGGTAGAAATCTATTTATCACGTATGTGGGTATATATTTTTTCCTTATTTTCTTCCACATATGGCACAAATCATCTACTATGGGATTATTAATCTGTTTCGTATTTTTGTTTTGAATGAACAAATTATCTATCAAAAGTGAGCCACGTTGTTCCATTAATATCCAAGCTTTTTTTGTGTCTATATGTGACACTGTATGGTGTATATTAAGTATATATGGCATCCTAAGTCCTCCCTGGGTCTGTGTTCTGGATATTACCTTAAAGGCAACTCTCAGTGTTTTACCCCTCCAAACAAATTCGTTAAATTTCTTTTGAAATTGTTTTAAAATATTATGCTCTACCTTTAACAGGATTGAGCAGAATAAGAAATAAAGACAGGGAAGAGCATATAATTTTTTCCATTGATTAAGTTTATTTGCTTTGTCTTTTATAATTGGAAGGTAATTGGCCGTAATAATTTTTTTGGAGTCATGGGATATCCTTATCCCCAAATAATCTACATAGCTTTCCACAGGACGCAGTATTTCTTCTTAACATCATCTAGTTCAGGGGTATTGGAACCATATACTAATGCTTGGCATTTCGCTATGTTCAACTCATAATATGATATACTGTATTTGCTCGATTATAAGACGACCCTGATTATAAGACGACCCCCCAAACTTTGGATATTCCTTTAGGAAAAAAACTAAAAGCCTGAATATAAGACTACCCTATAGGAAAAAAGGTAAATTTGTATATATTCACATGTAAATTGCTTTTTTAATAAAATATTATATCAAAAAATGCATTTCTTGTGTTTATTTCCTTTTATGTGCCAATGCTGCCTCTCTCTTTCCTTTGCCCCCAGCTTTGTCTCTCTCCCCCTCCCTTTGACTCCCCCCCTTGTTTCTCTCTGCCCCCCCCCCTTGTTTCTCTCTGTCCCCTCCCCTTGTTGCTCTTTCCCCCCCTTGTTGCTCTGTCTCTTCCCCCCTCTCTCCTCTTGTTGTTTTGCCCCCCATCCCTCCACCTGTCTCTCTGCCCCCTCCCTCCCCCTGTCTCCCTGCCCCCTCCCTCCCCTAACATGTAAATAGAAACCCTGGTGGCTAGTGGGGGCAGCCGGGGGATGTCTGCACGATACGTGCAGACATCCTCCATGCTGCCCGACACCTCCGTCTATTATGACGGACAGCTGGTCCGTCATAATAGACGGAGGTGTCGGGCAGCATGGAGGATGTCTGCACGTATCGTGCAGACATCCCCCAGCTGCCCGATTCTCCCTGGTGCCTAGTGGGGCAGCAGAGGATGTATGCGCGACGAGCGCAGACTCCCCTGCTGCCGCCCGGCACGCTCGCCGGGACTTCTGTGACGAAAGCGGAAGTTCCCGGCTTCTGTGACGAAAGCGGAAGTTCCCGGCTTCTTCGCGCAGACATCCCCTGCTGCTAGAGAGGGGGATCCAGGTTCCCTGCATCTCTGCTGGGGACCTGGATCCATGTCTTATAATCTGACCTCAATTTGAGGTTCAGATTATAAGAAGACCTCGATTATAAGACGAGGGGCAATTTTCAGAAAAAAATTTCTGAAAAAAACCTTGTCTTATAATCGAGCAAATACTGTAATTGCAAATTGGTCTATCTCCTTCATCAGGGGTTCAACCGACACTTGAGGTTTTTTCTAACGTCAGCATTATGTCGTCTGTGAAAAATGATAGTTTAAACTCATCGGCTTGAAATTTAACCCCCTAGATGTCCATATTATCCCTGATGCTTTGTGCCAGTGGTTCCAACAAGATGACATAAAGCAGGGTTGCCAACGGGCATCCCTGACTAGTACCATTGTGAATATTGAACCAGGTCCAACAGACTCTGTCGAAGACTTTCTCAGCATCCAACGACAGGGCCAGCATGCGCCCACCCCGAGCCCGCACCGAAAATAGGACATCCAGGTTCCGTCTGATATTATCCGCTGCTGATCTGGATGGGATAAACCTAGACTGATCTTCATGGATCAACCAATGGATTACTTTCTTTAACCTGCCCGCCAGGACTGCCGAGTAGATCTTTACATCTGTATTAAAACGTGAGTTTGGTCTATAATTTTTTATTTCAGTTTTCTCCTTTCCTTCTTTTAAGATTGGACTAATATTTGCGCTAAGCATTTCTTTAGGCATCTCTTTCTTATTTTTGATCTCCTCGAACAGTCCTAGCAAGCAGGGCAAGATTTCTTCCTCAAATGTTCTGTAAAATAGGTTGGACTATCCGTCAGGACACGGAGCTTTATTCCTTTTTAAGTTTCTTATTATGTCTCTTATTTCTACCTCAGTAAATGGAGCGTTCATGAATTCCTGTTCCTTCAATGCTAGTCTTGGGAGATTTAATTTATTTAGATAGTTTACGACTTTACCCTTTTCTTCCTCTTTTGATATATTCATTTTGTTTTTATTTAAGTGGTATAGTTCCTGATAGAAGTATATAAAAGCATTACCTATTTTATCGGGGTCTAGCAAGGTTTGACCCTTATACATGATTTCATTTATTGTATTTCTTGACCTCTATTTTTTTAGAAGGTTTGAGAGAAGCTTATCCGCCTTATTCCCCCTTATATACCACTTTTGTTTTAAGAAGTGTAGGTTTTTTTTTTGTCCTCTCAATGGCTCTTTGCTTGATTTTGGCTTTTACTTCCATTATTCTCCTTAATATCTCTCCCTGCAAGGTTTGTTTGTGTATGCCTTCTAGTTTATATAATTCTGCCTGAAGTTGTTGGTATGTCAGGCCTTGTTTTTTCTTTTCTATAGCTCCTATTTTAATTAGGATTCCCCGGATTACTGCCTTTAGCGTGTTAATCTCCGTATTGAGTCCCTATCATTTTCCACAAGGAAGTTTTTTAAGTCTATCTGTATCTGATTTTTAATTGATTCCTGAATCAATAAGGACTCATTTAATTTCAAATTGAACACTTTTTTAATAGGTCCTTCTTCTGACGTCATGGTAACCGGCGAATGATCTGACCATGATGCAGCACCAATGTTGCATTTTAATTTGCCTCTAAATGAGTCTCTATTAATCATGAATAGACCTATGCAGGAATAGGAATTATGGGGTATTGAATAATGAGTGTAGTCTTTTGATAAGGGATTTAATGCTCTCCAAACATCTATTAAGTTATTTTTGATAATAAATTCCCCAACTGTACCCTCCTATCCAAATCCACATCTGTTACCATGTTAAAATCTCCCCCCAAAATGAGTTGCCCTTGTAATACTTTCTCCAACTGTGTCCACAATACATAAAAAAATACCAAATTTTTCCCCTGACCCGACTCCTCAAGGAAAGGAGGGGGAGGGGCAAGGGAAGGGGGGAACACCCCCATTGCTCAATGTACGTGAAGTATAGACCATTCCTTTAGTCAGCATAGATTCTGTAAACATAGTACACCCCAAGCCGACCCACAATATATGCCACGTCTGTGCCGAAGTGGGGCCCCGATCAACCCTGCCCACCCTCGAACACGGGGGGAGGAGACGCCCAAATCTGATCAAGGGGCCTTTACACCTCATACCAACCCCATAATGTCCATCATGATTGTGCGGGGAGTGGTCCCCTGGTCACCCCTGTCCTCCCCTGAATATGGGGGAGGGCTGGGGGGAGGAGGCGCCCAGATCCAATGAAAGGGCCGCTACACCTCATTGGGTTCAAGGGTGGATGAGAGCCATTCAAGGGAAGAGGGCAAAATGCCCCAAACCCTTATCCAGCATTGAAAGATCTCCACATACAACATACCCCACATCCCAACTTTCACCTCTAAAGACATACACCCTATATTGTGAGACCACATTAGCAATCCTGAGGTCAAAAATTTCCATCAACCACTAGATTAAAGAATTAGACAGACAAAGTTACATATATATAACAGGGAGAACCTTGTCATAAATGCAAGCGGACCAAGGAACCCAAGAGGGTAAAAATAAATCAAAATAATCATTAATGTCCCATTTTTTGAAGAAATCCAGTGCTTGTTCCCGAGACTCTATCGTGGATCTCAAATCTTTATAGGTCAAAAGTATCTTTACTGGGAATCCCCAAGCAAATCTGATCTTTTCCCTATTTACTTCTTAACTTCAGTCTTTGTTGTCTGGTAGATAATGATATGTCCTGCATAATCTTCAGATCTTTACATTTTTCTGAAAGGGATTCCTTATTGTTTCTAGCTCTCCATATCTTCTCTTTGTGTACTTAGTTATGGAGGCGAACCAGAACGTCCCTTGGAGATTGATCAGCTTTACTTGGTTGGGGACCATAGGTTCTATGGTAATTCATATGATTCTATGAATCCTTTCGGTCAAGGTTTCCCTTGGGCCGATATCGCCAGCTGAAAGAAATAATGTACATATAAGTGAAGATTTCCCCTGGTAATTTCTTCAGGGATTCCCCGGATCCTCACATTTTTCCTTCTTTTTTTTTTTTTTTTTACCAGTCTTATCAAATCATCCATTTTATTTGTTTTGGAATATAACGTGTAACATCATCGTGTCTAGTTTAACATGCATTTTGTCTGGTGTGCAAATATCTCGATTTAAAATGCTATATCCGAGGGAAGATACGACTCTCCTCTTTCTAATTGCCAGCATAAGCAGGTATGTTGCTCGTATAAAGTGCACTCATATAAGGTCCCTCCGATGAAGGCGAATACACACCTTCCATATTATTGGGATATGAATTGTATGATATTGATCTACCTCTAGTGGCTCTTCCCTTACTTGTTTTGCCCCTTCCCCTTCCCCCTCCATCTTCCTATTTCCTACCAGTCTCATGCTTGGGGATCCCTAACTTTACAGACCAAAGGGAGACCAAGCCTGCTTCTAAAGATAAGATAACTCATGGCCGATATTGAGAGTCAAGTCGGATCATTATATCCCTAGCACTAAAGCAGGAAGAACAATAATATGTGCGCACCCCAACAAAAACAAACAAATGATTACAAACTCACATTAAACATATATTGCCCTAGGCTGCAGCCGTCACATATAATATATAGCTCTGAGGTATCTGCTATCCCCTTACTTCCCCCAATCCGGATGGGTCTGATGGGCCCCACAAGGCGGGGCTACCAGCCTCTCTACCTTCTATGGGGGGAATCTATCCCACTACGGATGCCAAATTTTGTAATACAATATCAGATAATTGTCAGCTTTAAAGTATCACCTTTCCATCTCTCCAAAATGACTCATTAGGTCCATCACATTTTTCCATACTATGCCATCCGTTTGCTTCGAGTTGAGAGCTATGGATAATTTCACTGCTAGGAAAAGCTGAACCGCCAGCTTCTTGCCCTTACCTTGAACACCGTTTAGATTACCATGAAAAAGGGCAATTTCGGGTCTCATAGGGAGACAGCATTGGAAGAGGGTGAAAGAACAGAGAAAACCTCCCTCCAAGTTTCCCTAACCCCTATACAATCCCACCATATGTGGACGTGAAGGGTTCTGTGAAGTATCACATTTATTCATGGATACTGGGACCAAGTACCATCCATAAAGCAGTTTGAACTGTAACTCCTGCAGGTTAATGCAGTGGGTGGATTTCTTTGTTAGAGTCCAACATTGCTCCCATAAATCCCTTTCCCTGACTATACCTAGTTCTGAACTCCATTTCCCAAAGGCCTCTGGAGCAGTGCTAAGATTGTCCAGCAGGGAATACAAATTCCTCAACCTACTTGTGCAGGGATTATTCTCAAATATTCTCTCCAAAAGGGTCAGTACTCTCCCCTCCTTGGGTCTAAAGACATGGTGCCTTGTAAAGTGGAGGAGCCTCAGAATTCCAAAAGAATCCTTCCAATGGAGCCCAAATCCCTCCATTACTTGTTTTAACGACTTAATCTTCTTGCCTTGCATTAGCTGAGCAAAAGTCAGTTAAGTTCTGTAAAGCCCAGGGTAAAGTCGATATCTACTATTAAATTTATGCTGGCATTAACTGCTGTGGCTCCAATAATCTTATTTGACAATCCCGCTTTCCTCCTAAAGGTGAGCCACCTACCCAGCTTACCCATCAATATATTATTACCAGAAGCGTTAACTAGGCTTAGAGTTTTAGTTCTATTTAGCCATATAATATATTCCAAGGCTATAGGGCCAGACATTTCTTGTTCTATCTAGAACCAATCTTCTTTACGTGAATCAGGGAGCTGTATTTTATGTACATACTTGCTTCAACATATCTGGCCAAATTTGGGAATCCGAGTCCTCCTTTATTTCCGGGTTTATACAGCCATTGCCTGGCGATTCTGGGTTTTTTAACTCCCCAGATATAATTTCCCACTGTGCTTTGGAACTGCTTGCAATACATGGCAGAAATAGGGATAGGAATCATTCTCAATAGATATAACCATTTAGGTATAATGTAAGATTTAATAGAGTTCATCCCCCCCATCGATGACAAGCTCAAACCCTTCCAGCGACCTATTTTTTCACTCTGGATTTTATATTTATCAATTGTAGAATTGGAGGAATGGAGGTTCACGCTTCTATACTATACGGGTAATATAAAGCATAAGTGCACCTAAGGTCATGTGGACTGGTTCAAGGCAAATACAAGGAGTGCAGAATGATTAGGCAAATTAGTATTTTGACCACATCATCCTCTTTATGCATGTTGTCTTACTCCAAGCTGTATAGGCTCGAAAGCCTACTACCAATTAAGCATATTAGGTGATGTGCATCTCTGTAATGAGAAGGGGTGTGGTCAGGGCCGGTGCAAGGATTTTCGTCTACACAGGCGAAGGTGCATTTTGGTGCCCCCCTGCTCTGATCCGCCACGCCTCCCACACCATTAAGCCTCCTTACATTATATATATATATATATATATATATATATATATATATATATATATGAATAATGTATAGTGTAGAAAATAAATACATCTAAATATTCAACTCGCATGCTCTAAATGTGTCACACATTGAAGCCCTTAAACACAAAGACACCCTTGCAGTCACACACACAGACACCCTTACCACTTACACACACACAGTTACACCAATTCACACATAACCTGAGACACACTATTTTGCCACTCAATATGCCAGTATTTAGCCCAGGGGTCCTTAAACTTTTTAAACAGGGGGCCAGTTCACTGTCCCTCAGACCGTTGGAGGGCCGGACTATAGTAAAAACAAAAACTATGAACAAATTCCTATGCACACTGCATATATCTTATTTTGAAGTGAAGAAACAAAATGGGAACAAATACAATATTTAAAATGAAGTAAAGTTAAATCAACAAACTTACCAGTATTTCAATGGGAATATTATGCCAGTCAGAGCCCAGTAATATTATGCCAGTCAGATGCCCAGGAACATTATGCCAGTCAGAGCCCAGTAATATTATGCCAGTCAGAGCCCAGGAATATTATGCCATTCAGATGCCCAGGAAGATTATGCCATTCAGATGCCCAGGAATATTATGCCAGTTAGATGCCCAGGAACATTATGCCAGTCAGAGCCCAGTAATATTATGCCAGTCAGAGCCCAGGAATAGTGTGCCAGTCGGATGCCCAGGAATATTATGCCAGTCAGAGCCCAGTAATATTATGCCAGTCAGATGCCCAGGAATATTATGCCAGTCAGAGCCCAGTAATATTGTGCCAGTCAGATGCCCAGGAACATTATGCCAGTCAGAGCCCAGTAATATTATGCCAGTCAGAGCCCAGGAATATTATGCCATTAAGATGCCCAGGAATATTATGCCAGTCAGATGCCCAGGAATATGCCAGTCAGATGCCCAGGAATATTATGCCAGTCAGATGCCCAGGAATATTATGCCATTCAGATGCCCAGGAATATGCCATTCAGATGCCCAGGAATATTATGCCATTCAGATACCCAGGAATATTATGCCATTCAGATGCCCAGGGATATTATGCCAGTCAGATGCCCAGGAATATTATGCCAGTCAGAGCCCAGTAATATTGTGCCAGTCAGATGCCCAGGAACATTATGCCAGTCAGAGCCCAGTAATATTATGACAGTCAGAGCCCAGGAATATTATGCCATTAAGATACCCAGGAATATTATGCCAGTCAGATGCCCAGGAATATGCCAGTCAGATGCCCAGGAATATTATGCCAGTCAGATGCCCAGGAATATTATGCCATTCAGATGCCCAGGACTATGCCATTCAGATGCCCAGGAATATTATGCCATTCAGATACCCAGGAATATTATGCCATTCAGATGCCCAGGAATATTATGCCAGTCAGATGCCCAGGAATATTATGCCAGTCAGAGCCCAGGAATAGTGTGCCAGTCAAATGTCCAGGAACATTATGCCAGGCAGAGCCCAGTAATATTATGCCAGTCAGAGCCCAGGAATATTATGCCATTCAGATGCCCAGGAATATTATGCCAGTCAGATGCCTAGGAATATTATGCCATTCAGATGCCCAGGAATATTATGCCAGTCAGATGCCCAGGAATATTATGCCAGTCAGAGCCAGGTAATATTATGCCATTCAGATGCCCAGGAATATTATGCCAGTCAGATGCCCAGTAATATTATGCCAGTCAGATGCCCAGGTATATTATGCCAGTCAGATTCCCAGGAATGTTATGCCACTCGGAGCCCAGTAATATTGTGCCAGTCAGAGCCCAGTAATATTATGCCAGTCAGATTCCCAGGAATATTATGCCACTCGGATCCCAGTAATATTGTGCCAGTCAGAGCCCAGGAATATTGTGCCAGTCAGATGCTCGTTATACCTCCCTCCTCCCCCCTTACCCAGACCCCAGTACTTACCTCCATGCCGCTGTTCATGTCCGTGGCTGAGAGAAAAAAAAAGTTTCAACACACTGTATTGAATGCGCACGGCCTGAGGGGAGCGCACAGCGCTTCCCTCCCAGCCACGGACATGAATAGCAGCATGGAGGTAAGTACTGGGGTCTGGGGGAGCGGGCGATTTTCCCGCCCCCCCCATTGGTGCGCCCTAAGGCAGCCGCCTGTGCTGCCTTACGGTAGCGCCGGCCCTGGGTGTGGTCTAATGACATCAACACCCTATATCAGGTGTGCATAATTATTAGGCAACTTCCTTTCCTTTGGCAAAATGGGTCAAAAGAAGGACTTGACAGGCTCAGAAAAGTCAAAAATAGTGAGATATCTTGCAGAGGGATGCAGCACTCTTAAAATTGCAAAGCTTCTGAAGCGTGATCATCGAACAATCAAGCGTTTCATTCAAAATAGTCAACAGGGTCGCAAGAAGCGTGTGGAAAAACCAAGGTGCAAAATAACTGCATGAACTGAGAAAAGTCAAGCGTGCAGCTGCCACGATGCCACCAGTTTGGCCATATTTCAGAGCTGCAACATCACTGGAGTGCCCAAAAGCACAAGGTGTGCAATACTCAGAGACATGGCCAAGGTAAGAAAGGCTGAAAGATGACCACCACTGAACAAGACACACAAGCTGAAACATCAAGACTGGGCCAAGAAATATCTCAAGACTGATTTTTCTAAGGTTTTATGGACTGATGAAATGAGAGTGAGTCTTGATGGGCCAGATGGATGGGCCCGTGGCTGGATTGGTAAAGGGCAGAGAGCTCCAGTCCAACTCAGACGCCAGCAAGGTGGAGGTGGAGTACTGGTTTGGGCTGGTATCATCAAAGATGAGCTTGTGGGGCCTTTTCGGGTTGAGGATGGAGTCAAGCTCAACTCCCAGTCCTACTGCCAGTTCCTGGAAGACACCTTCTTCAAGCAGTGGTACAGGAAGAAGTCTGCATCCTTCAAGAAAAACATGATTTTCATGCAGGACAATGCTCCATCACACACGTCCAAGTACTCCACAGCGTGGCTGGCAAGAAAGGGTATAAAAGAAGAAAATCTAATGACATGGCCTCCTTGTTCACCTGATCTGAACCCCATTGAGAACCTGTGGTCCATCATCAAATGTGAGATTTACAAGGAGGGAAAACAGTACACCTCTCTGAACAGTGTCTGGGAGGCTGTGGTTGCTGCTGCACGCAATGTTGATGGTGAACAGATCAAAACACTGACAGAATCCATGGATGGCAGGCTTTTGAGTGTCCTTGCAAAGAAAGGTGGCTATATTGGTCACTGATTTGTTTTTGTTTTGTTTTTGAATGTCAGAAATGTATAATTGTGAATGTTGAGATGTTATATTCGTTTCACTGGTAAAAATAAATAATTGAAATGGGTATATATTTGTTTTTTGTTAAGTTGCCTAATAATTATGCACAGTAATAGTCACCTGCACACACAGATATCCCCCTAAAATAGCTAAAACTAAAAACAAACTAAAAACTACTTCCAAAATTATTCAGCTTTGATATTAATGAGTTTTTTGGGTTCATTGAGAACATGGTTGTTGTTCAATAATAAAATTAATCCTCAAAAATACAACTTGCCTAATAATTCTGCACTCCCTGTATATCTCCACAGGGTTTTTAATTTTTTTACATTTTTATTGTATCAGTGACGGAGTCTAGTGACGGAGGCTCACCTTTTTCCTACAATATGAGTATTATAAGACATAAGCGCACTTTATATGTCGATTCACAGAACACCTATAAACTATGGCATACCGGCCCCAGAGAGTGTTCAATGCAGAATTTAGGAAGTATAAAGTATATAGAAATATACCTAAAGAATATATATGTATCTATCAACGGCTACAAGCAGTATACCTATGGGCATGCTGACTGGTTCAAGGCAAATATATATTTTTTTTTTACTATAGGGGTTAAATAAGGCATACGCGCACTTTATATGTTGATTGACAGAACACCTATAATTTACGCTATATCAGTACTAGAGAGACTTTAGGGTAGAGTTTAGGAAGTATATAGAATTTGTCCAAGGTATATATATGTAACTATTAATGGCTTTAAGGCAATATACCTCCACAGGGTTTTTTTCTCTTCTCTATTTGTTTGTTTGTTGCGTTCCCCACAACAAGACCTAGAAGTAGGTTACTTTACCCCCTGACTCCTTTTCCCCTTAAGAGCGAAATATGGGTAAGATGCAAGACAGATGCATCATGAAGGAAGAGGATGGGGATTTTTCCGGTTCCCCATCGGCAAGTGAGAGGGTTTTTGTTAGATGTTGTTTGTATTGTGAGTCTGTGTTTTGTTGCCCGAGACTAGGAGTAGTGCCGGATGGGTCTGCTGGGGAGCCAGTGGCTGAAGTAGCGAGGTGTAATAGATGGGGTCTTTGAGATTCTTAACCCTGAATGTTCAGGGTCTAAATATATCACAAAGGAGAATCACTCTGACAGGATCTCTATATTTAGATAAAATCGATATAGCATGTGTTCAAGAGACTCACCTCAAAGAGATTGATGCTCACAGATTGAAGTCAAAAAAGTTTCCACAAGTTGAACACTCTTCAATGCAGGAGAAAAAAACAGATTGGAGTAGCAATTTTGATCTCCCAGGACATTAAATATGAGTTTATATACAAACAGACAGATCTGACAGTTTTTTCTCTATCCTAAATACTTACGCCCCCAACAAGAGCCCAATGCAGTTTGTAAATAAAACCTTAAATCAGATATACGACTATGTACAGGGATCACTAGTCATGCTGGGTGATTTCAATTGTGTGTCAGATCCAGAGGTGGATAGGAGGGGCACCGTCCCTAGAGTGATCTCCCCTGTGGAGAGAGGCCTAGCTAGAGATTTTCACCGTATGCTGGGGAGATTCCATCTCTATGATGCATGGAGAGTACTTAGTCCACTGGAGAGAGATTTTACTTTTTTCTCCAGTAGACATAAATCCTACTCGAGGATCGATATGATCCTACTGGACCATCCCATAATTAGTACCGTATTTGCTCGATTATAAGACGAGTTTATAGACGATTATAATCGAGGTCGTCTTATAATCTGACCTCAAATTGAGGTCAGACTATAAGACTGGGATCCAGGTCCCCCACAGAGCTGCAGGGGACCTGGATCCCCCTCTCTAACAGCAGGGGATGAGGGGGGACCAGAGCAACAAGGGGAGGGGGGGGGGGCAGAGAGAAAGAAGGGGAGGGAGGGGGGAAGAGACAGAGACAAGGGGAGGGAGGGGGGGAAGAGACAGAGACAAGGGGAGGGAGGGGGGCAGAGAGAAACAAGGGGGGCGAGATAGAGACAAGGGGAGCGAGGGGGGAGACAAAGGGAGGGGGAAGGGGAGAGAGAGACAACAGCAAAGGGGGGGGGGGAGAGAGAAAGCTGGGGGCAAGGGAGAGAGAGAGGCAGCATTGGCACATAAAAGGAAATAAAAACAAGAAATGCATTTTTTATATCATAATTTTTTATTAAAAAAGCAATTTACATGTGAATATAAGTTGAACTTTTTTCCTTTAGGGTAGTCTTATATTCAGGCTTTTATTTTTTTTCCAAATAGAATATCCAAAGTTTGGGGGGTCGTCTTATAATCAGGGTCGTCTTATAATCGAGCAAATACGGTACGTTTCTAGTGGCAAATATAAAAATTGTGGCTTGGTCTGATCATGACGCAGTGATGGTGGATATTAAAGCAGATACCCTGAGAATTAGAGGCGCATGGAGACAAAATGATTTCTTGTTAAATAGCCAAACTAATGTCGAAGGCATACAATCCATGACTCAGGAATACTTCTCGATCAACGCAAAGGGCGAACTAGATAATTATTTTGTATGGTGTGCCTATAAGAGCGTAGCTCGCGGTCATCTCATAAGTTTGGTGGCCCAGGTAAAAAAGAAGCAGGGTAGAAACCTGGCAGAATTGAATATCAGGTTAGCGGAATTAAATACGCTGAATAGGGTCTCGGTCGACGAAGCACGTATAAAAGAGATTAAAACATTAAGGAAAGAAATAAGGGAACAATTATTTATCTGGGCCCCCAGAACCTTGAAAAATGCCAAGCAAAAATGGTATTACTCGGGTAATAGTGCCGATAAGTTGATGTCTAACCAGCTCAAATCCAACATTCTAAAAACAAGGATCTTTAAAATCATAGATGGGCAAAAAACATACCTATCCCCGCAAAGCATTAGTAAAGCTTTTGAAAATTTCTACCATGAACTGTATAATCTGTCATTAACTAAAGATATACGCAATGAAGACTTATATTGCTCAAACGGATCTTCCAACGATCTCCCAGCAACAAAGGGAGGAATTGGAGGCTCCGTTTCACTTTTGGAAGTTAGACACTCTATAGATAATCTCAAGACCAACAAGGCACCGGGCCCAGATGGCTTTTCAGCTTTGTTTTATAAAAAAAAGTGGCTGGTATAAAAGCACCTTATCTAGTTGAAACATTCAATGAGATTAAAGAGAGGCGTTCATTTCCACAAGAGATGCTTCAGGCAACCATAATCCCAATTCTCAAACAAGGAAAAGATAGCAATTTAGTGAGTAACTACAGGCCAATTTTGCTGATTAATTTAGACACCAAGATTTACTCCTCTATAATCGCGGCCAGGCTTAAGACAATTGTTTCTTCTATTATACATATTGACCAAACATGATTTGTGAAGGGGCACCAGGCAATGGGTAAGACTAGGAAAATCATTGCTCTTATAGATTATATTGGTAAACACAATATACCCTTGGTTGTCCTGGCCCTTGATGCTGAGAAGGACTTTGACCGGGTCGTTTGTAGCTTCCTTGAAGAACTTTTGAAGGCTAATAGTTTTGGTAGGGGCCTAATCGACTCAGTCATGGATATTTATGCCGCACCTTCGGGGAGGATTTCAGGGCCTGGATTGTGCTCGGGGTGGTTTGATGTGATGAATGGGACCCGTCAGGACTGTCCCTTTCCTCTGCCCCCATTCTCTACATACTCTCGCTGGAATCTTTGGCAATAGTTGGTGGTTCAGTTTGTAAAATTAGTTTGTTTGCGGATGATGTTTTATGGACATTGACCAATCCAGTAAAGTCAATTGGAAAGATTTTGGAGGAAATAGATCATTTTGGCCTTTTCTCTAACTATAAACTGAATACAAAGAAAACACAAGCCCTGAGAATTAATATACTTGATCTGCTTTCTGAACTGATGAGCAAGTTTCCTTTTGAATGGGCAAATTCTTAAATTATGTACTTAGGCGTATTGATTCCCAGGTATATTACTGACATCCCAAAGATAAATTACTCCCCGCTGTTTATTGAACTCCAACATTTTTCCGTCTTGCTCTGTTCTTGGCATCTGCCATTTTTATTTTGTAGATCTTCTATTTTTTTTTGCATTTCTCTATTTATATCCTGTTGTCTTTCTACTTCAAATCTTAGGGCTTCGACTTTTTCAATATTTGCCTGTAACTTAGTGTTTATATTTCGTATTTCTGTTGTCATTTCATTTATGTTTCTTTGTAGATCTTCTCTGATCTTATCCCTATGATCCTCAAGCAATTTCATCAGCATTGTCTGCATGTCTGAGACTGGTAGATACATTTCTAGGCTCCCCTCTGGGCTGGCATTGCTGCAGACCTCCAGGGACTGATCCCCTTTCTCCCCCTTATCATCTGTCACCTGCGATGTCATGACGATCTTGGGTTTCCCCCCTTCTACCGCTTCAGGGGTAGCTGGGAGTAAGGATTCCCTCTTATTTCTCTTTCTTTGTTCTGTCTCAGGGGTAGAGAAGAAGGCTGTCAATGTTTTGTTTGTTTTTGAATCCTTCAATTCCCTGTTGTCTTTGGACTTCTTAGGGTCCATGTTCCTTCTCGTCGCCATATCTGAAGCTTATATATTTCCTTTCCTCTTCTCCTCCTTCCTTCCTTTTTAAGTTTTTCAATTTTTCAATCCTTTTTCATTTCCCTCCCTGGTGTTTATTTTGTCAATAATAATAGCAGGGCCACAGAAGCATATTGTCAGGGAACTTCAAACAGGGATGGACTTCTTATGTTTTTGTAAAGGATGATTTTCACTTTCTCCTTCCCCAGAAGTAGGCTAGAGCTTGTACCATGCAAAAAAGGCAAGGTTTTATGTTTGTGCAATAGTATTCGAACAGGTGTCAACAGTGTTCATTCACAAGGTTGTGCCGGAGCCCATAGGATTTTTATCAGAAGACCTTTTTTCTTCACAGAGATATGTCAATACTTTTAAGATATTGTTGGCCCCTTAATGTTCAAACACAGATCAAATCATTTTACTTTACTGGATTATGACAGTGATACGCCGATATTTAAAAAATATTGTCCAAACAAAGATTTGTATTAGTCCGATACTGTGCACACACAATTCAAATAGTTTCCATTCACAGTAATGTGCTGGTGCTTAAAGAGCAGAATCTGCAATAAGGTTTTATGTCGGCCCGATAGTGATCAAATACAGGTAAAAGGAATTTCCAGCACAGAGACCAAGTTACAGTAGAAAATATCTGGGCCCTGCATCCTGTTAAGTTTCCACTTTCCAAAGAGAAAAAAATAAAATAAATCACAGAGATTTTTTACTTATCTTCATCTCCAGCTGTAGCCTGTGGTTCTGTCTTTGCTTCCTGATGACCACTATCCTAGGCTCTTGACTTTTTAAAGGCAGCTCCAGTTGTTTTGGTCCTCAAACTGGTCTCCCATCTTGCGCCCGACTGTACTCCAGTCGCCCGCTCGGCAGGAGCCACGGTTTACCAACTCTGGATCCAAGTCCACACCTCAGGTAGAGTGGTGAATCCATGAGAAATATACCACAGACTGAAAGGGTTTACAATCCATTGCGTGTAGGTGTTGTGACACTACAACATTCCCTTTTTCCAGAATTGCAGTGCACCCTCTGCAAACCTGATATGTGGGTTTTTTAAACAGTATCTCACAACACAGTCAGTGGGCTTCTAATTGCTATTATCAGGAGCCTATGTCGACAAGCAAACAAACAAGCAAACAAACATACGTGCTGCCCAACGTATAACCATTCGTACAGTGGAAAATGTGTAGCATGTAAGTCAAGGTTACGCTAGCTGTGTCTGAATGCTGTGTACGCTGTGGTCTGAATCAAATATCATAATCCAATAAAAATATGAACATAAACATAAAAATACGCACTAAATAAACACAAATATAGAAAGACGTATCAAACAGTTGTAGCGCTGACTTAGGAAATTAAAAATGACCAATTTTCAGCATTGAACATGGGTGCGGAATCAGAAAAATACAATGCCATGGTGGCCTAGTACAACCTGACTGTTCACCCTCTGTCAGAAAGGAGTCAGGGCTCCCAATGGTACTCAGTACTGTAGGGGAAGACTCTCTATGGCCTGTTGACATGTTGGGCTTTCCAAAAACATAGACCAATGTAGAGTGATATTTTGAGCCCCTCACCTTTAGAGGCTCCTATAAGTTCCTCCAATCGCCTGATGTCCTCCACTGAGGCAGCCCATTCTGCAAACGTGGGGGTTCTGGGCCATTTCTATAGCCTGGGAATCAGGGTTTTTGCTGCAGTGAGCAGTGCCGGTGAGAGGGACCATTTGTATTTCCCTATAGGGCCCTATACGGTGTGGGGTGTGGAGTAAGAGTGCAGGTAGGGGAGCGTGTGGAAAGGTCGGATCTGCAATTTCCCTGATAGCGGAGATGACAGAGTCCGATAAAGGAGAGATCTTAGGGCAACTCCACCATATATGCAGGTAAGTGCCTTTGTGTGCCTGACACCTCCAACAAATAGCATTGTGCGTGGGGAAGTTCTGCTTCAGAGTTGTAGGAACCCTATACCACCTGGTGAGTGTTTTATAAGCATTTTTCTGGGCTAGAGCTGACATAGAACTTTTATGAGCAAGGAGGGCAATTTTTTGCCACTGCTGGTCTGTAAGGGTTAGAGAGCATTCCGCTTCCCACTGTCTAATGAAATATGGCTTTGTGACAGGGGTGAGAGCCGTTAGTGTGGCATGGATGGATGAGATAAGCTTTTTAGGTGAGTCCGTGTTGGTACATAGTGCCTCAAATGCTGTGAGTGATCTCGGATATTCCTTGCGAAGCATCAAGGAGGCTACGTAATGGCTAAGTTGAGTGAATGTGTACTTTTGTATTGCTGTGGTGTGTGGTGTAGTAGTAAGGAGTCCTAGAGGTTTAATGTGGTCTTCAGTCATGACATATCCCAGTCTGAGATATCTAATTTCTGGGGGCAAAATAGTGCGTAAAGTGCTGGCATGGAAGCCCGGGGGAAAGTCTTGGTTAAAAATTTGCAAGGTGAGGGGAGATGGGGAGTTCAACAGTCCTACTTTGTTTTACGTAGTTTGCCCCATATAGCAAGGGCAGGTGTAACCATGGGGTGGGTAAGATCAAGACTGATATTTTGTTTGTGTGGGATCCAGGCCGCAGTGGGAATGGGTACATCCAGATTGCGCTGTTAAATTGAGACCCAGTGTTTACTGGATGGCCCTGACCACTCTGTGATTCTGGCCAAGTAGGTTGCCTTCCAGTACATTTCAAAATCTGAGACTCCCAAACCTCCTAAGTGTTTAGGACTTGTAAGGTAGTCATACCCCAGTCTTGGTGATTTATTATTCCATATAAATTTGGTGATCGCAGATTTGAGGTTTTTAAAAAACGATTTGGGTATAATTATGGGGAGGGTTTGTAAAAGAAAAAGGATCCTGGGTAGGATCATCTTGACTGAACTAGCTCTCCCAAACCAGGATAGTGTTTTTTTGGACCATTTGGTTAGGTCCGCTTTGATACAATTCAGGAGAGGTATGAAATTGGTTTTGTACAATGTGCCCAGGTCAGTAGGGATTCACACCCCTAAGTATTTTCTACTGGAGGTGGCCCATTGAAATGGGAGGGTGGAGCGCAACTCCGATGCGTCGGGTGATGGTAGGGATATATTCAGAATTTCAGATTTAGTTAGGTTCGCTTTAAAATTCGATACATGGCCATAGGCAGTCATTTCTGTCAATATGTGGGGGAACGAGACTTTTGGATTGGACACAAATAACAGAAGGTTGTCGGCAAAAGCTGCGTCTTTGCAGTGCCTCGGTCCCACTTCAATAGCGCTGATTAGGGGGTTAGACCTGACTGAGTTAAGGAAAGGCTCCATAGCCAAGACAAACAATAGGGGGGATAATGGGCATCCCTGCCATGTACCGTTCTACAAGGAGAGCTGACCAGAAAGGGTACCATTCACCCGCATACAGGCCGTTGGAGCGTGGTAAAGGGATGAAATCCACTTCTGAATATTAGGGCCAAGTCCCAGCTTATTTAGGACTTTGTATAGATAGGTCCAGCTCACCCTGTCGAACGCCTTCTCGGCATCGATCGACACCAGCACCGACGGAGTGGCATTAGTTTGTGCATAATGTATCAGGTTAAGTACTTTGTTTGGTATTGTCTCTCGCCTCACGACCAGGGACAAACCGTACTTGGTCTGGGAGGAAAAAATCTGGGGAAATATCTCGTAACCTGTTAGCCAGGATCTTAGCAAATAGCTTTACGTCGAAATTAGGTAGAGATATGGGCCTGTAGCTGGAGGATACTGTTGGGTCTTTTGTCAGGTTTCAGTGGTGGTAAGGAATTGTCAAGGGCGAGAGAATTAAACGCCTTCAGAAAATAGGGGAGTAGTGTTTCAGCAAATATCTTATAGTAAGTCCATCTGGGCCCGGGCTTTTCCCCGTTGGAGAAGATTTCAGGGCCGAAAGGGCCTCTTCTCGGGATATAGGCATATCTAAAGCATTATTAAATTCAGGCGTTAGAGAGGTCTGAAGGCCTGTGGCGAGATATGTGTCAATGTCTCTCGAAAGCCGCTCGTCCTCATCTGCCGAAGGGGCAGATCGAAACTACAGAGCCCGGGGGGGGGGGGGGGGGGCACATTAGGGGCGAGGTACATTTAGGAACACTTGTCATGAGATAGGCATTATCAGGTTCCTAAGTATCGGAAACTCTCAAACATCGTTGCTCGCCCCCGATTGTCCATGTCCATGACTAGCGCCATCAGATATGTAGAGACCTTGGTCTGCTCCTCCAAGTGAGTGTCCATTGCCGTTACCGCTGTGTCGACTGTTAAGAGGTCTTGCTCAATGGCATGGATCCTGTGATCATGTTGATTTAGCTCCGATTTGAACTCGGCCAGTTCGTCTTTTATGGCCTGCTTAAGGTGAGAGGCCAACTCCGTTTGGTGCTCCTTCAATTGGAGTAACAAATGATGGGATAGAGCGTCCAGGTCACCTTTAGTAAGGGGGGTATGGTCACCCGATTGATGATCATCGGGCTGGGATTCCGTTTCGTCCGAGGAGGACTCCTCAAATCTTATGTGAGTTTTTGCGCGAAGACACCATATTGCGGCCTGCGGCGGAGGATCCTTGCGGTTTGTAGAGAAAGTCCCGTAGGGACGGGAAATCATCTTTATTTTTCCCCTTAGTGACGGAGGGTAAGGTAGATGCGTTCTTTTGCTTTTTCCCCATGTTTAGAGGTGTAGGAAGCTCTGTAGTTCGGTAGTTTTAGGTGTCGCCGGGCAGGAGCTGCATTCACACGTGTCCTTCTACATTGGCAGCTAGACACACCCCCCAGCAATCCGTTTTAAAGAGAGGCTTTGTTATAGGTAGTGGAGAGAAAAAAGGAAGCGTCTTCCAGGCAAAAGAAAAAAAGGAAGCGTCTTCCAGGCAAGCAAGGTTCCACCGCTGCTAGAGGCTGCGTCGGGCCAAGTAGCACACCCTCACGTGATTACGTCATCGACCACGCTGACATTCTGCTGCCTTCACCACCCAGGGCTCTGTGGGACATCATGGAGATGAGTGATTTGCTGCTTTTGGGAACACTAGAAGGAACGAACATTACAGAACCAAATATATGTATAAATAACCTCCCCCCATTCTTTTTCTTTTCTTTCTTCACACTATTCTATCCCAATATGCAAATTAGTCTGCTCCCCTAGGGTGGAAGCCTGCAAACTCATTGTCACCACCACTGAGTCATCCACCAACCTGAAGACACTGTAAGCAAACTACCCTTCAGTGTGGTTTAATAAAGTAACAGTGACGCAGTCACACCACACAAAATGAAAAGTTTTAGATTTTAGAAAAACCGACTTTTCTAAAATTAGATTATGTTTAAAGGAGTCATTACTGGAGAAATTTAAATGGAGTCCAGGAGAAATGGGATTATCTAAAAGTTGCTTACTGAAGGCAACTGAAAATTGCATTAGGCTTGTCAGTAAGAGCAAAAAATGTATGAAACCACTGTGGTACTCTGCAGAGGTGGGCAAAATGGTAAAAAAACAAAAAGCTAGCATTTAGTAATTATAAAAAATTTAGCAAGAGGAAGATAGATCTATAAGAGTAGGCAGAAAGAGAGATTTCAAAGCACACGCAGAAGAGAAAATAGCCTAATCAGTAAAAAAGGGGGATAAAATCTAACCAGGATTGGTTAGATGAAAAGCAAAAGAAGGATGCTATGTAGAAGAGGATAAAGGCCAAGCAGACTCCATTAATAAATATTTTTGTTCAGTTTTTACAAATGAAAATGAGGGTAAGGGACCTCATTTAGGGAAAAAGACTAATGAGTCTTTTGATGCATGTAAGTTTACAGAGGAAGAGGTTTTACTGCAGCTGTCTACTGTAAAGACAGATTATTTACTAAGTTATTAACCCCTTGACGACAAAGGACGTGCTAGGCACGTCCTGGGAGAAACTCCCTTAACGACAAAGGACGTGCCTGGCACGTCCTGCATTGAATGAAGCGGTTTTCGCGATCAACGATCGCGAAAAGCGCTTTAACAGTGCTGGTCTATTGCCTCGACATCGAGGCAATAGCCAGCACCGAAATTTCTATTTCGGGACCCCCACGATTATTTACTAAGTTATTAACCCCTTGACGACAAAGGACGTGCTAGGCACGTCCTGGGAGAAACTCCCTTAACGACAAAGGACGTGCCTGGCACGTCCTGCATTGAATGAAGCGGTTTTCGCGATCAACGATCGCGAAAAGCGCTTTAACAGTGCTGGTCTATTGCCTCGACATCGAGGCAATAGCCAGCACCGAAATTTCTATTTCGGGACCCCCACGATCGCCCCACGGAGCGATCGTGGGGAGCCATATTGACGGAGCATGCTGCTCCGTCAATATGGCTAAGTCCTCTGCCGGTCTGAGCTTCGGAAGGGAAAGTAACTTCACTTCCGTCGCTCTGAATATGCTACTTGACTACCCCTAGTGGTAGTTTAGTAGCATTGCAATGGGAAATAATGAAAATAAATATTTAATTAATTAAAAACAGGTTATTTAGCTATATTAGCCTATAGGGTTAAAATTAAATATTTTTTTGCATAAGGGATAGGGTTAAAATTAAATTAAAGTTAAAAAATATTAAGGGATATAATAAGGATTAGAGTTGGGGTTAAATTTAGTGTTAGGGTTAAATTTTGGGTTCGGGTTGGGGTCAAAAGATCAATATAGGAAAAAACCAAAAAACACTATTTTTGGTTTTTGCCCCATAACTCGCAAAAAAATACCGAAAAATATGGAAACATGCATATTTTTGAACTCGGGAGAACATTTAGAAACTATTTAGACGGGGTCTTTTTTAATGATTTTATTTGTGTAAATTATATTTTAGGTCAAAGTTAGAAAAAGTGTGTTTTTTTAAAATTTTCATCATATTTTATGATTTTTTTTGTAGTAAATTATAAGATATGATGAACATAATGGTATCTAATGAAAGCCCTTCTTATGACGATAAAAACAACATATAATTTGTGTGGGTACTGTATGTGAGAAAGAAAAAAATTACAGCTAAACACAAACACCCTAGAAATGTCAAAACAGCCATTGTCACCAAGGGAAAGTCAAGGTGAAAATGTCTTGTCACTAAGGGGTTAAAAGAACTTAGTGATGTACTAGCAAAACAGATTTATTTAACCAATAATTGTTAACAGGAGTAGTCCCAGAAGATTGGAAATTAGCAAATGCTGTGCCCATTCACAAGAAAGGTAGTAGAGAGGAGTCGGGCAACTATAGACCAGTAAGTCTTACTTCAGTAGTGGGGAAAATAATGTAAACCATGTTAAAGAATAGGATTGTTGAACTTCTAAAATCACATTGATTTCAAGATCAGAGACAACATGGGTTTACTTCAGGGAGATCATGCCAAACAAATCTTATTGATTTTTTTGATTGGGTGACTAAAATAATAGATCAGGGTGGTGCAGTAGACATTGCTTACCTAGATTTCAGTAAGGCTTTTGACACTGTCGCACATAGAAGGCTTATCAATAAACTGAAATCTTTGGGTTTGGATTTCAATATTGTTGAATGGATTAGACAGTGGCTGAGTGATAGGTAACAGAGGGTTGTAGTCAATGGGGTATATTCGATGCAAGGTCTTGTTACTAGTGGGGTAGCTCAGGGATCTGTACTTGGACCCATTCTCTTTAATATTTTTATTAGTGATATTGCAGAAGGTCTTGTTGGTAACGTATGTCTTTTTGCAGATGATACAAAGATTTGCAGCAGGGTTGATATTCATGGAGGGATAAGCCAAATGGCAAATGACTTTGCTAAGAAAAGGAAAAATGGTTAGAGCTGTGGCAACTGACATTTAATGTGGATAAATGCAAGATTATGCACCTTGGATGTAAAAACCCAAAAGGAGAATATAGAATATTTGATACAGTCCTAACTATTAATTTTAGTATTAGGGTTCGGGGAGTTAATTTTAGTATTAGGGTTCGCAGGGGGGGGGGGGCCTGTGTTAAGGCACTCTCGTGCTGGTACTGACCAGGCCTGGCTCTTCTTAGCTTCCAAGGTTGCATGGGATCAGGCAAAGACTGCAGTACCGGGACCACTCTTAACTTGTCCAAGCCTGAAAACAGCTAAGGCAGCCAGACAATAAAGTGAGCCTACAGCACCCAGGTTCCCAATCAGTCTCCCAAACTGGTACTGACGAGGCCTGGCTCTGCTTAGCTTCCGAGGTTGGTCAGGATCAGGCGTTCTCAGACCAGTATGGCTGTAGGGAAAGTTTGCACTGAGGGGTAGCACTCTTAACTCGTCTAAGCCCGAAAAAAGATAAGGCAGCCGGAGAAAAAAGTGAGCCTACAGCACCCTGAGATCCCAATGAGTCTCCCGCACCATACTGACCAGGCCTGGCTCGAGCTTAGATTCTGAGGTTAGACTGGATCAGACAGGATCGGGTGCTCTCAGCCCAGTATGGCTGTAGTAGAAGACTGCACTGCTAAGACCACTCTTAACTCGTCCAAGCCTGAAAACAGCTAAGATGACCGGACAAAAAAGTGAGCATACAGGACCCAGGGTTCCCAATAAGACACCCACTCCGATACTGACCAGTACTGGCTCTGCTTAGCTTCCGAGGTCAGACGGGATAAGGTGCTCTCAGCCCAGTATGGCTGTAGTAGAAGACTGCACTGCTAAGACCACTCTTAACTCGTCCAAGCCTGAAAACAGCTAAAGTGGCCAGACAAAAAAGAGAGCTTACAGCACCCGGGGTTCCCAATCAGCAGTACTGACCAGGCCTGGCTCTGCTTAGCTTCCGAGGTTGGACAGAATCAGGCGCTCTCAGACCAGTATAGCTGTAGGCAAAGATTGCCCTGCCGGGTAGCACCCTTAACTCGTCCAAGCCACAAAACCAGCTAAGGCGGCCGGACAAAAAAGTGACCCTACAGCACCCAGGGTTCTCAGACAGTCTCCCGCACTGGTACTGACCAGGCCTGACTCTGCTTAGCTTCTGAGGTCGGACAGAATCGGGTGCTCTCAGACCAGTATGGCTGTACACAAACATTGCCCTGCCAAGTAGCACTCTTAACTCGTCCAAGCCCTAAAACCAGCCAAACAAACAAGTTAGCCTACAGCACCCAAGGTTCCCAATCAGTCTCCCACACCGGTAATGACCAGGTGTGGCTCTTCTTAGTTTCTGAGGTGAGACGGGATCAGGGGCTCTCAGACCATTATGGTTGTAGGTGAAGATTGCACTGCCGAGTAGCACTCTAAACTCATCCAAGGTGAGAAACCAGATAAGGCGGCCGGACAAAAAAGTGAGCCTACAGCACCTGGGGTTCCCAATCAGTCTCCCGCACCAGTACTGACCAATCAGTCTCCCGCACTGGTACTGACCAAGCCTGGCTCTGCTTACCTTCTGTGGTCAGACGGGATTGGGCACTCTCAGAGCAGTATGGCCGTAGGCAAAGTTTGCCCTGCCGGGTAGAACTCTTAACTCATCCAAGCCTGAAAACAGATAAGGCGGCTGGACAAATATCTGAGCCTACAGCACACAGGGTTCCCAATCAGTCTCCCGCACCGGTAGTGACCAGCCCTGGCTCTGCTTAGCTGCTGAGGTCTGACTGGATCTGGAGCTCTCAGACCAGTATTGCTCTGTGAAAAGTTTAGCCTGCCGGGTAGCACTCCTAACTCGTCCAAGCCCGATAACAGCTAAGGCGGCCAGACAAAAAAGTGAGCCTACAGCACCCGGGGTCCTACTTTGGACCACCAGAGAATGAATTCTGCTCTCGAGAATACAATTGCCGCATGTGCAGTTGACATGCCCTCTCCAAAGGTTGCACCCACTGTGCTGAGCAGCCAGGTAAGAATATTTGGAAACGTGGACGGATGTCTGAGACACAGCAGAAGCAAGCTAGTAGCTATTTGAGGGACAGGTACGAGGAAAGTTATCCTTAAAAATTTTGTAACAGTTCACAATTATTAGTATAACCAATACAATTATATAATAACATATCTCCATAACTTTGATTAATGAAATATGATCACTAATGGATGCTATTAATGCATGTTTTACTTTTCTAATTTGTTAGTAAATACTGTTGTCACTTACTGTGGCTCTGTTCGCCATCTGAGGTTCTCGGGTTGTTGTGGCGGCCATTTTTTCAGCGTCTGGAAGTCACTCGCAGCTTCCAGCAGCGGCGTTTTTATGTGGCTGTCATCTTTTTGGAACCTCTGTGCTGGCTCCAATAAGATGTAAACCATATCTTTACAATTAACGGCACACCTTATGCAAATACCGCCCCTCTCCTCCTCTATGAGAGTGTACTAATTGCTTACTATATATGTAACAAAACCCCTTGTTAAGCTATATATTTGCTGCATAAGAACTGAGAACAGAGACTATTCGTGTGGTTTCCTTCATACGAACAATCTACATCCAATGAGGGGAGGCACGAACAGTTCCGTTCATGCATTTGACAGATAATACAACAGGAAAATAGACCGACCACAGGGACTGAAATCGTGGAACTATTTTGGGCATACAAACATACGAACAGTCGGTCATATCCACATTTTTACTAACTTCTGAACCCCTGGTCCAATTCGTGACATTTTTGGATATGTTGTTCCCATGAATGGATTGATTATGAAAATGTTGTTGAAATCCCATGCATAGTTTTGAAGTTATAATAAATGTGAAAAAGTATATTTTTCAGCTTGGAGATAATTGAGCTGATATAATGTTTAACTCAATTATCTCCCAGGTTGAGGGGAGGAATGTACTGTAATTACTGGGTGTGTTTCTATTGTAACATTGTGCCTGATTGGCTGCTGTCCTTGCATTGTTGGTGCCCCACAAGGTCCAGTGGGTGGTGACAATTCTGTAAAATCCTGCATAAAAGCAGCAATAAACGCTCAGTGGAGTCAGTTTTTTACTTCACCCTTCAAAACGTAGCCTTGTCTCGTTCTTGAAAGGGAACCTGCCCAGCATAAATCACTAGCTCTTTTAAGAGCTCTGCCTTACTCTCTACTTGGATCCAGCGGATGGGATAAAGCAACCCCACTACTGCACAGCATCTTGCCAGGAAGAAGGACGTCCCTGACGGCTGATACCCCCTCTCCCATTGGGGTAGCCATTACAATATATATGTACCTGGTCCATACGTATGTAGCTGTCTGTGCAAAGAGTTTTCCTCTATATTTAGGCTACTATTTTGGTTATTCTCGGCTTATCTTGACCCTTGGCTTGTTACTGACTTTGCTGTGAGCTCCGCCTGTCTCAACCCTTGGCTACTTGACTACATTGAACTCTGCCTGTCTTGACCCTCAGCTTGTTATTTAACTACGTGTTGTTCTCCACCTTTCTTGTCCTCGGTTCCCGATCCTGTATTCCCTGTCACCCATTCCTGGTTAGGCCTGCTTTGGTTGCATTTGCAAATAAGGGGCATAGCTTCTGGAGAGCAGAACGAATTGCTGTTTAAATACAGGGCAGAGCCTGGAGTCTACTACCTGAGCTGCACAGGTGTGGATTAAATGGAACTAAGCTTGATAAAGCTCATTCAATCCATTTTCAAAGCCAGCTGTGAAAGCTGAGATACTGGAATGCTTTGTCGAAACAGTGATTTTGCTTCTGGAGTCTGTTTTATTTTTTTTGCCAAGTGGAAAAGGCATCCAACGGCAGACAGGTATTGTGCTCAAAGGAGTCAATGTTCATTTTGTGTAATTTCATCTACTGGTTTTACCGAATAAACACTGGAAACTTAGCTGCAAGTGTCCTGGGCTTCATTTACGGTACTTTAGAAGACTGTGGTTCAGGGCCGTCTTTAATAGTGATTGGACCCTGGGCAAGCATTTGCTTGGGCCCCCTGGACCCTGCCCCCTCCCCTGCATGCAATCCCGCCATCCATCGCAATGTTACCCCCCCCCCCCCCCACACACACACACACATATGCCATAATTGTTGTGCCATTCAGATGCCAGTAATATTGTAACTTTCGGATGCCAGTAATATTGTGCCAGTCAGAGCCCAGTAATATTGTGCCAGTCAGAGCCTAGTAATATTGTGCCAGTCAGATGCCTGCAATATTGTGCCAGTCAGATGCCTGCAATATTGTGCCAGTCAGAGCCCAGTAATAATGTGCCAGTCGGATACCAGTAATATTGTGCCAGTCAGATACCAATAATATTGTGCCAGTCAGATACCAATAATATTGTGCCAGTCAGATACCAGGAATATGGTGCCTGTCAGATGCCTGTAATATTATGCCAGTCAGATGCCTGTAATAGTGTGCAGTCAGAGGCCAGGAATATTGTGCCAGTCAGATGCCTGTAATATTGTGCCAGTCAGATGCCTGTAATATTATGCCAGTCAGATGCCTGTAATATTATGCCAGTCAGATGCTTGTAATAGTGTGCCAGTCAGAGTCCAGGAATATTGTGCCTGTCAGAGCCCAGGAATATGGTGCCTGTCAGATGCCTGTAATATTATGCCAGTCAGATGCCTGTAATAGTGTGCAGTCAGAGGCCAGGAATATTGTGCCAGCCAGAGCCCAGTATTGTGCCAGTCAGAGCCCAGTAATATTGTGCCAGCCAGAGCCCAGTAATATTGTGCCAGTCAGATGCCCAGTAATATAGTGCCAATCAGATGCCCAGTAATATAGTGCCAGTCAGATGCCTGTAATATTATGCCAGTCAGATGCCTGTAATATTGTGCCAGCCAGAGCCCAGTATTGTGCCAGTCAGAGCCAGTAATATTGTGCCAGCCAGAGCCCAGTAATATTGTGCCAGTCAGATGCCCAGTAATATAGTGCCAATCAGATGCCCAGTAATATAGTGCCAATCAGATACCCAGTAATATAGTGCCAATCAGATGCCCAGTAATATAGTGCCAATCAGATGCCAAGTAATATAGTGCCAATCAGATACCCAGTAATATAGTGCAATCAGATGCCCAGTAATATAGTGCCAATCAGATGCCCAGTAATATAGTGCCAGTCAGATGCCAAGTAATATAGTGCCAATCAGATACCCAGTAATATAGTGCCAATCAGATGCCCAGTAATATAGTGCCAATCAGATGCCAAGTAATATAGTGCCAATCAGATGCCAAGTAATATAGTGCCAATCAGATGCCCAGTAATATAGTGCCAGTCAGATACCCAGTAATATAGTGCCAATCAGATGCCCAGTAATATTGTGCCAATCAGATACCCAGTAATATAGTGCCAATCAGATGCCAAGTAATATAGTGCCAATCAGATGCCCAGTAATATAGTGCCAATCAGATACCAAGTAATATAGTGCCAATCAGATGCCCAGTAATATAGTGCCAATCAGATACCCAGTAATATAGTGCCAGATACCCAGTAATATAGTGCCAATCAGATGCCCAGTAATATAGTGCCAATCAGATACCCAGTAATATAGTGCCAATCAGATGCCCAGTAATATAGTGCCAATCAGATACCCAGTAATATAGTGCCAATCAGATACCCAGTAATATAGTGCCAATCAGATGCCCAGTAATATAGTGCCAATCAGACGCCCAGTAAAATAGTGCCAATCAGATACCCAGTAATATAGTGCCAATCAGATACCCAGTAATATAGTGCCAATCAGATGCCCAGTAATATAGTGCCAATCAGATACCAAGTAATATAGTGCCAGTCATATACCAAGTAATATAGTGCCAGTCATATACCCAGTAATATAGTGCCAATCAGATACCCAGTAATATAGTGCCAATCAGATACCCAGTAATATAGTGCCAGTCATATACCCAGTAATATAGTGCCAATCAGATACCCAGTAATATAGTGCCAATCAGATACCCAGTAATATAGTGCCAATCAGATGCCCAGTAATATTGTGCCAATCAGATACCCAGTAATATAGTGCCAGTCAGATACCAGGAATATTGTGCCAGCCAGCCCCCCCCCCCGTACTTACATGAAGCTGCTCCGTGTCCCCCGCCGGATGTCTCCTCCGTGCAGTCTTCCCTCTTGCACGGAGGAGGGAAACAGAAACCGGATGTGACGCGACGTCACATCCGGCGTCAGTTTTTTTCCGGCCGTCGCATCCATCGGATGCGGCTTGCCGGAAAAAAAGCGTTCACAAGCGCAATGCGCTGTGAACGCGGCAGCAGGGTCTGGGGGCCCACGGGACAGCTGCCTTGGGGCCCCCCAGGAGTAAATGGGCCCAGGGCAGCTGCCCCGTTTGCCCAACGTTAAAGACGGCCCTGCTGTGGTTACAAAAAGATCCTGATATCCAAAGGGGAGTTTTGTCACATTTGTTAAACAAATGCAATTGGATATTTCTCTATGTATCTCCATAAGATTAATAACATAACATTAATAATTTTTATTTTCATATGTTCAATTTTATCTATTGGATAAATCGTAGGTTAAACCAGTAAAACAAATTATTAACCCTGTTACGGTTGTCCCAGTCTTGCTGGAAGATGGACCGCTTTGGATACCCTGGTTCCCGAATCCAGAGACACGAACGCTGTTTCAATCGGCAAAAACCTGCAAGTGTGGAAACATCCCACTAGCTATGGCACCGCTTGGATACTCTTCCCTACCAAACAAGTCGAGGCTGCGATTTGAGGGTAACACGAACACACCTTTAATGGTTCCCGGTGGGACAATTTATACAGACTTACAGACCAAGGGACAGCCCCCTCCCCCCTGAAGGTACACAGGACAATCACATATTCTATCCAATGGACACACAGTGCAACATTTGAAAAGGTCCCTGCCTAGCTTGGAGATATTTGGCTTTAACGGTTACAATAACCTAATTATCTCCAAGCACATGGAACTACTGCATTTTACACCCATTAAAGGAAATAACATAAAAACATATACCTTTGACATTTTAAGATAAAAATGGGTCATGTGACCATTTGCCAGATAGCTCAGGTCTGAGAGCACAAGATGTATGCATTTCGCTCTGATCTCACGAACGATGTGCCAGAGTTCTGATATACAAGTCTGTTCATGTGAAACAAAGGGTTCAAATGTAACAACAGTAACTGTAGATATCCAGGGGAAGATAGTTCTGTAACATGGCTCCCTTTTTGTGGAACACTCTGGCAGACACTGTCTGACTCCTTTCGGGGAAGCCTAAGGCTGTCCAGAGCTGAAGTTATTCTGGACTGAGGTCGGTCTGTCTGGATAACCCATCGGCGTTGCCATTTTGCTTCCCGGGTCAGTAGGAGATGGTGAAGTTGAACCGTTGTAGGGCTAGGTTCCAGCGTAATAATCTGCCATTATGGCCCACGACCCGGTTTAGCCACGCAAATGGGTTGTGGTCTGTGACCAGGGTGAATTCTTGTCCATAGAGGTAAGGAGTCAATTTTTTCAGGGCCCACACCAAGGCCAGACACTCATTTTCCACCGTGGCATAGCTGACTTCTCGTGGTAGGAGTTTACGGCTGATGTATGCCACGGGGTGTTCTCCTCCATCTTCTCCTACTTGGCTGAGGACTGCCAAGACAGGGGCATGAATCAGTGCGTTTTTGAGTGTCTGGAAAGCTGTCTCACAGTGGGGAGACCACAGGACCTGTCGGGGAAGGTTTTTCTTTGTCAGGTCAGTCAGGGGCTTAGCAACATAGCTATAGTCAGGTACGAATCGCCTGTAGTACCCAGCCATGCCCAGGAAGGCGAGGACCTGGGTCTTGGTACGGGGTGTGGGCCAGTTTGCCACGGCTTCTATCTTGGCTGGTTCTGGCCGCTGCTTCCCGCAACCAGTGACCCAGATACTGCACCTCGGCCATTCCAAAATGACATTTTTCTGGTTTCAGCGTCAGGCCCGCGGCCCGAATCTGATCCAGGACCATTCCTACATGAGCCAAGTCGTCCTCCCAGGACTCACTGTGGATTGCGATCTCATCCAGGTATGCACAAGCGAATTCCTGGAAGCCACCAAGGAGTCTATCCACCAAGCGCTGGAATGTGGCCGGGGCATTCTCCATCCCAAACGGCATAACCTTGAAGTGGTACAAGCCGAATGGGGTGACAAATGCCGACTTGGGGATAGCCTCCCGGGATAGGGGAATCTGCCAGTAGCCTTTGCAGAGGTCAATAGTGGTCAGGTAGTTTACCCTGGCTATGCAATCCAACAGCTCATCTACTCTGGGCATAGGGTAGGCGTCTGTCACAGTCTTGTTGTTGAGTTTCGGATAGTCTACACAGAATCTGATAGTGCCATCCTTCTTGGGCACAAGGACTACTGTGGACGCCCAGGGACTATCGGAAGACTCAATGACACCTAATCGGAGCATTTCGTCTATCTCCTTCTTCATCTCGGCCCGTACGGCTTCGGGGATACGGTAGGGGGCCTGTCTTAGGGGTTGCTGACCTGGGGTGTCTACTGGGTGGGTAGCTAGATTGGTGTTACCTGGTTTTGGGGAAAAGGTTGCCCGTTTATCTTGTAACAAGTTGCGCAACTGCTTCCTCTCTGCTGGGCTGAGTCTGTCCCCTATCTGTACCTGTTCGACTATATCGGAAGAGGATCCCTGGCTTAACAGGTCGGGTATAGGAAGGTTATCGGGGCCGTCGTGAGCAGGGCTACAGATAGCTGCCACGTCTTCCTGTCGCTCGAGATAGTCCTTGAGCATGTTGACATTTTCTGACAAGGTTTTCTGTATGCTCTCATCGTGGCAGCTGGCTATCACATATGTAGTGTCCCCGCCTCTTTCTACTACTTGGTAGTGTCCCTGCCATGCTGCTTGCAGTTTGTCTGCCTTGACGGGTTTGAGAACCATGACTTTCTATATAAAAACTCCTTTTCCGGCCCCCCCCCACCCATCATACCATACTATCTGTCGCCTCTGGGCCGTCTGGAGATTAGCCTGGACCGACCGGGCCAACCGCTTTATCCAGTCCCGAAGCACCAGCACGTTTGGTACGATAGGGACTCTGGCATTTTCGGTCTCTCCTTCCCTGTGCTCCCGGATCAGGTTCAGGGGACCCCGAACCTTGCGTCCGTATAGCAGCTCGAATGGAGAGAACCCTGTCGTTTCCTGGGGCACCTCCCGATAAGCGAACAGGAGGTGCGGAAGGAACCGTTGGGTAAAAGTCTTCAGCATTTGTTTAAGGGTTCCATTGAACCTCTCACAGAGCCCATTAGTCTGCGGGTGGTAAGGGGAGCTGAGCAGGGGCAACTGGCGATCATATGCCCAGGCTGCTTGCACTTGAAGCAGGTTGGACGTGGGCGGTCTTGGGAGTAGTGGCTGGGGGATCCCGTATATCGGCTAGGACCTGCTGGTACGGGTGCGCGAAATTCTGTTCGTGGTGTTGTCCAGTGATTGTCTCTAGGGTCGGCACGAATCACCGTTCGGGGGTTAGTGAACTCCTGCAGCTGGGAGTCATGGTGCTCGTTGGCCAGTCTCGCTGCTTCATTAAGGGTGGTAGGTCGTCTGTCCTTCAGCCATTCTCGGTACTTTTGATCTAATCCATCGTAAAAGTGTTCCAGGTAAACAATTCCAAAACCTCGGCTGGAGTGACTGCCCGGCACCCGTTAATCCAATGTGCTGCAGCCCTCCGCATTCTGTGTGCCCATTCGGTATGAGTGTCATTCGGTTTCTTTTTTGTGCGGAACTGCCTGTGATACGTGTCGGGAGTTTCCGCGTATCGCTTCAGTAGTGTGTCTTTAACCACCGTGTATTGGGCTACCTCCTCTGTGCTAAGGGTACGAAAAGCATCCATAGCCCACCCTGCTAGTTTCCTGGCTAGGATATGAGGCCATGCCTTGCTGGGGATTTGATGAAGCGCACATTGCCTCTCAAAGTAGGCTAAAGATTTGTCAATTCCCATCTCCGTCTCTACGAACGGCTTGAATGCCGCGAACGGGATCTTTCATTGGTCTGTAAGCTCCGCTTGGATGCAGTAACCCGTCATTGCAGGACGGTGCTGAGCAGTCAACACGCTGAGCTCATGGGCTCTAGCAGCTTGGATTTCCATGTTGATCTGAGCCAGAGTCTGATGAACCAGCTCCATAGAGAGGTTTGGTCCAAAGAGTGCAAGCCTTTCACGAACCATCCTGGTCTTAGCGTCACTAGTCATCGCTGGGGTCTCTTCCATGCTAATGCTCTGGTCCAGCTCCATCAGTTTGGCAATTAGCTCCCTCTTAGGACGGTTACTTGCGTTCCCCCCCCCCCTGCTTTCCAGTAAATCCTTTAGGGTAGTGTGCTTCAATTGGTCATAAGCACTCTCCATCCATTCCGTGTCTCTCCTAGGAATTCCAGGATTATCCCACCGTTTGCCACTGTTATGGCAATATGAGACAAAATGGACACTTGCTTGTCATACAGCTAAAATGGTGCTTAGAAGCTAGAGACATTTCCTCTGCAAGCTGCAACCCCCCTTCTTTCCCCTTTTTGCTTGTGCAGCTTTACTAAGATACGTGTATATTTGCATAAGCACGCCTATTGTTGTACATATAACCAATCAACTAAGTAACACAATAGACGCCCCCTTCCTATCTCCTGGTGTATATCAAGCAGTATCACATCAAATAAAGTAGAGATTTGCTTTGACCCCACAGCGTGTCAGTGTCTTTTCTCTCCGTGCATGTATCATATCTAACTAATTTGGACCAACACATCAACATAACTGACCCTTGATCAGATCCTAAACAGTTGGCGCCCAACGTGGGGCACACGAGAGACCTCCTGGCGGGACACCCCCCAAACCATCGGACAGAGGCGAGACACATCAACGGACACCGGGACTGCAGCCCGTGATTGAGGTGAGGAAGTTTATCATCTTACCTACATGTGTCACTTGGTGTGGTCTTTTTATATCTGTCCGAGGGAGGGTGTGACGCCAGCCAGAGGCATCGTGTGGGCATGACAGTAAGAATCCCCATATGTTGAAAATATCTTGATGTGTTGTATATGTTGGCGAGAACTTTGAGTGACTAACCTATATCTACGTATAATAATAAGTCTACCTCAAAATTCCTGTACCGCGGGTCAGCCCAGTTGTCTACCCGGGTGACAGACGGGGAGGAGGCAGTCAGAGTAAGCCCAGATGTGCTGTGTATGGTCACGGAGAACTATACGTATCAGACTCTGACTCAACAAAATACACGTAATATGCGGTAAATCACAAGACTAGGTTACGGAAAGTCCCAGGAAGTGACTAAGTGAAATGGTACTAGGAGGACCAGGAGAAGAAAAGTTGGCCATAGTCCATAGTATCACTATTTTTATTATCACCCGAGCTCATTAAAACAGTGTTTAATGTTCTCCTCACTGTTCAAGGCCAAGATGTAAGCACATTGGGACAGATAAGCTAGGGCCCGATAGGTGTTAGGGACAGTCTACAATCAAGTGATCCAAGGGGGGACTGTTATGGCAATATGAGACAAAATGGACACTTGCTTGTCATACAGCTAAAATGGTGCTTAGAAGCTAGAGACATTTCCTCTGCAAGCTGAAACCCCCCTTCTTGATTGTGCAGCTTTACTAAGATACGTGTATATTTGCATAATATTGTTGTACATATAACCAATCAACTAAGTAATACAATAGATGCCCCCTTCCTATCTCCTGAAGTGTATATCAAGCTGTATCACATCCAATAAAGTAGAAATTTGCTTTGACCCCACAGCGTGTCAGTGTCTTTTCTCTCCGTGCACATATCATATCTAACTAATTTGGACCAACACATCAATATAACTGACCCTTGATCAGATCCTAAACACCACCAAATGTTACGGTTGTCCCAGGCCTGCTGGAAGATGGACCACTTTGGATACCCTGGTTCCCGAATCCAGAGAGACAAACGCTGTTTCAATTGGCAAAAACCTGCAAGTGTGGAAACATCCCACTAGCTATGGCACCGCTAGCATACTCTTCCTTACCAAACGAGTCGAGGCTGCGATTTGAGGGTAACACGAACACACCTTGATTTCTGATATACAAGTCTGTTCGTGTGAAACAAAGTGTTCAAATGTAACAACAGTAACTGTAGATATCCAGGGGAAGGTAGTTCTGTAACAAACCCCTTCAAGGTGTTTTTTTTTGGTGTTGCAAACCTTAAAAAAACAGCAATATTTCCATTTTTGATATGTAGTTGTTTAAATGCAATTCCCCTCACTGTCATTTAACACACCCATACAGGTTATATGTTTTAAATATGGTGCACAGTAGATTTTAAGCCCCTGTTTTCCATACCATCATTAGGTCCTCAAGGCACAGCATGGCATGGAAGGGGTTAAAAGGGTTTGTCTTTAAGAATTGTTTATTGTTTTTGTATACGTCTTCTGTATCGCCTGGTGATCTCATTATTTTTATTTTAGAATATGGTCATGTAATTGTACTGACTGCCCAAATCCTCACTTTTTTTTTTTTACAGTCATCAGTAATTATATCATCCTTCCTATTGTTCTGTATTAGTCCCCTTGTAAAGCTTGAAATATATGTTAAAGTGACTGTATCACCTAAACATTGCTTATACATCACCTGTGGCTTGATTTGCAAATTACAAAGTTTCCATCAAACACCAGTTCAATTGCAGATCAGGCCGCAGGTGATGTCATAAACAGGAGACTCCACAGACACAGTTTTGCCAACACAATGTATAGATCATTTCCAATGTTTTTTTTATTCTCTGAATGCTCAATAAAAACAATGTTTTGGTGATGCAGTCCCTTTAAAATGGCAGGGAAATTCATCCATGTAAAGAAAAAAACTCCATGATTGGATGGATTGCATTACCCCATCACTGTGAAAGCAGTTATGCCAATGAAGGTTAATGTTTGAATAAAATATTTTGGGGGACTTTCCAAAATGTCACCTTTCACTTTGAAAATGTATGGCGATAAAACCACACAAAATAAATAAATATTGTCCCTTAATGCTATAAATGTCACAACTGCTAATTTTAAGTTTGAGTGGATTCAGTATGACAAGGTAAAATGTCACTGCCAGTTACATTTAACCAAACCATGCTGTGCCCGAACTTCTGGGTTCAGGAATGCCTCAGTAATGTGACAAGGACTTGTGATGTTTCAGGAGGGACCCAGTCTGTAAAGAGACTGAGCTGGCCTCTGCCACTGGATCCCTGGTCCATTTTTACCAGCCACATATAATTTTTGCATGTTGCCTTGCAGTATGTAGAAGTCATGTATGACCAGAAAGAAAATAATTAACTACCGTATTTGCTCGATTATAAGACGACCCTGATTATAAGACGACTCCCCAAACTTTTGATATTCCTTTAGGAAAAAAACTAAAAGCCTGAATATAAGACTACCCTAAAGGAAAAAAGTTCAACTTGTATATATTCACATGTAAATAGCTTTTTAATAAAAATGTTGATATCAAAAAATGCATTTCTTGTTTTTATCTCCTTTTATGTGCCAATGCTGCCTCTCTTTCCCCTCCCCCCAGCGTTGTCTCTCTCTCCCCAGCGTTATCTCTCTCTCCCTCAACTTTTTCTCTCTCCCCCTCCCCATGTCTCACTCTGCCCCCTCCCTCTGTCTCACTCTGGGATCCACTACTTGATTGATTTGATTTCCTTCTGGTCACAGAGGATTTTACTTACCACAGAGCAGCCTACCAAAGTTTTATGTGGCAGGTAAAAAATGGCCGAGGTGGCAAACCTAGGCATTAAGCGTATAAAACCAGTCCTGTGTCGTTTTAAGACAACACAAATGCACACACACATTATTTTTTGTTTTATTTATGTGGAGCACTTGTACACATACTTACGTCACATTCTCAGCTCTTTGATATAAACTTTAATTAGGGTTTAGATTTAGGGTTGCCACCTGGCCGGTAATAAATTGGCATCAGGCCAATGTTAAGTCTATGGAGACAGCACCAAGGCTGGTATTTTTTTGAAGAAAAGATGGCAACCCTATTTAGATATGTATCATGCTGTAAAAATAGAAGATTATATTCCCCCCTTTATCTTTTGCTGCAATCCTATTTCCACTGGCAGTACTCATGTACGATGTCGTGTACACAATAAAGGGGAAGAAATTATCATAAGTAGACAGTTTGTATTCTAAACACACAGAAAATATATGTACCAGTAACAGTATTGCAGAGTATAAATTACAGTTTGTACAATATGCAGCAAAACTCTACATTGAGAACCATATATAATAAAAACAGGAATTATGAACAGGAGCTCATCATCAAAGTTGGTTGTATCAGACTCTATCATTGCCATGGCAAAAGCCTAAAGCTCATGTACACTTCAATGGTTTATAAAAATCTACCTCAGATATCTACACAAACATCAACACATTTCCTTATTTCAACCACACTATATTAGCAGCGACTGTAGAGGCAGAGTAGTATGTTACTAGTGGTAGCATGCTTTCTTGTTTCAATATTAGACGGCTTTATTAAAAATGCTTTAGAAAAATATGGTAGTGCAAATATGCGCAATTTCAGTGCCAGAGGAGGTCCAGTATTACTGCTAGTAAGTGTGGCTTCTGCCTTTGGTTTGGCTTACACATCTGTTTTGGGACAATACTGCTTAGTAGTAATCAGGATTGACTTTATACAGGTCAAAATTATTGTAATGTTAAAAATAAACCCACTGAAGAACTAGCCAGGTTTGATGTTGATGGAAATTGGTTAGATATATCTGCACTGGTTACGCCAAACTAAGCAGAAATACGCCAGAACTATGAAATGGCATTTTTGTATCTTTTGTAAATTTTGCTTTTAATAAATCCACTCCGTGTGTGTGGTAACAGGAAGGTTAAGATGTTCTGCCTGGACAGAAGAATGTAATGTGATTTTTCAGCAATAGAAATGCTAAAGAGTAATGGACTGGAGCACATTTTATGGGCAGCACTGGAATAAGAGTAAAATATTGCCAAATATGAAGCTTTTAACGTTTAAAGATAATACAGAATTTTTGTACGATTCACATTTATATTCATAAAAGTATCTCAACATTGACAGAAGGTATTTTGTCTGTTTGTAAATACATTAACCTTGTATGTCTGTATTGAATGTAAGGCTTATCAGTGGGATAATGTTTGGTACATTTTTGGTGGTTGTTTCACTTTACACACTTGTGTTATAGTCATCAGTTTCACTTCATCTAGATTTTTATTTGTCTGATCTCTTAGAACACAGTCATAAGCTCTGGCCCCATATTTTCTACCGGTAATTCTCCACTACAATAAAAATTGTAAACCTATGTGGTAAGTATAGAGATGTAAACAACAGAGTTCCAGTTATATTTTAGAAACGCTGGCAAGAAAAAATAAGTGAACTCTGGAATTGCCATCATTTATGTATTAATTTGTCTTAAAATATAGTCTGAACTTCATCTAAGTTACAATAATGAACAAACAGGTTTTAACTAATAACACACAAATGATTATTCTTGTGCATACTAAATACATAATTCAAACATTCACAGTGAGAGTTTGAAAAAGTATGTAAAACCATAGGCCAATAACTTCAACAAAAGCTAATTGGAGCAAACCGGGAGTCCTTGTAGAGCTACTTTGACTCATAAAAAAAAAATAACACTCAAACATTTTTAGTTTGCTATTCACAAGACTGCTCTTGAATCTGCTCATATAAACCATGCCTCACAAAAATAAATCTCTGAATACTACAATCAACAATTGTTGATTTGCATGAAACTGGAAAGGGTTTCCTTCAAAGAGTGTACATATTCATCAGTCCACAGACAAATTGTTTATAAATGGAGATGACTTAGCGGCTACTTTCCCTAGAAGTGGGTGCCCAGTCAAGTGGACTTTAATGGCACAACACAGAATGCTCAATAAAGTAAAAAAGAATCCTATAATAACAACTAATGATTTGAAGGAATCATTGGAATTGGTTAACATCTACCATACACAAAACATCAAACATCAAACAGGCCTCTGCTTTCTTAACAAAACACCGCTGATATTCCACAATGCTACTGGAAATGTTTTTTTGTGGGCTGATGAAACTAGGGTTACATTTTTGGGAAGAACAAGCAGCACTACATTTGATGTAAAAAGGGAACCACATAGCAACATGAAAACATCCTCCCAACAGTGAAGTCCATACACACAATTTTACACACCATATACTTTTTTATTCAACACATTTTTTAAACTTTTGTTCTTTTACTTCCATTTCTTTACTGTGTCATATGTGTACATTGTCACTTTATTTGAGTCTTGCGGGAGATGTATTTAAGTGTTCATCTCAAGTGGTGTACACTATCTCTCTTATGAAGCAAAACACGTAGGAGTGCACACAAGATTTATTGTCCTAGTGAACATCTGTTGCTTTTGCCTGACCTCACTCACAGCATCACCTCCTGTGCCGGAGTGTAGTGCATTCATGCTATACGGCAGTTCCTTTGCAGTAAAGTAACTACGGTTATACACGGAAGAGCAACAGGACTTCATACACTGACCCATGCTGGGCTACTCATTTATTCAGAGCGATTTTACTACCTCTGTCATGTGAGTGCCTGATAAGGGATGCAGGGTTTTATATTATTAATATATTTACGCACCTGGGCATTTTAAAGACTAACCTACTTCACGCAAGCTGCACCGGACCTAGGTTTTATTGGATTGGGTATCTTTTACAGCTGGAATATTTTGATACCTAAATGGACTATATTTATATTTAAGGAGCATTGTAGCTCTGAACTATATTGCAATTTTTTTGTTTTACTGGAAGTGCTTGTTTGAGGTTATTGCTCCCAAAGTAGGTTCAACCAGTTATTAAATCCATGTGTTTACTTACTTTTTCCACCAGCACTGTGAATATTTAAGGGGTATGTTCAATAAAAAATGATCATTGTATGTGTGCTATTAGCTTAAGCCCATTGGGGGTTATGTATAAATATTCCCGCACCGAAAAGTTCCGGAAGTTTTATGAAAAAGGAGCCATTGTTATTTGTTATGTATAACGGCAACTGCGCCTATTTATAACTCCCTGCAGTTTGCAGCGCGGGCGAAAAACCTCTAACAAACACTGTTTGGCGGAGGTACACTGGCACAAATCCTGATTGTTTATACATAGGCAATTGTGCCTGTATTTGGTGCAATCTGCATGTGCGCTGTGTTTATACATGATCCCCATTGTGTCTATTTATGCTTGTGACTTAGATGAATATCTTTTATGACCAATTAATGCAAAAAGTAACTGATGCTTTTCTTACTAATATCCAAATAGTTAGCTATTCCTAGCTAGAGTATACTTCTGTTTGATGGAAAGTTTGTCAAAAATGAATCATGGTAGAACTTTTCCTTTTACACTTTACTACATCATTTTAACAAATAGCTTGCGGACAGAGCTACATTCATAAGGAAAGCAAATCTGAAACAAGATTAATGATTTTTGCAGATGTGAGATGAACAAATTGAACCAAATCTGACCTCCTTTTACTTACTACAATAAGTATCCGTTTTAGGCACTTGATTAGTGTTACAACACAACATGTAAAGCAGCCCATGAGGGTTTTCCGATAATTGAGTTGTGCATTAGTGTTATGTATTATCTATGAAGACAAAGGTGAAGACGAATTTCCAAGGGAAAAAAATCATTTGCAATTAGTAACATAATTCTCTCTCATCCGACAGAAAAAGAGAAGGAAGAGGTAACAAATAAGGCAGCATGGTGCTCATTGATTAGCAAGTAACATGTACAGACAAAAGACAGCTCTTCCAGCACAAATGCACAAAGCAATGCTAATTGCAGATACTTCTGCTTAACACAGGTTCTTTGGTAAATAAGAAAACAACTTACTGCAGCTTTTTATTATATGTACAGGTATGTATAGTCTGTTTATTTTTTTCAATTCTGAATAAAATAGATTTTTTTATTTTTTATTAAAATATAGCTCCCGAGCCAATTTGTGAGACTAGACCAGTACCTGCCATCTACATAATTAAAACCGTGCTTTTAGTGTGCAGCAACACCTGCCTACGAGGCAGACTACTAATTGATTGACTTTGTTAAAGAAAAACAAAAAAACATAAGGACAACGCTCTTGACTACACCAAATTAAGATTTCGGAATACTGGATTAAAACTGTACAGCTGTACAAAAATAGTAATATTTAAAAATCCAAAGGGGTATCCACACAAGAGTTGTGTAGTAAGTGCAAATACTGCATCTTAGTTAATCCAGGATTTCCTGTTTTCTTGTTTCCTGGAAAAAGCTGATGCTGCTTCATCCCCAGAATAGAAGATAGCTGCCTCCCCTGACCTGGGAGCTGGAGATCCTCTGACAACAGTACTCTTGCGCTTCTCTGTGTTGGAGGAAGGGTATGCTCTTGTGGTGCTGTTGCTGCCTCTTTTTGTTGATTCAATTGTTTTGGTGAGCCGGCTGGGGCGGACAAACACTCCGTAATTGGGTCTACAGCGGAAATACTCCTTGCCTTTTACTGTTCCGTCATGTTTGCCTTCAATACAAAAACAAAAAGCAATCAAATCACCTCTCTTCTCTGAGTTAATAAAATATACCATGGTCCCATTCACTGTTATTATTTGGGCCACAACAAATGAGATTAGATAGCGAGATATACATTAGGAGTGTTTAAAGTGACATACGTCTACACCGACCTCTGTACTAATGACAGAGCTTCATGATATAACATTACACTCCCTGTGTGGAAATTCACCTTTAAAAAAAATCCCTTTTTCATTTAATTAGGTCAAGTAACTTCATCAGCTGCTCCGAAAGTAAGGAGGATGCACATAGAAATCTGTGGTGGTGGAGGCACAAAAATCTTTTTTATTCCCCCATTGTAGGATTCAATGCTGAACCTCCACAGTTTTTAATTAGGCTCTGGCACGTGCAGACAAACTGGATAACTATGAGAACACAGAGTACCAGCCATTTTAACTTGGAAAGCAGGAGGATGAAACACACTATCCAGAGTATACTGTCTGGATACTGATGATGAATGCAGAAGGCAGACATTTTATTTAGAACAATGACACTAAAATATTCCTCCATATGACTCCAAGCTTCCTGTAGCCAAAGTGGATACTACAGTCTTTATCAGGTAAAAAACACCCCACAGAACTGCTAATTATATTATCCCTACATGAGGCCATTAACAAATACATACAAAAATCACAAAGTTATTTGCATTATTTCAAGAAAGCCTCTTGTGGAAAAAACACCTTGTATTTTAAAGGTACATTGATAAAAAAAAAACAACAACATGAAAGGCTTTGATCATAATCTATCTCACTTCCCATCCTTACACATAGAAACACTGCACAGATCTCCTAGCTGGAAGCTTCTTTTCCTTCCATGGAGTTCAATAAGTGAGTGAAGAGCAGTGCACTTTATACTCAACATAGCGTGTACATGCACAGTGAATAAATGCACTCTCAGTGTATTCTCTATATTAATGGCTTGCTAGCCCAGGTACAGAGGATGGTAGGGTTACTAAACTAGCAAAGTGTGCAGTTTTCCTATAGTATAAAAAAAACAATCAGAGCACAAACACTTGTCTGTGTGCTGTATCATAAATATTATAATAGAAATCTTAGAATTTTTTTTATTTTCAAAAAGATATTTGCACTTTCATAACCAGTCTCTTGTATGTCGTGTCTTTGCATCATGTGTTAAAACCAGTGCAAAAATTTGAGAAATAATAGGCCTACATGCCCATATTATAATGAGTACCTTGGTAGGTAGGTAAAATATCATTGCAAAAATCTAACTGAAGTGTTTTGGGGGCAGATCTTAAATTTGATGACTATCACAAGCTCTGTGTACGGTTTGCCTTCCTCTTGCCCTGGTATCTTTTCACAATGAGTAAATCTGCCTATCATTTTCAGTTGTGTTTCGGTGGCACTTTATTTAATGGCAGTATTGGTTATACAAATGTCTAAAGCATTGCAGTTTCTTACCTAGCTGAACATGTAGTTCAACACCAACCCACACGCCTTGTGAAAAGTCAACTCTGCCAATATACCGCACAGTCCCAAACTTGTTGTCCCCAATGCATACTTGATCTCCAACTGCAAGGAGGCATGGTGATGTGTGGGAAGGATTGTCTTCACAGTCTGAAACTGCCAGATGATTCTTTGCGCGCAAATGATCTTCAGAAGAGTGGGAATGAGGTTTGTTGCATAAGGCAGAGTCTCTCAAGCAATTTAAATTCTGATCACTTCTTTCCAATATGTGCTGCACAGATATGTTGTAAGGGAGATCTGACATAACCGAGTTATAGGCCACAAGAGAAACTCTATCTTGGTCCCCATATGAAGAGTAAACTTGTGACACTTCACGATGTTCAAAGTCTTTACCATCTTCCACCCCCATGAATTCTGTGAAGGAGTGGTCCTCTAAAATGTCACATGTGTGTTCCACAGCTACTTCACAGGGTAAGAAAGTGACAAAGTTATCTTTTTTACAGTGGTTTGAAGAGTCCACAGAAGAACATGACCCACTTCTAATAAGGACAGCAGCAGTTTTATCAGTAGTGCAGTGTGGCACTTCAAAGGCACTGTTATCTGTGAAGATTGATGGGCTGGATGTATTGTCGGAACAGTTCCCATCATTAAATTCCTTATGTGTGCAAGGTTCGTAATCCTTCAAAGAATGGTTTCCTGCAAGGTCTTGACTTTCCAAATCGCTCACATGACAAACTAACTGGTCAGTGCTGTCACTGGAAGGAACCATCATGTCGGAAAGTGTAGCATTGGAAGCACTATGAGAAAAATAGCCACTAGTAATACTACTGGTGGTGGGGCTACGAGACACATCTTTATCCAAGGAACGAGAACAAAGAAAGTCTGTTTTTGAAGGTACCCAGTCCCTGTTGTCTAGACTAGCATTGTAAACACTGAAGTCTGCAAACTCCACTGGTACGTAAGGCCTGAAATTATGAAAACTGGAGGAGCCGATTACATTTTTGCCATTACCCTCAAATTCGTTGTCTTCTTCGTCAGATTCCTATAAAAGTAAAAAAAAAAAGAAATTATATTTTTATACTAGAGATTGAAAAAGTACCAGTAATAAAATAAAAAAATGTTTACATTGTTAGTGATTATATATAATAAATAGTAATAATAATTTGTATGTTTATTTATTGTAATCTCTATCATCTTCCAGTCAATGCACATTGAATATTTTCTTATTTTGATTTATTGTTATAAGCATTTATATAGTAAAAAAAAAAAATTCCGAGTGGGATAATTGTCATGTTTAGCAGTGTAAATTGTTACCACTGATGATATACCATATTGTACATTTACTAATCTGACTTCACCTCATGAGAGCCTCGTACAGTGTATTTGCATCTGGCATGATTCAAACAGAAACCTAGAGATAAAGGAGAGCAAATAAACCTATGATTTATCAGAAAAAAAATCACTGCTATAAAGTAAAAGGAGCTTATTCATTAACCTCCAAGATATACTGAATAGCCAGTTAGTGCATTGCTTGGTGAAAATCGAACTATTAGCTGTGGTATTTAATTAGACAACCTCACCACCCAGAATCCTTTGGCACTTTGGAAACAACCTTTATCAATGTTACATCAAAAGAGAGTTTCTTTTTTTTTCAGCTGACCTCACAAAATGCAATGAAAAGATTTATTGCTAAAGTTGTATACATTTGAAATACATCAGCAAATTCTCTATTGAAGATGATGGTAGCTATACTAAGGAACTTGGTAAATAGAAACTGGGTACGTGGTATAAGCCAATTTGTCCCGAGATCTAGTTAATTAAATGTATTGCTAAAATCCAGGCCTTAATTGATAAAGGCTATAGTTTTGAGTGAAAATGTATCTCTTGAATTAACACTATTGATTTTTAAAGTAATTTTCTATCTAGGGTATCAATTACACTCATTTCATTTACCATTTTTCATGGGTTTGGGAACCTAACCAAATACTGGATGTGAATATTCAGATTTATACGACAATTCTGTAAAATGTGTGGCACACAAGAGCAAATAATGGTGCATTGTTCAAGTACAAACACAACGGATTGTGGATATGGTTTGCAAACCCACATTGGTCCAAAACTAACATAAAGACTTACAATTGTTTCTTCATGAATGTTATTGCTTTCTACTGGCATGCAGATGGGATTAGATCCAGGGGGCACAACAGTGCTAGTGCTAAGTGCCTGGGGAGAAGGCATGCTCTGTGAAGGTTAAGACACACAACACATCACACCACATCACAACACAAATCATGTAAAGCAGACATTGGTAGATAAGTGTAAAACACGTGCATGGGATCTAAAAACACAGTACATGAAACAATGCATGCAGACTAGTAATAATGTTATGCAATAATTATGTATTGTAAGTACATGCAACAATAATGGAATATAAGTGACAATAATAATTTCACAGTATAATGGATCATTTTTCAATTATTATTTGCCCAGTTCTTCACCTTACATATAACAAACATCTATACAGGTTAAAGAGCACATGAATTTATGCATGTTCTAAAAGCAGAGGCAATGTTACATGTTTCTATACAGGCAAGCACTATCAAATCTGGTAAACAAAAAAAATAAAAAAGATTCCTCACAAACATATAGCAGACATAAAGTTCCAAAACCAGTTCAGTAGTGCACAATGTCCAACCCTGTTGAAAACACTGGAACTCACCAAATTGGATAGCTCAGAAACACCATAAAAAGGAGCAGAAAAAAATCATCCGGTCAGGGGAAAATGCTGCCTCAAGACCGCTAGTCATAGAGAATAAACAATTAAATACAAAATGCCTGAATGGGCCATGAAGTGTTTCAAACCACCAACTTAATTTTCATTTACAATTCTTCACTGAGAACAGCCATCTATCTATCCCTGTCCAAAAGACTACAGAGCTACACATTTATTAACCCCTTAGTGACACAACTTTTTGGTCATGTCTTACCCTTGGTTTTAATACATATGCAGTGTTTGCGTTTAGCTGTAATCAGTGGTGTCCCGAGGGGGGTACGGACCACACCGAGTGACACCGCCAGCAGGGGTGACACCCGTGCGCCTGGTGTCTTCCCGCAGCGCATCATGCTGCTGAACTTTTCTTTTATTTTCTGGCAGCCGCATCCGCTAGATGCGGCTGCTGGGAAAAAAAAGTGCATGGCAAAATACTAGCATACTGAATGGCAAAATACTGGCATATTGAATGGCAAAATAATACTGGCATATTGGATGGCAAAATAATACTGGCATATTGGATGGCAAAATAATACTGGCATATTGAGTGGCAAAATACTGGCATATTGAGTGGCAAAATACTGGCATAGTGAATGGCTAAATACTGGCATAGTGAATGGCTAAATACTGGCATAGCGAATGGCAAAATAATACTGGCGTAGTGAATGGCAAAATAATACTGGAATATTGAATGGCAAAATAATCATAGCATATTGAATGGCAAAATAATATTGGCATATTGAATGGCAAAATAATACTGGCATATTGAGTTGGAAAATACTGGCATATTGAATGGCAAAACACTGGCATATTATTGGGCAAATTGGCTGTGCATATTAATGGAAAAATAATACTGGCATATTATTGGGCAAATTGGCTGTGGCTTATTAATGACAAAATAAAACTGCCATATTGTTGGGCAAATTGGCTGTGGCATATTAAAAGAAAAATAATACTGGCATATTATTGGGCAAACTGGCTGTGGTGTATCAATGTCAAAATAATACTGGCATATTATTGGGCAAATTGGCTGTGGCATATTAAATAGCAAAATAATATTGGCATATTATTGGGCAAATTGTCTGTGGCTTATTAATGTCAAAATAGTACTGGCATATTATTGGGCAAATCGACTGTGGCTTATTAATCAGAAAATAATACTGGCATATTATTGGGTGGTCTGTGGGGCAAAAAAATATGTATTATGGGGAAAGTGACACTGGCTAGTTGTGTGGGGCAAAGTGACACTGTGCCAAATTGTGTAGGTGCAATATGAGTGCAAGCCAAGTGCTGTGGGTGCAATGTAGATGCATGGCAAGTGCTGTGGGTTCTGTATGATGCCGTGTTAAGTCCTTTAGGTGCAATGAGAGTGGGAATAAAAACAAGGAATGCAATTTTTCAATACATTTTTTATTACATCTGAAAATAGTTGAATATAACATTAAAAAATTAAAATAAGTATAAATGCAACTAGTTATAGAGAGAGAGAGACAGAGAGGTCTGTGTGTATAGATATTTATTGCCATATTGCCATAACTATGGCGCACTTGTGTGTGGCATAACTATGGCGCACTTGTGTGTGGCATAACTATGGGGTGCTTGTGTGTAGCATAATTAAGGGGTTCCTGTGTGTGTGGCATAATTAATTGGGCTCTGAGGTGAGGCATAATTTATGGGGCTTTTGTGTGGGGCATAGTTTTGGGGCTCTTGTGTGTGGCATAGTTAATGGGCTCCTGTGTGGTGTGTGGCATAGTTAATAGGCTCCTGTGTGTGGCATAATTTATGGGGCTCCTGTATGTGACATATTTAATAGGCCATCTAAATGGCATTACTAAGGAATCTGTTTGGCATGGTATTGGAGGAAATCCAGGGGGGGGTGACACCATGAGTTACCGCACCGGGTGACACCAAACCTAGTGACACCTCTGGCTGTAATCTTCCTCTTAACCACACAAATTATATTTTGTTTTTATCGACACAAGAAGGACTTTCTTTAGGTACCATTCTTATTTTTTTTTATCATATCCAGTAGTTTATATATCGAACTCCAGAAGTGGTGTTTGGCTGAGAATGTCGGTTTATTTCTATCCAATATACAACCGTATATGGAATAAAGTGTTCTCCCACCAGGTGACTCTAAAAGCCTACGCGTTTCGGCGCTTTGTCAAGGATAAATATATGTTAAAATGTGTCCTGTGTTTAGAAACATTGGCATGTTTACATGTTTTTCCTGTTGTTTCTTTTATGGGGCAATAACTGAAAGTGGCGCATTGCTATTTCCTAACCATTTGCACGTACAGTCAGGGCCGGTGCAAGGATTTTCATCTACACAGGCGAAGGTGCATTTTGGTGCCCCCCTGCTCTGATCCGCCACGCCTCCCACACCATTAAGCCTCCTTAAATTATATATATATATATATATAAATAATGTATAGTGTAGAAAAAAAAATCTAAATATTCAACTCGCATGCTCTAAATGTGTCACACATTGAAACCCTTAAACACAAAGACACCCTTGCAGTCACACACACAGACACCCTTACCACTTACACACACACAGTTACACCAATTCACACATAACCTGAGACACACTATTTTGCCACTCAATATGCCAGTATTTAGCCCAGGGGTCCTCAAACTTTTTAAACAGGGGGCCAGTTCACTGTCCCTCAGACCGTTGGAGGGCCGGACTATAGTAAAAACAAAAACTATGAACAAATTCCTATGCACACTGCATATATCTTATTTTGAAGTGAAGAAACAAAATGGGAACAAATACAATATTTAAAATGAAGTAAAGTTAAATCAACAAACTTACCAGTATTTCAATGGGAATATTATGCCAGTCAGATGCCCAGGAACATTATGCCATTCAGATGCCCAGGAATATTATGCCATTCAGATGCCCAGGAATATTATGCCATTCAGATGCCCAGGAATATTATGCCACTCAGAGCCCAGGAATATTATGCCAGTCAGATGCCCAGGAATATTATGCCAGTTAGATGCCCAGGAATATTATGCCAGTTAGATGCCCAGGAATATTATGCCAGTCATAGCCCAGGAATATTATGCCAGTCAGATGCCCAGGAATATTGTGCCAGTCAGATGCCCAGGAATATTGTGCCAGTCAGATGCCCAGGAATATTATGCCAGTCATAGCCCAGGAATATTATGCCAGTCAGATGCCCAGGAATATTATGCCAGTCATAGCCCAGGAATATTATGCCATTAAGATGCCCAGGAATATTATGCCAGTCAGATGCCCAGGAATATTATGCCATTCAGATGCCCAGGAATATTATGCCACTCAGAGCCCAGGAATATTATGCCAGTCAGATGCCCAGGAATATTATGCCAGTTAGATGCCCAGGAATATTATGCCAGTTAGATGCCCAGGAATATTATGCCAGTCATAGCCCAGGAATATTATGCCAGTCAGATGCCCAGGAATATTGTGCCAGTCAGATGCCCAGGAATATTGTGCCAGTCAGATGCCCAGGAATATTATGCCAGTCATAGCCCAGGAATATTATGCCAGTCAGATGCCCAGGAATATTATGCCAGTCATAGCCCAGGAATATTATGCCATTAAGATGCCCAGGAATATTATGCCAGTCATAGCCCAGGAATATTATGCCAGTCAGATGCCCAGGAATATTATGCCAGTCATAGCCCAGGAATATTATGCCATTAAGATGCCCAGTAATATTATGCCAGTCAGATGCCCAGGAATATTATGCCAGTCATAGCCCAGGAATATTATGCCATTAAGATGCCCAGGAACATTATGCCAGTCAGATGCCCAGGAATATTATGCCAGTCAGATGCCCAGGAATATTATGCCAGTTAGATTCCCAGGAATATTATGCCATTCAGATGCCCAGGAATATTATGCCATTCATATGCCCAGGAATATTTTGCCATTCATATGCCCAGGAACATTATGCCATTCAGATGCCCAGGAATATTATGCCATTCAGATGCCCAGGAATATTATGCCATTCAGATGCCCAGGAATATTATGCCACTCAGAGCCCAGGAATATTATGCCAGTCAGATGCCCAGGAATATTATGCCAGTTAGATGCCCAGGAATATTATGCCAGTTAGATGCCCAGGAATATTATGCCAGTCATAGCCCAGGAATATTATGCCAGTCAGATGCCCAGGAATATTGTGCCAGTCAGATGCCCAGGAATATTGTGCCAGTCAGATGCCCAGGAATATTATGCCAGTCAGATGCCCAGGAATATTGTGCCAGTCAGATGCCCAGGAATATTATGCCAGTCAGATGCCCAGGAATATTATGCCAGTCAGATGCCCAGGAATATTATGCCAGTCATAGCCCAGGAATATTATGCCATTAAGATGCCCAGGAATATTATGCCATTAAGATGCCCAGGAATATTATGCCAGTCATAGCCCAGGAATATTATGCCAGTCAGATGCCCAGGAATATTATGCCAGTCATAGCCCAGGAATATTATGCCATTAAGATGCCCAGGAATATTATGCCAGTCAGATGCCCAGGAATATTATGCCATTAAGATGCCCAGGGATATTATGCCAGTCATAGCCCAGGAATATTATGCCATTAAGATGCCCAGGAACATTATGCCAGTCAGATGCCCAGGAATATTATGCCAGTCATAGCCCAGGAATAGTGTGCCATTAAGATGCCCAGTAATATTATGCCAGTCAGATGCCCAGGAATATTATGCCAGTCAGATGCCCAGGAATATTATGCCAGTTAGATGCCCAGGAATATTATGCCAGTTAGATGCCCAGGAATATTATGCCAGTCATAGCCCAGGAATATTATGCCAGTCAGATGCCCAGGAATATTGTGCCAGTCAGATGCCCAGGAATATTGTGCCAGTCAGATGCCCAGGAATATTATGCCAGTCATAGCCCAGGAATATTATGCCAGTCAGATGCCCAGGAATATTATGCCAGTCATAGCCCAGGAATATTATGCCATTAAGATGCCCAGGAATATTATGCCAGTCATAGCCCAGGAATATTATGCCAGTCAGATGCCCAGGAATATTATGCCAGTCATAGCCCAGGAATATTATGCCATTAAGATGCCCAGTAATATTATGCCAGTCAGATGCCCAGGAATATTATGCCAGTCATAGCCCAGGAATATTATGCCATTAAGATGCCCAGGAACATTATGCCAGTCAGATGCCCAGGAATATTATGCCAGTCAGATGCCCAGGAATATTATGCCAGTTAGATTCCCAGGAATATTATGCCATTCAGATGCCCAGGAATATTATGCCATTCATATGCCCAGGAATATTTTGCCATTCATATGCCCAGGAACATTATGCCATTCAGATGCCCAGGAATATTATGCCATTCAGATGCCCAGGAATATTATGCCATTCAGATGCCCAGGAATATTATGCCACTCAGAGCCCAGGAATATTATGCCAGTCAGATGCCCAGGAATATTATGCCAGTTAGATGCCCAGGAATATTATGCCAGTTAGATGCCCAGGAATATTATGCCAGTCATAGCCCAGGAATATTATGCCAGTCAGATGCCCAGGAATATTGTGCCAGTCAGATGCCCAGGAATATTGTGCCAGTCAGATGCCCAGGAATATTATGCCAGTCAGATGCCCAGGAATATTGTGCCAGTCAGATGCCCAGGAATATTATGCCAGTCAGATGCCCAGGAATATTATGCCAGTCATAGCCCAGGAATATTATGCCATTAAGATGCCCAGGAATATTATGCCATTAAGATGCCCAGGAATATTATGCCAGTCATAGCCCAGGAATATTATGCCAGTCAGATGCCCAGGAATATTATGCCAGTCATAGCCCAGGAATATTATGCCATTAAGATGCCCAGGAATATTATGCCAGTCAGATGCCCAGGAATATTATGCCATTAAGATGCCCAGGGATATTATGCCAGTCATAGCCCAGGAATATTATGCCATTAAGATGCCCAGGAACATTATGCCAGTCAGATGCCCAGGAATATTATGCCAGTCATAGCCCAGGAATAGTGTGCCATTAAGATGCCCAGTAATATTATGCCAGTCAGATGCCCAGGAATATTATGCCAGTCAGATGCCCAGGAATATTATGCCATTAAGATGCCCAGGAATATTATGCCAGTCAGATGCCCAGGAATTGCTCGTTATACCTCCCTCCTCCCCCCTTTCCCAGACCCCAGTACTTACCTCCTTGCCGCTGTTCATGTCCGTGGCTGAGAGGGAAGCGCTGTGAGCTCCCCTCAGGCCGTGCGCATTCAATAAAGTGTGTTGAAAAAAAAAGTTTCAACACACTTTATTGAATGTGCACGGCCTGAGGGGAGCGCACAGCGCTTCCCTCTCAGCCACGGATCTGAACAGCGGCATGGAGGTAAGTACTGGGATCTGGGGGAGCGGGCGATTTTCCCGCCCCCCCATTGGTGCGCCCTAAGGCAGCCGCCTGTGCTGCCTTACGGTAGCGCCGGCCCTGCGTACAGTGACCTTTTAACCCCAACCTTAACCCTGGATCTAAGGCTAACTTAGCCTATATATATTGTTCGTGTAATGTTGTTAACTGCCTGAAGAGGCAGTCTAGCAACAACAACAGAGCAGCTGCCTTAAAATATGGCGTCCGTTAACACTCTGGCGAATTTGTTGCTGAACCGCTTAGCATTGTCAGCGAACAATCATTGCTTCCACCGTTCATTCCACGGCTGAATCTGCCAAGCATTAAGGTGTTAACATGGACATTAAACATGTATTCCATATTTGTCATGTGAAAACTGCAGCTTGTAGGGTGGAGAGGAAATATGATGATTCCTTTTTGTATTATAAAGTAGTGAGCAATACAAACCATTCATTGTGATAGTTCTATGAAGCTGTGATAAAACATTACTGTACTGTTAAATACCATTATGGGTTTAAAGCCTCTAGTAATATAATTAATAATGTGTACCTCTTGACTAAGGAGCGGTTGGGTTTCCACAGGAGTCTTTCTTTTATGTTCTTCTCTCACAGGCATTAAAGGTTTGAAAAATTTGGGTGGCTGAGGTGAGAACGTTTTGAATGGGCTTGTCATTAAGGAGTGTGGACTCTCTGGAGGGCCACCTGTGAAGAGAAAATAAATAATGCAAGTGCGAATTCAGCTTCGATGTTCACTAATAGCTTCTTGCATATGTTTTAGTTAAACAATATTTACAAAGAAAACATGCATATATGTAACGTCATACATAAGACAACACTTACCAGCTCCGCTATCTTTCCTCCTTGGCGAATCGACTATTTGGCTTCCATATAATGACACATCTTTAGAGCTGGCAGAGTAATCTGATATATCTAGGGGGTTTTCCGACCAGCCCTATAGAAAAAGAAGCATTAATGATTCTGTGAATAGAAGCTACAAATTTGTATATTTTAATTGTAAAAGATAATAGTGTCTATTCAAGGACCTGAGTTAATTTATCTCATATCATTCAATCCCGTAGACTGCAATAGAATTTGAGTTAAAAAACAGTAATATATGATATTTTGTGTAATTGAATCGGCCCAATAAATCTCCTAAAGAAGTGGTTTTCAAACTTGTCCTCAACACCCACCAACAGTCTAGGATTTAGGAATTACCCAGTTGTGTTTAGATAAGAATATGTACAACACCTGGTGTGGTTCCCTAACCATTAAGTGAGCAATACCAGGTGTTAAACATACTCTTATTAAGAGTATATTATTTGAGGTCAAGTTTGATAAGCAATGATCAAAATAACAGCACACTTTAACCTACCAAAGTAATTCTAAATGTATCGCTGAACTTGTAGCCAGTTACTTAAGATGTTATTAAATAGGCCTCCTCAATATACCAGATTTACCCCATGCATTGCAGGCATTCATACCTTCTCATCATCATCACAACCAGAGAGCTCCAGGCGGCTGGAACATGTCTATAATAGTAAAACAAATATATATATAAAACACTAGAATAATAAAATTGAATTAAAGAAAATTCCTAACAATTTTTAAAAATTATTTAAAATTACAAAATACCTTTCCCTTAGGAAATACAATTCTAAACATTATAATGCAAAAGGGCTTATGTGTTCCCAAAATACAGCTTAATCTGCAGAGCGCATGTCCACATTAAATGGTATTAAACCATTTGTATGCTTTAAAAGTATTTTCCCCCTACTTTGGAAAGCTGCTTAAATGTGTTTGGTCATTGTTTATCACAGTAAGCACTACAATTGAAAAGCAACCTAAATGTGGATGTGTCCTACTTCAAAATATTATCTTTTTTTTTATTTATAAAAAAGGATGATCAAAAGTTCTACATTTTATAAGACTTAAAGGACTGTCAGCAAAAAATAAGTTCTATTTAACAGAAAGATTACATCAAGTATAGGCATTTTAAGTAGAAATTCTTGAATGAAAGCACCTTGCTGAGCTCTCTATTTTTCTTGTATAGGTCTGTCAGGGGGCAGAAATCTTGGGTCAGATCTTGCTTCATCTGACTCATGATTCTGAACAAAATGGCAGCACAGAGGACTCAATAAGGTACTTTATTCATATTCTAAAATGCTTACACTTGATGCAATCTTTCAGTTAAACAGGACTTTTTCTGCAACAATTGTCCTTTAAATGTACTAAACTTTGGCATTATTGGTACTGTTTTTATTTATTTATAAAGTGTTTAAGCAGTAAGAAAATATTGTTGTTTTTCTTATTTAAAGTATGTGCTGGGAAGCATATAGAATACAATGTTAAATTTACATATGTATACAACTCAGTCACGCATTTTGAATGAGGCAGCCATTTTTGACTGAAGATCAAGATACTAATGGAAGATTTATATAAGGTTATGCCCAATTTGAGAAGCTCAAGAGAAGGAACTTGTATCCATGTCTTATTTATAACATTTAAATCTTAATGAAGTAAAAATGGCCTCTTCAGACCACATTAAATATCAAATATTGTAGGGAATATCACTTTGTGCCAACATTTATTTTGATTCTATTTCAGTCAAAATGTATTTGAACCTGTTCCTCTGTCCTTAGGTATAATGGGATGGTGTTGCTTACATTGTGCATGTTAGGTGTGCTGATGCTTCTCCGAATGTGTTTAGTTTTGCTTGAGATCGCTTCTTTAACTGTGACAGCCTACATGTGAATAAGAAAGAAAGACACGGTACAATCAAACAAGAATAATGGAAAGATTCAATATATTGTTTAAAACCATATGCACTGGTTTGATTGACTTCAATGGACTATGTACTGTAGTAGAATTATGTTTGGCGTATTAAGTAGCTGCTCAGGTGGCCCTCACAGCAATTATATAGAAGCTCTTCTCTGGATGTAGCAGGATGTCTGTGCTTTTCTAGAGCACAGACATTCTTCCTCACTGGCCACAGTTTCCACAAGGAAAAGCACTAGGTGTCACACATCACTCTGCAGGAAGTGGTTGTAGGCCATAGCTCAGCAGATCTCATTGACTAATCCAGCCTCCGGACCATCCGATTGAAAGGTTGCACTCTGGCCCTCTACTTCCACTTATTCCCACCATAGAGTACTGTTAACCCCACAGCCACCTCCTAGAGTCAGGAGGGTGGCGAGCTGCTAGGGTAGAGGACAATTTTAGAGAGGGGGCAAATAATATATTTTTCAGTCACAACCTCCCACCCCCAAATTTAGAAGCACACCTGATCCATCTGTTCTGTACAATGGATAAACAAAACATACACTAAGACAAAATATAAGGAGGGTGCTAGCTTAATGAGCTTGAGGATTACAATGCATGTTTTGCATGTCTTACTTTGTGCTGCCGCCATTTTTGATTTAATTTTGATAACTCACCTGCCTCAAACGCTCAAGGCCCAGTATGTTTTCCACCTGTAAAACTCCACGTGTGTACTTCTCAATATAGGTTTCTCCATCAGCAGACCCCTCATACTCAATCCTTGCTGCCATCAGAGCTAGAGTTTCACGGTCCTCAGTCTCCTCTGTTGCCTGGTGTGAAAACCATGAATTGTGGGAGCAGAAATGACAGTGAATCACTGGATATCTTGAGTATGTCCAGTTCTGTATATTTTAGCTAATCAGTTAGAAAGTGCAAGGATCCAACTGTATGGTTTTTTTTTTTTGCCTCGGATATATTTGGGATTATCCTAACAATCCAGTATTAAATTGAAAGTAGCATGTTGACTGTACATGTCAATGCTTGCCTCTAATGCTTGGAAAAAAACATTGTTTGGTGGAATAAACGGGTCACTTTTAGAGTGCTGAAAATGTTCATTTTTTCCCCATTATCATATAGGGACAGTGCAACTGGCATACTCTCTGCACCCATTATATTACTAGTGCTGTCTCACACCCTCTAAATTTGCCTCTAATGCTATGCTGGATAAATAAGAGTATTTGAGAGGAATATGTGAGGTGTTCTACCCTCATGAGTGAAATGGTCAAGTTCATGCACTGATTTTCATTGTTTCATTTTTTTCAATCTGTACACCTGCAATTACACAGTTAAAACAGAAGATGGAGCTGAACACTCTATTTACCTTATGACAAGTGTTTTGAGCATATACACATTTTAGTAATATTGTGTATTTGTAATGGTATCCATTGTCACATGCCTAATTCTATTTTTAACAATGAACTAATATAGAACACCTTACCTTTGGGATATTGGATACTATTTCGTAGCTAACGCCACAGGAATAAAGAATGTTCTTTGTAGACATCCGCCTCTTTAAGCTTTGTGTGAAACTCTACAATTAAACAATACACCTTCACAGTTAATAACTAATTATACACGATAGGGTCTACTCAATAAAGACAGAATTGCAGAGAATTGAAATGGAAATAGCAAACTGAAAGCCAAAGCAGCGGATTTGGAAAAATCCTCCCATTCAGCTGCATTGGAGAATTTCTCAAACTTGAATACACTGGCCTAAAGTTTGAAATTCCCATCTCAATTTAAGGGTTGAGTAGACCCTTAAATGAGCGGTTGACCAGCATTTTAAAATATTACATTAACTTACAATTAAACTTCTAGTGGACTTTTTCATGCTACTAATTCACAATACTCAGTAGCAAAACCCCTATGGTGGTCTGAAACATATTACCGTATTTGCTCGATTATAAGACGACCCCCCCAAACTTTGGATATTCCTTTAGGAAAAAAACTAAAAGCCTGAATATAAGACTACCCTACAGGAAAAAAGTTCAACTTGTATATATTCACAGGTAAATTGCTTTTTTAATAAAAAATTATATCAAAAAATGCATTTCTTGTTTTTATTTCCTTTTATGTGCCAATGCTGCCTCTCTCTTTCCCTTGCCCCCAGCTTTGTCTCTCTCCCCCCCTAGTGTTGTCTCTCTCTCCCCCTAGTGTTGTCTCTCTCTCCCCCTCCCTTTGACTCCCCTCTCGCCTCTGCCCCCTCCCCTTGTTTCTATCTGCCCCCTACCCTTGTCTCTCTCTTCCCCCCTCCCTCCCCTTGTCTCTGTCTCTTCCCCCCTCCCTCCCCTTGTTGCTCTGCCCCCCCCCCCCTGTCTCTCTGAGAGATTCTAAACAAAATGTCTCAATAAGATGGCTCAATAAGGTAGTTTATTTGTATTCTGTAATTAAAGCATTACGATATAAAATACCAAAACTTGATGCTGTCTTTCAATTAAACAGAACTTCATTTTTGCTACAGTTGTTCTTTAACCCTCTTTGCTACATAAAGCTCTATGGGGGCACACATGTTGTTTAGCATTTTGGGCCAGCTCAAGAAATATTGTAAGCATGTCTGCTCCATTTTAGAGCTGTTTGGAGCAGAGAGGGCTCAATAAAGGTACTTTATTTGTATACTCAAATTAAAGCATTTCTATATAAACCATCTACACTTCATGCGATCTTTAAATAAAAAAAAGTTAATTGCTTGCTGCAGTTGTCCTTTAACATGCAGTGAGATTTTCCCTAAAAATAGACCCAGGTGAGAAGCGAAAATGGGTAATGCTTTTTGGCTCCATCCCTTGCAAAGCAAAAAAAAAAAAAAAAAAAAAACCTCCATTCCCACAAGAGGTGGAGACATTTTGATCCACCCCACTAGTTTCTGGGACCTTTAATTTTCAGTGAAATTATTTACTTAAAATAGACACACACACACATTCACATAGATAAAGAGTTACATAGACAGACAGTCAAACACACTTACAGAATGTCAGATACACATAAGCCAAACAGTTTTTGTTTTGAAGGAAAAGAAGGTGGAGCAGGCAGTCACCTGGCTCTGTGATCCCCTGAAAAAAATGACTGGTCCGAACAGCATATGGATGACAATACCCCGACAACAGTTTTGATTTCCTGGTCGCCATGGGATTTGTTGATCCCTGTCTAATAGCAAACTTATTGCAGAAGACATACAAAAAGGCTTGATAAAGACCTCTTAGTAGGTTGAAACATTGGCAATAAACACCTTATTTCACATATTAGTGAGCTGAGCATTCTTGGAGTTACTGTGTCCTTGTTTTAAAAAATATAAAGAGTTTAGTAACAACACCAATAACCAATAATAACCAACAAGTACCTGCTTGTTATAGACATTGACTGCAATCCTTTTCCGCAGGACCAGTTCCATTGCAGCAGGGTGACTTAACTGTACTGTGGCCTTTACTATGAGATAGATTCGTTCATTCTGTGGTGTCACCCTGTTCAAGTGTATTGATTCGTGGATTGCAGAGTCCCAGGATGCTGTGGCTGAAACCTGTGGGAGACAATGCACCAATCTTTTTTAAAATGTTACAGAACCATTTTAAGGGATATTAAATCAGTGATTATTTTAAATGCAGTTAATATTTCATTTTTTGTTTTAGGATAACAGTTATAATGACAGTCAGTACCGCAGGCAATATCTTTACAAAAGGGAGTTAAACAGTGACTGACAGCTTGTCATAAATGATGCTTGATTAACATACCTCATCGTCACTGTGCTTGATGATTGGCAGGTAGTAGAACCGGCTCCCATGCTCTTTTGGTAGTATCGAATTAATGCCTGAGGCATGAGAGCCTACGAGCAGTTCATTGGCGCTGAGGTCATCTGCTAATTGAGGCATAAAAATCATTACTATTGTCAGACTAGACTTATAGGTAAGAAGAAGAGTAATAATTGTGGTCACAGGGGTCACTAGTACAAGGGGGCCCAGATAGCCCCTGTGACAACTTGCATGTCCACTCCTCTCTACCTGCACGATGTGTCTGTCTGATCCAGTGCACAGGAAATTACATCACACCAATTCCCTGTCTGAATCAGTTTTCAGCCACTTATGCAGGTAAGTGGCATGGGGCAAGTGGCACTGACAAACTGGGTGGAACTGGTGAGCTGTTTGGCAGCAGATCTGGCACTGACAAGCTGCTTAGTGACACATATGGCACCAGCAAGCAGTTGGGGGGCATAGCTTGCACTGAAACTGTTTGGATGGCACTAGCAAGCTGCTTGAAGAAAACCTGGCACTGACGAGCAGTTTGGGTGGCACTGGTAAGCTGTTTGGGGACAAAGCTGGCGCGTACAAGCCGTTTGGGAGCAAAGCTGGCACTGACATATCATTTGGGGGCAAGTGACACTGAAAAATCAGTGGCAAAGCTGGCACTAACAAACTAGGTGGCACTGTCTAACTGTTCGGTTTAAAGCTGGCACTGACTAATTAGATATCGATATGTTCTATACAGCAACCAAAACTTGTTACCAACTACAATTAAAGTGAACTTCTCATTCTATGTCATTTGTGGACTGAGTCTTTGTCTTAATGCTTCTGGAGATGAACCTGACATTTTTTTCTTTTCACTGTTTCATTAAATAGTAATAGTAAACATGGCTATGTCACTGATTAATCAAACTCTACTCATATCAAAAGACTATGAATTCCTGCATTGCTTCAGGAGACCTGGCCTGGGTGATCAGGATAAATTGTAAAAATGCCTACTTCAGTACTGCACAGGGTAAAATGAAGACAACCCACTGGTCTATGATTTAATTTATAAAGACACGGAGGCTCATATTATGCTTATCTCTTTCTTTATTTTCCCTCAGCAGCAAAGAATGTATAAAAAATTTTAACCAATGAAAACACATTCCATAACTTGGTACCCTCCCCTCCCCTATAAAGTCCATAATCATAACAACCACTTCCTCTTTCTTTGCTGCTCCCTCAGATAAGTACATGTTGTTTACTCTCCCTATATTGAGTTTAACTTAACATGTTTCCTTATTTGTATTGATTGCTTAATATTAATTATTTTGTATTGATTATTATTCATATTTAATATGTGTTATTACTGGTTTGTTATGATTTAAAGTGATCTTTACTTTAGCATAATTTACTGGTGTATTTTATTGTTCTTACCCCTGGGGTCGGTTGTGTCCCCTCCTCTCCCCATTTATTTTCGCATAGCCAAATTTTTATTATTCTTTCTGTGGTAATATATCCTTCCCCTACCCGTTCTTTCGATCTGCCCGCCGCTTCCCGCTATTTACATGCTTTATGTCCTTTGCGGCGGCCATCTTAGTGTAGCCCTACCCTGTATGAGCCGTCGCGCATGCGCAGTACGCACGCGGTGGCCATTTTATTGTAGTTCAGCATTAACTTCCGTTGTGCGCACACTCTGCTCCTCACAGTGGCCATTTCTTCGGTGCCCACACACGAGCACAGCTCCTACACGCGCCCGATGGCGGCCATTTTGGTGTAGCCCGCCGGATTTCCTCCACGGACGCCATTTTAGGTAGTTTCTCTTCAATATCATTACACTACCTTCATTCTGTGATTGCTGCAACTCCTATCACCGTTTTCTGTGAGATCTCCTGCCGTTTTTCTCTACACAGTATTACAGGTTTTTTCTGCTCCTATTTGTTTGCTGCTCTATTCCCTGTACTGTTCAGTGAGCACTGCTAGATTATATATATTTTTTATTATGGAAAAACAATTATCTGGAGGGTCCCATTCCCCTAGAATTACTATGACTCAGCATGATGCTGATGTGCTGGGAGAAGAAAATCCCTCCTTAGATAATTAACTCTGAAGAATTCCATGCCTTATTGGACTCCACGATGTCCAGATCAGTCACTCAAGCCATACAATCGGCTATGGGGCTTATGTCTGCTAACATAGCACAGTCTATATCTTCAGCCCTTATGAATACTAATGCCCCTGTGACCCAAAACGTGTCCCAACCCACGGGTAAGAGGACACTGACTACTGGCCCAGGCCGTAAGGCTTCTTGTAAGACACACCATACTCAGCCTATAACCTCCAAAAAACTTAAGATGGGCATGGCTACGCCTGCCACAGAGGCCGTGGTCACACCACGAAAAAGAGCCCAATACCGGGCTAAATCGGTACGTAATTGGAAAGCGGCAAAAGCCGCGCTAGATTACTCCAGCTCGGAGTCATTTGCAGAGGAGGTCTCTGATGAGTCTGATGAACCAGACAATGATATCCCTTCTGAGGAAGATATCCCAGATAACAGCGCTGAGGTAGGCTTGGTCACATTGCCTGTCCCTACAGACACCGCAACTCTTTTAGATCCGCAGGGCGAACCACTGTTCGACCCTGATAACCTGCAGCACCCCCGCTCTGCGGAATGGTTTCCTGCAGATCACATTGCGAAATATATCGCTGCAAGGGTCCGTAAACCACTGGACAAAATCACTCGTAATAAACTGCGAGCTGAATGCCCTAGACCCACTGTACCTGATTTGGCTTGTGATACGCCTGAGGTAGACCCAAAAATTGCCCAGTTCCTGGGAAAATCTGGCTGGAAAGCCAAAAAGGGTCTCGATTTTTCTCTCAGGGTCTGTCAGGACAAAGTTTTAGATATTATGGGCCCGTGTGCAAAAATCTTTGAACTGGTCGAGACCGGCCTGTCTAATGATACCCCGGTGGACCTCCCTACCATTAAAGGTTGGATCCAACGTGTAATTTGCCTGATTGGTAATGCCAACACGGCTATAGCCACAGAAAGACGAAAAGCAATACTGCTTAAAATAGAGCCTAAGCTTGTCAATATGGCAGTCACAGAACCTGGTCCACAGGCCAAAGGTCTACTTTTTGGCGACAATTTTGTAAAAGAACTGGGCTCATTCGTACATACATTCACAGCATTGGATAAGGCCCAATCCAACATGAAAAGGGTCTTCCAAAATAAGGTTTTTGGCGGGGCCGGCAGATTCAGGGGCCGTCTGCCCGGCCGTGGATCCAGAGGTCCATTTCGCGGATCCAGAGGCCCTACATCAACCAGATCTTCCTTTGTGGAACACAGACCTGCATCTACTGCGTTCTTCCCGCAGAGAAGCAGACCCTGGCAGAACCGTGGCGCCAGAGGCTCTTATCAATCAAGACGCCCTTATGGTAAGCCACTCACTAACACAATTTTCTTCCCATATAAAAGTAGGTGGCAGATTATGCCTATTTCAACACCAATGGTCCGCCATTACCTCGGACCCTTGGGTGCTACAGACAGTGTCAGGGTATCTCATCGACTTTGTGACCCTTCCGGTTCAGTCGATTCCACCCCATTCGATCCCTTTTTCGCCACAAGATCACGTATTGGTCTCACAAGAGGTTTCAAACCTCCTCTCAAAAGGTGCCATCACTGCGGTACCTCCAGATTCCGAAGGGTTCCTCAGCAACCTGTTTCTGGTCCCCAAAAAGGGAGGTGGTACTCGCCCAGTTATCAATCTGCGCCCACTAAATGCCTTCGTCGCTTACCAACACTTCAAAATGGAAGGCATTCATTGTTTACGAGACCTACTCCTCCTAGGAGATTGGATGGTGAAGCTGGACCTTCAGGACGCTTACCTGACGGTACCTATAGCTGTTGCCCATCAACGCTACCTCAGGTTTCGGTGGAATCACCAAATATGGCAATTCACCTGTCTCCCATTCGGACTCTCATCAGCCCCATGGTGTTTCACGAAGTTGTTGAAACCCGTGATGAGTTTTCTACGCAGGAAAGGCGTACGACTGATTATTTATTTGGACGACTTATTGCTTATGTCGCAAGACAAGTCGACACTTCAACTGCACCTATCTTGGACGGTGGACATCCTTCAAGCACTAGGATTCCTGATCAACTGGGAAAAGTCATGTCTGTCCCCATCTCAGTCGATGGAATTCCTGGGATTCGACATCAATTCAATCCACGGGTCTTTACACCTACCAAAGTCCAAAGTGAAATCCATTCGAAAAGAGATCAAGAAAGTTTTATGTCTACCTCAGATCACTATTCGACAGTTGGCTCGAGTCATAGGCTTATTGGCGGCCTCCATCCAGGCAATATTCCCAGGTCCTCTTCACTACAGGGCCCTTCAACAACTGAAGATACGGTCCCTACGGACTGGTCTGACATACGATCATTCGATTCCTATCGATTACAACGCAAGGGAAGAACTATCATGGTGGTTGACTCACATAGATGCCTGGAACGGCAGGGCCATTTTCGGTATGGTACCAGATCTTATCGTGGAGTCAGATGCCAGCTTACTCGGCTGGGGCGCGCAATGCGGTCCTATCTCCACAGGTGGTCATTGGTCTCGAGACGAGAAAGCCCTTCACATCAATTGTTTGGAACTCCTCGCAGGAGAATTTGCGATTCGAAGTTTCGCCGCAAACTCCCGCAATTGTTCCATCCTGCTACGACTGGACAACACCTCAGCGGTTCGGTACATAAACCACCTGGGTGGCACGAAATCTCTGAGTCTATCCCATCAGGCGACAGAGTTTTGGAAATTCTGCCTGGCACACAACATCTCGGTGAAGGCAGAACATATCCCGGGATTGTCCAATACGGATGCGGATTGGAACTCACGTCACCTCGCAGATTCCAGCGATTGGAGATTACATCCACGCATTTTTCACCAACTAGAAAACCTGTGGGGTCCTTTGGACATCGATCTTTTTGCATCTCGCCTCAATACCCAGCTGCCGAAGTTTTACAGCTGGAGACCAGACCCAGAAGCGTTGGCGTCGGATGCCTTTCTCCAGACATGGCAGTCATCCAGACACTACGCTTTCCCTCCATTTTGTCTGATTTCTCGCACGTTAATTCACCTGCGTCGCAGCGACGCATCTCTGGTCCTGGTGACTCCCTGGTGGGACTCCCAACCGTGGTTCCCCACTCTGCTGGAACTATCGTTAGACATGCCGCGACTTCTCCCATCCTGGTGGAACCTCATCACCAACTTGCAAGGCTCTCCTCACCCATTATTGGCCACAGGTCAGTTTCGGTTTCTAGCCTGGTTGGTATCCGGGGTCCCTGGTTCATCCCTGGAGTTCCATGCTCGACTTTGGCATTACTGGAAGGAGCCTGGGCACCAGGTACCAGACAATCATACAGACGTGCCTGGGACATGTGGGCTAGTTGGTGCATGGAACACCACTCCGATCCCGTTTCGGCACCTGTAAGTCATATACTTCGTTTCCTCACTCTGCTATACGAGAATGGACGGGCATACAGAACCATTAATGTTTATCGTTCAGCTATATCGGCTGGACATTCAGGCTTTGGTGGTTTTTCCGCAGGAAAACAATTGTTAGTATGTCGTCTCCTCAAAGGAATACGTTTAGCCAGACCTCCTGTACCCCGTTACTCTTCACTGTGGGATGTGAATGTGATCTTATTACTTTTTGAACATTGGCCTGACAACTCTGATTTAACTTTTCAACAATTATCATCCAAATTGGTCATGCTGTTTTGTTTGATTTCATGCAAACGGGTGTCGGATGTTAGAGCGTTGGATGTTTCCTCCCGCTCCTTTACACCTGAAGGGGTCTTGTTCAATATTTCGCGTCGTACCAAGACTTTAATTACTTCCGTTTTTTATCCCTCATTCCCACATCATCCTAAATTATGTCCGGTTCTTTGCCTTAAAGAGTATGAGCTAAGAACCTCAGTTTTACGTGATCCGGAACGTCCGGAACTATTTTTGGCATTACGGAAACCTCATCGGCCAGTTGCTACTACCTCTTTGGCCAGATGGGTCAAGTGGGTTCTCCATTCTGCTGGTGTTGATACTTCGATTTTTGGCCCGCATTCCACAAGAGGTGCTATGGCCTCCAAGGCTTTTGCTTTAGGATGTCGGTTAGAGGATCTATTGAAAGCGGCTGATTGGTCCCGTGAATCTACATTTCGGGAGTTTTATTTCAGAGCCCCATCTCATTTTTCTGATTCTGTGATCGCTCAGCTTTAAACTAGCATAATATGAGCCTCCGTGTCTTTATAAATTCCTAGATTTTACTAATAAATTATGACATAAAGTCATGATTTATAAAGACACGGAGGCGAGTATTATTCCCTCCCAATTTAAGGTTGTGATTTACTATTAAATTGTTTTCCCTCCCTTGTTTAAGGACTGATTTTTCTACATAGGTATATTACATTATATTGAATTGTTATGCCTATTGACATTCTGATTATGTCTTTTAATAACATTGATACATATCTTTTAATTATCTTGATTCCAACTTCGGTTGGCTTTGCTACTCTATGATATGATTTTACCGCATATCTTTTTTCCCCTTTTTCCTTTAGCCTGATGATTCGGTACTATGGCCCGGATGCTGGATTATCATCTCCCTTTCGGATGTAGCTACACTGTGGTTGCTCCAGGATGAACATTTCGTTGGATGATCTTGGACTTAGTTTTTTGTTTTCGGACGTTTATTGTTGAGAGTACTGGTTTTTTCTCACAAAGAAAGAGGAAGTGGTTGTTATGATTATGGACTTTATAGGGGAGGGGAGGGTACCAAGTTATGGAATGTGTTTTCATTGGTTAAAATTTTTTATACATTCTTTGCTGCTGAGGGAAAATAAAGAAAGAGATAAGCATAATACTCGCCTCCGTGTCTTTATAAATCATGACTTTACGTCATAATTTATTAGTAAAATCTAGGAATTGTTGCAGCTCCTCCCCTTGAGTACCAATAAGAGCAACTTATCTTACCATTTAGATCTAGGAAGAGGACAGGGATGTGCGTCTCCATTCCTGCAGGTGGGGTCCTAAATAGATAATAAAGACAATCCATTAATTGTAATTGAATTGGCTTTGTGAATAATCATGGTAGAAACAGACAAGCAAGGTTCTTAACATTATTTAACTCCTACTAACAGAAATAGAAGTTAGAATGCAAGTTTTTACTTTGCTCCATTCAAACTAAAGGATTTAATGATGCTTGATGTTTTCCTGGTGCAGGCTGCTCAGTCGGTATACCAGTACCTGCTCTACAATCTTTTCTGGCTACAGATAAATGGCCTATTTCTAGGGCACGTGCTTCAACAGGTAGATTAACAGATGTGTGGGACTGTGGCTATTTTGCCAGGATGGTCTGTCTGTTTAAGAGCTGTTCTATTAAGATTGTTTTAAAGAACTTGCAAATAATAATATTCTCAAGAGATGTAATTTTGTATATAAAATTATTTTCTGCTCCATACCATATTAAATGATAAAAGTTCATTACTTTATTCCAATATAAACCCTCAGTAAGGATGAATATAGAATAAAGTTGCCTAGTAATATATTATTTTGTATATAGAGACTGACACACAAGATGATTTTGGTCCTATATGACTGTTTCCTACCAGTTTGCAGGTGCCCCTGGAATGCCACTGCTTGGTGTTGGGACCAAAACTGCATTTCGTTCTTCAGTCAAACCCACCCACTGCTCAACCAACCTCGCTTCACGCTCAATATCATCCTCTGTTTTCTCTACAAAAAACAAAACAAATTTCCATTAAAGAAAATGTTGATTTTATCAAGAGATTTCCCCTGGCAAGGAGACAGAAGATACTTACTGCAGTGTTAATTGGCTGGCATGTCATATTACATCACATTGCCATTTATTACTATAGCGCCAACAATTTACATACAAGTGAACTACAATCTAAGTTAGGCGAACAAGGACAGACTGCTACATAAGGTAGGGAGCCCTGCTCGCAAGCTTACAGTCTAGAGGAAGGTGCATAGCTTTGGATCATGTCAATGTAGGTAGGTGTGTTACTGCTATCTGTGCCACCACCTACCTCTAAATAGTCACTTTCTGTAGAATCAACTTGACTGACAAAATAATGAATAAAAGGGCCTAGACAATTATTAGCTAAGACATCAGTAATACTGGCTTTAAAAATGAAGTTGTGTTTAATTAACCCCTTAGTGACAGAGTTCTATGCTGCATTTGATTTGCCTTGAAGACCAGAATGCCATTATTTTTGTTATACGGTTGCTTAACTGTGATTTGTTTCTTCGTGTTCAGTACACCCACACAAATTAGATATAATTTTTTAAAGGACAGATGGGGCTTTCTTTTGATACTATTATTTTCATCATATGATATAATTTACTATTAACAAAAATATAAAATATGATGAAAATATGCAAAAAAAACACACTTTTTCTGACGTTGACCTGATTTTTTTTATTCAAGTACAAACAGTACAAAATACCCCATCTATATAGTCTAATATCTTTCCTGAGTTTAGAAAAACATTTCTTTTTCAAATTATAGGGCAATAACAGATAGTTATTTTATTTTGTTTCCTAACCATTTTCTCCTACAGTGACATTTTGACCCCTAAATTTTACCACAGATCTACCCCCACCCCTTAATCTAACCGTCGTACTAACCCTAACCCACATGTAACCCTAACCTTAATTGTAACCCTAACCCTAGATCTTTTCTATGGTTAGGGCAGAAATGGGTGTTGCATGATGCCTCAATGTTGAGGCATGCTGAAGGCACACTTAGAGACTGCATCGCATTTGAAGCAGCCTCAGAGATTAACTGTGGGAACGTAGCCTTGCACTAAGGAGCGCAAAGGTACATTGCAACTCAGGACATCTAGATTGTTTAAAGGATTGCATAACGTGTAGGCATTTTATATAGAAATGCTTACATGAAAGAATACAAATAAAATACTTTATTGAGCCATCTTTACACCATATAGCACCACCAGGAGGCAGACCTTTTGTTTAGAATCTATGGTCAGATGGGTCAGATCTTTGTTCATCTGAACCAAGGTGAGTGAAGATCTTACCCAAGATTCTAAACAAGGAACTTTATTTGTATTTTATTTAAAAAATATTTACACTTGATGCAAGCTTTCAGATGGTGCTTAACTGCAACTCCTACCGCCTCAAATAGTATCAGGTTAAGATAATGTATATACATCATTAGAATAGTGCTAATTCATAATAGTTGTGCTTTTCTACTGTTGCAGCTTTACCATGGCTGGCATTTTACATACATGACATTATGGTGTAGATCAGGTCTGTAGGTAGTATGTGCAACAATGACCATTCATTTAGTGTGTTTAGTAGGACTGACCAGCGTCCATGCAGTTTATTGAAAGCTTACATTGGCCAAATCCATTTTTTGGCTTATATATTACATATTTTACTTATGATGGCACCCACACGGCACATAACCAACCTGACCCTGATTTTGAAGACTGATTAGGCACTTGCCAAGAAAGCCAATTTTTATTGTCACTCTATCCACAAACTTTTTTTAAAAGATGGCATGGAATCTACCTTCGTTCCCTAGAGTGGCATATGGGGGGGGGGGGGGGGGTAAACCTGCCCATGATTGGCTGTAATAGTGACACAGACCTGCCTTTTTGTGTGCAGCAAATACCCATTTGTGTAGTTGATACTGAGATATGTTTGCTTTGACTGCATTTTAGGTTCTTGCGTATACAAACCCTGCTTGTTGATGATTTTCTGAATCTGCTCATCCAAATATTCCTTGCGTTTTAATAGTGCTTCTGACCACCTCTCACGGACACAATTTAAATCTTCTTCCTGGAAAAAAAAGTAGCAAATAATAATAATTAAAAATAATAATTTTGTAGCCTTGAGCTGCAGACAGGACATGGGAAGAACATGTAATGCCATTGAACAGTTTCATGTGATTGTTTTCATGATGAGAACCCAGGGCCAGATTTGACTAAAGAGAGAGCATGTCATAAGAAACAGTGCTCATATACATTAATGTATTAAAGCCCCCAGCACTCTGATTGCTTTAAACATAATTTAACCCTATTTGCATTGCGTAAAATATACACTATATGGCTATTGTATTGGGACACATTTCTTAACCCCTTAGTGACAGAGTGCTATGCTGCATTTGATGTACCTTGAAGACCAGAATTCCAATATTTTTGTCATATGTTTACTGAACTGTGAATTTCTTTCTTTGTGTTCAGTCCACCCACACAAATTATATATAATTTTTTAAAGGACGGATAGGGCTTTCATTTGATACTATTATTTTCATCATATGATATAATTTACTATTGAAAAAATGATGAAAATATGCCATAAAAAACACTTCTTTTCATTTTGACCTGATTTTTTTTTAAACAATTACAAATGGTAAAAAAGACCCTGTCTATATATTTCTACTATTTGTCCTGAGTTTAGAAATACCAATGTTTCCATGTTTGCCTATGTTTTATTTCAACTAATAGGGCAATAAACAATATTAGTGTTTTTTATTTTCTAACCATTTTTTTCTACAGTGACCTTTTAACCCCAACCCTAAATCTATCCCCACCCCTTTATCTAACCCATGTACTCACTCGAACCCCCCTGTAACCTTAATTATAACCCTATTTATGACCCTAACCCTAGATCTAGGTTTAGTAGATCAAGGGTTAGCTGTTTCCATTTATTTATTTTATTTTCTATTTCTAACTGTAATATTCCTAACTGCCTCTAGGGGCAGTCAAGTAGCAGTTTCAGAGCGACGGAAGAGATTTTTTTTTTCTCTCTTCCGTTGCTCTCCTCTGGGCACGCTGTATTGGAGGAGCATGCTCTGTATGAATGGGTAAAAAATCCCACATAAACATCCCAAAACCTTGTGGAAATCCTTACCAGAAAAGTGGAAGCTGTTATAGCTGCAAAGGGGGGACCAACTACATATTAGTGGCTATGTATTTAAAATGCAATGTCATGCAACAAATCTGCCCACCTTGGGAACAGGTACAGAGTCAAATTAATTGTCAATTTAATATGGAGAGGGGTATTGAAAGAAATGCAGGTCCTTGGGAATTCCAAAAATTTGAATTAAGAGGGGCCCCATGGACAAATGGGGATCGCAATTCAGGATAGAACTATTGATGACAGCAGGAAGCAGTCTGGGTCATGACATAGGCCCCTCCCCCATACAGTATTGTTTGTGACTGTCCTCTGTTTTTTTTTTTGTTCTTTGTGTTGTTTTTTCTTCTTTTTCTTTTCTCCTTAACATTGCCTATATATGGATGTATTGTTTTTTTTTTTTTTATATAACTGAGTAATGTATTTAAAAATTCTGGCCTATTGACACAATTTTATGACCAAAAGCTAACTGGAGAAATAAGAATATATTACTCTTCTACCTTTTTGTACATTGTTCTGTATCCGTTGTATATCTAAAAAGGGAAAATAGAGGGACTACCCTCTAAATAAAAAAATAAAAAATGCAATGTCATAAAAGTCCCTTTTGGTGTAATGGTCAAGTGTCCCAAAACTTTTGTCCATATAGTGTATCTTTGGCTCAGGAGCTCTAAAATCTGCCATAAATATAAACTTTTCTTTTATAGAACAAATTATGCTTTTCCTACTAATAGCTTCAGTGGGTAAAGTCAATGACTAAATACTATAAAGTTAATAGGCAGTGGCTAGCAAAACAGATCAGAAACTGTTTAATGGCAGAACGTTGAAATCCACCCACCTGTTGCTTTCCTGCATCAGAAAAGAAAATGTTACAGCAATGACAGGTTAATGCTCTTACACCATTACAGCTGCATCCAAATGTTTGTGAGATTACCAGCAGTCACATTTAATTTGTGTGTAAATGTTTCCATGCAATTTAAACAGTTTCATGCAACATGCCCTGCGCAGGTGGTGAAGTGCTTTGTTTACCCTTGTCTGGTGCAGTTGGTAGGAGACATGATATATGATCAGCCAAGTTAGTGCAAATGCATAGTGATTTTAGCATTAATACTTACTCACATGTTTTACAGATGGAATTGTTACATCCTGTTCAAATCAACTTATTACTGACTATTTTGATGGAATTGCAACTTGCTTATAGTTTTATGTAACCAGTTTTAGCTGAATCTAAAATAGTGAGTAATGTATAATTGTAGCTGTATTCTTATTGGCTGGAATCCCATGAAGCCAATAAAAATGAAGATTTGATTTAAAATATAGTTTCTGTTTGAAACTCAGAAGCTGTCATTAGCAATTCTATCTCTTATATGACAGGCTTTGAACAGCAATGGAGGCTAAACATCTTTACTGTACTTCTCTGAATATGCTATTTCATACAAAGTAATTTATATGAAACTATTAGTGACCCTTTAAGCACTCAGCAGCTGTAGGATGGCTGAGCACGTCGGAGTTTACCCTCCCCGCGGTCACAGTATCCTATCACCGTTGAAGTATTATGTAAATGGTATCATGTATTGTAGTGTGTGGCAATTCTGTCAGCAGTGTATTAGGCAGTCTTTTAAGGCAGTAAAGTGTGATTTAAAGCTCTGTAAGCGCCCTCTTTCCCAGGCTCTCCCAAGCCCCCTGTCTCCATGTTCTGGTATATTTAGCAGAACACTGTCCCATGCCGTGGGTTTGACAGTAGCAGCAGCAGTAGCAGTAATACCTGGTAACTATCCATATCATCACCAGCAACATCATCCTCTTTCTGGTAGGAGAAAATACACTTTGTAAACAGGGCATGCATTACTTAAAATTCATATAATAAAGAAAGCCAGGGGCACTAGTATTGTCTTAGGCAAAAGACCTCAAAGTTATATGCATACATTATAATAAAAGAGAAGAAGGAGTCATTACCAGTGCACAGCCTCACTAATTGAGATTATGTCAAACTGACCATCATACAGAAAATATTTAAATGTGTATGAATGTAAGAATACAGACACATGCCGCATTTCCAATGATAGAATTTATATTAAATTTAGGGAAGACAAGAAAAAAACCTGACGCATTTAATGTCACACAAGTAATTACTGGTGATAAGTATTGAAATGAAATTGTAATATTTCTACAAGGGCTGTTTTCAAATTTGACATCTAGCAGTGATATCAGGGCTATTCTTATTCTGTTTGCACTAATACCGCTGGTCAAACTGACCTCCTGCATAAAACTGCACAACAAATCTGTACTGAGGTTTGTAACTTGCTGAACAGCCTAGAGTTCAGTTACTGTTGTATAGAGCATTTATAGCTAATTGATTTGTTGGATGTGGAACGCATCATTTAGTTGCCATTAATGGATTACATTGAAATATGGAGCTGACCCAAAAGATTAGCTTTATAAAAGGGTTTGGTACTAAAATGGCAGAAGTATCCTGACATTAAACAAGGTGGACTGACAAGTTTTTCCTTTTTAGATTCACATACAGATTTCTTTCCTGTGTGCATTGCAAGATTTACTTTCTAAACATATATGTACTTCTCTCCCTAATTTCACACTTGTACCTGAGATCACTATTCTAAAATCAATTGAGCTTGAACCATCTTCCTCACATTTATACACCTTGCTTACATTACTTTCAATGTGCATGTTTTATGTGCTTCTCAAACTGTAGTCTGTGGACAACATGTGGTCAGTGACCTGCTTCAAGAATTTAAAAAATAAAAAGTAATTATTTCCAGTTTAAAAAACATTTATCATTTTTATAACTGTTTTTTACGGTCACTACTGATTAATTTATATGCGTTATTGACTACACAAATCGTTCTTGCCAAATACCAAACAGAACTGTTCCACAGGCCTAGAAGAATTGAGAACCACAGGATTGTGCACTGATCCAAAGACATATAGCTATCTCATGTGACTAGTTACCTGGTAGCTATCCAGACCCCTCTGGAGCTTAGTCGACCTGGCTGTGATGCAGCCCACAGAGACAGACAAAATGGCTTCAACCATGAGTGGTAATGTGCCAGAATTCTGCACTGGTCTCACAGTCACTTGAATTCTTCGAGAATGTCCCTAACCAAAAAAAGCAAAGAGTAACAGTTTATTTAAAGCAAAAAACTAACTAACATGCATATTTTGTTAATTACAAGTCAAGTCAGCCACCTGTCTGAGCTGGAAGGCACCTCCAGTGTTCACGTCCTTTGCCTGATGTAGCTCAACAGACATGTATTCCCCATTCTCATTCAGCTCATGAATGGAAATCCACATTTCTATTCGACGAGTCACTTCATTCCACCTGGGAATAAATTACCGGAAAAAAGAGAGAAATCCCACCACTTACTTTAAATCAGATGTAGTGCTAATGAGAATGAAAGGAGGGGCAGGACATTATATTGTGCAGATCTTCACAGAAAATGATTTAGAAAGGAGTATTAGCCAACCACAGAATAGAACTTAACCATCATATAATGTATGTCTTGCTCCTTTGACATATTAAATGCAAAACTATTTTATAAGCAGTCTAAATTTTAAAAATAAACCTTGTTTATTTGCTGGTTTTTATTCAAATTGGCTTAGGAGAAAACTTACACTTTTTTAAATTGATATCATGTAATTTTTGCATAATAGGTTCTTTTTAAAATGCCTTCTGCTTTCAGAGAAAAACTGGTACTTTCCAACACACAAGTTAATTTGTCATCTGACTCCAACATGGTTTTTTTTTTATTGAAAGAAGATGGTATTTGTTTGGCTACAGTCTCTCAAAGCTCATGTAGTGAGCTACACTCCCAATCTATAGAGAAAACATAAAACTAGGGATTGGTAATGTGAGGCTTCCAGTCATTGTTGGACTGCACCACCCACGATGCATGATATTGTAGTACAACACATGCAAAGAAGCATATCATGCATTTCTGATAGTTTTTAAAAAGCTTAAAATGAGTACAATTGAGTGAAATAGCTGTGATTCCAACTCACAGAATTCAGACAGTGGATTCAGAGCAGAAATAGGACCTATTAGTGCTTTAAATATCCATGTTTTAAAGATTGTATATTTATTCAAAAGACAATACAGACCTGTCACGCAGCGTTCTAGATTTTGCATGAAGAGAGTCTATCTCCCATAAAGATCTGCCATTTCCAGCACATCTATGCCCCCAAACTTCAATCGCAAGCGCTCCCTCAGAAATAAACTCTAGAAACTCTTCTGTAATATGTACCACGTAATCCTAAAATACAAATAAAAAGCACACGCAGATTATACAGTGTAGTTTTAGAGAGAATAACCAACTTTTGTCTGATTAAAAGGGCTTCAAAATCATGTGGGTGACACCAATGACAGATATAGTAAGTTGTTTGACCTGTGAGAACTTAAAATCTGTCTGCTGAAACTGAGCACAATTGGAGCACTATTGAAAAGGCAGTTTTAACCAGGCATTAGCGGCCTTCTGTTTGATGCTGGGTTTAGTCCCTAAATAACAACAAAAATAAACACAAGACAAACATTTTTTGTTATTTTAAGAAAGGGGAATGGGTACAACCATTTTGCTCTTTCTCTAATCTAATACATAAGATATTTTCTTAAGTGTGAAAAAACTGTGTATCCAATATGTATTGGACAGCCCTGAGCCCTTCCGATATAGAATTCTTACAAAAATAGAGAACCTGCTAGTTTTAGCGCATAGAGATAATGGCATAACTATTATAGCGGAAAAATTCTACAATTAGGTAAAATCTTCTATTCAGGCAAATCTAGAGCAACTGTTTGAAAAGTGTTGTAATCACTCTACAATCTAATATGTTTAGCAAAGTTTTTTTAGCAAAGTTTTGTTTTATGTTTCACTTTTGTTTAGTAGGGCTGAGAAATACCAATTTTACTGCTTGTGTCTGTTCATCTTGAAGTGCTGTTTGTATATATCTATATTATGAATTAAACAACTTTTAATGTTCATCCAGAGATGTTGCAGGTTAGACAAATTATATGCAATGATATATATTTGATTTCTATACAATAGCAAGGATACTTCAGTGATAATTACTTTACAGTGAGCAAATTTAACAGTAAACTGGGCATCCTTGCTCCGAAGTGATGGCATGTCAGGATTGACCATGGGTGGCGCAACAGTTGGCTCGGATTGGTCCCAGAAGGTGTACTGGCAGAATACAAAGTTGGACAAATTCAAAGGAAGACCAGTTGCTTCTTTTATTCTGACCTGAAAAACATAAAAACATCAGCCTATCATAAGAAATGTGGAGTCGGAAATTAGTGGTTTTTGTGAGATATGGGGAGAGTAAGGATAGATAAGAGATATGAGGAAAGGGATTTGTGAGAGGGAAAGAGGCTCTGTATTCATCTCTTAAGCCCTGTATTTCTGATTCTCAGTTTGGGCAAGTTTTTTTTTTTCATTTCAGTTATCCTTTTACTCCATAGTTTTTCCTTAGTCCTGTATTCTGTTATTCCATTTCTGCCTTGTTCTTTATTTCCTATTAGCCTATCTGTCTCACCCACCTGGGGGCTCAAACCATCAGAGGAGTGCAGCTACCCTGCACTGTGCCTCCTGAATACAGGCGCTCATTGTCCCATGTCACCTGGACCCTGATTGTTGCAGTTATCATCATGGGGAACTTTGTTTTCCAGTTCACATCAGGAAGATTAAACACAGGTGGTTATGCCAGGAGTTTAAATATTATACTATTACCGGGTGTATCTCTAAAACTAGTAGTTGAGGAGCCAACTTGTCAGGAGGCCATATTAGATTTAGTGTTCACAAATTGAGGTTTTGTATCAGCTATAACGGTAGATGCTTCGTTGCCTCCTGTGTAGCTGTAGTAGTCCAAAACTGAGAGCTCCTATTTTCATTGAGAAAATCAGTGCCACTTGAATAGTGCCTTCCCTTTATCTAAATCTGATAAGTTATATGATGAACTATAATAACTATTAAACACATATCCAATTTGTGCTAGAGAAAGATGTTATAGGTTGTGATAAGACATCTTCTTAATTTTGGAATTTAACACATTTTAGTTTCTTGGTCATAATCTTACCTACTTGATAGCTACTATGGTATCATTTTTGCTTTAATAGTCCTGTTCACTTTTATTATTTAATCCATTCCTAACTTGGATTCTTTTTATTTATTTACAGTTGACTGTAGGTACTGTTTAATTTCTCCAATTTGGCAAGAGGCATGTACAGATCAGACAAGGGTTTGCCACTCTTTGTTAAAAAATGCAGCTTTTCTGTAGCCTCTCATTTAGCACTCAATAGCACACCATAAAACAAGATTTGAGACTAAGTCATTATCATGAAAATCAAAAAAGTTCTGTGTCTCCAAATTCGCGGCAGCCCGATTGGAATCTGATGACAAAAGATGTTCAGTCTCCACTGCGGTCTGAAATCGTAAATGGGATTTAAAGCTAGCTCCAGAGAGACTGACGCGTGGTCTGACCACGTAATATTACCGATGTGCGAAGCTTTACATTGTAGTAAGCTCAGGTTAAAAAAGGACTCTATTCTAGAATAGGAGTGAAATATTTCAAGAGTAGTACGTATAATCTTTCTCCCATAGATCCTTGTAAGGTCCTACAAACATTGTACAAATTATTTTTAGTTATAAAATTTGAGAACTGTCCTACGCCTGGGCAAACTCTTGTCCAATCCCACAACCGCCAGGCAGTTCAGGCTCCCTCTATTAATTATAGTTCCCTTCATGAATTTATCACACGTATCCACCAAACCATTAAAGAATCTAACAGAAAAGTTATCAGGAGCATGAGCTTTTACAAGTGTAAATACTATGTCTACTATTAGGTTTGCCAATGAGGATAACTTAAATGTGATTCTTGATATATGTATTCAAATTAATTTCTATTGGCGACCAATACAGCAACTACTCTGAGAGGGTGCTGTGTTCAAGTTGATAGCAAGAATCATTGTTATTTCTGCACATTTTGTTCACACACATTCTTTTTATTCATGTGTTAAATTAGAGGGGCAAATATTTAAAAGTAATATCAAGAAGTATTGCTTTACCGAGAAGTTATTGGATGCATTCAATAGCCTGCTAGCAGAAGTGGTAGAGGTTAATACAGTGAACGAGTTTAAGCACGCGTGGCATAGGCATAGGGCTATCCTAGAGATAATATAAAGACAGTCGCTAATGAAAGATTTTTTTTGTCAGCAACTGGGCAGACTAGATTGGCCGTATTTGCTTACACATTCTATGTTTCATAAATTTTAAAATGTAATCAATAGATAGAATATGGTCCCCAAACCAGTCCTAACACCCCTTCCAACAGTCTAGGAGTCAGGGATTTGTTTTTTAAATGCAACTTTGTAATCCCTAAATTCTGGACTGTTAACGGGGCATGAGGACTGGATTGGGAACCACTGTTCTAGAGCGTTCACTTGAAAGCCAACTCTGGGGCAACATATTCTTCATCATGATAACAGTACACTGCAACCCTTGTATTTTAGCTTAGTCAATATATTTTGTTTATTCTAATATTTTAACATGAATTCTTAATAAAAAAAAGTTATTGTTACGGATAAATAAGAAAAAAATATTAAAATGCTGAGCAATGCTTTTAACTCACTGATGACAAATGTTCCACAGGTGAAAAAGAGATAGGCCTGTATAAACATCAAGGAGAACCATAGCATCCACCCCACCTGTGGTACTACAGGTGTGGTGGGCTACAGCTCCCATGATGCACAGTCCATAAAAAGGTAGCCAATTCTAGTGCACAGCAGATGGAGTGCCAGATTTAACATATTTAGCCTCTCAAAAATATAGAACCCACTGAATATACTCACTCGACATGTAAATTTTTTGGTCCGGTGGATTATTTCACCGCTGTTGTCTATGATTTCTAAGCTTCCACTTTCACTCGAATTCTCCGAAGAGTCATCGCCTACTAAACACTCAGGCACAACACCAGTAATCCGCATCACTTCAATATGAAGTCTTCCTGCAACCTAGATGTGTAGATAGTACAGGAAAGAAGAGGTGTACAGCATGTCTGGTCATCCTCAAATCCAGAACATTGTTTACAGAAAGTAATTTCAGTTAATTATGAAGAAATACTGGTGTGAATGTTCCGACTTCCAGCACAAATATACAATGATAGGCAAAGTGTCCATCCATGAACACCAATGTCCATAGTAAGTTCTGTGAAGCTCCATAGAACATCATTAAATTGTCCTTCACAAGCTCTAGTAAATGTCTCTGACATAATTTTACAAATGCTGTTCTCTTGACTCTACTTATATTTTTGGAGGATTATTATTGTCCACAATGGATACCACTCATTTTATAATATTTAGATTTTTGAAACAAATATTGCTTAGCCTACTTTGTTGTTAAATATTTTGTGATTACTTTCAAAATCAAATCTCAATTTTTTAGATAACAAATTAAATAATAACAACAATAATAAAAACAAATATTTTTGATCTATATATTTTTGGTTATATAGCCTTTTTTAATTTCTGGTTTTGTTTCAATGTTAGCTGATTTTACACTATGATTATTGACAGTTTTTTTTTTTTTTTAAATGTAATTTCAAGTCTGCTAATACATTTTCCATTAATGTAATATAACTTTTTTTTTATCAACTGTGTTTTTTTATTTTCTATATAGGTCACATTCAAAAGTTGCTGACTATGCTTTGACATTGTAGCTATGATGCCTTCAATGTCGAGGGATTATGCCACATCAATATTTGCCCCCCCCCCCCAGGGCTGATCGCAGGTGCCATTTTGGAGAGCAGCATATTGTTCCAATATCGCTCTGCCCCCTATCGGGCAAGAGCAATGGAAGTGGTCAGAAATTGCTTGCATCTCTCTGTTGTTGTTGCTTTAGTGCCCCTAGAGGAATTAATCAAGTACATATTTACATGTTTATGAAAAGTGTGGCGCAACGCTATTAATCCTTAATAAGTGTTTTATTGCAACATTACACTAGACAAACACAAAATTAGTTTGGCATCTGTAGAACTTGGCATATGATGTAAATGTGGCAAAGATGGATACACAGATTCTTACCTCCCCCTGCTGGCTGATGATAGGCACGGCATACTGAAGTTTAACGTCGTAAAAAAGACATTCCAGAAATACATTTGCCACACCAATTAAATTGTGGTTTTCTTGAGCTTCATAAAATGGGTCACCCTTCTTAAAAATAAGCTGTTTGTTCTGTAAGAAAAACAATTGAGTTTATTTTTGTTACATTTTGGAATATGTTTTGGAAAAACAGCTACAATTTACACTAAATATTGAAATTTCAAGAACTTGGAAGTCAAACTGATTTACAGTCTTTGCTAAGAAAACTTTAAATAATCAACACGTCATATAAAGTGAAAATAATCTGTTATGATAAATTGACAGCACATCCCTGCTTCTATGATAAAAACAATAGTGAAACGTATAGGGACTCTTGAATAGGGTTAAAATGGCATGTATTTTGTAAGATATTTTATTATCTGATTGGGAGCTGCCATTCTTCAATGTGAAAATACCCTTGTTTTCATTTACAATCACTAGAGGCCCGCTCAAGTTTTTTTTTACAAAAGATGACTGTTATATGTAAAAAATAAAGGTTTCCCTCTACAATAGCAGAGAGACAGTTGGCTTTTGACAGAATTCATCACATACAAGCAGTTTCTTGGTTCACTGTTGCAATCTGGAATAAATAAAATATTAGAGCCTAACCATCTACCTCACTAGGTTTCTCCTTCCATTCTTGATAAGCATCCCTCATGTCAATGAGTTTGTTCTCCAGTTTCTCAATGGTCCACACTTGAGTGCCTCGGCACTTTCTCCGCACCTGAATGGCTGGCTCACTCACTATTGCTCCTCTCTGAAAATAATCAATAATAACAATTCACAATCAATACCATCATAGCACAGATTGGACCACTAGAAAAGCTGAAAGTGCAATGCAAATTCTAGAACTAATTTTTGTGCACTTTAAATTACAACAACTGTAGTCTTTTCACAGTGATGCAAGCAAATTATGATTTTTTTTAAAAATGTTAAACTATCTCCTTCTATCTCAGCACTGCAACTCATGCTACACCAGCAACAGATCATTTCCATTGCTACTTCTTGTTGACAAGCAGTAAGAAAACTGATGCATTGATGCTGGGGCTTATACCCTGTACAAGATGAAAAAGAAAAATTTGCTGATCTTAAGTTTTGTCCTAGAATGCCAACATTTGAAATCTAGCCGTGGGACTTACCTTGCGGTTAGCACTCAGGTTGACTGCAGGGATTTGCAGAGTCACTTGATAATCTGTGCACTGGCTCATTTCTTCAGCTAGAAAGTTAGATTCTCTCACCAGAGTGTTAGCCTTGACAATCTGCTCTCTAAGTTTAGAAAGGCTCTGTCGGAACAGCTCATCCCTACATCATGAAAAAGAGCACAGTATATTTACAACAATTTAATGCCAAATTAGAAATTGAACTGAAAAAAAAAAGATAAAATGTTTCACTCTAGTCTTTTGAAATCAGTTATATCAAATGCAGCATCATTCTTAAGGGACACTTCACGCAAAACCTTTTATTTGTGCATATAAACAACATTTAGTGCCCTTTTAAAATACATTTGGTTTAAACTCTTTGGAGTTTAAAGTTTCTGATTTTTTGTGTGCTGTATTTTACAACAGGGTAATGACTGTTAAACATCTAACGTGTACAGCAAAAGTATTTATCAATGAATCAATATCTGAAGCATTCTCTGTACTTGTACTAAATAAACAAAGAAACACAAAATGTACTAGCATATTAACTAATGTCTGAGGATTTTGTCAGTCAAGCTAGTCTCTGTAATTGATTCTGATGTCAAAGGGTCATGAGATATCATTGGATTTTAGATCCTAGCTCTAGTATTCTTTCTGCAGGGAGCTTCTCTGGTTATTTCCAGATAACACAACATAACCAGTTGGTAAGCGCTAGAATGTGTGAAATGCGTTAACCCAAGCCGATTGTGCCTGCATTTTAACAAGCATGAATAAAGACAGATCCTGATAAATAGGAGTGCACATGAAACTCTGTTTCTAATATAATTACTGAGAAATTAGGTTAATTACTGATTGGTTATCTTTTGTTATCAAAAGTCTTTTGTTTTAACTGTACTAAGGACATTATTGGACATCCCAGTGACCAGAGTGCATTTGGTGACATGTGATTTGAAAACTATATAAAGTAACAATGCACTAAACATGTCATCCATTCATCTGCTATTTACACACTATTTACTTCTTCACTGTCCATATATTATGCTAAAATTTCTGGTGATGGTGTGAGATTTTGCACTTCAGGTCTGAGAAGGCATTAGAAAACAATCCATACAGAAAAGCTAATAAACTGGCTAAATCTGTATATATAAATCTTTTGTGAGGTTAAAAAATGCATCTAAAATATTTAACTGACTCCATAAAAACTTTACATTAATCAGTTTGTAATATTAAGTTGTATTATGCCTTCTCATATTGTTCCTTGTTAGAATGTTGGATTGTACATTAAAATAAAAAAGGAATCTATTGTGCTGCACAATTACAGCTGATTCATGAAATATATACAAATGATATCATAAATTATTAATATATCATAACCTAATTCAAATAATTATAAATTTAGAAGACCACTCCAGCCTGGTAGTTTATTTAAAGTACCAATTTATGTAACTAATAAATGGACATAAAAGCAGTTATTTAAAAAAAAAATGGATTCATTAGTTACCTGTTTTTGTGAACATTATCTGTATCAAAACATATCTTTGCAGAATTCTGGTTATAAAACAATTGTTTCTTAGCATACAGACATTCATCAATTTATAGGCAGGGGCTGAGTATGCTTATCCTCTATCATGATCATATATACAAAACCTATTCATATTTGAGCATACAAAACTATAGGATATGCACACTAACATAAAGACAAAAAAAAACCTGGTCAGAATGGCCCTTTAGCTCATAAGTCAAAATTAATATTTGTTTTTCACACATTGATTATAAATAAAAATTAGCCTTGAGCTAGTGATGTACGTCTGTGTATCTTTACAAACATACAAAAATGCGACTTGTAATATTCCAACTGGCACTCGTCTGAATATGAAAAAATTGGCTACAACTTCAGTAGAAAAATGCTACTGAATAAAAATGTGACATGATTTTTATCCCATAGAAGTGATCCTGCTCCATGGTTACAAGCATGAGGTTATATGTAATACTGGGAGACATAACCTTGCCTGCTTGTTAAATAGAGATTTATAAATTGATACTGAACACAAAACCTTTTATGGTATAGAGACAGACACTGTGAATATCCAAGTGTATAAACAGCTAGGTACCATATCTGTAGACACATAGCTTTCTGTTTTGGGTGTTACTGTATTATTCCAGACACCACATGTGCACAGACTCTTCTACCACATGCTTGGAGCTGACCCCGACTTTGACAGGTTGGACCCTGGGCAGGGGCATTCAATAAGTGGCCCGTTCACCAAATGTGGCACATCTGACAGCAAGGAGTGCCCCAACTGACTGAACTATCCTTAATGCCTATAAATGTGTATTGTTCTTTGAAAAAAAAACTGATTATAACGTAACCCAATAAACATTAGCATTTCTGATTATGTGGCCTGCTTCAGATAAAACTCCAACACCAGTACCCTAAAGGATAGCCGGCAATCCTTTTTAAATAAAAAATATTGACTTTTCTTAAAAAGTGAGCTGTAGTACAAAGATAATCAGCTAAAAAAAACAGGGATTAATAGCTGACTTGGAAAATTCTCCAAGTTATTTACTTTTTACAGGATAGATCAAACTGCCCAAATGACCTAAATTCAGGGTTTTCGGCATGTCAAACAATCTCACCCCCCTTCCCTTAAATTAATCCATTGGGGAACATGTTAGCCAGTCCTAATTCCCGTCACCAAAATTGTTAAAAAAAACTTGGAGGGAATCACAAATTCTTTGGGTTTTTTTTGCACTCAGATCCATTTATTTAAATAGTTGTTATTGTTACTTTCGTGTGTTTTGAGATCATCCTTGTGCGTTTCCAATTCTTTCTCTTTCTCTCACTTAGTGTTTCCCTTTTTCTCATTATAATATAATATAGTTGTTTTGTAATGAGAGAATAGTGGCTATATTTTAAGATTTTTGTTTTAGAATTAGAAAGTAAAAAGAAGTTAGAAACAGATACATACAGATTACAAGGTTAAGCATCGTGTCGGTACTTAGGGTATTAAATTAGTTTATAGTCGGTTGTACATTTTCTATTGTAGCGTAAACTGTATGCTCTGTATATTTGATATAAAGTTGTAATGTGTTTCATTTAGCGTGTCTGTTTAGCTTTGTTCTTATGATTTTCATTATTCATAGGAGCATGCCTATTGATGTCCCATGCTGCCACCTGGGGACTGGGGTGGGAGGGGCATATCTTGAAGTCTGATGACCTTTAGACTGGGGACTCTAAATGCCAAAGGGTTGAACTCCCCCCAAAAGAGAGGCTATCTTTATGATACCATGAAAAATAATCAAGTAGATGTTATGCTGCTATAGGAAACACAATGGATACTTCCTCCAGATAAATTATGGAATCACTAATTCTTTATATAGCAGGTAACATAATTAATAGTTAAATCACATTTTATAAACATTCCCTATATTATTTGTATGTGTGAATTTTGCAATGACAGGTTCCATCAATTTTACAGGTGTGTAGTTGCCAACTCTTACCTTTCCTCTGCCCAAATGGTCATTTTCTGTTGCGCAGTTTGGGAAGTGTAAGAGAGCCTCTCGTTACTGAGCTGATGTTGTCTGTCAGGAGAGAGTTGTTGTCGCAGCTGTTCTAGCTCTCTTTCAAACATTAACCTCTGTTCCTCCAGAGCATGTTTCTTCTCCTCCAAATATTGCTTCTCCAGAACCTGGACCACATTATGAACAGGATCTAAGCAGAGAACGAGACATGTGCAAGAAGTTTTCTGTCAGTATTCACCATGTATTAAGTCAAGGCTAGGAAATTTGTTCCTACCTAGCTGTTCAACGCCCCGTCTTAGCTTAGCCAAGTCTTGAGGGCCACATATTTCCCAGTTCTGTCCCATTAAACTTTATTAAAAAAACCACACACATTACATTATAACTACATTGTGCTCACTGACACTCAGAGATTTCAAAACTTTACTATCTTTGTTAATTGATTGTTACCAAATAAATATTAATGGTCTACGGCCTTCCTAATTGTGGCTGCCTAACATAACACAGAGATGAATAATCACAGCAAGAAAAAGAAACAAAACCACATAATGCAGCAAATCCCGTAAAAAGCATGCATGAGACACAATGGATTCTGTGAGTCATAGCATTAGACAGGCTGAAGTTGCACAGGGACAGATTAAGTCACTTTACCAAGTGTTTGCAGCATCACTCTTGTTTTTAAACTATATTTATTACACTGGTTATATTGTCATTGATGTTGTGTATTTTCGAAATATGATACATTAAGAAAGAGAGTTAAAAAATGTGCTCCTTTGGGCTGCATGAGTTTATTGGTGGGTTTCTGGATATGCAGCAGCTACATGTGTCTGTATGTGAATGTTTCAAGCTCTCTTTTTCACTTCACCATTGTGTAAGAGGATATAGCACTTTATTAGCCATGAAAATACAGGAAACAAGTGTTAAAATGATTGCCATTGTTGGTTAAAAAAAATTGGATTGCAAACTTTCAAGGCACTATTGAGAGGCTATAACAAATCTCCTAATAATACATGCAGTAGACACAAAAACATTCTGTGTGTGTTATTCATAACATATCATATCTTCCAATGTGATTCTGATGGGACTCTTCCCTAAGGGACCTGACAAGTGAAATGGAAGTGAGCTGGAAGACAAGTAAGTTGGCGAATTAAGCTGTGTACACCATCACACATTGCTCTGCTCTCCAATTTCAACAGAGTACATTTATTAAACATATGAAAGAGAAAAATACATGCAGATAATTCTGTGCAGCCCTCTTGTGTGCAAAACTGTACAGATCACTGAAAGAAAGACCATCACCTACATTACTGACCAAGCAATATAAATGTGTTTTTTTTCCAGCAATAATACACTGTCACTTTCAGGTATTTCCAGGGAAGCAATGTAACATGTTGGATACCATACTTACACAAGTTTTGGAGCATCAGCATAATATGATCTGTTTAATTATTTTTGATGTTTACTAATCTTTAATGTGATTAAAAAACATTATCCATACAGAGTATACATTTATACAGACATTATACACTATACGGTCGAGTGTAAGTCAGAGCATCAGAATAGCCCTCAAATTCAGACTACTCAGAGACCACTGAAATGATCTTGAATCAATGGCCAATGTTTGGCTGCCGAAATGGTAGCCTCGGTCATCCGAATAGATTTCTAGGGGGAGAACTTTGTCTTATTTCAATGCCATTTCAAAGTAAAAGTCAATAAATACGCATTAATTAAATATTTTTTTTTAAATTTAAAAATGCTTAGATTAATTAAATCTACTATTATAATATATAACATTAATATATTTGAATTGTATATAAATAATTTTATGTTTAAAGTAATCTGGAGCATGTAACTGCCTGAAATTCGGGGCAATTTCCGATGATGATGCTAGGCTTGGGTGCTGCTGCCCTACAACGGAAACCAACTCAACGTAGCTCCCGATAGGAACTCTGTAAGTTCAGCTCCTCGACCCATGACTGCTTCTAATATACTGAACAGAGGCTAATTGGACCTGCTCATTTTATAGTCACAAGTCTCTGCTGATTTGCACACATTGTGACGTTTAGTTACGGTACACAAGATGCAAATACAGGTGTCCCAATTCTTTTGATCATATATAGTGTATATTTTCTCAACTTATCTCTTAGCTATAGAAAGCAAGTCAAATTAGTAAGAATCTAAAGGGAATGCCTGTAACAAACTTCAATTGCTTAAACGCTCTGCCGATGCAACCCATTGCCTGTCTCATGGGACAGTTTTTAAACATAACCACAATTTATGGTCATAAAATATTAAGTAAAAAACTACCAGAAAACAAAAATCAGTATTATATTTATAGTTTAAATATAGTTATGTAATGTACTGCATTAAGGGACTGCTCTACTTAGGTGTAATGTGTGTCTCATGCCACTGGGGGTGCAACTCAACAACCTAAACATTCTGTAATCTGTTCAAAGAAACTGCAAAAAGACTGGTTTCAGTTCTTCAACTGTGGGTACCAAGTCATAATTTATTGCCATTAATGTATGACTTATTTTTGTTTTATTCATTATTATTATAACCGCAGCTAGCGGCTTTGTTCTGCCTCTGCTGATATATACTTAAAGCGTGTCACATCCAAACTACTGTAACTGCTTTATCATAAGTGCTTAAGTGTCTTCACCATTCTGTATAAGTTCCAAGTCTTACATTACATTCGTATGTGGTCTGTGAAGTCATCGCTCTTATTTAGAGAACCTCGTTAATTTCTTTATACTAAGGTCAGCGAGTACTGTTATTTCCTTGGATATATTTCCACAATTTGTTCGCTAAAAATATGAAAATAATGATATTGCTTTACATTTACTGTAATTTTTTAATGAGGCTTTAAAATATTGTTGAGAGCCATTCTGGTACTAAAACTAGTATTGACTAAACAGGTTGAGGCATTTCTGTCATCACATAACTGTGACATCATACACTGAAGCTCATTTTATAGCCTATAGCTCAACGCCATGACCAGGATGCAAAACGCGTAAGGAGTCTATTTAGTCTGTGGGAGAGGGGGGTGACCATGTACCGTTTTGCCACAGTGGATTATTAATGAACCATATTTATTTTTATTCAAAATATCCTGGTTGTCCTCCAAGTCATTTAGTGCTCGTACCCTCTTTGACTGTTTTACAGCAAGCATTTGAGTTAATGGGCTGCTCAACCAATACGTGCAAACATCGTATTTACACTGATTAGTACCTCATTTTGCTTCATTCTGGCTTTTTTGATGTGAATAGGGCACCAACCAATGTACAATTGTGCACATCACTTGTATGATGAGAAGAAGGAATATGTGGAATAAGTAGTATCTTATAGATGCAAGTTCTTTTACAAGGATTACATTTTGCTGATAGCATACATGCTGCAGACTGCCAATATCCTAATGATAAAATGCAAAGAAGCCCCATGCAAGACTCCACACTGGACCTTTATTCCAGTCGTGATGTAAATATTTCATCACTTCTTGCCACCGTACAGGAGGAAACACTCTGAAGAAAGATATCCACATGGATGTTGTCCAGGAGCTCTGTCTTAAGCAGCATATAGCATGCGTTTCTCCTAGCATCCCGGGAGCCAAAAATAACACAGCTACTTTACTGCATGTCACAAGAAATAAGTTATGTGACAGTCTCAGAAAAAGGGCTACTAAATGAACCAATAAAACTATCTATATTATTTCCATGGGATATATTATTCAGTGATCATTTATAGAGTTACTAACAGATTATACTTTATTAAGCAAAAATGTTTATTTATTATTAGAACTTGTGGTTTGCATAAAAATGTGGTGACATAACAAGGATAATTGTTCTGAACCTTACATTTGAAAACTCTGATATAGGTTACTCCTGGGAATGTGGTGCCTTGTTTGTTGGGCAGTTGCTCATTTTGAGTTTTTGTCTCTTAATCAATATCTGTTAAAGTAGTTGGATTAAGTGTATTTATGTTTTATATTTGGTTAAATACCTCAACAAACTCTAAAGCTTTGGAATCCTCCATATATTGCCAGGGCGTTTAAGACCTCCACGAACAGTGGTACAGTTTCACCAAAGTGTGGCAGAGTGGCACACTTTTCATAAAAGGCTAGGGCTACATGTGTATTCCTTAAAGGACAAATGTAGAAAAAAAAGAATTTCCGTTTAATTGAATATCTCATGAAGTGTAGGCATTTTATATCGAAATGCTTAAATGAAAGAATACAAATAAAGTGCCTTGTTGAGCCATCTTTACACCATATAGCTTCATATTCACCATAAAGGCAGACATTTTGTTTAGAATCTTTGGTCATATGGGTCAGATCTTTGTTCATTTGAACCAAGGTGAGTGAAGATCTTACCTAAGATTCTAAACAACATGTCTGCCTCCTGAAAGAATTATACGGAGTAAAGAAGGCTCAATAAGGTACTTCATTTGTATTCGTTCATTAAATAATTTCTTTCTAAATCATCTGCACTTGATAGAATCTTTCAATTAAACATAAGTTAATTTTTTGCTACAATTGTCCTTTAATAAGAATGTAATAAAAGCTGGCAGTCATATAAGACACAACTATAAAATGGCTACATTTAAAAACTAGATTGACTATATAATGAGAAGACATGAGATTCCCTTTAATGACAGGTAACATACATACAGAGTCTTCATCACTTACCATTACTATTTAGTGCTTTCATAATTACTTCCATTTGTGCAAACTCATAATTATAGTCTGGTTCTGATGACGCTTCACTTGTTGCATCCAAATCAAGCTCTGTACAACTGGCTTCCTTTTCAAATTCTTTCAACCAATCTTTTCTTTTCCTTTTTGGCAGATTGAGCCTGGATTTACAATATAGTTTTAGAAGAGAATAAATAAGTGTCATATGAATATTTACATGATCGTCTAGATACATGGTATAAAGCTTGCCAGCAGAGCCCACTCAAGCTATTGAATCAGCTTGTCTCTGTCTGTCAGTGTGCTTGGTACTATGTTTAATACATAAGTATTTTTATTTACATTGGATTTCAATAAGAAAAATGTATTTAAAGGAACACATACATATCATATACATCATAAATATAATATATGCATATGTATATATATATATATATATATACACACACACACACACACACACACACACAGGGCTGGCCCGAGACATTGTGCTGCCTGGGGCGAAAAATGAAATGCTGCCCGCCCATAAAAAAATCCCACAGTCATGATAATTTAAACTAAAATTGAATTTATCTGGAAGTGATCATTTAATGCAAGCACCTCTATATGCAAAATTATATGTTGCGATGACTATATCTATCTGGATTTTGTTATAGGTCACTGGTCACATTATGTTTTAGGGAATTGCACAGCCTATTATCATAATAATGTTTTACCATTACTCTCTTTTCACCTAATGGGTGAGCTCTTTGAAAAAAATATATTATTATGTATATAAGAAGTGCCTTAGCGGGCATATACAAATTTTAAAAAATTGTTCTAGGAGCTCACCCATGAGGTGAAAAGAAAGAAATGGTAAAACAAACATTATTATGAAAATAGGTTGCACTATTGCACTATTTTCATAATAATGTTTGTTTTACCATTTCTTTCTTTTCACCTCATGGGTGAGCTCCTAGAACAATTTTTAAAAATTTGTATATGCCCGCTAAGGCACTTCTTATATACATAATAATATATTTTTTTCAAAGAGCTCACCCATTAGGTGAAAAGAGAGTAATGTTAAAACATTATTATGATAATAGGCTGTGCAATTCCCTAAAACATAATGTGACCAGTGACCTATAACAAAATCCAGATAGATATAGTGCGTGTCAGAGGAGTTAACCCCTTGGTGGCTAGACAGATATACGCAGTGTCAAAGGAGTTAACCACTTGGTGGCTAGACAGATATAGGAAGTATCAGAGGAGTTAACCCCTTGGGTGGCTAGGCAGATAGAGGCAGTGTCAGAGGAGTTAACCCCTTGGGTGGCTAGACAGACATAGGCCGTGTCAGAGGCGTTAACCCCTTTATCCACACACTGACACAGACAGTCTGTCACTCACACTGACACACACACACTCTCACTGACATACACACACACACTCTCACTCACACTGATATACACACACACACACTCACACTGACATATACACAAGCACACACACTCACACTGACATACACACACTCACTCACACTGACATACACACTCAATCACTTACACTGACATACACACTCACTCACTTACACTGACATATCCACACACATACACAGACAGTATGTCACTCACACTGACACACACACACACACTCTCACTGACATACACACACTCTCAATCACACTGACATACACACACACTCACTCACACTGACATACACACACACACTCACTCACACTGACATACACACACTCACTCACACTGACATACACACTCACTCACTCACACTGACATACACACTCACTCACACTGACATACACACTCACTCACACTGACATACACACTCACTCACACTGACATACACACTCACTCACTCACACTGACATACACACTCACTCACACTGACATACACACTCACTCACACTGACATACACACTCACACTGACATACACACTCACACTGACATACACACTCACACTGACATACACACACACACTCACTTACATACACACTCACTCACACTGACATACACACTCACACTGACATACACACTCACACTGACATACACACTCACACTGACATACACACACACACTCACACTGACATACACACACACACACACTCACTCTGACATACACACACACACACTCACTCTGACATACACACACACTCACACTGACATACACTCACACTCACACTGACATACACTCACACTGACATACACACACACTCACTCACACTGACATACACACTCACACTGACATACACACACACACTCACTTACACTGACATACACACTCACTCACTTACACTGACATACACACTCACTCACTTACACTGACATACACACTCACTCACACTGACATACACACTTACACACACACTCACACTGACATACACTCACACTGACATACACACACACACACACACACTCACACTGACATACACTCACTCTGACATACACACACACTCACACTGACATACACACACACTCACACTCACACTGACATACACACACACTCACTCACACTGACATACACACACACTCACACGGACATACACACACACTCACACGGACATACACACACTCACTCACACTGACATACACACACTCTCACTCTCCGTTTTTGCCTGCTCAGTGCTACAGGCCTCTCTTTGCTTTAAGCTCTGTGTGAAGAAGGTCTCAGTCAATCACTGGAGGTTTCTGAACTCTCAGCCAATCAGGAGAGTTGAGAAGTTTCACCTGATTGGCTGAGACCTCCTTCAATCAAGGAACACAAAGTGCCGCCTCTGCCTGGGTGCCGGGGCTTGCCCACTCTGCCCAATTATATTTAAATATATATAAAATCATTAAAGTAATAATAGGTCATTACCTAAAGAAGTGGTTGTTTCCCCATAGTATTCGGTCTCCATGCCACAGTGGTGTTCTTGAGTTTACTAGTGCACCATTCACACAAGACCTGCAGAAAAAAAACATATTACCATGATAACCAATAACACTCCATGTTTATTTAATACCCTTGCTTACCCTGAAACATTCTTATGACAATAATACAAGCATATGGTCTTTCTTATGACAATAATACAAGCACACAGTCTGATTTTCTAGCTCTTACTTTAGTTGCCTTGTCTACTAAGTCATAAGCCCTCCATATAAACATGTTATATGACTTTGTGGAGTTTCCTCACATCAAGGGCATCCAACATGCAGTCTGGGGGCCAAATGTAGACCAACTGACAGCAGAGTACAGTTCAACTGACTTAACTAACTATATTCTCATTATCACTAAACATTTGTAGTTTTGTTTTACTAGAGCTGATTAAAGCTGTTTTTGGATTGCCTTTCTATTACGGCTAAATAACATTTTTCTATGTCTAACAAGCTATTCTTCAACATTCTTGTAAATAATAAAATGAATACAGCCCAATACACATACCTTTTTCTAATTATGTGGCCACTTCAGAAAAACTTGGATATCCTTCACGTACATACTTGTTTTAGAATACCAATAGCCATACCTCCCAAGATCCCCCCCCCCCCCCGGCGAATCAAGCCACCAGGGGGTGGAGCCTGGGAGTTAGAGTGACCGTGTATATGTGGTCACTCGACCTCCCAAGCCCTGCCCCGCGGCACCCCGATTCACATGCGCCGTGCTTCTTCTCAGATTTTGCGGGTTCTAATCCGGCTACCCCCCCAACTCTACCTCTGTCCCGAAAAGCGGGACAGAGGTACAGCTCGGTGGGACAGGCCCCCAAAATTGTGACTGTCTTGTCGGAAGTGGGACAGCTGGGAAGTATGCCGATAGCTCATGTAACTAATAGAGAAATTAGGTAGAGGCACACCCTACAGGTTGATATACTGGGCCGCTATAATGTCAGCATTTTTCCTGGTAAGTTACCAAATAAAGAGCTGAATTTCCATTGCTAACGAGACATAAATAGTATGCATAAAGCAAGAATCAATGATTTCGACAGAATAAGATACCACCACTGTTTTTCAATGTCTTTGTAAAATATACTTAGTCCTCTGGAAATCATTCATTTTGCCCTATCACTGAAATATTATTTTGTCCAGTATTCATGAAAAAGGAAATGGGAATAAATCCATAAACACCCACACAGCAACTGTAGTAATACTTTCCATGTGTACTAGTTAATAAGGCTTTGCTGAGCATGGCAACCCTCTCCATATGTCTCGAAAGTTGTATTGTTTGATGTCTACAAGCTGTATTCATGAACTATTCATACTTGGTATACTACATCACAGTGCATTGATCTGTTGGATGGTTAAAGGGAAGAAGTACTTTAAAATAAGTGGTGACAACTTAATATTTTAAAAAAATAATCACCTAATATTATTTGCTTCATGTTTATGCAAACAAACAACATAGAGAGTGCAGCTTGCTTCTTCATCTAAATTACTGACCTTGAATATGGCAACTTTTAGAATGAAAGCAAAATATTTAACTAAGATAGGTACATTGGGATGCTCTATGTCAGGGGTGGGCAATTAATTTTTACCGGGGGCCGCATGAGCAACCCGAGCACTGCTGGAGGGCCACATCGACAATATTTCAATTAAATTTTGCTCAATATCTGTCTCTCCCCGTACCCTCATGTCTGTCTCTCTCTCTCTCTCCCCATTCCCTCATGTCTGTCTCTCTCTCCACTCATGCTCCATGTCTCTCTCCACTCATGCTCCATGTCTGTCTCTCACTCGCCACTCATACCCCATGTCTGTCTCTCTCTTGCCACTCATACCCCATGTCTGTCTCTCTCTCGCCACTCATACCCCATGTCTGTCTCTCTCTCGCCACTCATACCCCATGTCTGTCTCTCTCGCCACTCATACCCCATGTCTGTCTCTCTCTCGCCACTCATACCCCATGTCTGTCTCTCCCCTCATCCCTTATATCTTTTTCCATCTCTATCTTTCTGTTCCCCATGCTGGTCTCTTGTACACACAGTCATACATAAACACACACAGTCACACACTTAGTCACCCTCACAGACATACATTTACACAGACACCCTTATACACACTGTCACATACATAAATACACACAGTCATACATAAATACACACAGTCACACAAACACAATTACACACTTAGTCATCCTCACAGACATAAATTTACATTGACACACACATACACACTTATACACATTCACACACACTTCCACAGACACTTCATTTCTTTTTTTATTTTAACCCCCCCCCCCCCCCCCAAACTGTTATTACCTAATCCTCCTTGTTAATCCAAGCACAGCACAACGGGGGAAAGCTCCGCACCCGTCGCGTTCTGTGATTGGCTGCAGGGAGGAGGACGTACTCTACGGTGTCTTGGCAGATACCCTAGAGAACGTCCTCCTCCCTGAAGCCGCCAATCACAGAACGCGACGGGGGCGGAGCTTACACCCGTCGCGCTGTGCTTGGATTAACAAGGAGGAGGATGGCAGGGAGAGAGCTCCCTGCTACAGCGCCTCTCCTACCTTGCGCCTGGGCGCGGTGCACCCCGTGCACCCGCCCAGGATCGGCCCTGCCTCACGCGGGCCGGACAGGGACGCACAAAGGGCCGGATGTGGCCCGTGGGCCGTAAGATGCCCAGGTCTGCTCTATGTCATGGTCTAATACTGAAATCCAGGCTCCTGTATGGAAAAATTCAGATTTTTTTGTGGCTATTTCCACTTTCAGCCTTAAGTGGCCACCCTACCCTACTTTTGAACAAAGTGATAATATGCTATATTTACAATTAAGTAGCAAATCCCAGGTGATGAAAGCTTGAAGATGAACACACTTAGTGAAATGTGTGTTGACCAAAAACGCTGTCATGGCATTTGTATGTTAAGGTGTTAGCTATCACTGAGCTTTCGAACTACAGATTTACTTATGCGGAGATTGAGCTGCTTTCTGCTGTACTTAACAAGATAATGGATATATTTGCTGCAATAGACAACATAAGATCTATCAAGCATTTTGTATAAAAATGTGAGTTCACTTTGTAAGGTGAGTGCTCCCTACAGTGAAAAGGAACTTTGTATATGTCCTGATTATTGATGAGTACAGGGTTTGACTCAATCTGTTCCTGGAGGAGTTATGGTTCCTTGAGTTGATAAATAATGCTGTGATCCATTGTGGCTGGTTTTGGATATTTTAACGAGCAACATTATACCTATATAACACTGAATACTCTGCTACCGTGCTAAGCTGCTTCCATATGGTGAGCTCTCCCTCAGGTAACAGGGGACTGTCTCTCTAAGGATCCATGGACTTCCAGAACTGCTGACTCAGGCTGATATCCACTAGAATCTTTTATAGATCATTTTTATGAGAGCACTTCATGCATGTACAGGTTGAGTATCCCTTATCCGAAAATCCCAAATTGGTCAATTCGGGATACTTACATTCCTGGTGTCCGGCAGGGAAGCATCTTTGCTTCACCCTCCCGGGTGTCGTTAATGAGAAGCCAGCGCTCATGGGAAATTTAGTTCCCAGGGATACTCAACCTGTATATTATAATACCTCTTTGTGCATGACCATACATACACACCGATCATCAATAACATTATGACCACCTGCCTAATATTGGTTAGGCTCCCTTTTTATGCCAAAGCAGTCCTGACCCATCAAGACCTGGACTTCACTAGACCACTAAAGCTGTGCTACCTGGCACCAAGATGTTAGCAGCAGATTATTTAAGTCCTGTAAGTTGCAAGATGGGGCCTCCATAGACTGGACTTGTTTGTCCAGCACATCCCACAGATGCTCAATTGGAATTTGGAGGTCAAGTCAACACCTTGAGCTCACTGTTGTGTTCTTCAAACATTTTTGCTACGTGGCAGGGCGCATGCCATCAGAGAATACCGTTTCCATGGTCTGCAACAATGCTTAGGTAGGTGGTAGGTATCAAAGTAACATCCACATGAATGGCAGGACCCAAGGTTTCCCCGCAGAACATTGCCCAAGGCATCACACTGCCTCCACTGACTTGCCACCTGTCAGTGGTCATAATGTTATGGGTGATCTGTATATACTTTTGATATTGATTAAATGCATAAAAATTTGGATCATAACCTGCTTTTGTGTGGGTGGTATATATTGGCTCAGGTGTGCTCCTCATGAAATGGGTCACATATAAATGTAATTAAGAGTTGTCAAATTTACAATGATTTATGTGGGTTTTTGGCTTACAGGTGTTTTGTCAATATCTCTAATATCTTTGCCCACCATACTGAGCATTGAACATGAGCACCTTGAACACCAAACAATTTAAGATATTAATGAGCTCGGACAATTTCAGTTAAATCTGAGGCTTTTTAACTATGTGAGGTAGGACTTCCAGGAGCAGTTGACCTGGAGGTGAAAGCACCTGAAGGACAGTTTCATTGTTACATTCTCCATTATTACTTTTCCCACAGTGCTTTGCCAGAAGGCTTGGAACAAGGAATAATTGTTCCAATACTTGTGTGAGATGAACTCATCAAGCACTTTAATATTGCTAGATTTAAAGAATGTCTGTAATTAATATGCAATTTATCTAATATTGGCATCACTGACTAATGTCCTAATTGTTATCTAAAATATCATGCGGCCATTCACCTTGAAAACAGTTTAAACCTATTTCAAAGAATCCGCAGAATGCGTATTTTATGAAATCCTGTTCTGGAATATGTTTTTAAAAGTTGTGCACAGAAAACAACATACTTCAACCATATCCTGACAAAGCATTTTTTTTTTTTTTTTTGCATTTACTGTCTAATTTCATTTTACTGTCAAACAAAGAGAGTCTTCCAGTTATTAAAGGAAGCCACCACTTTCTAAATGTGTCAGTCAGGTCCAAGGCAAATTTTATGAAGAATGCAGTGCAGTTTTTTGCCTCTTTAATCAGCCAAATAAACATCTAAAAAGCTTTGCACTTCCTCCACCTCTCATGTTTCTTATTCATTCTTATTATGTGTGTCAATCCTTCCATCTACCACCCAACTCCTCCTCTAGGCTTTTCTTGCAGTCTGTAACACTGCTGTCTGGCTCACACCTTGCTTGGCACAGTAAAGCACCAAGCCCTGGGCTATTGTGCTGGCTCACAAGTGCTGAGCTTGGAATGACAGCTCACTGCCCCTTTGTTCAGGGAAGAGACATTAACTCTTTTGTTACTGGATGGATTCAGAAGACTACTGGAACACATGGATGAAAAACATTAACTGAAGTCTACAGGGAAAGCATGTGCACAGTACATTAGTAGACGGTGAGTGGTCATGTTATAATATTCAAAAGAAGAATACAATCATCTTATTTTATGCATCAGCAAACAGAGCAGTAGCTTTTTACGTAATAACTTGTTGCCCTTAATACTGCCCAAGCCACAATCTAACAAAAAACAATTCACCAACAGATAATGAAGATAAGACCACGTGAGCAGATTGTTTGCCAGCTGACAGTAGATACAGCAACACATATGCTGTGATGATAAATTACCCTGTGTTACTAATTAGTAATGGTGTGTACAAGACGCTATTAAATAAATTGGTATACAATAAAACTTATGGTGTATCCAGGCAGATGGGATAGATAAAGGGCCCTAATGGCCTATATATGGCCCTTAGGCCACTGGCTGGGCATCCATCATGAGACCTGCAAATAGTGCAGTCTGTAACAGGATAATAGCACTGGCTGACGAATGCCTAAAGCACAGGTGGAACGCAGCCCATTACAGACCTGACACAGGCTGTTAATAGAGCAGGTCACGAGAACTAAGAGAAAATTCATAATAAAAGATGCAGATAAAAGGGCATTGTGTTACAGCACACCATTTACACCCGACTCATTAACACTCCCTGACTATAACCAAGCGCCATTACAAACAATACATTCAACTGAGTAAAAATACAGACACGTCCTAATAGACAGCTGCCAAAACTAGAGGCTGCCAATTCCTGATACTCTGATAAATACATGTCAAATCAGGTCTCTGGATTCAATACAAGCTCAGCAATCTAGTAAAAGGACAACTATAGACAAAATAATAACCTATGCTCAAGTGAAACATTGCATCAAATGTAGACATTTTAAATAGATGTTTCAATGCAAAAGAAGTACCTTAATGAGCCCTTGTTGCTCTGAATAGCTCTATGAGGGGGCTGACATTTTGTTTGGAATCTTTGGATGAAGATGAACCCAAAATTCCAAAACCCATGGCAGTCTCCTCATGGAATAAAAGAGCTCATAAGGTAATTTGTTTCTATTCCTTCATTAAACTATTCCATGCCTTCACTTGATGCAAGCAAACATAAGGTATTTTTTGCCTACATATTTTATATTTCTACAATATATTTTTCCAATTAAGCCCTTTTTGCAGCTCATTTGTTTTAACATTGTTGGTTGTGTTTGGTTTTATATATGGTGGCACTGTTCCTGGTAAAGGAGTAGGGCAGTTGAATCAAGATTTCTATCAACCACTGAAAGAGGACAATTACCATTTCAAAGGTTAGTTGAGCTGACAAATGCGTTTGTAGAAAATTACCTAAAAAGTTAAGTCTAGAAGTCAACTTCTAGAAAGTGACCTGAGAGGGTTTAAAAGCTGAATAATAATACAGGTTGAGTATCTCTTAACCAGAAATACGTTTTCCAATTTTTTTTTTTTTAATTTTGCCAAAAGTTGCAAATTCCTGTCAGACTGCAGGTGCAAAACAGTTTATTCAGTGTCCAGTACACTTAAGATATGAGATAGCCTATCCATTCGGATTTTCCCAGGGCCACAAAGGGTAACACAATGACACGTGTGCAGGTCTGATGCCTTAACAGCAGGTTATCACATCACAGCTACATCACAGTAGAAGTGATTTATTTACGCTATCCAGTATTTCCATTGATACGACTGTGTTTCATACAGTGCTGAGACTCTTTAAAACATCTTATTGGTGAAAATGATCCATTATCCAAAATAGTTCTGGTCCCAAGCATTTTAGATATGGCACACAACCTATATTCTACAAAATTACCTTAAAAAGTTAAACCCACCCAAACAATCCGCTTGCGAAAATACAAGGTGCACATTATAGATCTGCCAACTCCTACATACCGTGCATTTTCTTTTGGTGTGAGAGATATTTCCCCATCTGAGGCCACATCAATCACACAGTGTTCAGGCTGAATGCCAATACCAAAGAGCTGTATATCCTGAGAAGTGTCAGCGCCCACTCTGTTATTATCCTGTCACAGAAATATTAAAAACAACAAAGGATAAAAAGACAAAAAATAAAAAACATTATATATTTAAATTTCTAACGAATATTCTGTTCACAGGTTTCATTTCTCAGGATGAGCAATAAAAGCACAATGAAGACTTGTGTCTTAATAGAAACTTAGTGTTCGTCGTTGTTTTATAGTGTGTTATCTCTTGTAAAAGTGGTGTATGGGCCAAAACATCTTGACTAGGCTTTCTACCCCAGTAGTCTTTACCTTGTTTTTTGTCAATGGAATACATGACACATGATTATAGCCTAAAATACTTAATAAAATTAACAACTGTATCCCAAATCAATTATTTAGGGGGTAGGATAGTGAAGGATCATTCATGCACATCTGGTGGGATAGCCAGGTGGTTAAAAAACTGTGGACGGAACTTGAACAATACTACTTTCATTCTCCTCCACCAAGTACAACTGTTTACTAAATGTACCGCTACTTTGGTTTTCGAAAGAAAATAATGTCTTCATGTGGCTTGTCATAATTAGAACTACAATTGTCATTGCCAGCAAATGGAGAACACTGCACCTAACCTGGACAGACGATTGTGACAGAATTAACAAAAATTGGATGCTTGAAAAAAATGTGTGCGATTGACTTTGAAGATATCTGGGGCCCTTGATTACATGGCACACATTATCATCCTTATAGGGCTATTTTATATTGAGTCTTGATAATCTATTTTATTAATCTCCAAAAGTTCACATTGTTTGTTAATGTATTTTTTTACATTTCTTTGTAAGTAATGGAAAAGTTCCGTTTACTTCAACATTATTGTATCGTTCCCTGTTATTTTTATCCTTTATTCTTATATTCTGTAACCCTAAAAAAGTCAATAAATATAATATTTAATAAATGATGGCCTATTATTTATAATGCTGATCCATATCAGTCATTGTGAATGTAACCGCTAAAGTTTTATGACCTACACTAGTATATTCTTGAAATAGCTGACTAATGGGAATATGTACATAAAAAAATGAGTCATTCTAATTGCTAGGTAGCACTAAGGGAGTATTGTCACGAAAGAAGCTAGACTCATTGCTTATTTCACAAATAAATAGTTTTCTATGTATCAAAAGGAATAGAAGTTTTCTTAAGTGTGTATGTTCTGGCAAAAATACTTATCTGCATTTACTGCAGATACACATTTACTGTTATTATATTCTCACCTTTAAATAATATACCAGAAGTTCATTAAGTGCAGGATCAGCATTGAGGTTCACCAGGTAGCACTTGTTGTCTCCAACCTTGATACCAGAAGATTCTAGAGAAATGCCCATGCTCTCAAGTTGTCTTTGCCTCTCCTGCAGACATCAAAGCAATAGTTCACATTATTTGTGTTGTGAACAAAGTTAAAAAGAATCTATCCATCATGTTGGCAGACTTGTAAGAAAATGCATAGATTTAATTGACCTTTTTCAGGTAAGCTTTGTATTTTCCTCCAGTTCGGTGAATACAATGTATTAATATTTTGTATACTCTACATTAGCACTGTAAATGTTAATTAATTCCCCTTCCAAAAATTTGAATAAAGAAAAATATTGAAAGGACAACTTAAAACAAGCAAAGTAGGTGTTGATATTTATAGGAAATCTTCCAGATTTTCTCTATTTACACAAAAGGCCTATTTCTCTCAAATATTGTTCACAAATCTGTCTAAATCTGTGTTAGTGAGCACTTCTCCTTTTCCAAGGAAATCCATCCTCCTCACAGGTGTGCCATATCCAGATGCTGATTAGACAGCATGATTATTGCAAAGGCGTGCCTTAGGCTGGCCACAATAAAAGGCCACTCTAAAATGTGCACTATCAATGCTGAATGCATAAATCTTGTTTGTGCTGACACTCGTTGTGCCGGCGCAGCCTATGCATAAAAAAATCAAGCGTCTGATTTGTGTTGGGGAACAGAGTTTGGTGGAGGTCCCTCTTCAGCACTATAGAGTGTCGGGAGTTTTCTAAAAAGGCGCAATCGCCGTTTATAATGTATAACAGCGATTTTTATAAAACTCCCGACACTTTGCAGTGTGGGAGTTTTTATACATGGCCCCCTTTGTTTCCAACCACTCTATGAAATGCTGATTTTTTGATTTCCATGTCAGTTCTTCAAACTTGGTTAAGTGAATAGATCTCAAAGAGGTTCCCTTAAGGCAAAGTTCAGCAATTTCTTTTTAGTCCAAATGCCAAACTGTGCATGGAGTACGCAGGTGCATATAACAAATGATGTAATACCAGAGCAATTGCCTCTGTTTTTCGAAGCTTTTCTTCCCAAGTGATTGTTAAGTCTCGAATTAGCTTTTCGGATTCTTCTAATTTTTCTTTGAGCTCTGGTGCTTTCATAGACTGTGAGGAATAAAAAACAACAACATTTATTACTACATGTAATTATATGTATTTATTATATAGTGATATAGTCCAGTCACAACTTCTATAAACTTCTATTGACTAGATAGTAAATCTATTTGGCCAGATTTTTGTCTCTTACAACATAAACTGTATTAGTAATAGCCAGGAAGGGAGGAGAGAGACTATGATGACTAACTCAACTGTGATGGCAAAGTAATAATAGATTTTGTGTGTCTTGATTAGAACATTGTTTAATAAGCGTGATGTTGTGCTGGTTTTATGGCTACTACAATGTAAGATGTGTACTGCTCTTAAGAAAGAACTACAAGCAGTATGAAATAAGTCTCTGGTAGTGGTATGGAATCGCTAACAGCATTGTGTATCCCTTAAGTTAAGTAGACAACAGATATAACTTCTTTGTAATTATATATGTTAGAGTTGGTGGGTAACTCGGTCACCTCTGGCTTCATGTAACTGCAGCTAGTAATGACAACAAATAACTGAGCCAGATCAGGGCTCTATGCTACCAATAAACTGATTGACTTTCCATAGCTATATGGCAAGGGAACAACAGTCTTCAGGCTCAACTTCTGGCAAAAAAATAGAAAAATATTGGAAAACTGAATTGCATTTTAGTTTTAATTATCTCGATATTACATAATGGATTGGGTGTGTTTTTCATGTTTGTGTTTTGGTTAGTGTGTGTTTTGGTGGGGGGAGGTGGGCAGCATTTGACCCCTGGATCCAGGCAGCATAATGTTTTGGCCCAGTTTTAGCCAATGCTAATTTATTTATGGAGAGTGGAGTAAAGTTTGTATTGTAAATATGTCAAAGAAATTAGAATATTTGCCTTTACTACATATCAGGGAAGTAGCTACTGATGGTAGAAAAATATCTTTAAGGGATTAACTTTGATCTGTACTCTATCACCTCCATAATTGTCCTTGTGTGATTGGGGAATGACAGCAATATTGTTGCACTCATTTTAAGCTTTTCATTCTTCACTCTGCTATTTGATATCTCTGTGATGGACTGGGATTGAATTTTAATGACTCACTTAGGCTGTCTAACGTTAGTTCTAACAGAGAAACAACTCTGGATTAGAAAATACTTGATTGACAGGGTCATCCCTATTTCACAGAAATAATAACTATGTTTTTCATAAATAAAAGAATATACAGATTAATCTTAAATCAGCATAAACATAAGCTAACAAGACTGTACCTTTACATGTGACATTATGCTGCTAACCATTATAGTAGTAATTAAATGTAAATTTCACCTATATTTATACACAGATAAAAAACTGACTTTCTAAGGCTCATCAAATCTCACAGATTACCAATATCCTTCCCATCTTCAAATGTCTTACTTTTGTAAAATAATACCGTGGAAGAGGTCTGTGATTGTACATGTTTCTATGATTAACCTCAGTATAACTGTAGAGGTAGCTAACAAAAAATTAAGTTTTTTTTTTTTTTAGGAAGATGAGTCATTAGAAAGCACATGCATTAAACATGAAGGCTTCCATTGGTTTTTTATTTACTCATTCACAACAGAAAAAAACACCAATGGGGTTGAGGCACTGAGCAGGTGCTAATGCACACTGTCCTGAAGCCCAGAGTAGCCAGGTTTGAAAAATTCTCCCATTCAGCTGAATTGAAGAATGTTTCCTGTAGTTTGAAATTCCCTTGACAATTCCCACTTTCATGAATAAAGCCCATCGTTTCACAACTATCCCTTTTTCAAAAACAGGCTCCAGAGCACACTGCGTTCTGTTCAGCAAACTATAAACTAATGCTCTGTAAAATAGTGGTATATGACATGGAAAGTATATTAAATTACCAAGTGAACTGCAAGAATCAGACATTAGAAGTGGAGTTGGAACAGTTCTCCACCTTAACTATCTTACCAACTTGCAGCTCACTTGGCAGACTCGATAAGAGAACAATGCTGTACATTGGACTTTAAACGTAAAGAGGCTGTGATAGCACATACACTATACAGGAAATAAAATCACAGCTCTACATTGCCAAACATGATTTCACTCACAACAAAACTATAATAAATTGCATATGACATAATCGCATTATAACAGGTTACCTCTGCTTGTGAGAGCTGCTCTTTCAGTTTTTCCACCTCTTCACGCAATTCTCTGATAACTCGGGCATTGGGATCTTCATTCACTACAGCATGGTTGACTATCCTCTTAGCTCGATCAGCATATCTTAAAGTAGAAAGTGTCTCCTCGTAATTGTCAGCTGCAGGGCTAATTGTGGCTATCATGGCGGTCTTGCTGTTTCCTCCAAGATTATCCTTTAAAGGAAATTGCAAAAATAAGCTTTATGAAAAACACACATAACTAAAGCAATTAGATAGTTTCAAATATTTGTTATTGTATTTGTAAGTATAGCGGAATCCGCTGTAAGTAAATAAATAAATAAAATCTTTAAAGTTAAGATACTATTTTTGATGCTTTTTAGTATGATGTTTAGGAGATATTACAATTATGGGATGAAAGATATGGATCACCAAAATGGGTGGGTAGTTTTCCTGGATATTACTTCCAAGCGGAGCGATGTAAAAATGGTCTCTCTATTGTACATAACAAACATCCAGATTATGCTGAGCTTCAGAAACCTAACATCTAAATCCCGTGTTTAGAGAATAAATCTTTAAATCAAATACATTCTAGGTCAACAAGCACTAATGGTAACATTGTATCCCATGGTCAGGCACTTAGTCATGGACTGACAACCTGCCTCTGTTACAATTGCTGCATACAGAAGCCATGGATAGGTTAGGGAACCATTAAATCTCCTTAACTTGTCCATCACAGTGTGGGCAACACATGAGAGCAGAGAGGTCTGTGCTTGTATCAACACAGGCGCTCTCAGTGCTGACTCTCCCCTGCTCTGTTTCATGACTTAGTGTATCTAACGCATTGTGCAGCAATGCAGAATATTATGGGAGACTTGAGAGGCTGTAACTACAGACATGCAACTCCTCCACAACCCTCCTGTTCTGAAAAGGCTGGCAAGAGGATAGTTAGTAGAAACCAGAAATTAGAGATGTCAATGAAACGTCCAATATGGGAGGCTGTTCTCTTTGTTTACTTCCTACCCGTTGATGTAGACTGTAGTGGACTGCTTTGGCAGTCAGAGAGCAGCATGGGATCTGTACTAAACAGTAGTTAGGATGTCAGAGGTTAGCCAACCCCAAGTGGTTGACTAAGAACTGTACTCAACAGGAACGGCTCTAAAAAGTTAGTTATCACTAATACTCTGAATTCAAACATTATAAAAACACGGGATCAGCATTATCATTTATAGAGTACAAAGCGGCCAACAAAGCCTGCAAAAAGGCAATTAAAATGGCTAAATTGGAAAATGAGAAAAGGGTTGCCAAGGAGAGTAAAACTAACCCCAAAATGTTTTATAAATATATAAATGGAAAAAAGCTAAAGAGGGAAAATGTTGGGCCCTTGTTATCCCAAATGGGAAATTTGGTAAGTGAGGACAGAGAGAAAGCAGACATTTTAAATACTTTTTTTTCTTCTGTTTATACTAAGGAAGAGCAGATGGACGAGCCCCTGCTACAGGAAGTTATGGGACATTCGCCGCAAACATGGGATTGGCTGACACAGGAAAAAGTGCTTAAGCAATTACACTCTGTTAAGATAGACAAGGCCCCAGGACCAGATGGTATACACCCAAGGGTACTTAGAGAGTTAAGCATAATTCTGGCCAGGCCACTATTCATGATCTTTAGGGATTCATTCAGTTCAGGTACAGTGCCAACAGACTGGCGAAAGGCGGATGTCATTCCAATATTTAAAAAGGGATCAAAATCTCTGCCAGGTAATTATAGGCCAGTGAGCTTGACATCTGTAGTGGGGAAACTATTTGAAGGATTGCTAAAGGTATACACTCAAGAATACATCTTGAACCAGAATATAATTAGTAAAAGTCAACATGGTTTTGTGAAAGACAGGTCTTGTCAAACAAACTTAATAACATTCTATGAAGAAGTCAGTAAAAATATAGATCTAGGTGTGGCAGTTGATGTGATCTATTTGGATTTTGCGAAAGCATTTGATACAGTTCCACACAAAAGGTTACTCTACAAATTGAGAGAAATAGGTTTGGGGGCAAATGTGTGTATGTGGATTGAAAATTGGCTAAAAGATACAACACAAAGGGTTGTTGTAAATGGAAAATTCTCAAATTGGACAAGGGTATTAAGCGGAGTACCTCAGGGGTCTGTTTTGGGCCCTCTTCTTTTTAATTTGTTTATTAATGATCTGCCACATTGTGCTGAGAGCCATGTCTCCGTGTTTGCGGACGACACTAAATTAGGTAAGGCAATAAAGACTAATCTTGATGTTTTTTCTTTACAGGAAGATTTGGACAGAGTGGGGGACTGGGCAGTAAAGTGGCAAATGAGGTTCAATATAGACAAATGTAAAGTTATGCATTATGGGAAAAATAATAACAAAGCAACATATACGTTAAATGGTTTTTCCCTGGGAAAAACTACTAATGAAAAGGATTTAGGAATAATTATAGACAACAAACTTGGCAACAGTGCCCAATGCCAGTCAGCAGCTGCAAGGGCCAATAAGATATTGGCATGTATAAAACGAGGTATAGATTCACGGGAGGAGGATATCATCTTGCCTCTTTACAAATCAATGGTAAGACCTCACCTTGAATATGCAGTACAGTTCTGGGCACCAGTCCTTAAAAAGGATATTAAGGAACTAGAAAAAGTGCAAAGGAGAGCTACAAAATTAATAAGGGGTTTGGAGGATCTTAGTTATGAAGAGAGACTTAAAAAATTGAATTTATATACGTTAGAAAAAAGGCGTCTCAGAGGGGATATGATAACATTATATAAATATTTGCAGGGCCAATATAAAGAGCTCTCCAGTGACCTGTTCATTAACAGAAAGGTACAAAGAACAAGAGGTCACCCCCTCAGACTGGAAGAGCAAAGATTTCATAGACAGCAAAGGAAGGGATTCTTTACGGTTAGGACAATAAAGTTATGGAACTCACTGCCAAGAGAGGTAGTGCTAGCAACCACAATAGATGCATTTAAAAATGGTTTGGATGTTTTTTTAGCAAAGCAGAACATACAGGGCTATTAATAATAGAATAAGCATTAATAAAAGAGCTTATTGATCCAAGGAGAAATCTGATTGCCTCTTGGAGTCAAGAAGGAATTTTTTCCCCCAGGAGGCAAAATTCGAAATAGCTTCCTTAGGGGTTTTTTGCCTTCTTTTGGATCAAAAGCTGTAATGATAGGTAGAAGGGTTGAACTTGATGGACTTGTGTCTTTTTTCAACCTAAATTACTATGTTACTATGTTACCGTGACGTGCCGTTTCCACAATACTTAGTGGCTCATGGGACACCAAGGGAACTATACTACATAGCAGGTAGGGTGACAAAAGTTAGCCACCACAGCTACATATTCTTCCTACAATAATCAGCACTTGTGAAGGCAGGAATCTTTTTTCTTATACAAGACAAAATGAATGATTTTGTAAGGTTTTTCCTTACTATCAATCAAAAATCTGTACAGGATGAACTTAAATAACATTGGAAGAGTTTTCTATTTAAATATGTCCTTAAGCAAATATAGTAGTAACCTAGGTTTTACATAGCACTTGTCACCCTGAGGTCACTTAATGAGAGGATTATAAAATAATCTAAAATAAATGAATCAATGGCTGATTTATAGATTCTCTTTGCAGAACAGCAGGTCTGTACAGCACTGGGGTAAAAAGTTTGCACATATTACACTGCTCCCTCCAGCAACTCTCAGCCTGATCAAAAACTGGAACTTTGTTATATATATAGTTTATTTTTAAACCAAGCCACATGGACTTTATGGTATAATTTTTTATATTTGACTGGGGATTTTTCTTGTGGTATTCATTTTACAGATTTTGCCAGCAATACTTTTTTGTGCAGGAAGACTTTTCATATTTATCTGATCAGGTCTGTACGAGTATTGATGGTAGACTATTTAATGATGGTCTATGGACCTTCACAGATCTCGCTATGTACATTTGTCTCCTTGTACAAACACTTTGGGGGCTATTCAATAAAAGGCGAGTTGCAGATGAGTTGAGATGAACATTTCACCTCACCAATTTATCTACACATTGTGCAGGGAAAGACCTGGTGAGTTTCTCCCACTAAGCAAACTCACCAGCTTAGTCCCTGCATAAGGTATGAAATGTCCATCTTACCTCAACTCAACCTTTAGTGAATAGCCTCCTTTGTTTCTCTCTGGGTGGGATATGTTGAATGATTACCTTGAGAAGCCATGTGAGCACAGAATCTCTGTAAGGCACAAACTTGTTCTTCCCTTTTCCAGCTGCTTGGTCTGCCAGAGAAGATATAACCAGCCCCAATGTGGTTAAGGATCTGTGGAAATAAATTGACAAAAGGTCATATTCATATAGTTATAATACACTGACTCACATATGAAGATATGGATCAGGTGAACCAGGCTCGGGATTTGAGCATTTTGATTACTGGTATGTTATGATATGGGGATATTTTCTAAAACAAAACATTATACTCTATTATGCTATAAAACAAATTGATAAAAACAACTCTGATTTTACCCCAAACGTTTTTCAAAAACTGGGATAGAAAGGCTTCTGATTTGGTGACACGTTCAAGCCAATGGTAGAGTTGTGATAGGGAGGCTTCTGATTGGCTGACCCAGCCTTCATTTACATATGTGTACATACCCGTTTATCCTTCTGTGTAGTAACTCTTGTTTTCCACAGGCTCATGTTTGTACTATTTTATTTCATTATTGGTATTGATATTGTAAGATGTTACAGAATGTGCTGACAGTTATAATGATACTCAACATAGTTTTTGTCTTATTCTTCACTTGTAAATTGTAGTCACCACAAATATTCAGTAGAAATTCACCTGTAGGGTGTAACCCTACCAGTGGCGTCACAAGGAAGTGCAGACCGCACCGGATGACACCCCCAGCACGGGTGACATCCGTGCTGTCTGCATCCTCTTTGCAGCGCATCGCGCTGCTGAACTTTGTTTTTTCTGTTTCGCCAAGCCACACCTGCTGGATGCGTCTGGCGAAATAAAAAAGAAATAAAAAATCATTGCCACCGGATATGACATTGTGTCATATCTGATGACTGTATTTCTGTCCTCCATGCAGGAGGGAAGACTGCATGGAAGACACGGCCGGGGACACGGAGCAGCCAGTACTGGGGAAGGGGGGGGGGACAAGACATATTAATGTGCAAAATAATACTGGCAAATGAATGGCAAAATAATACTGGCAAATGAATAGTAAAATAATACTGGCAAATGAATAGTAAAATAATACTGGCAAATGATGGGCAAAAAACCACTGGCAAATGAAGGGCAAAATAATACTGGCAAATGAAGGGCAACATAATCCTGGCAAATGAATGGCAACATAATACTGGCAAATGATGGGCAAAATAATACTGGCAAATGATGGGCAAAATAATACTGTGTTAAGTCCTTTAGGTGCAATGTGGGTGGAGCAGAAGGGAATAAAAACAAGAAATTCTATTTTACATAATAACTTTTTTATTACATATGAAAATAGTTGAATATAATTAAAAGGTTTATTTAAGTATAAATGCACCTAGTGAGAGAGAGAGATGTGTATAGATATTAATTGTTTAATTGATATTAACTATTTTAAAAACTGGCAAAGTTGGCAACTAAGAAAAGTCACTGCATGAATATTATTTGAGATATTTCTTACTTGTTGATGTTGCTTCCTTCTTTTAAACGTTCCCCTGCAGCACCTGTTTTGGAAACTCTCTCACTTCCAGCCAAATCCACCAGGCTGACTTTACTGACCCGCTCCCCTGAGTTCTGTTCACAAGCAAAAGAAACACATTTTTACCAACGTAACAAGCAAACAAAGGCATCTCTTAGTTAAGTACATGACTTGCGCGCATACTGATCGAAGAGCTATGACCACTGTACATTCAGATTTTCTTGCAGAACGCGTTTGGGGTCACGTGTAAAAGTGGTGCACATGGAAACACTGCCAAATAATGGCACTGTTGATTCCCGCACCAATGTATAACACTGACTCTCAACAAAAGTCAAGTTTGCACCGTATATGCCAGTCCAGCACTTCTGTGTTGCTCCTGCATACTTAGCATCAAAGCACACCACCTGTTAGGAATAGTTTCATGTGTGGGAGTTTTTATACCTAACACCATGTTGTTTAAGCATGTAATATAATACTAATGCAACAGAGGTGTTACCATTGATGAGGGAGTTTTGCACCCACTAAATACATAAGGCTGCAAGTTGTGTGCTTAATTAGAGTGCAGGATTCTAAGATCACTTATTGCCAGAGACACCAAATTGAGTATCTTCAACGTCCATCAAACACTGTGAGAATGATTGTCTCATAAACAAACCTCTAATTCCATTTAAATGGACTATGACACCGGTAAATATTTGATTGTAGTCTGTTTGTATAATGAAAAACATTATGTTATTTCATAATACCTTTGTCGGGGCGTGGAAGAATCTGACCATGCATGGAGAGTCTATATCTCGGCTTATTGGGGTTCTACACTGAATAAACTGTTGTGTGCTTGCATTCTGACAGGGGTGTGTGGAATTTGCAAATTGTTTGGCTAACAGATCATTTTTCATATTGGATAATGGATTTCTAGATAAGGGATACTCAGCCTGTATTTAAGACATGTACAACTTACTGAACGGCATGCCTTAACTGTTTGTATACATATGTACACCGTTTTTAAGTCATGCATGAGTTAAATCGCTGGGATTGTTGCATTAAATGGTAATTTGAAGGAGAATATTTTTAGAGATGTGCTAATTCAGTGACTGTTAAAGTGAAAGAGTTTAATGCTCATAATTTGTGTTGTGGTTAGTTCATCTGGTTTCTGTATAACATTTTGGGACAGTTATCACATATAACATATCTAGCTACATGTCTAACATAATTCCTGTTATATCTAACCCCTAATGTCCTCATGCAGAAAACACCAATCAAGGGTAAAATGGCAGCTTCTATGAAAAGGACACATTGAAACAGCTAGAGTGCACTATGTCTAATTATTGCACAACTGCACACTAATAATACAATTATTGACACAATCTATTTGAATAGTGATGATTAACTGAGACAGGCATCATCATTTCTAACATCAGAACATGGCATAATTTGAAAAGATAACACTTTATCACTAAATAGTAATTTTCTCCTAAGGGGAACACAGACAAAAAAAATCCAAACATAAAATGCATGCTTACACCAGACTGATGATCATACAGCGTCTGTGTGACAATGATGCTAAACACAGCATGTGACCGACTGCTTTCTTCATTCATGTTCGTGGCAGCGACTGTACGAGATTTGTTTCCTTCCGACATCAAGGATTCAATATCCTGAAGCACATTTAAAAAACAGCATGGGAAAGATGTTGAGAATCTATCTAGAATGCCTATATATTTTATATTTGTAAAACACAAGTAGGACTTAATTATACATTGGTTAATACTGTTGATACAAGAATGTTCAATGCAACAGAAGCAGTCCTTGTGAGCAATTCTGATCCCATGGTTTTACTTATTATGGTTGTATAACGATTAATCAGTTTACCATTAATCCAATTAAACCAGAGATTTGCAGCTCAGCTAATTCTATCAACGTTTAATTGGCTGTGAGAGTTTGTAAGGCACACACGTACATGTAATTGGCAGCATTTTCTTGTGGGAAGAGGTTAGTAGGATGAGGGATCAATCACACATTCACTTATTGTAATGTTATAGTTGAAGAATCAAGGTATAACAACACAGCCATGCTTTACAAAATAAAAAAAAGTCTAAGTGTTAATAAATACCATTCAATTGCAACGTAATCACACTCACAGATTTACATGTAACTAATGTGCTCTATCACAGTTAAACAGTTAGATTGACATTACATTTATTGAATTACAAGCAAATATCTAAATTAATAGTGCACAATTTCTTTTAAAAGTGAGAGCTCATGAGATCAATTTGTAGATGCATATGCAAACGAACAGCTTTAATGTGTAGTTTGCATTTAATGGGTCAAGGTGATGTCATAAACATATGCTATTCTCAATAATTCTGATATACCGAGTTACATTTTTTTTTTGTGTCTCTGTTCTTTAATTTTCATTAAGCTCTTAATCTATTAACTCAATGTATAAATCATTCTTATGTAAATGCTATTTAGGTCACTTTTATGGCCAATGTCTGAGCAGAACACTTACTTCAAAATTTGTTACAGCTAATTGGGATAAACCATCCACGTACGGTCCCAATACCTTGTGCTCCCGAACTTTAAGGGATTGTCGATTACTAGAAAAAAAACACTATTATTAAGAGTGGATTTAAATGTAGTCTGTGAAACCAGGCAAATAGAAATGGCTGTGGTTATCACAGAACGTAGGAATAAAGTGAGATATTGTGGGATGTGATCCATTCATAACATATTTATCATACCTTTATTCAAATACTGTATAAATGTTCACATAACTTCCATATAAAGATTATCAGCTGATAACAGCAGGTAACATAACAATGGTAAATTTATAGAAACATAGAATGTGTCGGCAGATAAGAACCATTCGGTCCATCTAGTCTGCCCAATTTTTTTGAATACTTTTATTAGTCCCCCGTTCCCGGTCTTATAGCTAGGATAGCCTTGTGTCTATCCCACGCATGCTTAAAATCCTTGACTGTGTTTACCTCTACCACTTCTGCTGGCAGGCTATTCCATACATCCACTACCCTCTCAGTAAAGTAATACTTCCTGATATTACTTTTAAATCGTTGCCCCTCTAATTTAAGACTATGTCCTCTAGTTGTGGTAGTTTTTCTTCTTTTAAATATACTCTCTTCCTTTACTGTGTTGATTCCCTTTATGTATTTAAATGTTTCTATCATATCCCCCCTGTTACGTCTTTCCTCCAAGCTATACATGTTAAGATGCTTTAACCTTTCCTGGTAAGATTCTCTTAATTTAGTTTTTAACACTGCAAGTTATTGAGCAAGGTGCAACAGTAACATTGTTTAAAGGCCCACTCCAAAAGCTAGGCCCTACTGTTGTTACTTGTATCCTAAGCAGCCATTTCACTCGCAACAGATTTGTCAGTATGAACCAGCATTGATTTCATTAACATTGAAGTGATTTGAAGAGGCATGTGTAAAGTTGATAAACAGAACAAAGTTTAATCTGTTAGAATTTCTAAGTACACTACTGAAGTACATTCCCTTATAACAAGTAAATCAACGTCTTAATAACAATGCATTTGTGTTACTGTGAAACTAATCATAGAAAACTAGCTGGGGCTGTAGAAAATGTGAAGCAGTTTTTCACTGGTCATTCTGGAATGAATTAGGACAGTGTTTCACTATCCATAATTAGTTGGGTTTGATGGCAAAAATTGTACTTTCGCGTTTAAAAAGGAGGAAGGTTTTGAGTGAATTTACAATTCAGAGATAGCAAAAAATGTAAAGAATATAAATTGTATTGTAATCCATCATAGCAAAAGGAAATGCTTCCTTGTAAAAATGATAACCCTTGTGTAAAAGCCTAAGCATGATCACCTAAGGTATTTACTATAATTTTCTCAAAGCCTGATTTGTTAGATAATCTTGGCCAGTTCATTTGGCACCATAGGCGTGCGCAGCCTATTGCATTAGGGTGTGCACCCTAAAGCACAAACACACACGCCGCACACGGCGTCCCCCCCCCCCCCCCCCCATTATCATATTATTTTCCCATATCATGACATCACATGTTCCACCCCTTTCTCAGCATTTAAATTAAAAGAGAGTTAACAGAGTTACATGTTGCAATAAAGCCCCCTATTAAGAATGGTGGAGAATAAGTAACATAACTTAAGTCTCAATATGCCAGGATTATTCCCCTCAATACCCCAGGATTATGCTCCGCAATATGCCAGGATTTACCCACCCAATATGCCAGGATTATTCCCCTCAATACCCCAGGATTATGCTCCGCAATATGCCAGGATTTAGCCACCCAATATGCCAGGATTATTCCCCTCAATATCCCAGGATTATGCCCACAATATGCCAGGATTATTCCCCTCAATATCCCAGGATTATGCCCCACAATATGCCAGGATTATTCCCCTCAATATCCCAGGATTATGCCCCTCAATGTCCCATTATTATGCCCCTCTTTATCCCAGGATTATGCCCCTCAATATGCCAGGATTAAGCCCCTCAATATCCCAGGATTATGCCACCCAATATGACAGGATTATGCCCCTCAATATGCCAGGACTTTCCCCCAAAATATGCCAGGACTTAAACACCCAATATGCCAGGACTTTCCCCCAAAATATGCCTGGACTTAGCTACCCAATATGCCAGGACTGTCCCCAGCAATATGCCAGGACTTTCCCCAGCAATATGCCAGGACTTTCCCCCAAAATATGCCTGGATTTAGCCACCCAATATGCCAGCCAGGCCTTCTTTCCTTTACTTACCTCGTCGCTGCTGCTGCTGCTGCTCTGTCTCCGGTGCTGGGCCGCCTGTGACTGAGAGGGAAGCGTTGTGCGCTCCCCTCCAGCCAATGCGCTTTCAATAAAGTTTAAAAAAAAAAACTTTACTGAATGCGCATTGGCTGGAGGGGAGCGCACAACGCTTCCCTCTCAGCCACAGGCGGCCCAGCACCGGAGACGCAGCGACGCCGACGAGGTAAGTAAGGAGGAGGATTTTTTTTTATTTTTTTGGAAGCAGGGTTCCGGCGCCCCCAGCCAAGATGCGCCCTAGGCAGCTGCCTAGGTCGCCTTACTGGTGGCGCCGGCCCTGGATTAGGGTGTGCCCAGGCACACCCGGCACACCCCGTGCGCACGCCTATGTTTGGCACCCTCCCAAACTCAATGGCAAGTGCTCTGAGACCAACCCAGACTAACTGCATGAACCTTGGATGGACTCATAATAAATATACACCAAGCCCCCCTTTCACATGTTTGGCTGCAAAACTGAGTTCCAAATTGAAGTTAACTGGGACACATTCAAGAGTGCTGTTAACAGGCCAGTGAGAGGGAATCAGCAAAAAAACTGGTGCCGCTAGCATATAACTTAGTTACACATAGATGTTCACTAAAATTTGAGCTTTGCGAAAGGTGGACACATTGGGAGGTTGGATCTGACTTAGTCTCAAAATTGAATTGGACCTACCAACTGGAATACCTTCAGCTATTCCCTAAACAAAACTCAATCTACCTTGCCAAAGTCCAACTCGACTCACAACTCAACCTCCACAGGATACATAAAAAAATTGCTATACAGTAAAAGTGAAGGTCAAGTTGGAAAAAAATTCAGCATGCCTCTTCTGAGGGTGTCGAGTCCCACTATTTTCATTAGGAGAAGAAATAACACTTTTGTTTTTTGGTGAAGTGATTTTGAGACTAAGTGCTGAAACTATTTGGGCTCCAAAAAATTTCAAAGTCAAGATGGGGGTATATGAGGGAGACTGAATCTGTCTAAATTTGGTTACTATGAGGCCCCAAGCCCCAGAGCCGTTCATATTCTGGCAGAGCTTTCCACTGGGTTTCCTAGTATCTAAATTGAAATTCCAATATATCACCCTTTTGCATTAGAGGTTATCTATGATTGATTGATTCTTTTTCTATACCACATATAGAAGCCTGAAAATGTTTGCGCAAAGGTGAGTTTTACTTTTTTAACCTAATATCACAGGTGTGATTTGTTCTCTTACATGGCTTGATATGCAGCCCACATACTGTGCCTGGAACATATTAAATTAAATATAAAACTAATTCATGCACATTTAATATAAGATTGATTGGCAAACTCTTTGATGATTTAAACACAGTGCCACTTATTACATACTTGCAACTACCACAGCGTGGATTCCACAAACAAACATGCCATTATGTTCTAGCCAGGTTCCTGATTTATTGTCTTTGGTGAAAAAAATGGCCAACAAAATATTTGTTTCTAGTCTACTGTTTGCTATTTTTTTTTTTTTAATGATCAAATAAATATACATATTTTGCAGCTGAGTCAGATACTGTTGTATCTGTGCCGCTGTTTTAAATTCAAACATTTATTTTTCTTCAAAACATTTAATAAGACGTTTTTCATGAATTAAGCAATTGCAGGGAATAGCCAAGAGTTAGAAAAATTCTCCAATTCTGCTGAACTAGGATATACAACACTCACCCTTTGGGGTCCAAAAGATCTCTGACCTTTTCATTGTAAATTTCCATATAGGATACTTCAACTTTGAAAGTCTGAGAGTCGTTTTCTTCTTCGGAGGCTCTCTGAAATAAAGCAAGGCAGAGCCGTGGGATAAGACCAGGCTTATCTCCAGTCCCCATCATGGAGAAAGATTTTCCTGATCCTGCAGAATGTAAAGAGGAAAAAAAAATAAAATAATGAAAAGTGCATGAAACATAATAATTTAAAGGAGATGCCTTAAAAGATCGAAAACAAGCTTTTTCTTACTTACCTGTTTGCCCATATGCAAAAATGCAAGCGTTGTATCCCTGAAAGGCATTATCAAGAATTCCTTCACCAAGGCACTTAAATACAGCTTCTTGACCTGAAAAATTTTACTAATTAACATCAAATATAATACAAAATGTGTAAAATATACAATGTGTGAAAATACAAGTGTAGCGTTAAAGCAATAAAAGAAAACCCTAATATGTTTCCTTCTCATACACAATAAGTGTGAATATCTTGGTTATTGAATATCATAATATCATAAAATATCCCAAAAATGTACTTCATATTAAATTATGTATAGTAATTTAATGAATATGGGAGAAAATATCTGACTTTACACAATTTCAACATCCACTGGCTGCTATCACCAGCTATTCTGCAGCATGTATTTGATACAAATCCGAAGATCACATTTGTAGATCAGACAGTAACAAGTCACAACATCAACCATTGCATTGCAATGTCTTTAAGACATGGCACAAACAACCATGCTGATGGTATAGCATGTCTTCTAAATGGCGATCATTGATGGCTGGGGCTGAATGTAGGTGTTGGTGAATGATCGCCATCTTAGCATACAAAATAATTGTTGATAGCTTTCTAAGCTCATTTCACCGCATGATGTGCTAGGCACGTCAATTGTCATAAACAGAATGTCGCCCCACACTGTGCTTTACATGTCAATTATTGCACATTGGTTGAAACATTAGCCAAGGACTTGACAAATCCCAGGGGTCAGGGATACTTCATTCTCTACTGCTGCCTCCTAACTTGTTTTGATAGGTTCCAAATACTTAATGGAAGTATCACCAAGCTGGCCCCTAACATTGACTACGCTGGCTCCTGAATTAATCTGCTTAGCTCCTAAGGTCAACAAATATTTGACCCCATTAGGCCTTTAGTATGCTATCATAAAGATTTTACATGATGAGGCATTCATTCTTCCAACCATGTATAATACTTATGGGACACTTAGTTCATTTGCTTTTGCACTGTTAACATTATCAAAACCACTTGCCTGAATGTCAGTATCAAAAAAAATTCAGACACACTTTTTTGCTGAGTACTTACAAATCAGAACATTTTATAGCTCGTAATACTGTCTAACAATCTAAAAACAGATCTAAAGCTGCATTCACATTGACACAATATTATCACATCAACAGACCTCTGAAAGCTACTTAAAATGTATCAATGCACAACAAGTAGTATTAGAGATGTAATGGGAAGCACTAGAAACATGCACTGTTTCAGTAGATAAGAAACATTTGGGCCATCTAATCTGTCCATATTTCTACCTGCTGTACATTCCTTCTACATTATTTGTCCTTGGTGTAATCATATATATACATTAGCTATATGTTTATCCTAAGCATGCTTAAGCTCCTTCACAGTATTAGCCAATACCACTTCTGCTGATCCATTCGTTCACCAAGAAATACATGACAAAAACAATACAAGTGCATGATAAAAAAACATTCCGAGTCAGCAGTAAACTAGATCTGTCACCATAATTAGTGGCTCTCTGAAAAACAAAAGGGATATGGCACAGGTCACATATTATGTATGGTACAGGCACAGACCGCATATCATGTATAGTGTTAATCACTCATTATGGTGACAGATGGTATTGTGCAGCCTCATCTGTGTACTCAATACACTAATTTATATTGTAGTTATAATCCAAGAAAACCTAGGCCTTCAACAACAAATGTAAACCATACAATAGCAAAAGCATCTCTTTCTAAAATCAGCTTTCTAGTTTCTGCATTCTGATCCACAACATTATGTGCCAAAGCCACACGGCCACTATTTTAATTAATTTCAGTTGAGTGTCCAAGTCTAAAAAACTGTTCTCCTTGGCATACAATGTTAAATGTTTTTGGGATGCTGGTGATCTTAACATTTTGCCTTTGATCTGTGTCATTGTTTACAAATAAATGTTTTGCTAAAGCTGTTGCCACATATCCTCCAAGAACTTGGATAAAAAGCAGTAATAGGCAACATGCACAAAGCTAATGCAACAGAGGGGAACAAACGACCACACACAAGAAGGAAAGATTTGTCTCCGAGCCAAGGTGTCCAACTAAGTTTTCCAAGCTGTTCCTCGTACCATCAAATTTTGCCACTGCAGAGATGCTGTCATGGAAATGATTGATATATATATATATAGTGTTAAGAGTGTTTGAATAGATGCTAACCAAAATCAGATTGTAACCAGAAATTAATTTTGATAGCTAGTAACTGTAATAGGCTCTTTAACTGCATTAAAACACAAACAGGATCTCCTTAATGCACTAGACAATGCAGCTATTGAGGACTAGCTGTCCTCATTATAATAAAGTTTCATGGTATTGACTGAAATTCATGAAACCGTATTCCACTATCTAAACCATTTCATCTGGTTTAAGTGATGGTATCTGCAAAAGTAAAATCCCTGGTCTCCTAGTCTCAATCTGAGCTATTGAAGCTGATGACTGGTCAAGTGAGATTTAATAAAAACTCATCTCAGTTTCTCATTGGCCTCTCTGTAGAAATGTATGCTCTTGGCAGCAGAATTCCATATCAGTTGTTACAACGGCTGTGACCCTGCCTGGAATACAGAGTACTGCAAGGAACATCTCATTTGCATGTGGAAAAAATATATATATATATATATAACTGGGGCAATTGATGACTCCTAGTGCTCAATGAGTTTAAACATCATGCATGAATAAAGCTAACACCATCCATTGTTAACATCCCATGATTAAAGTTAGATTTCTGTGAGACATGGTGATAATTATAATTCACCAGTTCTGCATTCTGAAAAAGACAAATCCAGTTTCTAGTTAATTTATTTTCCAGGAGACTTTCATAAAAGACAGATGGGACATTTATTCTTTTGTATACAATTTATATGGAGACAACTTTTGTTTTGTTGTGAGCTTATAAATGTGTTATGTGTGGTATACCTGTGGTATCAGATCATGAAATTACAGAGTATATACCATGCATAAAATAATAATAATTCCTTACTAGGGAAGAAAAATCAGCAAAAGTTAATTTTTCAAGGCACATACTGCAAAAAGAGAATAAAATAGTGAAAAAACAGTGTTACTCACTCCCTGCCCTACAGCAATCGACAAATAATAGTATGGGCAGCAAATTCCCTGTCCCTCAGGCACCCACCTCAGGATTTTTTTAAATTAAAAAAATCGATATACTTTTTTCCATTGGTTAGGGTTAGGGTTATGGCTAATGTTAGATCTAAAAAATGTAAAAAATTACAAATTAATATATAAAAATAAAAGGTTATGCCATAGGGGACCAATGACATGTTAGGACTGTCAGTGGTCCTCAAGAGACAATTTATTTAAAGAAGAAAGACTGCTGTGTGATGAGTGGTTAAGTAAGATCCCAAACATACAAGGAAAGTAAAAATCGCTAGTCAAAATGACTTAAATAGAGGCCATCGATCGAAAATATATAACATTTTCAATTTTTTTTAAAAAAAGGACCACTAGTGGAGCACTACCATACAACAGCAGAGAAGGGCCCGCAGCAGCTTTTCATGCAGCAGCAAAGTAGAAAAGGTCTGTGCTGTCTACTTAACCTATGATGCTAAGCTAGCTTTTGGCTGACTGAGCATTATAGGAAATGTCGCAAAGCAAAATTTTAAAATTCCAAATTTCGAAGGGGACGTGGCGTTGGACCTTGATGGCCGCTTGATCTCGGAGATCCGCAGCGCCTGAGCCTACAAAGCACACGACAGCTTCTCAAAGAGACCTGTGACCACCCACCACACTTCCCTGGAGGGTTAAATGGGTCCCCCATCGAACACCCACAGCAATTCCAAAAAGGACCCGTTGGAAGTGGCTCCAATTTTCAAAAAACTTTCACTGAGTGCAGACCACGCTCCGTCGGAAGAAATGGCGGGAAAATCGACACCGCAATCTCTTTCCACCAAGCAAGACCTGGAAGATGTATTTTTACGAATGCAAGCCTTCATTCACAAAGAGATAAGTACTGCTATCACAGCAGTCAAGAAAGACCTCCAGGAGCTGCAATCAACGGTCAATACGCACACCAAGCAGATTGCCACGTTGTCATCTTAATACGACCAGATAGAGAATGATTCAGTGGACCTACATCACAGGGTTACCACCCTGGAGCTTATCACGGAGGATCTGGGCAATCGTTCCAGGCGACACAACTCTCACATACACGGACTTACCGAATTGGTGAGTACGGAGGCACTCCCATCCGTACTGCACCAAATGCTGACTGAATTACTCCCGGATATACCGCCAGAGAGGCTGCTACTCGATAGAGCGCACAGAGCATTGCGGGCACCAGGCCCTCCGGACTCCAGACCACAGGATGTCATACTCCGCTTTCACTACCATCAGACTAAAGAGGCGATGATGAGAATGACCCGCCGAACACCTCTACGCTATGAAGGGGTCCAGATTCAGATTTTCCAGAATCTAGAGCCGGTGACCCTACACAAGAGGAAGCAATGGAAGCCCCTTACGGATATCCTAAGCAATGCGGGCCTCAAATACGCATGGGGCATCCCGTTTAAACTCATACTCACTGAAAATGGGACAACAAAAATATTTTCAAACTATGAAGACCTGCAAGCTTTTACGGACTCCATGCAAGTTGATGACAACCTCAGAAGAAACAGACCCTAGCGCCGGGAGAGTGCCCGAGACTCACCCAACAGCCCCGCTAGAGGGAACTACCGAAGATCTCCCCCAAGGGAATAGACCCCACATCACCCCTCCAGTTCATTTTAGTTGGAGAGGAACTGAGCCTATCTGTGACCCCCGGCAAGACAAAGGATTGCACCACTCACCGGCTGATCTCCTCAGGGTATTACCCCCATCACAGTATAGCATGGCCAAACTGAGAACTCCCAGAACTCTTCCTGCTCTCGACAGAGCTTTCGATCTCTTCCCAAAACAACACGACCGGCTGGAGTGACTACGACCAACTGGAGTAGACAGCTGACGACTTCCTCCGAGCCCCGGACACGAGCTCCTACTGAAATGCATATCCACCGGACCAAGGGACAACTACGTATATAGCTCAGCCGTACGAACTCTAGAGGGGAGACCCTAGAACCCAAACATAGACTAACTCCGAGCACCCAATCTCCGGGATCAAGGACGCTACGCTAAGTGCTGATGTTGTTTTAATGTATCTATTCTGTGGGTGATGTTTTAGAGGTTCAACAGGCCCGAGCCCCCTGTAGGTCCCTTGCCCAAAGTTCCTCCACACTCCCAATTGCTACGTGGGCCCTGGTCCCCCATGGGGTCAACTTCGGCTTCAAGGCTTCCCCCAGAAAAAGTGGGCCACATGTACCCCTATAAGACCCCACTAACACGCCCGTACCACTATAGCAGTAGTAATCAACTGAACCGAAAAGAAAATTAAGGGTCCCCGAGTACCGTAGAATGTCATTAATGCAGCCCACAACTAACCCACCCCATCCATGGAAACTCCCCGGGCAGTGCTATTCAGGGTGGAAGGTGTAAATGTTGTACAGTTTTTATCAGATTTGTGTTGCATAATGTAATATGTTTGAGACCAGAGCGATTGGCTGAGTCCTGGAGGGCAGATCAGACATGGGAGAGGGAGACACACTAATTACGCTTTCCACACTCTTCATGGCCAGAAAAGTATAGCTCTCCCTGAGTGGACACAGTTTTAAGGGTAAACGCCCCTTCAGAAAGAGCTCTACTTACCCCAACAGGTTGCAGCCATGGCACTCGCATTTTGACAGCACTGTGTTAGAAGGTATGACACTGAGAACGCGGCAACTACCTCCCCTCCTCTATCTAAGGCGACATGGGCCGGCTGAAATGACTTAGCGGAATCCACACCACGTTGTAGCTCCCCTTCACCCTGCGAGGAAGGTGCACCTTAACAATCAAGTCACTTCAGACCCAGTTGCAGGCCCCTAGGGTAGTATTCTGCAAAGACTCGTTACGCGCAGCGTTTCTATCTCCTTGCAATCAATTAGAGACCACCCGAACATAGCGGGCCTTACCCGGGCCGCCAATCATTATAAAGTTGCGGGATACGCAGATGACGTTATTCTATCACTCTCCAAGCCACTGTCCTCCCTACCGCACCTTGTCAAGGAACTACAAATTTTTGCAACCCTGGCTGGATTCAAAGTCAACACAAGTAAATCCGAAGCCCTCCCGATCAATATGCCTCAACATATGATAAAGCTCCTCCAACTCAATTTCGAAAGTCTCATCCAAAACGAACCTCTCACATACCTGGGGTATCATGCCAAAGAATGAGTTGGCATTCATATAAAATAACATTACAAAAGAATACAGCAAATGCCAGGGAGATGGATCCAGCAATGTATTCTGTTTCTTTAACTAGAATCTGCTCTTAAAATGCTAGACGGGCTGCTTTTTAAACATCAGATTTGGAGAAAGCCCAGTTACTAAACAAGGATTTCCTCAGGAAAACCCACAGGACACCACCATATTCTTAAAATTGGAATGTAGAGGATTACAGTGGTATTCATGCGCAGAATTCCAGTATACAGTGTTTGTGCTGGGGTTTGACGGGAGGGACTCCTGTCATGGACTATATAATGTAAATATTGTTTCTATTGTAAACGTAGAGAGTAAAAAAATATCAAAATAATCTATAAAAATAAATAAATAATAATCTATACATGGTCTTAGCATGACTGCACACATTAAGAAAAAAAGAGTGGTTTAAATGTGTCTTCCTTTATGTCATTACTTTCCAATAAGAAATCTGTAATCCCCATTTGATGCCACAAGGTGAAGTAATAAACAGGAATCATCACAGATATTTTTAAAACATATTTTTCTCTTAATATAGGTACAAATATGCAGTGTCTGTACACTGAAAGCATAAAAGTAAACAATGTTCATCTCGTATCTTTTTCTGTTTAATATTTATACTATAAGGCTTGTATTACATAGTAAATAAATAAATATGTTATGACTGTTCTCCATGAATAATATATTCAAATAAATTTCCCATCAGTAAAACTACCCTATATTAAATATCAAAGTAAAGCTTTTAAAAGCTTTTAAAGTGCACCTGATTATTATAGCTAGTAAACTATGTTACTGCCAGTTTAAGGGAAAGTTTTATACGTTTTCAGTGAAATGCTAGTCCACTCAGATTCTATCATTTTACAAATATTGTAATGTTACAACAGCATCTAAAATCTACAATAACATTGACTGGCTTTACTTGCAAAAAGGCAAAACAAAATAATAAGAAGAAGAAACAAATACACACAAACAAAATCAGAACTATCATAAAATAAAACTCATCAATATAAGATTACCCTGGTATCAAAAGTACACACATTGTGTTATCAGAATTGCTGCAAATGCAATAATTAAAACAAAAAAATATTTAAAAGTGTCTGTGATATCGCCTGCTTACGACATCACCTTGTGGTTAGATATGAAAATTACACCATTCCCATTGAAAACCAGTTTATTAGCATATCAAGCCACAAGGTGATGTCATAAACATTAGACACCATTTTTCTGTTATTTATGCACTTGCATGCAATTATAATAACAATTTTCTGTTCCATATGTTAACAGTATAAACAATGTTTAGATGACTCTTTAAGGACAAAATAACAGCATCTCATATAATATGGGCAACTTTTAGAATATTTCTTTCTTTCTTACACTAATCTATCCATTTTTTACTTATAAAATATAATATATAAAAAGTCTTAGTATTTTTGAGTTGGAGCTATGTGATATACACACACCAACAATTCTGAGTGCCTTCTCTTTGTGCAGACAAAGAGATTCATGTTTTGTTCCTGGCCACCGATCACAAGGGATTCGTAGGCAGGGACACTCTGGCAGGGACCCGATCAGGGTCTTAACAGACTCTGTGGTTCCCTGCCAAAAGATTGCGATACCTCCAGACTTCACGGAGGAGTGCCCGAATCCGGAAGTTCAGGCACAGCCAAGATGATGCCGTCCAATCGTCTTTTAGGTACAATAAAATTTGCACAGCATAGAACGTCCTAGCTGGAAGGGGTTAAACTATGGTTCTATTTATCCACCTTTTCAGCATGGTAGAATTCAAATAAAAAATGATGACTAAATAGAACCATGTATTGGGGGCAGGGGGGGTTGCACATGGGTGGTATGTGGGCAGGGCTTCTATATACGCGGGGCAGGCACAAGGGGGCCCCATGACCATCTATTGCCCGGCGGCCCCATGAGTTGTCAGTCCACCCCTGGTGCCTATTAAATAATGTCACCAGAAGAGGAAAGGGGGGATTTGAGTTCAAAATTGGTCGATGCTTAATAGGGACAAAGCAGCCAAAATGCCTATGATTTGTACATATAAATTCTGATAACTTGAATATTTGACATCAATAATTTTACAATAAATATTTTTAATCAAGGGCACAATCTCTTGACTCACCTGCATATTTCGAAGTGTTGGATTCGTCCATGGACCAGAAGCAGTAATCAAATGCAAACACCTGTTAAATAGTTTAATAACTATTAGGTACAACAAAAACAGAAATCACAAGCACATCACACATGCTGTAACATGTAAAATGACAATTATATAAGCTTGGGCTTAAATCACTGCTACTTCATTTAGCCAAAGTAAAAAACAGATGAGAGGAATTCCAAGCAGATTCTGACCGGCTCAAGCCCCAAGTAACAGTGGAGTGAGTAAGATTGGCTTCCAGGTGCTGTAGCACAGAAAAGGGGTCTACTCACACCCCAGGCAGACAACAGGAACAAACAGAGGTAGTGCCAGCTGAAGTCATCCGGAAGGTAGACAGCATCAATCCATAGTTGGTTTGTAAAAAGTAACTTTATTAAATAAAAAAAAAACAAAGCTTTTGACAAAGCGCCAGTTGGTGCGAAACGCGTCAAGCGTGTGTCGTTTCTGTTTTGTACCTGTCTCCCTGCTCGATGGTTTTATTATTCTTTTTTTGATTTAATAAAGTTACTTTTAACAATCCAACTATGGATTGATGCTGTCTACCTTCCAGATGACTTCAGCTGGCACTACCTCTGTTTGTTCCTGTTAAAAAACAGATGAGACAAATACAAATGTGCAGCATTGTCAACCACAAATTAAAATCTTTTTTTGTAGATTTTCACAAATAGAAGAAAATAGAAGAAATACATAGGTTGTACCATATGGTATGTAAACTGTTAGGAAATTAAAAAACAGAAGAGAACACATGAGAGGGCAAGCAAAACACGATCATGTGATTAGCTCCCAAGTCAGTATAGATAAAAACTTAAATAAGCAATATATATATATTTGTGGTCATGGCATAAGCCGTAGTATAATTGACGTATGACAAACATAGAATGGCAAAGTCAGTTGTGGTGTGCCTGAACTGACGAGGAAGTAGGCCTGAAAAGAGGGCCTACCTTATGGATGTTTTAAAAAGGTGGTGTGGTGGGTGGGACAATTCGCCAGACCCAACAGGTAATGAGGGAAGGGTTGATGCCCCTTTAAGAAGGGGAACCAAGCCCCTCCCACAACTTCAGGCCATGCCTTCCATTTGTGGTCATGGCATAAGCCGTAGTATAATTGACGTATGACAAACATAGAATGGCAAAGTCAGTTGTGGTGTGCCTGAACTGACGAGGAAGTAGGCCTGAAAAGAGGGCAAAAAGATATAATCATTTATTGATCTGAAAACTCGACATAACATATTACATATTCATGGTTCTGAAAGCCAGGCGTACTTCTTGTACAGGCTGAGGAATGTAGCGGGTATAAGCTGTGGATTTCCATCGGCCTAATATCTTGATAATGTGAGCCGGTATATTCTTTTTAGAAGCTGTAGTTGCGGCTCCTATGCGGAAGGAGTGTCCAGAATAGCTGGCTGGGTTCACACCCAGCCGGATCAACAACATCCTAACATACGTCATGAATTTGCTTGTAGTGAGTATATTACCGTGCAAGGACAGGAGTGGTTGTGTTGGAGCCATATTACAGAAAGCCAGAAAAGTGTCAAAAACTGCCACCGGACACCAGATATTACTAGTGGGGTAATAAGGTATAATTACTGTCTGATCTTTGGCGCTAGTTTTGGTGTGGTGTAGAGATAGCTGATAGTGGTCGTGCACCCTTATGAGATCGGATCTAGTAATGAAGGTGAGTGAGTTAACGCTAGTGGTGGTGAATTCTCTAGGCCGCAGAAAACCGTAGAAAGCTAGATAGATGGCTGTTTTAATGACATGATTGGTATGGCCTTCGAATGGTGAGGTGTCTAGTAGATTAGACAGTGCTTGGAATAATAAATCGTGGATGGGTAGTCTAGTAGGTGCGGGTGTAGGAGTGGAGTCCTTGATACCTTTAAGTATAGCTTTAACTTGGTAGGAGGATAGAAAACGTTGTTTGTTAGGCCAAGAAGTGAGTATGTGGTGTTGAATACCTGTGATATACAATTTAATGGTGTTGTATGATAATGTAAGATGAAGGTGGCAAAATGAGATGAAAGCAATGATGGTCTCCATGGAAAACTGGTCAACAATATCAAAATCCAACAAGAATTTATTAAATACATCAAACGCTCTACCATATGCTTTCTTAGTATTAGCAGAAAGACCGAGCTGTGAGAGTTGCCGCCCATGACATAGCAGCTTTTTTAGTCCCAGACCATCTCCTGCCATTGTGGAACGGGAGTTGGTATAAGGGCAGCTGTTGGCAGGGCGTCCCGGAATTCCTGAAACCGAGACCGTGACAAGTGATCAGCTGCAACATTAAGAAAACCAGGCACATGAACACAAGACAAAAGAAAACTGTGTCTGGCGGCCAGCCATGAGAGAGTCCTCATGAACCGCATGATGGCCAGGGAAGAGGAACGTCCCTTATTCACAATGTGGCATGTAGCCAAGTTGTCAGAGAAGCAACGAACAGTATTCCCCGACCAGCCTGCTCCCCACTTAACTGCTGCCGCCACGATAGGATACAGCTCAAAAAGTGCTGAAGTTTCCTTAAACCTGGGGATCTCCGTAATCTCTCCCGGCCATTTACCATACATCCAACTGTCGCCCCAAATAGCGGCAAAACCAGAAGTGGCTGCTGCGTCTGTCCAGAGTGATACTGAATGTTCCGACCAAACCGGGATAAAGATGCTTTTCCCGTTCCAGCTTAGCAAAAACTCCTTCCACATACGAAGGTCAGCAGTGGCATGTATGTCTAGTGTAATGCGGGATGCGTCAGTTTGAAACATAGGAAATAGGTGAAGCAACCTGGAAATGAATGCTCTCCCCTGGGGAATAATTTTCATAGCGAAGTTGAGTGAACCCAACAGGGATTGCAGTTCCAACCTATTACATGAGCCCCCTCCCAAGTAAAGATCGATGGCCGTCAGAATGCGATCAATCTTGTCCCTGGGGAGGCTAGCCTGCATGTTCACAGAGTCAAGTACTACCCCTAAGAAATTAATTATAGTATCGGGACCTTCAGTCTTAGTTGGTGATACCGGAACTCCTAACTGAGTAAACAGTCGTGTGATTGATTGAAGGCTAGTGGGAGGTGCTGAGTTACTCTCAACAGTCAGGAAATCGTCCAGGTAATGGATAACTGTGGGGCACTCACAGAGGTTAAGCAGCATCCAACACAATGTCTCCGCAAAAATATCAAAAATCTTGGGGCTGCTCTTTGAACCAAACGTGAGACGAGTGAAAAAGTAATATAAGCCTCGCCACTTGATCCCATGTAAATGCCATAGGGATGGATGAATGGGGAGTAACTTGAACGCGTTTACAATATCTGTTTTACCCAACCAAGCCCCTAACCCGGCTGAGAGGATGGCTGTGACCGCGTTATCTATGTGAGCATATTGGAGGGAGAATTCTTCGGATGGTATTAAAGAATTTAGACTTGGCGTAGGAGATGCATGAGGGGCTGACAGGTCGAGAATTAGCCTTTGCTTAAGTGAGGACTTGTTAGTGACTAGACCTATGGGATTAGTTCTCCAAACTGAGAACGGCGGGGAAGCAAAAGGGCCTAACAAGAATCCTTGATCCAACTCCTTCTGAAGGAGACAGTCGATAGTGTCGGGTGCTGCAAGGGCTGTCTGTAAGTTATTACACTCCAGGATTCCTGTAGGCATGTGAACAATACCCGTGTGAAACCCTACTGTAAACCCCGTTACCAAAAAGTCAACGAGATGTTGTGATGGGTGAGCACGTAAAAGTTCTTTAAGCAGGGGAACACGAAGAGACGTCAGATACTGCTTAGGGAATAGTTTATTGGGGCACATAGTCTTGGCGTGAGCCCTGAAACAGTTGGTACAGACATGCAGAAGTCTGCAGGCACTGTAGCCGCAAGACCCGGCATTGAAATTGTTACAGACCTGTGACTTGCCCAAGAATACAACATCACGGCCTAGCTTATCTTTAAGCACCCTGCCAGACCTCCCTGTGGGAACTACATTAGTGGGTGAAAAAACAGCATTCACATCAGGGGAATTAGGACATAAATTAGCCGTGTGGGAATTGGAAGAACAAATGGCACAAGCCGGGGTTTTAAGTCCCGCAAAGTGCCGGCAAAACAGCTCAGTATCCAGCACACCCCAATCGGCTCGAATATTGAACTGAGCAAGAGTGGCAGCTGCCCTTGCTGAGAAAGCACGGTGGTAGTCGTAAAAAGACGTACCACCGTACTTGTGACCCAAATCCACCAGTTTGTGGAGGTAAAGGTCTAATTCCTCCCTCCTATCCGGATATACAGAGCACAGGACGTCTCTGTATATGCCAAAAGCTAAAACAAATTCTGGGATGGAAAGCTTTTGATTTAACCTAGGATCTCTGGACTTGAGAACCACTGACACATCCCCATATGCATACGTCTTATTCTCAAGGACATCTTGTGAGGCAATCAAAAGTGATACCAGATTGATATCCTTTCCTTCCAAGATGTCCTTTCTGGTTTTAGCGGGCACCATGTGTGCTGGGGTGATTATATGCGGGTCTTTAGAACTAGCTGGTAAATTACCCGGTAGGGGGTCCAGGCATACTGCAGCAACTGGGCTCCCCGCAGCAGCAGGTGACCTATGCTGGTCCCCTGCGTCCATTTTGTCCAGTCTGTCTGCAATCCGACCCAAAGAGACCAGGACTGATGACAAAACCGACTGCAGATCTAAGGACTGGCTCCCGCTGGATCCTTCCCCTGCCCCAGAGTTATCAGTCTGGGTATTTAAAAGCCTGTACAGCTCAGCTTTCCTGGCTGTAGCGGGGAACGGAATATTCCTTTTCCTCAATTCGGCCGTGATTCTCGGGACAGTCCAAGCCCTGAGTGAAGCAGGGCTCGCGCTGTCGTCACCCCGCGATGGTGTGACCGACCTAGCTGGTGTACTGGCGATGGACACATCTTCCCTTTCTTCAGGAACTTGAGACATGCTATAACATAAAATAGTATTGTTAACCGGGGCTACCCAACTGGCTGATGAACTAATGCCAAGCGGCGAAGGATTATTTAAGCAATGTGACAGGTGAGGCCCTACTAGTGGCCAAGCGGCCTTGAGAGGCACTATCTATGAATTGGCGCGAGTGGGGTACGAGGCCATTGGCATTATGGCGGGGTGGTGGCCTCTCAGTGACTTGGAAAGACATAAGACAGAATGGGAGTGACAAGTGAGGCCCTCTCTATGCAACTAAGCGAGGCGGCTAGCTATGAATGGGCCCGAGGGGATGCCGTACCTCCGAATTGAGGATGGGTGTTGGCCTCGCGGGACCACTAACGTAAGGCGTAGAAGGCCAGAAAAATTTACCTAGTGGGTCCTAATTTGGGATGCCAGTATCTATACACACCTTAAAGGGTAGGGGAAGTAGTTGAACACGTGACGTACGTTGGCCGTTAGCAGATAAGTGTATAGGAGATCCGACGTGACCTACAAGAGTAATTGACGTTCGAATGGGTAAAAGAAAAGTGCCCCTAAAAACCAGCCAATCTGAGACCCACCAGCAGTACTAACTAGTAGTGAAAAAGTGCAGAAAGTGGACACGTGACCTAGGTGAGCTTGTAGTAACCTACTAGAGTAATATGATCTTATGAGGGTGAAAGGAAGGAGCCCCTAACCCTCAGGATGCTCAGATACCTAAAACAATATTTCAGCAGAATAGGCAACTGAAAACTCCAAAAGCAAGGATGCTCAAACCCCGTAATACAAAATATCCCGATGAATCTGAATTAGTGCGACCCATATAGGAAATGAAACATGAAACCGACCCATGCAAGTGAAAAACAGGTGGTGGGTAGCAAAACCCGGTGGACTCGGTGCCGAAAAACTGAAAGCAAGAGGTCGATCGAAAAACATATACAACAAGTTTCCCAAAAGTGTAACCAGCATGAAACCTGTTTCAAAACAAAACCACATTTAAATCAGCTATATTGTGCAACATGCCATAACTTAATTGACCACCAGGGGACGTAGAACGCACTGAGAGTGCAGTAAGTAAAAACAACCACCAGAGGTCGCCCTAGGACAACAAATAGCAATTTAACAGTAAAAGCATTCGGGGAAACGGGCCTAATACGAACTAAGGAAGCCTGCTCGTGGGAACCAGCCGAAAACCGAACGCCGGCACTCGTGTGAACAAACCGAAAGTTCATACGAGTGTGACCGAAACACAGGGATGACGAAAAACGGCCGCGCCGAAAATGCGACGGCCGAGACTTACGATTCTGCAGCGAAGGTCTCGAACAGGAATTGAAGCCAGACGGGCGAAAACCGGAGGAGACAGCACTCGCAGGGCCCAGGAATCCACCAACGGAGGTACAGGTGAGCAGAATGGCGCCAGCAAAAACGGAAGTGACGATCTCTCTACCCACAATTCGCCAGACCCAACAGGTAATGAGGGAAGGGTTGATGCCCCTTTAAGAAGGGGAACCAAGCCCCTCCCACAACTTCAGGCCATGCCTTCCATATATATAAATGTTTTACAGCTAAAGGTAGAATAAAACAGTCATTTTTTGTGACACATACAGTGTGCAAAATAATCTGTTAAGATAAGTACTACTTTATGTAAAATAGAGGGGAAAAAACATATCTTATAAAAAAAAACATTAACTGTCTTATCAGTTTTGTCCTCAACTTTCCATTTACTAAAAACTACAAGTAAAGTGTAATAAATTTACTGGTGTTCCCACAGCAACAGTCATGACCATCTCCCCAAGTTCTCTGTTTTGGTTACTAAATTTAGTCTTATTTTCAACTTAAAACTACAGGTGAATTGTAATTTACAGGTATATTTCACATAAATGAAACACACATACAACATTCAGAAAATAAGCCAGGCGGAACTGCCCCTTTCATCTCTTAGCGACAATGGACGTACCAGTTACTCATGGAGGTACACAACTTAGACTCAACTGGGTAATCCCTAAACGCTGGACTGTTGGGTGGGTCTTGAGGACTGGGATGGGAACCAGTGGTATAGAACACAATCTGTCATGAGACGTTTAACACTGACAGACAATGCAATCACACATGATGTGACATAAGGTAATTCAATCATGCATCTGTCATTAAGGTATTATAACGAAGGCAGGACATTTCCTTTAAGATAAATTATTTTGCACACCATCTTGGTACACAGAGTGAGGAAGTAGAGTTCTTCAAGTCTATCGAGGCTGTGTGATTTTTGTTACATGTTCCCCCTCTAAACAAAAGCAGACACTGTGGTCATGCATCAAAATACTCTATAGCATTATTCAGTCTGGTTTCCTTTTCAGTTGATACTCCAAACTGTGAATGGCTGTCAATCCCCAGCTTCCTGCACATTTAACCTCTTTGTATAGTGCTCACACTACACATCTATAAATGCCAGTTCATTCACCCTGTGTCTCGTTGACTTTTAACACTGCTGCAGACTGAGCATCTCAGTAGAGTTTCACACAGAACAATACAGCATTATTCCAGCTAGATGACATTTATTTATTTGCCCAGATGATCCAGAATCCACAATCATTGACCATTCATGCCTTTAAAGGATTCTGAGTTTTTTAAAAAAAAATTAGTGCAAATTAAAGCAGATATAAGACATTAAATAAAAATATAAATTGAATACAGGTGCTTAGAAAATATATATTAATAAAAAAACACACAGAATATATATATATATATTGTGACCTCTTATACAGTGGTGCAGCTCTAACAAGCAGTGTTCCATGTCCTTGAAAGCACACTTTTAAACAGGCAATAACATAGTTGCCAACTTTAATTTTCAGTGTCCCCTTCCCTGCAGATTGAGGTCCAAGCTACAAACACCAGATATCTGGGAGCTCATTTACTCACATTTAGACTCTACTAGACATATACAGATTAAATGCAATGCTGAGCACTGAGCATTAAGAGTAATAATGTTAAAAATGGTACTGTTCCAGCAACTGTAGAAGACTATGCAGTACCAAAAAATGTTAATGTTGAACAACCTCAAACACCTAAAAAATGCAGATAATCAAATTTTAGCAATATCAAATGTATGCTCAGTTGTTTATGTAGGATACGTTGGATACAGCTAAAATTTGAGTATCTCCATTTTTACAATTATTCGGAATTATACCAAATACATTTACAGCGGGTATAGCCAGCTGCCGAGAGGAATGGTTGCATTCATCCTGCGTTCTGCACATAGACAGACAATTACTTGACAAGCTGTTTGGGAGCATCGCTGGCACTTTCAGGCTGAATGGGGATAAGCTGACACTGACAAGTTGTTTCAGGCTAAGCTGACACTGACAAACTGCTTGGGGGCAAAGCTGGCACTGACTAGCTGTTTAAGGGCAAGTGGCAGTGACGGACTGTTTAGGGGTAAGTGACAAGCTTTTTTGGAAGTAAAGCTGGCACTGTGGAAAGTGATGGTGGCACTGCCGGTGAAGGGCTGCTTGGTGATGTCTGGGTGGCCCAGGCAGGGCCGGCGCCACCGTAAGGCTGCTTAGCAACGGGGGCGCCAGCCCTGGAGTTAAAAAAAAAAAAAAAAGCCGGTAGAGGCACGAGCTGTGGAGCAGCCTCCCAGGGTCTGTCTGGAGAGGAGAGAGAGAACCGGGGAGGGGGGGAGAAAGAGAACAGGAGGGGGGGGAGAGAACAGGAGAGGGGGGGAGAGAACAGGAGAGGGGGAGAGAATAGGAGCGGAGGGGGAGAGAACAGGAGAGGGGGGGAGAACAGGAGAGGAGGGGGAGAGAACAGGAGATGAGGGGGAGAGAACAGGAGAGTGGGAGAGAACAGGAGAGGGAGGAGAAAGAGAACGGGGGGGAGAAAGAGAACGGGGGGTAGAAGGGGAGAGAACAGGGGAGGGGGCAGAAGGGGAGCGAACAGGGGAGATGGGGAGAAAGAGAACAGGGGAGGGGGTAGAAGGGGAGCGAACAGGGGAGACGGGGGAGAAAGAGAACAGGGGAGGGGGTGGAAGGGGAGAGAACATGGGAGAGGGGGGAGAAAGAGAACAGGGGAGGGGGGTGGAGGGGGAGAAAGAGAACAGGGGAGGGGGGTGGAAGGGGAGAGAACAGGGGAGGGGGTGGAAGGGGAGAGAACAGGGGAAGGGGTGGAAGGGGAGAGAACAGGGGAGGGGGTGGAAGTGGAGAGAAGAGAGGAGGGAGGGTGGAAGGGGAGAGAACAGGGGAGGTGGAGAAAGAGAACAGGGGAGGGGGGTGGACGGGAAGAGAACAGAGGAGGGAGGTGGAAGGGGAGAGAACAGGGGAAGGGGGAGAAAGAGAACAGGGGAGGGGGTGGAAGGGGAGAGAACATGGGAGGGGGGAGAAAAAGAACGGGGGGTGGAAGGGAAGAGAACAGAGGAAGGGGTGGAAGGGGAGAGAACAGGGGAAAGGGGGAGAAAGAGAACAGGGGAGGGGGTGGAAGGGGAGAGAACAGGGGATGGGGGAGAAAGAGAACGGGGGGTGGAAGGGAAGAGAACAGAGGAGGGGGTGGAAGGGGAGAGAACAGGGGAAGGGGGAGAAAAAGAACAGGGGAGGGGGTGGAAGGGGAGAGAACAGGGGAGGGGGAGAAAGAGAACAGGGGGGTGGAAGGGAAGATAACAGGGGGGTGGAAGGGAAGAGAACAGAGGAGGGGGTGGAAGGGGAGAGAACAGGGAAGGGGGGAGAAAGAGAACAGGGGAGGGGTGGAAGGGGAGAGAACAGGGGAGGGGGGAGTAAGAGAACAGGGGAGGGGTGGAAGGGGAGAGAACAGGGGAGGGGGAAGTAAGAGAACAGGGGAGGGGTGGAAGGGGAGAGAACAGGAGAGGGGGAAGTAAGAGAACAGGGGAGGGGTGGAAGGGGAGAGAACAGGAGAGGGGGGAGTAAGAGAACAGGGGAGGGGTGGAAGGGGAGAGAACAGGGGAGGGGGGGAGAAAGAGAACAGGGGAGGGGGGGAGAAAGAGAACAGGGGAGGGGTGGAAGGGGAGAGAACAGGGGAGGGGGGGAGAAAGAGAACAGGGGAGGGGTGGAAGGGGAGAGAACAGGGGAGGGGGGGAGAAAGAGAACAGGGGAGGGGTGGAAGGGGATAGAACAGGGGAGGGGGGAGAAAGAGAACAGGGGAGGGGTAGAAGGGGAGAGAACAGGGGAGGGGTGGAAGGGAAGAGAACAGGGGAGGGGTGGAAGGGGAGAGAAAAGGGGAAGGGTGGAAGGGGAGAGAACAGGGGGGGAGAACAGGGGAGGGGTGGAAGGGGAGAGAACAGGGTAGAGGGAAGAGAGAACAGGGGAGGGGGTGGAAGGGGAGAGAACAGAGGAGGGAGGGTGGAAGGGGAGAGAACAGGGAAGGGGTGGAAGGGGAGAGAACAGGGGGTGGAAGGAGAGAGAACAGGGGAGGGGGGAGAAAGAGAACAGGGGAGGGGGAGAAAGAGAACAGGGGTGGGGTGGAGGGGGGAGAAAGAGAACAGGGGTGGGGTGGAAGGGGAGAGAACAGGGGAGGGGTTGGAAGGGGAGAGAACAGGGGAGGGGGTGGAAGGGGAGAGAACAGAGGAGGGAGGGTGGAAGGGGAGAGAACAGGGGAGGGGTGGAAGGGGAGAGAACAGGGGAGGGGTGGAATGGGAGAGAACAGGGGAGGGGTGGAATGGGAGAGAACAGGGGAGGGGTGGAAGGGGAGAGAACAGGGGAAGGGGGAGAAAGAGAACAGGGGAGGGGGTGGAAGGGGAGAGAACAGAGGAGGAGGGAGAAAGAGAACAGGGGAGGGGGTGGAAGGGGAGAGAACAGGGGAGGTGGAGAAAGAGAACAGGGGAGGGGGGCTGGAAGGGAAGAGAACAGAGGAGGGGGATGGAAGGGGAGAGAACAGGGGAAGGGGGAGAAAGAGAACAGGGGAGGGGGTGGAAGGGGAGAGAACAGGGGAGGGGGGAGAAAGAGAACGGGGGGTGGAAGGGAAGAGAACAGAGGCGGGGGTGGAAGGGGAGAGAACAGAGGAGGGGGTGGAAGGGGAGAGAACAGGGGAAGGGGGAGAAAGAGAACAGGGGAGGGGGTGGAAGGGGATAGAACACGGGAGGGGAAGAAAGAGAAAAGGGGGGTGGAAGGGAAGAGAACGGGGGGTGGAAGGGAAGAGAACAGAGGAGGGGGCGGAGGGTGAGAGAACAGGGGAGGGGGAGAAAGAGAACAGGGGAGGGGGTGGAAGGGGAGAGAACAGGGGAGGGGTGGAAGGGGAGAGAACAGGCTAGGGGTGGAAGGGGAGAGAACAGGCTAGGGGTGGAAGGGGAGAGAACAGGGGAGGGGGGAGAAAGAGAACAGGGGAGGGGGAGAAAGAGAACAGGGGTGGGGTGGAAGGGGAGAAAGAGAACAGGGGAGGGGTGGAAGGGGAGAGAACAAGAGGGGGAGAGGACAGAGATGGGGGGAGAGAACGGAGGAAGAGGGGGAGAGAACAGAGACGGGGGTAGGAGGGGTCGAGAACAGAGATGGGGTAGGAGGGGTCGAGAACAGAGATGGGGGAGGAGGGGATGAGAACAGATAGGGGAGAGGGAGAGAACAGAAGAGGGGGGAAGAACAGAGATATGGGGAGAGGGAGGATAGATAACGATATGGGAAGAGTCATGGGATGGGGGGGAAGGGTGCACCAAAAAGAACTTTTGCCTGTGTATCAAAAAATCCTTCCACCGGCCCTGGGCAGTTTTTGCACCAGGGCTAGGTGGTTTCTAGTTATGCACCTGTTTTAAGCTTTACTTCAACACAAGAAAAACTGATCTTTATTTCCAGACTTCATGGCTGTTCATTATGACATATCTTCCTTCTTAGGGCTAGTCTGGCATCTTGAGCTTTTCATTGAACTAAATACCTCTTTAATTCCTGTTATTATAGACCTTCCTTTTTAAGTTCTATCATCCAGAATACTTTTGTTTTGTTTGGACATCTGTAAGACACACTCATTAACGCTCTATACATGACCTCCTCTTCCCCTTGGCCCTCCCCCCACTATAAACACACAATCTTTAGGGGTATCACAGGTCACACATGTTTAAGATCACTTTGAATATATTTTATTTTCTTTCTCTTCTTGCACATATAAAAAATCTACCTGTCTTTCTTTTTACACTGGATTTTAATTATACCTTTAGGTTGCCATACAGAGCATTAATTTACCACTAGAAGTCAGACTACTTTTTGCAAGTTATTTTCTTCCTTTTAATTCTATTCTGTTTTGCAAGAAAATATCAGTATACAATACAACAATGTTATCATACCAAGAAGCAGAACAAACAGTAAATGTACACTGCATATAGAAAAATGACTGACTAATAAAACTATAAAACTGTTCTCAGTATTTGACAAGAAGACAAATAGGTTTTGAACAGATAGTAAAGAGAGATGCTCTGAGGATCATGTTACAAAACATCTGAGTACTGGTTTGTTGCTGGAGTCTCTAAGATAATAAGTTAGATCTTGTAATATTAACTGCACATAACTCGGCACTGAATTTTGGAAAACATCAAAAATTGCTGGGAAATATTTGAAGACGTGCCAAAAGTCTTTGGATTAAAACGGAATCTTTGAAAGGAGGAAAAAAAAGAACTTTGTTTTCTTTCATAAGCATCTAAAATACATAACCCCCATCATGTAATGACACAGACACACAGAAACCCTATTGTTCCAAAGATTTCACATTTACTGGACTTACAGTTCAGCAGGTCTTACGGAGAACAACATGCAAAAGGGTTCCACAAGATATTGCTGCTGAATGATTCTGGCTTCATCTATCACAATTGAAAATCTCGGGTAATACCACAGAGTTCACCAAAAGATCACTGCATACTTAGACTGAGTGGCACAACATGGGAATATAGTATTAGCATCTTTTGTACCTCAAGTTGTCCTTGAACTTCTTATGCTGTTGAGTCTTTTTCCCACTAGAAAGTGTGTTATGTTGAATTGATATACAAATTCCCAAACTGAGATTAAAACAGTCATATTGAGGAATATTTCCATTTTTGTGATTTGAAAGTGTGATTATAGGTCTTCACAACTCACTGTTTAGTGATTTAAGCCCCTTAGGTATATCTTATTAAATCAAATATATGCGATAGAGTCATGTAATTCTATTTAGTACAAATAAGATGAACTGATTAATTTGTTTTTAAATACATTTTAATATATATGCCATGGTGCTTTAAAGTTAAAAAATACATTTAAATGATTTGACAATCTATTGCTCCATTGTGTTTAACTTCCTGTTGATAATGCTTTGTTCTGTTGTATAATCTGTTTGAAGAAATAAATATGCACACAGCTGGTTTAATACTCAATGGCGCCATTGCCAATAATTATTTTCTTGAATAAAAGGTGGCAGTGCCAACTGTACTTGGAAATCTACACATCTCTTGCTTTATAGCTCCCACCCATTACCTCAACATGTTATATGTATATGTATACTGTCAAAGAAACCTCCGTGGGTGCCAACCTGCTCCTTGCACATGTCCTTATCCCCATTCTATACATTGACGATAGGTGTCCCCTATCCCTGCAACCCTTACCCAGCCTGCTGGAAGAATTCGGATTAATGCCACCACCGCTACTTGCGCCTGAGAACAGGAGGATTTCCCTGGAAAAAATCAGTTGCTCAGCTTCCAATCAGGGTGCTATTTTGGGTGGAGGAAGGCAATTATGAGAGGAATCTGGGGATATGCTGGGTTTGGGGCAACAGGGAGACTCTGTTTTCTGTACAATGAGACATCAATGAGACATGTCACAACAGGGAAATGAGCCAGGCCAATGGCCAGTATGTTTAACCTGGGAGGCATAGGGGAGTGGAAACTAATTATTGTGATTTAATTATGTGTTTCATCTAATTATGTGTGTGTATAAATACAAGTGTGTCGGTTCAATAAAAGTTGTTCCTGTCTTACCGTATTTGCTCGAATATAAGATAAGGTTTTTTTCAGAGCAAATCATAATTTTTATTAAATATTAAAAAGCAATTTACATGTGAATATATACAAGTTAAACTTTTTTCCTATAGGGTAGTCTTATATTCAGGCTTTTAGTTTTTTTCCTAAAGGAATATCCAAAGTTTGGGGGGTCGTCTTATAATCAGGGTCGTCTTATATTCGAGCAAATACGGTACTTTAACATTGGTGTTGTCTGGTGATTGGGGTAAATTGCTATACCCAGCCTTTTCACCCTACACTGTGTCCTGGCAAGTGACCGGCTTACTTGGGATATAATTTATATTTATATATTATTATATATTATATTAGGGATGGCTGGGTTTAGCCAGAGATTAATTATGTGTGTTCTAGTTGGATGGGTTGTAAGCTCCCTTTTCTTAACAGTGTTTGAGGACAGTGATAGCTAGGTGGGACTTACTAGAAGTTTATTTACCATATTCTAGTGGGATGAGTAGTAAGCTTTCTGAAAGAGGTGAGTTTTGATGTACATTTTGAGGCTTGGGAAAGTGGGAGAATGCTGAATGTTGTGCGGAAGAGAGTTCAAGAGAGAGGGTGTAGTTCGGGCAAAATCTTGGTGATGACGTTGGAGGAGAACCTAAGTCAATTTGAGGAGTACAGAAATCATGCAGGGTATTACTGGTTAACAAGGAAGGCAATATAGGAAGGGGCTGAGGAGATGAGGGGTTTCTAGGTTAAAGATAGAAAGTACAGGGTAATAAGCACAGAACAAACCAAGTTATCTTCAGAAGTATAATATCAGTCTTGGGATCACAGTACTAACAAAATAAAAACTAATTTGCTAGGACTAAAACCGACTGCAATGTTGGGGAGGGACTAGAATATCGTGCAAAAGTTAATTTATTTCAGAAATGCAACGTAAAAGGGGAAACTAATATGTGAGATATATGGACTCTCAATCTGGTTCAGTAAGAATCACAATCATGGGGAAGACTGCTGACCTGACAGTTGTGCAGAAAATAATAAGAAAAAGTGATACCACTTATACTGCAATGTGATTCTTGCAGGGCTTAGGTGTACTCTTTCACACACTGAGTAGTTGATACCTCAGTGCTTGATGAATATGTATAGCCATTAGGAGTCAAAAAGACCAATTAAGTCTGTCAAGTAATTTTTAGGAGCCAAAGTATATATAAACCAATAAGAGCCTGTCAACTCAGGAATTTAAGATCCAAGTTCCTGAGATTTGTGAAACGTTTTTAAGCAGTAGAAGTTAAATGCCTGGGATGGTGTCACCCTAAAGGATAAATAAGTAAAACAAGCCTGGATTTTGTTGTAGGCAGTCTAGATGGGCTTATGATTGTAAAAAAATAAAATCAACTTGTTAACATCTTTTCATTTTCTGGTGTTGCCTTAGCTTATATTATTTGTATTTGGACTTATCTTTACGTGGGACAGTCCTGATTTGGGACCACAATCCATAATGACCCTGATTTTAATTGTCCGGTATTTAGTACAGTGGAGAACGAATATTGTTCACGCGCATAAGTAGTGTCAGTCAACCATATTGCCTGGGAAAGTAGTTGGGAGGTATGTAGTTGAAGACAGTTGGCTGATGTTTATTGTCCAGCATCAAAAGAATGGTAGAATAATGGTAGAATCAAATGCAAGAGGCATCATATGTTATTTCTAACATTATGCAATATACTTGAATCAGTGAATAAATGTGGAAATCATACCGATTTCAAACCCATGTGGGGAACAGATGTCAATCAATGAATATTTTATGGTGTGTATATGAACTTCATCGTGTGACATTTTGTTAAGTTATTCACTGGCTGGGGACCTGCCATGCTTTGCACTGCACTGAGCTGCAGGCCCATCATTTATCAAAGAGACTGAATGAATAGCTTTTCTATCACAAATACCATTTCTTCCAATGTTGTGTTACTTCCTTCTCCACTGTTTAAGAGCTTGACCTCAACATCAAGGCAATTTCCTTTGCAATTCTCCAATGGTACTGAGCAGCAGGAAAATAAATCTCTGCGTGGGATAGACACTCTATGAAAATACATACGAACGTAATTAGTGGTGGGTTTTTGTTTTTACCACCTTGCAGTACTTTTTAAATGAAATATGAGTCACGGATGCTTTCCATAGGATTTTTAGTAACCTGCAGTGCATTCAGTAGCCCAATGAAGGCTTGAATGAACCACAGATCCAGTTTTTTTGTGTGATTTTACTTGTTCTTAGATTTTAATTACTTGTTTGCTTTCAAAATAGAGTAATGCCAGCATCAAAAAACACCGGTCTTGTCTAGCTGATTTCATCATTTTTAAATTACCTATTATGTTCCATTTTATATATATTTATATTCCTGATTATAAGGATGACTAACCAAGCATGGTTAATGTATATAGTTAATGATGGATAAACATCAATACCCAGTTGCATGTACACTGCAGACAAAAGGTGATAGCCATTTATTGGGTGTGATATAATTTTTCCAACTCAGCTACGTTTGGAATTCCTATCTCAATACCCTGCAATTCCCTCTTTATTGAGTAGACCCTACTGACGTATCAATAGTAAAATCGGCTTGAAAGAGCCTATATATTGCATCAGTTTAAGGGTGTTTCATTTAATCTGAACATCATTGTGGAATATTTGCTAAGATAATGTAAAGGAAGCACTGCCTTTTAAAGTGCTACTATGCCATTTTTTTTATGATAGATGAAGCAGTTGAACTACATGGGGCATATATGTGCAGGACAATCATAGTTGTCCAGATCATAATGGATTACAATTCTCATTATGCTAAATTAGCAATTGACTATAAAGTATGTTTTGAACCCCAAAATCACTATGAGAGTAAAGTCAGGCAGTCAGTTAGAATTTGTAGGACTATGAGCTGGGACAGAGATTATATATATATATATATATATATATATACATATAATTATATATATATATATATATATATATATATATATATATATCACTGACTGCAACCTAGTAAACACAGAGCTGTCATTTTACTATTTTTTATTGGATTCCTTTTGCATTGCTTTGCAGATATGTTCAAACGAGCAAGTCATATTATTTCAACTTCCATTACAAATTCTTATTAAATATTTACAACATACTGCATAAACATACCACAAAATATTTCCAACACGAAGCATTAATGGAAGACAAATATAAACACAGTACAGAGGCAAAGGCAGTGCTGTCTCACTAAACTGTAAAAGTTCACAAACCCTGTAACATATGGAAAGTAAATTGGGAAGGATAGTTCTGGAGTCAGTGAGGTAGATTCGAATTTGCCTCCCTGTCATCCTTTCAGCTCTCTGTGCAGCATGTCACATAGAAATGATATAGAGATGTATTACCTGCCTTTAGAGAAGCATATTGTGCATGCATTGTGTTTGTGTGTTAGGAGTCTTCACCAATTTCATGGTAGTTATGATGGGAATATATACGTTTTACACAGATTTAGAAGTGTACACAATATTGGTGGTGCAGTTTGTGCAATGCACCAGGCCCACTGGTAAAGCTATTGTCCCCTATACCCTCTTTCACGTCTCAACATGCAAGGGTCAGCGTGTGCCGGTATATGGTATCACACACTCGTGCACACTCTAACTAGGCAGCATGCATGACAAGAGCTCCAATAAAATCCAGGGGTCATTACACTGTCAGCTCTCCTCCTGGTCAGAGGAAAGCAATAGAGGAGGTCAGCTACTATTTACTCAGGGCCGGCCATAAGTGTTCCGGCGCCCTGTGCGGGCTTCCCCTGTGGTGCCCCCCCCCCTCCCCGTCTCTTTCACCCCCCTATGTTTGTGTCTCTCTCCCTTCCCATGTTTGTCCCTTTCCTCTTCCTTGCCATGTCTGTCTCTCTCTCTCTCCCTCTGTTCTGTCTCTTTCCCCCAGTCCCCTGTTCTGTCTCTCTCCCCCCGTCCCCTGTTCTGTCTCTCTCCCCCCGTCCCCTGTTCTGTCTCTCTCCCCCCGTCCCCTGTTCTGTCTCTCTCCCCCGTCCCCTGTTCTGTCTCTCTCCCCCGTCCCCTGTTCTGTCTCTCTCTCCCCCAGTTCTGTCTCTACCCCCTGCCCCTTTTCTGTCTGTCTCTCTCCCACCCCTCCCCTGTTCTGTCTCCCCCCCCCCCTCCCCCTGTTCTCTCTCTCTAGCCCTGTTCTCTCTCTCCCCCCCTAACCCCTGTTCTGTCTGTCTCTCTCTCCCCTTATTTATTTTCTATACATTTATTCAGACTGGAGTGATTCTTTAGAAGGAAATGTTATTACATTTTTGCTAAATGCATCAATCTATCAATAGTTGGCAATGAGGCCCCACAAATATCTTACAATTACCATTTGTTTTAGGTATTTTTTAAAATTTTGTCATGAGCTAACTTAACATCATTTATAAATAAAATAAAAAAAATTCTCAGTGGATTATTTATCTGTATTCTGGCCACACTAGCAAAGTAGTATTACACAGTTACAAAGGCCCAGCATTGCTGACATAATTCTCCCTTTGTGCTTGAAACAAGGAACTATTTGCTTTACTTTGCAAGTAAATAACATTTCCACTACTGAAGCAGAACATTTCCCATTCATTGCTACTTGATCGATTGAGGCCTTTAAAAGGCAACCAAAATTAACTTATTTGCCATCACAACCCAGTGTGAGCTTATGACAGGTGTGTAAATTAAAGTGACAATAATATCACAGCCAGGGAAAGTAACATTAATGGCAGTATCAATATGCACTGTATTTTACACACTGTAAAAATATTGTACTCTGTATATTGTAATTTAGCTCCCCCTCTTTACTAGTACACAAGCAAGATTCCACCTGAAAAATGTACTCAGAGCAGATGGAAAACTGAGATGCCAACATTTAGGATGCAAAACATTTCTTTCATAGACTCCTCATTGAAGTAATGTTATATGTAAAGGTTACTAAATAGTTACATTTTCTACTTGGGAATATGGCGGCATAGTGGTCTTGATATCTCTCCTTTCCCTTTCACCAGTGGCAGGAACTGAGAAATAAGGGCTGGAGCACGAGAGTGCACGCGGTTTTGATGCCCTATGCACAGATAAACTACTGAATTGCTTCTGTGTTAAGTGCCACACTATAGCTCCCATTAATATGCAGCGAGAGAGACACATATGTGGTACAGCACAGATCCATTTATATTTACCAACATGTGCGACTTTTGGCTGACTGCATATCATGGGAACATTTAGAGTGAATGTAAACTACAGATCCCAAGATGCGCAGACACCGAAAAGTTTCTTCCATGATACAATGCAATAAATAGTTAGGGTAGACCACAGAATGCCAGGTAGATATTAAAATGAGACACCCATACTTCTGCATTAGGGGTATAATCCCTCAGGGTCCTAAATCTCTAGTGATCCATCGGGTCCTCATCCCCAGCAGGGATGCATGACACAGAGTGGTAGGAAGGGGTGACGATATGAATTTATAAATCTGCCGTCCCTTCCCATTGCCAAAAGGTGGAACACTGCAGGGAAAACCGGTTTGCAGTGAAAGTGGCACAGACCTACCACTCCCATTCTATACCAACGACTCATTGGTACTGATCATGAAAATAAGAGTATTTGCGTGGGGAGCAAGCAGATCTAAACACCACACCCCATATCCAGAGGGCATCACTTTGCCGCCCAGCTGGCATCTGTGTGCTGAACCCGGAGCTTTCCTGTCACAATGCAGTTAGTCTGTTAAGAAAACTGGCAGCATTATACATCGGCAGATGGAGGGATTAACTATAGTTTTCAGGAAGTAACACATGCTTTACTATCCCTTTAAACAAGGGATATGCTCAGTTTATAGAAACTAAGTAAACTGTAAAATGTTTTAGCAATACATTAGTAAATATGTTATTAATGTACTATAAACTCTCACTAGAGAACATTAAATGTATTGTTACAAAAGTAGAACAGTTAATTTTCATAATCTAGATTTCTTGCTTAATGTCTTGCTAAATATTAACTTAGTTTGAAGAAACTATGTTTATTAAACAGTAACAGTAAAATCTTACACGGGTTTAAGCTTAGCAATGCTTTGTTATGTCTTTATCTCTTGATTATATGGTGTCATTATGTAGCACAAATATGGTACTTGGTGTGAGGTCTAGATGTCTGCTCCCAGGGGGGCACACATACCAGCAACAAAGACTTGTATTAACCTTTTCTAATAGTGAAATAAAAAAAAGATTCTAAATTCTAACCTACCACACAAAGTGATGTTGTTTACCTGCCAACATGTCTCAATCCTGGTTAGCTAATCTCCATACCTGGGAACATTCTCAAATATGCAGACTCAGAGATCCATTATTATAATTACTCTTATGGGTCTATTCACTAAAATTCGAGAATAGATCAAGGAGGTCGACTTTCATTTTGAGACTAATCAAATTCAGCACCCGAATTTGGAAAAAAAACCCGGGTTCGAATCTTCCCATTGAAAGTTATGAGATGCGGAACGATCAAAGCTATCATTGAGACTAAGTAAACTTTGACACTAAAGTTTTAGTCTTAAAAATAGTTTCAATTAAAAACTACTTTAGTATGCATTAATATTTGGAGGAGGCATTTTGGACACCAGACAGTACCTATAATGCTAATTTGCAATCACCATTGTTTAGCTGTGTATGTAATTGTGGACTGCCGTGACCGGAGCCGAACTATTATTAGAGCGTATCAGATAAATTCTTATGAACAAAACAGGAACCATGAAAGGTAAGTCTAGACTGAACTATTTGCACATTATACTGATGGTAGTAAAATTAAGCACACAGTATTGATGTGACTATACATTTCTTACCATGCACATTAAAAATGACTGAAACATTTATATAAAACACTACTCACCTTTGGGGGTTTTCTTAAAGATTATACGTGATGAGTAGCAATAATGTAACACCACGCCATGGACCATTAGGAACAGAATAGGAAGAAAAGAAAAAGGCAACAGTTAATGTCTTGCACTTAAAAATTTAGACACATATTTCATTTAAAAAAAACCTCTCCACCACCAGCTCAGAATTAGTGAAAAAAGCTTCTGTGACTGAATCTCCAACAAAAACACTTCGGGCCTGTCTCCTTTAAAAATGCTCTAGACTTCCTTTAACACAGCAATTAAGCTCCGGCATTCTCCAGATGTTACTGAATTAGAAAATAAGCAGTGCTAATAAGCCAGGAAACCTATCTATTTTCAAAAATGGGGATGTCTGTCATTCATGTGCCAATAAGCACATATAGAGCATAGGGTTGCCATCCAGCCGGTATTTTACAGGCACGGCAGGAATAATTTTAAAAAAATGTTCACTATATGAACAATATTTATTGTGATAAGCCACCTAGCAGGAGAATTATTTTACAAATATGATATATTGAGTATTTAGATGTTAAATTGAGGACAAAGAAGAACTTTAAGACTATATGGTTTGCTTGTGTCCTCACGTTAATATTTCTTTCCTGTTTTTATTGGGGTTTTTTTTAATCTTCACACTCTCCTCCTTTGCTTTCTGTCATTCAGACTGAAGTTCTGCTCTTTTTCCTTTCCTGATATCCAGAGGCAGGCTGGGACTGGGGAACAATTCTGAGTTGGAAAGCTGAGAGGTCACGTGATCACTTGACCCCAACATTCCCTGACTGCAGTCAAGAATCAGGGACAGGTGGGCATGGGTGGTGGGCTGTTTCTCTGGTGCAATCGACCACTTGACTGGACTTGCCCCCCAGGCCTAAGGCTGCCAGCCTTCCTCTGCTCATTTCAAAGTCCAGACCAGAAGGAGATAAAGTGGCAGTATAAACTGAATGAAGGATTTAAAATGAAGGAGAGAGATGTGCTTCAGTGGAAAAAAGGAAATGAAAGTAGTTTGTGGATCAAGAGGCCAATAATAAATAGAGACAGCAAACCTAGACATTGCTTAAACCATGAATCTAGAGAATAAAAATGCTGAACAATACACTGTGTTAGCAAAATTGCATGCAATACTGGTTGAAGGTCTGTGGTGTCTCCTTCTTAGAACATAATCTGAGGCTTGATATACAAATGAACACAGTTTCAATGGGCATTGTGTCATTTGCATATCAAGTAACAAGGTGATGTCATAAGCAGGATATACCACAGAAACCATTGACAACATTTTTCTTATTTAAAGCAATTACTTATTATAATTTGTTAGTCTCTACACACAGTATAAGCAAGGTTTAGGTTGACAAGAGTCCCTTTCAATTTAAAATGTCTACACTTCAATCAATCTTTCAATTAAACATATTAAAATTATTTGTCGACAGTCAATTAAATATTGACAAATAATACAATTAAACATTATTATATGTTCTCTTTTGTTTGACACTATCAATATTTATAGGGTGCACATTTTGTAAGGTGAATTTTAGTTTCAGATCCACTTTGCATTTGATTACACAGCAATATGGAAAGTAAAATATCAGATACAAGTCTTTTATGACTAGGGTAGCCACCTCTGCCATTTTGTACGGCCACATAAAACTTTTGCAGGCTGCTTTGCAGTGCGTAGAAGTCATTTGTGACCAGAAGAAGATCAATTATCCAATCATGTAGTGGATCCCACAGAACCACGTTTAATTAGTTAAGTGATTTCCTTCTGATCACATATGACTTCTACATACTGCAAGCCAAAAAATGGCTGAGGTGGCAACCCTATTTATGACAGAATCTAACCTATTTTAACAAGAAGCAATTTATACTACTTGGTAATATAAATACATGTTTCCCACTCGTCTAGTAGACTAAATAAATGTTACATTGTATTTCAAAAAATAAGGAAAGCTACAAAGACCTGATCTGCAAATTCTGTATAATCCAATAATGTGAGGTAGGGTGACCTGCAATAAAACCAATGCTATTCTGTGGGCTGTGATTTAATAAGCAGCTTAACTCGTCTTAAAGGGACACTCCCACCAAAAAATGAAAAAGGTTTATTTTTTTTATTATGTATTGTTGATTTCAGATAGGACTTTTTTTTTGTTATGTGATTGTATAAAATATCTAACTAAACAAGTGTGACTGGGCGCCACCATTTTGTGAAATATAGTGTTTTTCGGTGCCACCTACCAGAGAATTTACAGCACAAATTTCTCACCTTGGGGCTTGGGACACAGAATGCAGTCTATAAGTCTGAATTCTGATCATAGACTTGTATTTAATGGGAGGCTAATGTAATTTTTACATCGCAAGGGGCAGAGTTATGATCCTGTTTGATCAGGTTTTTTCCTCTCTTTGTGTTGGAAGGCAGGTAAAAAAAAGGTGTACATAGCCACCTAGTCCTGCCCATTATGATACACAGGAGCCAGTAAGAGAGCAGGGGAGTATATTATGACATCATTATGCAGGCTTTGGCAACAATTGTAAATTGAGACAGGCTGAAAGATTTTGGATGTTGTTGCATCATGGGAAATATTCACAAAATGGAGCCAGGATATAAACACCTAATTTTATTTTTCCTTTTATATGCAATTAATTCAATCAAAAAAAAAAAAAAAAAAAACCAGTGGCACATGATTTATATATGTATTTGTTTTAAATGACCAGGTTATCTAGTTACAGCTTATGTAAGTGGTAGTGTCCCTTTAAATGGGAAATCTAGTTGCCTCAGCATAAAGAGTTTGAAAAAAAAACAAACCTGACAATTGATCACACCCAGTCAGGCTTCTATTTTCCTAATTGTATTTCAAACCAAATACGTTTAGGGTGTGGTAATAACAGACAAGACATTTGGAAATCAGGCAGGCGTGCAGTGTTTCTGCTTTGGCTTTCAAATAAACTGGTCTTTTAAGTGAATTATTTTCTTATTGTTTACATTAGTTTTACTGGCTTTGCGTACCATGTAAAGAATAAAACATATGGAGGTGTGGTGTACATTATTCCTGGATTAGCAAGAGCACATAAAACTATTAGGTGGCTACTTAATCCTATTACCTTACAATATCTGTTTATAACCACAGAAATATAAAACACATCTCTTTAACCATCCCTACTATAAGTAAAATGAACAAATGAGCATCCCATTTATAAAAGTGTATACTAAAGCTGATCAGCCATTAATTGCCAAGTTGGAAAGCTAAGCTAGTTGAATAACATATTAATGTCTGATTTTTCTAGTTCACTTATCAGTTCAGTTTTTGTGAATAGCCTTGAAAATATTCATCTACGGTCAAATCACCTGTAAATGCAGGGGTGTCCAAAGTGCAGACCACTTGACAGCAAGATGCGGCCCAGCTGTTTTATATACCAATATTCAAATTATCTCTATAAATGTGCAATTTTGTTTGAGCTAAGTTAATTTAAACTGTTTTTAGACTGACTTTGTGTTAATGCTAAATAACCAAATACTTTTCTGTGGCTAATACGTTTTTTTCTATTATTGTATTACAATAAAAAAATGTATGCGGCCCAAAACACTTTCATTTCCGAACACGTGGAAACTTCTGTGCTAGTGAATAGACCCCATTGACCTGGGCTGGCAATGTTAACTTGTTTTATAAACATTGCACCACTGGTAACGTGTCATTAAATATCACACAAAATGTCAACAAGCCTGAATTATGTTTTGCGCTCAAAGGCATCACATAAAACCGTATAGATATTGTGAATAAAGGACATACCAGACATGATTCCACGCAGAATACATCCAAATTATAGAATGTAACCAACAAATAGTAACATCGAATCATTACAAAATGCCATTGCCTCATTTTTCATAATTGCCTTCCCTTTAAGATGCTGCAAGTCTTTAAAAATGGAGATAATGTATACTAGCACAGTAAGCAAGATGAATCCATGGTTTACTATATTACTAGTAAAAAGTGACTTACTAAAGAGACTAATATCTTGGCATAGAAACATAGAATGTGTCGGCAGATAAGAACCATTCGGTCCATCTAGTCTGCCCAATTAATGCATTATGCCCATTTGCAGAAATCATAGTTGTTTATGTACACTGCTCTGGGGGCCTAAGCTCTATATTATCCAGTGGTAAGGGATAATGCCCTTCCTGACTTTCCATGCCCTTCCTGACTTTGTTGGACACCTACTGTGAAGATTCTGAACCATAGAGCAGCCTCTCCCCTAGGTGTATCATCCTCTATAGTCTATCTATTTTGGTATCTATACCAAAATTGTTGGTCCTGGCTGGTTAAGAACTAATGGCCACAAAATGTGTACATGTCTGACTTGGCACTTTGTTACTATGTTATTCCACCTAGAGAATGCACTTTTGCCCAACACAGCATCCATGCAAAGCATTCCTTAATTTCACAATTTGTATACACATTACAACATAAAATGCCACCATAACAGCATTCCCACTTGTCATTGTAAGGTTTTCCACTCATTGAATGTTGAAGAAACACATTTGCATTCATTTTTTATTATAGTACAAGGTTTTGGAAAGTGACTAACATGTTTGGCAGTGCCATATGTTAATAGAGTCTGTCTGATGGGAATTCTGCCATCTGAACTACTCAGCTATGTAAGGTCGACCTCATATTCAAATCACAAAGTTTTTCCAGTGTACATCACTGTGGTAATGTAAAAATATAAAAACAACATCATTACAAAGTCCGGAAGGGGTGGACATGCTATATCTGAAATATTGTATGCTCATATGATTTTTTTAGAAGATGAAATCTGTTCATAGTGTTGTATATTACATTTCTTTTTTAACACTTGCCACACGTAACAAAGCAAAACTGAAGCAATTCTGGGGCAGAGTACTACATTTAGAGCAATTACCATAGAAACCAATGAAATGTTTTTGCTGATTGAAGAATACTAACTTTACCGTAGAATTGCTCTGACTAATAGTAATTCTAACACTAGGTTAACTAGTTACAATTTATACATCAACCACATTTCATAAGATAATATGTCCTCTTTCTATTCAAGCTCAAAGTATTGTAAAATCATTTCTAGAGCAACAGATTTAATAAAAAAACAACATTAAAAACATTTTAGTTAAATAGATTTGCTAAGAACAGCCATTCAGATTTTGTCTGGCTGTAAACAATGTTTTACAGATGCCTTGGCATGTGAAAACAGTGAATAAACAGACATCTCTCTAAAAGAAAGAGATGCAGACAAAAGTTAATTGCAAAAAAGCCAACACTCCTTGATTTTAATATATCAGACATCCATACTGCTCAAAACACCATATACATGAAAGCACCAGAAAGTTAAATGCACAATAGCCTCTCTTTTTGACATCCCAACACTTTTGCATGCTGTTGCATGCAGGCAGTCTAACACTTTTCAGGCGCTGAAAAGCCTCAAAATCTTTATTCATGAAAGAGAGCTGCAGGCAATTGACAAGGGAATTGCAAACTTATGAGCAAAGTAGCAGAGTCGGAAACGTAATTCAACTATACTTCAAACTCGGCTATTTTGGCCTTAATTTTACAATTCCCTTGTCAATTCCAAGATGTTCTCATAAACAAATCCCTTTATATATGGGATGTGCCAGTGAGCAGCGTAACACAAAATTCCGAAATGTGTACAGAGTTTGCTTTACACATTGAAAAATGCAACACTATTCGGTGACATCTTGATGTGTGCCCATCTTATAGACCCCCCTATATTTATATAACTATATACAATAGTTTAAACTAAATAGAATAATGAAGGAAAGCTAGGGTAGTGTCCATTTAATACCTTAAATTAGAGTCTTAAATTAAAATCCCAATTACCAAACCTGCTACAATTTAACTATCATGACTATAGTTCATGGAAAAACAACAGACTATATACACTAATTTCTAGAACTCTGTCAATGACACTTAGAAATATTAGCAGTGATGGTCATATGCAAATTAGTAAAATGTACACAATTTTAAACATTTGTCATGTTAGCAACTTCAGTGTCTCAAATGTCACTATAAGTTCACCACATTCTAATGTTTTAGCTGACAAAGCCTAATGATGTCTAGCTTTCTCCAGCTACATCTTCTCTATTTAATGCTTATAAGCTCAGAGTCTGTGTTAAAATGATCATAGCTGGCCAAGAACTTGCATTTTCTACTAGAATGCACCATACATATAATGTCAGATCCAACTATTATGAAGTGGGAAACTAATAGTCAAATACATACAGTTTTTCGTCAATAACGAGATTTTGAGGAAGATGTTAATAGAACATGACATCATTCCACATAGAGTTGCAGCTTCAAATTACAACATACCACAATATAATAAGTTTCCCACAGCGGGCTCTGTATTGTCTATATAATACCAATTATATTTTATTTGTAGACTTACCTTTTGTTCTATGGTAAAGTAATAACATTTACACTGACCAACCATAACACTATGACCACCTGCCTTATATATCGTGTTGGCCCCTTTTTGCCACCAAAACAGCCCTGATCCGTTGAGGCATGGAATCAACTAGAGCTCTGAAGGAGTGCTGTGGTATCTGGCACCAAGACATAGCAGCAGGTCCTTTAAGTCCTAAAGTTACAAGATGTGGCCTCCATGAATTGGACTTCTTTGTCCAGCACATCCCAAAGGTGCTCGATTGGATTTAGATCTGAGAAATTTGGGGCCAAGTCAATACCTTGAACTCGTTGCTGTGTTCCTCAAACCATTCCTGAACTATTTTTGCTCTGTGGCTGGGCGCATTATCCTTTTTAAAGAGGATGATGCCATCAGGGAGTACCGTTTACATGGCATGTGTGACGAAGTGCCCTTCGCCACTTGGTCTTGGAGAGGCCTGTTTGCCAGCCTCCTCCCCTGTGACTATGGCCCTGGGGTGTGTGGCCCTTTAAAAATGCCCAAAAAGCTAACTTTTGAACTTCTGGGTGGAATTGTTTGATTTTTAGTTATTTTCATATTTAAAGTATGCTGATTCTGAAAATTGATGTTTTATGTGAATGTGATGCATATTTTGAAAGTTATTAATATTGTATAAACCCTGTATATTTTAGCTTGGAGATAATTGAGCTGATACAAAGGTTAACTCAATTATCTCCCAAGCAGAGGAATGTACTGTAATTACTAGGATCCAAGTCTTTGTCCTATTCACTGTGCTTTCCCCAAGTTAAGATTGGATCCTATCTTTAATCCCTGTTTTTGTCACCTCTCCCATTGTCTTATGTAAGTCATTTAGTTTCCTGTGTGTATCTGAGCTGGGCACCTTTGTATCCTGAAAGGTGTGAGGCAGGATTTCCCTTTGTATGTCCTTAGGTTAAATTATAATCCTGTTATAGTTCCTTTGTCTAATCTGGTTTGTCAAGATGTTCAACTGTATATATTCTGTGTTTCTGTATCATTAAAGAGTTCTGGTCAGTTATGCTCCTGAAACTGTGTGTCGTCCAGTTATTGGGATTGCTGTTGGGATATTGCTGTATTTTACCTGCTGGAAACCCTGCCTTTGGATTTACTATTTACTTGTTCCTGAGTCTCACTTGGATTATAAGCGGAGATAACCTGGGTAATATTGCATCTCCGCTACAGCATGGTATGCCAAAATAGCACCCACATGAATGCAGGACCCAAGGCTTCCCAGCAGAACAGTGCCCAAAGCATCACACCACTTTTGCCGGCTTGCCACCTGTCAGTGGTCATAATGCTATGGCTGATCGCTGTACATTGTCATGTATTCCCATAAAAATGTATTGTCTATTAAGCCCTTTGCGACCTTATGATGCGTTAACTCGATCATTAAAGTTTACTTACACATGTATGGGAAGGATTTTCTACCATGCTCCAACACAAGCAAAAATACAAAAAACAGAAATATTTGTACATTTGCTGGCTGGGCAAACATGTTTTTTTTAAATGTATATTTTTTATATTTTAGCTGCTCATGTTCCATTGAATTCCTTTAAACATTAAGCAATAACTTTACATATTTAATGTCCAAACATAAATAGTAAATAGTAAGTGGCATATGTAATAACGATGCATTATGTTCTATTCATTAGGCCAAAATGTACTACTACTAATTGAAATAGGAAATGAGGAAAACATTTGACAGTTGTTCAATGCTACCTTTAATGGAAAAAAACAAATAAAAGTAAGTTTAATAGAGTAAGATATGTTATGCAGTCTTATCAGCACAGAAGCTATTATCTCACCTTTCCTCTGCTACCAGAAACAATAGCAGACACATGTTTGTATTGGATGGCGTTCTAAGGAAATTCCTTCATGCATACATAATGGTTTTCTGCTTGTACGTAAATAGGAAGCAAATTCAAGAAATGGATTTACAACATGGTTTATAAAATACTAATTGTGCATATGAGGAGTATGAGGTTGCATATGCCACCAACAAAATGGCCACTGATCTAAACTTGCTTCATATAGATTATATCATGCTAATTGCATTAGTTCAAATTACATTTTTTAATGAGTTAATAATTAAAAGAAACAAACATACAATGCAGCTGGTGTGAAGAGTTAAGATGGATTTATTTAAGAACTATGTAACGCCCAACTTTTGAATTCGAATTGGAACACTGGTGGAGGAGCTTGGGAGGTCATCTACGCTACTGCGCATCACTCAAACTCACAGCGTGACACAAACCTGCGCATGCACAGTATGCATTCTCTGATACTGGAAAATAAGACCAGTACTGCATGGATTGCAGTCCTGAATTCTGTTGTCCCGAAAAGCAGGATTGTCCCGCACAAAGCAGGACAGTTGGGACTACTTAAAAAAAAAACAAGTTTTGAGAATGTTCGCAGGAAGTTGCCAATATACAAATTTACACTTTTGGCTGGAATGTTTGAAATGTATTTGATTTTTTTTGGTAAACTTATTTACACCAGAAAATAAACCACAGATATCAATAAAGAGTAGAAATATTCAAAGTCTGTTTTCATAATCTTGGAACTCAAACTACATTAGCAAAAAGCATAGGCAATGTACCGAAACAGAATTGGATCTATTCACTAAACAGTGAACTGTGGGGAACTCACACAGTGACATGTATTAATGGCTGAGCTGGAAATATAAAAAAGGTGGAGAATGTATCTAACATTAACTTTTAATGTTGTATTTTTGCAATTCCTTTGTTCACCGCAGTGCACTGTTAAAATGATTCCCTGCAAGTAAACAAAGCTTTCATTTAGATCTACCAGACAATGCTTAATATATACAATACACTTAATACACTCAATCTGTATCCACTCTAGACATAAGCATGGGGGGGGAGGGGGGGAAGCATTAACCATACAAAACTGTGACAACATGGCTACATTTAGTAGACAAGAAAAGACAAAAGAGTATGTTCACCAAAATTAACTGATAATTGATAAGGACAAAGAAAAAAAAACAAGTATTACCGCATTTGCTCGAACATAAGACAAGGACTAAAAAATGCCCCTTACATTCGTGGTTCGTCTTATAATCAGACCTCAAATAGAGGTCTGACATGGCATATTTCCCAACATTTCAAACGTCCAAAGAGGGACACTTTAATTTTGTGGGGATGGTTGAAAAGTGTGGCTATGGGTGTGGCTTTTCAGAGAGTTGATGGCCAACTGTTTAGGAAATTTGATAAGTTATTTAGAATAAGAATAATTTGTTTGATTTACACAAATTAATATAAAAACACATTTACTGCTGTCTAAACACAGTTTATTGTGAGTTTTATTGCTATGGAGGTCTGTAGCAGTTATACAAAACCAAAAATTCTGGACAGGGGGATATGGATGCAAAATTGGGACTGTCGCTCTTAAAATAGGGACACTTGGGATGTATTGGATGGAATGGATCAAGTTATCAGAGACTTTCTGGTTTCTTACATGAGCTTTATTTACATCTGCTCTAGCTCTACAACCCTCTTCAGGAATCTCAGAGCCACGATCACTAATGTGAGCACCTGCAAGTAATCTTCACAATAGCAGTAACAGGAGACACACAGACACAAATCAAAGAATATTTCGAAAGCTTTGAATTTTCTATACCATTTGTGGACAGATTAGTTTTAAAGAAGACAGCTGCAGAATATTTAAATCCAACATAGCTTGTTATAACCGCCAAATGTCCAGGATACAGAAAAAAGTAAAGGTTTTATTGTTTTGCAACAAAAATAAAAAAATATTGAAAATGTGATGGCACTGATTTAAGTGGATCCAAGACGCAGTAATTCTTAAACAGAATCCTAAGGATTATCACCTAGATTATGGTCATATAAGGGAATATAAGGCAAGGAAAGGGATATACTTTTCTGTATGTATTTAGCTGGAGCAGAAGCATTAGTATAATCCACAGCAGTCCCACAGAGATTTACATTCCGACAGCAAATCAGATGTCCTGCAAGGCCTCATTTATGTAAGAGTTCATCTTCTGGGCTCCAACATAAAGGGAAAAATGTAGCTCAGGCTCAAGATATGTGGCTCAGTAGATATGAAACAAAAATATAAATTCCTGAATTCTTGATTGAACAAAAGTTCAAGCTAAAAAATAATAATAAAAAAAAAAACACTTTCCAAATAATAATAATCATCATCATCATAACAACTTTCCTGTAAAACAACATAGAAGTAGAATTTTATTTATACAAGCACCACAATGTGAAGGACAATGATTAAATGAAAACCACAGCTTGCAGCACATCATGAGAGAGAGCAAGAAAACTAGGCTTCTATAAATTGAAACTAAGATGGGTAAAAAATGACGTTCAGTATCTCAGATTGTTTTTGTGGAATGAGAAGTAATCCAAACAAGTATTCAGTACTAGCTTGCCAGCTGATTTACATGAGAAAAGGATGATTTTGTGTTTCTTTGATGTAAACAGGGCTGATCCTAGAAATGGTCTAGGTAGGTCCTTTGGACACAAGTTATAATTATGTTGATTTTAATATTAGGAGATATAAGAATAAAGTGCTCAACCTGAGTGAATTTCTGATACTTACCATGTTGTGTTCAGCATGGTCTTTGCCATTGTCTAAAACACATTGATATATACATTTTTGTTTTGTTTAAAAATCTTCTGCTGGCTTCTGTGTCTGTGTGAGAGACAGTGTAATTGTGTGTGACTGTTTGTCTATGTGCTTGTCTGTGCATGCTTGACTGTATGTGTATGCTGTGTGGTTTTGCATGAGACACTGTTTATGTGACAGTGTGCAGGTGACATGTGTGACTGCGTGTGTATACTGTGTGTGTGTCTATGTTAGTGACTGTGTGCCTGTATTGTGAATTGTGTGAGTGATTAAATAGCTGTGTGGAAAGGGGGACTCTATTTTTGGACCCAGGCTTTGGACCAAGGCAACACAATGTCTTGGGCCAGCCTTGCCTGTAAATGTACTGTGGTGATAAGTCATTCCTGCACTTAGGAACTCATCTTTATAAAAGGGTTTCATGTCCTACCTTCATTAAAAGAACCACTCTAGAGTGTTAAGTATTAATAGTTATTTTCCTACAGACCAGGTAGTATGTTTCTGGTTTAAATGATAAGACATTTATGGGCCTCTTAGCCTATAATGGTATTTTCCACTGCCATTGGGGTACACTGAATTTCATTTTATTTATTTCTTAAGTTCGTAAAAGTAGACAGAACTAACAATCTATTACATATATATACTGCCCCTAGTGCAGACACTGCTCAGGGAGAGTGTTTCCATCCTTGCAGCTTAATTACCAAACACGTAGGCTGCATTTTGTATTATTATTTTTGTATTCTACTAAAAAGTATAAGGGAGAATAAGGGAGCTTTGTTCTTAAGCAGGGAAAGCAAGGAGTTGGCATGGATCCCACTATATATATTAAAGTGCATGGTGTACATTACGGTAATTATATTATAATATAATTATTTACCAACCTTTTATAATAAAATTAACAAACAATTAATAGCAGCAAATGTCTCTTGCATGTCTGGCCTCAATGTATCAAAGAGTTAGACAATGTACAGACTCATTCTATCCAAGGTCATTTGTCTCTAAATCAGCCAGCCATATACTGCAACTATAAATGTTAATATTGCAGAGTGTTTTCTTAAAGGGGATATCCCATATATTTTTTTGTAAATATTATTGGCGCAATCATTTGGCTATAACTGTGCTGGGTAAAAATGTGTCAATCAACTTTTTCTGCTACACATGGAAAGACTAGTGTAACCTTTCTCTATGTGTGTTTCTTACTTACAAATTTACATTTCTTGAATTGTTGCAACGTCCATAGCATTTCAGATAGACTATTCTTATCGAAGCTAAACGTTTTTCCATTGTCTACTAGCTTGTATCCTCTTGGACAATATAGTGTACAAGATCCATATATAATTTATATACAACAATGCAGCAAGATAAGGAACTGCAGGATTTATGTAGCAATGTAGAGTAAGATTAGATCTTTAGAAAATAAAAAGAATATTTCATGAAAACTGACATTTTTTAAGCTGTAAAATATGCAAATTGTTATAAGTTTGTTTAAAAAGAAAAAAAAAAGAAAATTTTACTTTAAACAATTCTGTTTTTCATACTGTAGTATGACACTTAGTGAGAAGAAGCCCAATTTACATAAAATGAAATATAGAATAGTTAAAAGAAAGCATATATATTTTATAGACTGTGAGTAAATAAAAAAAATATAAATTACTTTTGACTTTTTCACTAGTTATAGCATGTATTGACATCTAACCAATAATCTGAATCCAGTCAAAAGATAATGAAAGAACATTTTACAGCACAGCAAAAACAATAGGTTGAAAAAATGATGGGTGGGGTGTCTGGAAAGTACATTAATTCCCAGAATGGAACATTTTGAAAAGAAGAATCACACCCAAGAATAAACAGTGGGAAACAAGAGGAGATAGATGTCAGGCATGAACGTGTGCATAATCATTTAATATTATATAATAAGCCAGTGTGGTGAACATGCATTTGGCAAATTAGGAAGAAGTGTTCTGGAAACTGTTGCGAGAGAAGATGAGCTGGCTAGCCAATGGCAGATTGAAGATCTAATCTGCTGGTTTCCCACTGGTTGCATACATGTCTAGGTGCATATCTTTAGACTGTGAATTTGCCATGAACTTGATAATATGTATGGCCTGGCAGTGAAATAACAATTTCATTACACTGGCAACAGCCAGTCATAATATATAACTTATGGAAAATTGTACCAGTGTGCATTACAGTTTGCAACATCTCGCCTTAAGTTTTATCAGACCATTTTTATCCTGAATAGCATATACATTTGCTTCACTTGTATCCTACAGATTGTTGATAGTGGATGGGATGGGAGTGGCTGGTCTGTGCCTTATCCATCACAGGTCCATTCAGGCCAATGAGCATTATAGGGACTGACTATATTTCCTATAATGCTTGGGAGTTTTAAGTCGGCTTAGAATTATAGAATCTATAGTTAAAAGTAAATATAGTGACAAATTATCTGTGAGCCTAATACAGTAGGGATGTAGAGAATACAATGTCCTGAACTGGGAATAAAACAAACAATTTGTGATGTTTTGGGGGGCAGTTAATATGTAGACAAGTATGGTCTGCTGGGTCTTATCTGCCATCAAAATAAATATTCCTATGTTCATAGCTGGCTGAACAGATGAATAGCTTCTATTCAGAAATGTGTGTGCTAAGTCTGTTCAAAAGTATGTCTTTGTCATTTCCAGAGAGTTCCACCTTCAAAACAAACACAGCGGATGGGCTATTAGAAACATCCATTATCAGTAGAAAGCAATTGTTTCCTTAATGACATGAATGGAGTTTGGCATGAAGAATTCTATTGCAAGTTCAGAACAAAGCATGTATGCATGTGGAAAAAGGTCTTGTTCCCATGAAACCTCAAGCTCTGGAACTGACAGTATTTAATTTTCTTCCTAAAAATAATAATTAAATCTTCTGGTGGCTAGTCAGTTTTACTTCTATAAACTAATTTTTCCTGTCAGTATAGGTGCCGTTTCACAAAATTTTCACCAAGGACAAACTTTGGCAGAGATCTCATACTCCCATACTTGCCGATCAGGTAAAGGCAAACAGTATATGCGTTACTATAAAATATATACATTTTTATAAAAATAAAAACATAATGTGGGCAGCATGAGGCAGGTGCTGAGACAAGTGAACTGCAAAAATCACACAACAATAAAAAAAAAGGTTGGATCATTTTTGCAGTTCACTTGTTAGTTCAACACAGTTTACTTTTTTTTTTTTTTTAGCCATCAGACAACTATTGTTTCTAAGGTTCCTCTTGATTGAAATTTCAATCAATTTATTTTTAATTGCATCCTTTGGCCATTTTTTTTTTTTTTTTTACCAAATTGTTATTTCCATATTCTTATCAATGTGCTGCCCTGTTGGTCTTTGGATTCCCCTCCCCTCCCCTCCCCTCCCCTTAATCCCATTATTAAATCTACCCTCTTATCTACCCACTCCGAACGCTCTTGTGCCTATTTGGCATCCTGAGTGTTACCCACCCACCTCCCCCCCTCCATCCTACCTGTGCAAACCCGCCTTCCTTACTTTTTAGTGAATACACCCCACTGATTTGTAATAAAAGCGTATTATTTGTCAGCTAACCTTGCTGTTTATTAATAAAGGTTTTTCTTTAATGGGCAGCTCCCCAGATACATACTTCCATTTTATGCATATGTTGTAAAGTCAAGGCAAAGCCTCTTCTTCCTGGATGCAGGAGCAGAAAGAGATTGTGAGACTTGTTTTGAAGTAATGACATTACCAATGCTACAAAAACAACTAGAACTAGAAAAGTTACAATTTCTGGGGAAATTGTGTGAAGTGTTCTTGCCTCCACCTGTAGTCTACAACTGGAGTGGGCGGAGTAACTGTTATCATTTACATAGCACATTTAATTGCAACGTTGTTGCACAGTTACATTAAACCATACATTTATAAAAACATTAGCAGGTGTTCAAAAGGCCCTGTCTATGACATCACTTGCTGCTGCAGCTTGACACAGGTCAGAGTATTTTGGCGGTTGCCATATTCAAACGGTCGTATTTTAAAAACTATCAATCCTACAGCGAAGAGCTTTATATTGTGAGAATCACAAGACCCAGACCTACATTTTGATGCATAGTATGTCTCTGAAGTATTAAAAATGAAGGCACAGCCGCAGTTTAGAAATTTCACTTCAAATTTGAGCTTTGCAGAGTGAAGTTTCAATGAATGTCAATGGACGGCGTTGGATGCAAACAAATGGTCATATTGTGAAAACTATCAGGACTACGGCTTAGCCGTTTACATGTTTAGTGGCACCAGGGATAGCTGAACGTTTTGATATAAGATTTGTGTAGGTGGGCTTGAAAATGAGGGAGTGGTGGCAGTTTAGAAATCATGTCCTGATTTTTCAGCTTTTGGCAGCTCCCACTCTAGCTTTGCCATTCATTCCTATGGGACAAATTGCGCCACAAAAACGACGATATTCCGTGAACCATTCGGCGAAACGTTCCACAAAGTAATAGCAATCCGATCGGGAACAATCTGCACGTTTTGGTAAATTTTTGTCTATGTAGTGTAAAAACTGTGGGAGGAGTTAGGGTGGCAAATTTTGCTATAATAATAATAATAATAATATATATGTGAGATAACATTAAGTGGTCTTGCTATGCAAGAACACTTAATAATATATATGTGAGATAACATTAAGTGGTCTTGCTATGCAAGAACACTTAATAACTCTCAGAAGAGTTAACATGTGTCTGAGGTTACAAGGCAATTTAGGTACGATATCTATTAGTGTTATGTTTATGGTTTTTAGACAGGCTGTCTGTGAGGAAGTTTAATTATTCTATGCAATTTCACAGAGGAGTAAAATAAATTCAGAGTTTTACAGAAGATGGGCCTTATGTATCAATGCATACAGACAAAACAGGAGGGAGGCTAGGGAGAAAATCCCTACTCTAACATATGTCTGACACATGTCGTTGATATTTCAACTGGTTGATTGCTCAAAATATCATGAAGTTTATTGATATTGAATACAGGACAATTTAACCTTCAATCTGTAAGCTGAAACCTGCTGCTGTCTGAACATATATTTTGACAAGAGTGAAGACCTAGTAAGAAATCCACATCCATTACATAAAGGTGCATGACTCATGTTGTACCTGACAGACAGGTATAAACAAAAGAGCTCAGCAATGCCAAAAGCCGCAGTTTGCCTAGTCAGTAAGGGAAGCTGGTTCTTATGAGGCCAAAATAAAGAAAGTAGGCAGAAGCAACAACATATTATGTAACTCTATACAGCTTAATAAAACATCACTAAATGGTTTCAATATCAGCTTAATCACATTTGTAGTGTACTGTGATGTTTGTTTTTCTACTGGAAAATTATATAAAACCCAATAGTTCCTAAAATGGCCTGTTGGGTAAAACAGGGAAATTTTAAGAATTAAGGTGGTGAAGTCTGACAAACCTGGATGTTTTATAACAAGCACCACTGTGACATTTGGTGACTTTGTTTCTGTAATTATTTTACTAAAACATGTAGTTATGGATAAAAGGAATTAATGTTTTAAAGATATCAGGACAGAGCTCAACCAACCCCGGGCGGAAATCAGACCTGGCGCCCGGGTACTGTGAGACCCGCATGGTGCCCTCGCCACTAGGATGTTTTTTTTTCTTCTTTTCTTTAATCCAGCAGTGCGGGTGCAGAGTGAGTGAACCTGCTGCACAGACTTCCTGCTCCGCCCCCTTGCACACCGCGATATAGAGCTGATCACCAGGGAGCACAGCAGGGGAGCTGCTCTGTACCACCGGGCTGGAACGGTAGCCCCCCTTCCCTGCATTGAGGTGTAATAGCAGGGAGGGGGAACATATTGATAGGTGAACTTTTTTTTTTCTTACAGAAAGAAAAATCCTGTTGCCTTGTGTGTATGTGTCTGACTGTATTTGTTTGTGTATTTATGTGACTTTATGTGTTTTTGTATATATGTGACTGACTGGATGTGTCTGTGTGTGTGTATATATGTGAGTGACGATGTGTCTGTGTATGTACAAAAACACTCACCAGTGGAGGGTGTACGGAGAGGACTCTAGCCCTAGTCCTCCAAATCAGATTAAAAGGATCCTTCATTCTGTATGTATATGTGACTGACTATGTGTCTGCGTGTGTATATATGTGACTGACTGCGTGTGTCTGTCTGTGACTGCATGTGATTGTGTTTATGTGCCGTTGTCTGGCTCCTAGATTTTTTAGCTGGCTCCTAAAAGTTAAGTTTGTCAAGCCCTGTGTTAGGACACATTTGATTGGTGGATGAGCCCTTTGCAACTTTGATCAAATTGTTTTCTATACTGAGGTAGTAAAGAATGCAGTTCAGTCAAAATTCATCTTTTCCTTTTATGTTGAGTGTCACAGTTAGGCTATATCATCAAGCTACTATTATATTAACCATTACCCGAATGGTTTCACTATTATGCCTCATGACTGGATAAAGAGAAGGATTAGGTGCTGCAATGTTATGTTGCTGATAAATCTACATGTGGAATTAAATGATCAGGATCCGCGGAATATACTTTAGCTAGAATACATAATGATTTAAACTCTTTTGAAGTATAACGACAATAATCTTTGGGAATTTGCTTTGCTGTTATGTCTGCTTAAGCTGTTCAATCAGAGAGCAGCTACTTCAGATATACTTTCATGTGTGTACAAGCAAAATTGTTGCTATTACTTGCCAAATTGTACATAAACATGTTAAACATTCACAATATGTCCAGCATTTTTTTTAATTATTATTTATAATTCTTTATTTTGATTTTCCTTTTATTTTTTCCTTCCATATAGATCGTATCAGATAATGACATAAAACATAACAAAAAAAACAATTCGGTACTGGGTAACATTAAGTCACATAAATGCTATAAATTGCTATATTCCTTCATTTATTCCACTATTCCATTTATTCTTACTTCCATAAGCCTAACGATTAACCGCATAAAACAAAACAAAAACAACGTAAACAAAATTAACAATACATTTAACATTACATTTAAAAGACATTTAAAAGACGTGTGCAGTGTTATCAACTTGGGGTCTTCTGGATCTAATTACTCAGATATGTATGTATCTATTTATACATGATTGGCAAACAATAAATTAGTAACTAATTACTTCAAAACGCCATCTCTTTTAGGGCTCGCTTCCTTTAAGTTTTTCCCAGCACATTTCTAATTCCTCCATTTTCCTATTTCTGATTTTACCATGATTTGTGATACCTTTCGCCATTCTTAACTGGAACATAACCTGTGACCTCACCTGTCCCCATGTGGAGGATATAGTCGATGCCCATTGCTTTGCTATTAAATACTTTGCCGCAACCAACATTTGTACCATGTCCAGTATTTTTACTGTCCAGAATGTTCTGCATGCACAATTTGATTGGTCAATCTTTGTATGACATACAGCATGTCAGGACAACCATGCATGCAATCACCACACCATGCATTCCAGATGGTGAAGCAGGGCATATTTTAGAAGTTACATAGCCCTTTACACCCAGCACCTAACTCAGCTGACTTGCTGCAGGCACACGATGCAACGGGGCATGTTCTAGGTTTTTGGGTGCCTGAAGTGAAAATTCAAATGGGGGTCCGCATGTCAGCTTTTTGCCCTTCTCCACCTTGGCACACTCAGTTAGGTGCTCCGGGTCCCCAAAAAAGTGCTGGCCTTTGAGGAAACTGCCAACACAGCGCATATTGGCTATGGCTGCCAGTACCTGTACCAGACAAAAGGACTTTCTCTCACTGCTCCTGCAGTGAGAAACCATCAATCGTAGTTGAAATGTACAAGGCAAAGCTGGTTAACATTCCTTCTGTGTACAGAGCCTCAAAACCGAGTGCCATTCATTGTCAAAAAGTACTTCATTCAAATCTATGCCAAGACCTAAATTTATAGCCAATAGAAGACGTCGACACAGAATATACTTTCAACAGAAGATGATGTTCTGGCCCAGAATTTTGTTAAATACAGAACAAGTGCTTCCCACTTAATAGTGTAATACTGGTACATTATAACATAATATCTAATTACACTGTTACAGACAAAACCTCTCCTATGAAAAGGACTCTGCACTATTGTTCTGTAGGCAAATACAGACACTGAATAAACATTAATCAAAGCTGCTTTAAACCATAAGTGCATTGTAATTCACCGAACAACATCACTCTTCAGCTTGACTAAGCTCTGGAACCTCAGAACACAGTGAAACTGCCTAGTCCTAACAGCCCAGTGCTGCCATAAGCACAAAGGTTCCCAAAGCCTAACGGACGCTCCAGGCTAGATAATTGGTATTAAACCTTACATTATTAAAAACAGGGAAAAAAACAAAATGCATTATCAAAATATTTTTCATCCATGTCAATCTTTGGCAGTTCTCCCGGCAAGAATTCTGTTTAAACTCAGTGAAGGGGCTTGTATAGAGATAAATAGGTATTTAAAATGTGCATGCATGCATACTGTAAATCCCTATACATCTCTTTGGGATCTCTATAGGGTCACTTGAGGATGCACAGTGTCTGTGCCTACACTGAGCATGCTGTTTGCTTCCTCGTTATTTGGAAAACATTCCATGCATAGGGCATTATTCATGAAAGATTCTCCTATCCACTTAATAATTACACAATTGAGCAAGAAATATCAAAGTACAAACATGTTTTACATTTGAAAATAGTTAACTTCATGAATGTTGTCAATTTAAGCTACTTTTATTATTATATTAATTTGGTAGCATAAAACCAGAAGTTACTGAATAAACAATCCTTTACTTTTATTGTCATATTAAAAAGACAAAAAACCCATTAACCTTTGATCATGTCTGTAAGTACCAGGTACCATATTCAAGAATCTCTTTATGATTGTGTTTAGACATAAATATCAAGATAGAAATCAATTTAAACTAATTCTCAGTTCCTCCCAGAAGCACTCATTTATTTTATATGAGGTGAAAAACATGCTAATCTTAACTACAGGCTTTATTTGCATACACATGTGATTATATAAATGTTTGAAGACAGGTTCTCCATATTATATACTAAATGTTTGAAGACAGGTTCTCCATATTATATACTAAATGTTTGAAGACAGGTTCTCCATATTATATACTAAATGTTTGAAGACAGGTTCTCCATATTATATACTAAATGTTTGAAGACAGGTTCTCCATATTATATACTAAATGTTTGAAGACAGGTTTCTTCATTTGATAGTTCTAATATACAATAAACCAAGATAATGCCTATGTATAAAATAGGAAACAAGCATATACATGCTTAGAATCATTCATACAATTCCTTCAAGGTTGGGAGAATTCTATTAATCCAGTACCACCCTAATCATTATCTGGCCTGTTAATAAACATTTAATCCTTTGACAGTAATATACTGGGAGTAGCATGTCTAGACACAAACATAGAATTGTAATTTACTATCCTTGTTCCAATCAGGTTATATGATGACCACCATTCAAAACCACTTACAAGTAATGTAATACCGGTAATAGCGGCGCTGGATTCTGGGTGTACTCCCCACTATAGGGTCGTGTCAGAACTGGAGAGTAAACAAACCTATGCCTCTGCTTTATGGTAGGTACTAATCTATCTGTCCACCTCCCAACTAATACACTTATCAAGATATTATGCATATAGTTGATTAATTATGCTCTAATAGTTCTAATATCGCTATTCTTTACACTATATTAAAATCCTTATTAATTAACCCTGTGTTATCAGCTTTACCACTTACCACCATAAGCTTATGCTACACATTTATTCCCATATTATTAACCTTCTCAATCACAACACATATTTCCATTGTACCCTATATGACCACGCTTCACCACAGATACCTAAATGATTCCCCATTGAAAATTATATTATTATACTTTCCATTCATCCACCCATCATTAACATTCACATTTATTCTACAGAACAATATGCCACACTTCCCATCACCCCAGCAACATCTTTGAGTTTATTAAGAATTATCATGAGAAAACAGTTCACTTGATAAAGACAGGTCTGAATTATATGATAGAGGGACAAGCATGATTCTGAACATTAGGAGAGGAGGAAGGGAAGATCTTGTATGTATGTTTCAGCAAGTGATTCTTTGTCATTCCACCCGTAGTGGAGAAGGACTTGGTCAGGCCCAGTATTCTGCAGAATAGAGAGCTGGATCATCCAGTGAATAGTAGGGAGGTAAGTATTGTACTTTACATGGTACACACTGCTAAATTTGATCTAACCCTGTGCTATACACAGGATCTGTCATATTTTAAGAAAGGTACATAATGTAATCAAAACCTTTCAATAACCCCTTGCATTATTATGTGTGGATCATGACTCCTGTGAAATGTTGAAGGATAAATAGAGGTGTCTGTGACCCAACTAATGAGGCTATGACAGGCTACGGTATCATTGAAGGCACATTAACGTTGTTACTCATTACATCAGCGCTTTTGAGAATAGATTGGCTTTCAATACCAAAAGGATCAAAGTACTTTCCATACTTACGGAATCATGGTCCTGCTAAATTTAGCATCGGGAGTGAGCATGGCATCAATTTACACAGATTCACTGAAATGTAAAGTTAGCTGATGAAGTCAGGAAATGATCAATAACAGAAAGAAAAGCAATACAATATAAATACTTCAGTATTTAGTATGGACAACTCATTGGTTTAATTCCAGCACTTCCATAAATGTATCGTGCACTTCAGGTCTTTCATGGCGTTCATTTGTTATTAATATTAGAACTCTTCTCAGGGAAACAAAGGCTGTCATTACTTACATGGTTCAATCCTACACATTTGGGTGTTACATGTTACTGGCTCTAGGGAAAAAAACTATATAAAAGTGACAAATTCTGTGAAAAGTACTAGTGTATGAAGCCTATTTTTACAATCAGAAATAACTCTTCATAAAATATCTCTCTGTTTTACAAATCTGGCTTTTACCACAATATCTGTAAACTAGAATGCTAATTTAAAGGGTTAATTAACTTGCACTAATGAGTTCAAGTAAAAAATGGGCACTAAAGTGCCAAATATCCACTGATGTGAGTCTTAGATCAAAACATTTACTGTGTCCTCTATAATTGATGGTGATACTCCCAGTGCCACTTGTGGCACCTGTGCCATAGGTCTGCCATCACTGCTCTAGATGATTTTGTAATCAGTCATAGGACGACTTCTGTCTGATTAAAAACTGTTTATGAACAGTGAACCTATGGAGCAAGTGCTATTCAGAAGCAATTTGTTTCTGATTGATGAGACTTCTCATACCTGGCAGCGCTGATTGGTGTGTAGCGTTTGTGACTCCGAACACACATCCAGTAGAGGAGGGGATTATCATAGTCAACTCCTCCCCCCAATTAGTTGTGCACAGTGTGAATGACACACACACACGCACACCAATGACGGAAAGAGGCAGTCACCAGACTCTCTCTTGTGCCACTGAGCTCTGCGAGATGGAAGCCCAATACTCATTACTTTTGCCTTCAAATTCATTAAAAGATACATTTTTGGTTTAGTCGCTATTTAATTGGAGTACAGCATTCCTTTTTTAACATTTGCATATTAGCATACATAAAACTCTATGAGGTCTAGCCATTCGCCTGCAAACTGTGGTGAAAATATATGGGAAATGCAAAAATCAGGAATTAATAGCCGATTTGGAAAAATAGGCACTTGGAGAAATGTTTCCAATTCGGCTACTTTGTCATGATTTTACAGTTTACTTGCTTTGTGACCCTGCCAAAAAAACACCCAGAATAGAAATGCAAAATAAAATATAGGTGAGTAAAAAGAACAAAGCCAAACACAGTACAGTACTAGCAGACTTAACTTGATGAGACAAAATTCCAATCATTTGTTCAAGATTGATTTTCCTTTATGTGGTAGTCATTAAATCCAGAGATTATAATAGCAATTAAGAGATAATGCAAATTAGTTAATACAAAGCTTATATCGACAAGCTCTCCAACGCTAGAATTTCTTCTACCACCAGGCCAGATACAGTGATTACACACTAATTAACATTACTGATCTAATATGGGTTTGTTAAATGTACACTGTAAAGTTATGCTTTTCCTTTCCAGGCCATTGATTTTTATACATATCATCCTTGTGGCTAGTTTGGCTTATAGCCAATAAAAATTGACTAACACCAGGCCAATAACAATTCTCTCTACCAAATATTTTCTTTTCTCCTATTTCCTTCATAAGGAATTTTTGTGTAACTGTGCATTTATTACCCAACACAGAGAGAGACATGACTTGCCAGGCTACATAATGTATTACACATACATCACAATGATGATCATAAACCAGAGCCAAATAAGCTGCATCAATATGCCTTGCAAGATGCATAACATAGATGAATAAAAGTGTCAGCATATACGTGTAACAGTGTCTGCCAGTGCTAACTATATGAATGTATGTGTTGAGTGTAATGTGTGAATGGACATGATGCATAATTGCTGTACATAACATTAATCTTACCTGAAGCTTTCTACCAAAGAGGTTTTTAGATTTATGCTTCTTACTTACATATATTTATTTTATTTACTTAAACAGCAGATAAAAAACATTTTCCCCATCAGGTCTGCCCAATTTTCTAGAAAACCTGGGCTTATCTTGTATCTAGGATAGCCTTGTGAATACCCAATGCATGCTTAAACGTCTTAACTATGTTTAACTCTACCCCTTCTTCTGGAAGGCTAGTCCATACATCCACTACCCTCTCAGTAAAGTAATACTTTCTGATATTACTTTTAAATCTTTGTCACTCTTAATTTAATACCATGTCCTCTTGTTATGGTAGTTTTTCTTCTTTTATTTACTTACTTTTTAGTTATATATTTATTTGATTTAAATGTGTTTATATGCATTGGTATTTTACAATAAAACAAAAAAATTGACACAGCACTCTTGGGTTCCTTGTCTTTACATTGCAATCACAAAATCGTTGATCTTGGTGCTTAATCAAAACAATGTAAAGCAAAATGGGAAACACTCCTCCCTCGGCACATAATCACAAGCTTAAAACTTAAACAAATGTGCTACATTTAAATAACAAATAAGTGTTATTCTGAACCAGTGACAGTGCTGAACTTCATGTGGCGAATACTTAGCATTTACTAGCTACCAACAGTCAAAGGGCATTATATTTACTTGTAATATAACACTCCTCCCCTATCTAAATTGGAATGGTAACCCTTTCCTAGATTTCAATGAGAGTGGACCATGCCCTAATTAATTTGCTATAATAGTAACAGTGTCACTAATAAATAAATGTATAGTTACGTCTACTCCTAAGGGTGATGGTAAATACATTTCATATTATTTGAATACAGTTGATGAATAACTGTAATCTAAACAATAAGCTGTAAAAGCACATTAGAATCGTATGATGCTTAAATAATGCTATTTAAATGACGTGATGTGACTCACAATCCTATCAGCAGCAGGCTAAAGTATAATACATTTACTGATTATTAACAAGGTTAGAATTATATATGTCACTCTTTTGTATCAAGTAAGGGTATAATTGCTTTGCAATGGAAGTTCAAATATTTTTGTGTTTACTCAGCAAATTAATAATAATAATAATAATATATAGGAAAGACATACCGTAACATTCTAATTTAGATAGGGAAAGAGTGTTATTGTAACTAGTGTATGCAAAGTATTTAATAACACACACTTTAGATAATGAACACGTTTCTGTTGTGTGAGTCTGTGTTATGATATATAAATAAATGTTTTTACAGTAGGTTAAGATAAATATGGAGAAGGAGAGAAGGAGACAGACACTTGCAGACAGCTGTACACGACAAGCTCTAGATAAAGAGCAGGTGCTGATAGATGAACTCATACATGTGCTTGTCCTTATGTTTATTGAAGATTTCCTGTATTGGGTCCTGTCTGCCAGAGAATTCTTTTCGAAAAGGTTTAGCAAGGGATAGGCTGCTACTAATTATCTGGTTACATGACCTCGCAGGCAATATCTTTCTATACTTTGCCTATATAGACATAGACTGACTCTAACAAAAAACATAACTTGTTTCCCATATATTGATCTATTACAGAGACCCAAAGAGCTACTAGCAAGCCCAGGCTACTGCTGGCCGATAGCACAACTACGGTTGCCATGCAGTCAGTATTTTCCTGGCAGGCCAATTTTAATACTAGGAAGGTAATGCATTAGCATGCTATTTCTTTGAAGAAAATTAGTCTTCCTAATTATATTTTGGATGGACAAAGGGTAGCCAAGTTAAAAAAAAGAAAGAAAAAAAGAAAGAAAGAACAAAGGGGAGTACAACCATGTGATCTATCTGGTTCCCGAGGCCTGTACACACAGCGGCCAAGAGTTTAACACTACATAAACAAAATAAGTAAGGTATATTAGGTCACAGAGGAAGTTACTCTTTAAAAGTAAGTTGCAGGTGAGTTAAGTTTAGAGAAGATTAGTTTGGATTTCACCCACTTAACTATGCATTATCCACAGACAAACCTAAAGAACATAGTTGGGCCTGCCAAATGCATTGTTAAACCTTAGAAGATTGACTATGCATTACTAGGTTTGGTCTATTATAATGCATAATTCAGTCGATGAGATGAAATGTTCATCTCACCTCAACTAAGCTGCAACCTAACATTTAGTAAACACCTCCCAAAATCTCACCTCAGAAGAGAGTTGGTTAAATTTACCTACTGTATAAACTTAGATTGCTTGTTATAGAAAGCTATTCCACTGCTTGCTCAGCATGCCCTCCTTTAATAAGAAAAAGCTCTTAGTGCAGTAAGTAGAAGTGTTTCTTTGTTAGATTCTATAATGGATCTGCGACTATAAGATTTTTTTTTACATATTGTTCTCTGGGGACTTTTTTTGTATGAATATAATGTAAAATACATAAATACTGCCTGGGTGGAAGCTTTATATGCTTTGGCCGCATAAACCAACATGTGAGGAGAAGGTGGGTGAACTCAGGTCAATAACAAACCATCTAAGAAACATGTAGCAAACTTACTATGGGGTAAAAAAAAAAAAAAGGGACTATAACATCTCAAAAACTTGTTGGAAAATAATAAAAACTCCAAGTAGAAACAATTTCTAGATCTAAATTTTATGGGCTAAAAACGAATGTGTAAAGATCCACTTTGAAGAGGGACTAAACGCTCTATACAATCTTTTAATCACCCAGAAGAAAGCTTCTCTGTGAACTTTTGAATGACTTTTGAATGATGTTTCTTTGCTGCTATGGAGCATTGTTCACTAGTAATTTAGATTTCTTGTGGAAATCAAACGCTGACTTTCTGGCTGTATGTAGAGTAGATTGTTCTCTACAACCCAGCAGTTCTGATTGGTGTGTGATGTCTATGACGTCATCCACACCTCAGGCCAAAGAGGAGATGATCACAGAGAGTGACTGTCATCAGCCCATCTCTCGCTGTTCTCTGTGACATGGAAGCCCCATTGTCTTTGCTTTTGCAATTAGTGCCCCCTATAGACTTTTCATGATACAAACGGGGTCTTTTGCCTCATTAAAATACTTTTTGGGGTTTCCTCACTGTTTTAACATGATTTAGTCAGCTGGATTACACATAATTAATATATAGGCAATTAAAAAGTTTTTAAATATTTGTATGAATTTAATCTACTCGTTCAAAACATTCTGTCCATTAGCCTTTTTATTTATGATAGATTCCCTCCTGTTAATTATGTATTAAAACAAAGAGCAATACATATAAATACAATTCCTCAAGCATCAAGCTCAATCTAGTATTCAGAAAGAGCTAATTCATATAGAAGTTATTGCGCGAATAATTAAATAGATTAGGTAACCATGTGCGAAGTGTTACACAGGCTATTACAAAAAGCACCCTAGAAAAACAATGGGGGCTGTTTATAATGTAAATATATCAATTTGAAATAAATGGTGCCATTCTAACACATTTATTATATCATTTATAAATGTTAGTTTTTGGAAGAGGTTCTAAAATAGTGCAGTCACCATGGCCACCAACAAAATCATGTTCATGCCTATTGCTCCACTTTAAGAACGTTACTCTAGAATGCACTATGACTAACAGCTATAATGTCTACCCATAAGTATAAAATGGTCGCCAACAGAAATTTAAATGAATATACCTGTAAAATAGAAAAGTACTCCAATATAGTTTGAAAATGTAATCTCGGGAGATGTCAAATTACTACCATCCCATTGGTAATGTCAGAGTTTAGTCAAAGTTAGCCTAAATGTTTGCATTACCTTTTGGCCAAAATGAGACAAAAAAAAAACAATTTTGTGCCTTTCTCAACCTTATATAAATTAAGTAATTCAGGCATCCTTATACACAATGCATAGATTTGGGAGCAAATATATATGCATATAGTTAGACACAGCACCACTGTTTATACACAACCCCAAATGTTTTAATATCTTATCAATAAATTTGTCACATCATTTCTTCACTGCCTGCTAGTCTCTAGAGCAGGGGTCCTCAAACTTTTTAAACAGGGGGCCAGTTCACTGTCCCTCAGACCGTTGGAGGGCCGGACTATAGTAAAAACAAAAACTATGAACAAATTCCTATGCACACTGCATATATCTTATTTTGAGGTGAAGAAACAAAACGGGAACAAATACAATATTTAAAATGAAGTAAAGTTAAATCAACAAACTTACCAGTATTTCAATGGGAATAGTGTGCCAGTCAGATGCCCAGGGATATTATGCCAGTCAGAGTCCAGTAATATTATGCCATTCAGAGCCCAGTAATATTATGCCAGTCAGAGCACAGTAATATTGTGCCAGTCAGATGCCCAGGAATATTATGCCAGTCAGATGCCCAGGAATATTATGCCAGTCAGATGCCCAGGAATATTATGCCAGTCAGAGCCCAGGAATATTATGCCAGTCAGATGCCCAGGAATATTATGCCAGTCAGATGCCCAGGAATAGTGTGCCAGTCAGATGCCCAGGAATAGTGTGCCAGTCAGATGCCTAGGAATATTATGCCATTCAGATGCCCAGGAATAGAGTGCCAGTAAGAGCCCAGGAATAGTGTGCCAGTCAGATGCCCAGGAATATTATGCCAGTCAGATGCTCAGGAATAGTGTGCCTGTCAGATGCCCAGGAATATTATGCCATTCAGATGCCCAGGAATATTATGCCATTCAGATGCCCAGGAATAGTGTGCCAGTCAGATGCCCAGGAATAGTGTGCCTGTCAGATGCCCAGGAATATTATGCCATTCAGATGCCCAGGAATAGTGTGCCAGTCAGATGCCCAGGAATATTATGCCAGTCAGATGCTCAGGAATAGTGTGCCTGTCAGATGCCCAGGAATATTATGCCATTCAGATGCCCAGGAATATTATGCCATTCAGATGCCCAGGTATAGTGTGCCAGTCAGATGCCAAGGAATATTATGCCATTCAGATGCCCAGGAATAGTGTGCCAGTCAGAGCCCAGGAATATTATGCCATTCAGATGCCCAGGAATAGAGTGCCAGTAAGAGCCCAGGAATATTATGCCTGTCAGATGCCCAGGAATATTATGCCATTCATATGTCCAGGAATATTATGCCATTCAGATGCCCAGGAATAGTGTGCCAGTCAGATGCCCAGTAATAGTATGCCAGTCAGATGACCAGGAATATTATGCCAGTAAGAGCCCAGGAATATTATGCCAGTCAGATGCCCAGGAATAGAGTGCCAGTAAGAGCCCAGTAATATTATGCCAGTCAGATGCCCAGGATTATTATGCCAGTCACAGCCCAAGAAAATTATGCCAGTCAGATGCCCAGGAATAGTAGAGTGCTCGTTATACCTCCCTCCTCCCCCTCCTTCCCCATCACTTACCTCCAGCTGCTGTGTCCCCGGGCCGGACGTCTCGCGCAGTGTTCCCTCCTCCCTGCACGGAGGAGGGAAACAGTTACCGGGTCCGGATGTGACGAAACGTCACATCCGGTCGCGGTGATTTATTTTTTTTTCCGTTTTCCTGCAGCCGCATCTTCTGCGGCTGCAAGGAAAAAAAAAAAAAAAGGTAATCAGCGGGGAGCGGGGGGTGCCGGACAAATGTGCTCGGCGGGCCGCATGTGGCCCGCGGGCCGTAGTTTGAGGACCCCTGCTCTAGAAACACTAAAATTGATTTTGCTGACTGAAATGTCTTCTGTTGCTTCCAGATATAGATATGAAATAGGCTGTTTTAGAAACACAAGAGAAGGTTTTTTCTTTTGAGCAATAAAAGATCAGAGAGAACGTTAAGCTTATAGGATACTTTATAGGAACAATTTAGGGTTCTGTTTACAAGTGTTCAATTCCACTGGGCCACTTCATGTTGATGCACAACCTGTTGAATAAGCAGTTAACATGTGTAAACTGAGCCATATGTCAGTCCAACAACATGACTACTAGTTCAGAATCAGCAGAACCACATGATTTGCCAGCACATCCCACTCACAATATTTAAAAGAGAAAAACAAGATTTGATCAAAATAGAAACAGAAAGTGACAACAAGAATGATCTACTCCCCAGTTCTTAAACATCACATGTATCTAATTTTTTGTTCCTCAGGACAGCTCTATGTATTTCCCAAGCATTCTTTAATTATTTAGCCTTAACTACATAACCTAGAATGCAAATTTAGCTACAGTTTATATACAGTATTACTTTTTTCACATTAACCCAGAGGTGTTTATTCACAAACACTTGAGTTAAAGTGAGGTGCAGGTGACATGAGGATAGATACATATTTAATCTAAAAGATATAACTACCGTATTTATCGGCGTATAACACGCGCCGGCGTATAACACGCACCTAATTTTAAGAAGGAAATTTCAGGGAAAAAAACTTAAGAACTTAAATTAAGAACTTTGAAGCCCAATATGCAATTTAATATGCCAGGATATTGCCCCCAATATGCCATTTAATATGCAGGATATTGCCCCCAATATGCCATTTAATATGCAGGATATTGCCCCCAATATGCCATTTAATATGCAGGATATTGCCCCCAATATGCCATTTTAATATGCAGGATATTGCCCCTAATATGCCATTTATTGCCCCCAATATGCCATTTAATATGCAGGATATTGCCCCTAATATGCCATTTTAATATGCCAGATATTGCCCCCAATATGCCATTTAATATGCAGGATATTGCCCCTAATATGCCATTTTAATATGCCAGATATTGCCCCCAATATGCCATTTAATATGCAGGATATTGCCCACAATATGCCATTTAATATGCAGGATATTGCCCCCAATATGCCATTTAATATGCAGGATATTGCCCCTAATATGCCATTTTAATATGCCAGATATTGCCCCCAATATGCCATTTAATATGCAGGATATTGCCCCCAATATGCCATTTAATATGCAGGATATTGCCCCCAATATGCCATTTAATATGCAGGATATTGCCCCCAATATGCCATTTTAATATGCCAGATATTGCCCCAATATGCCATTTACTATGCAGGATATTGCCCCCAATATGCCAGGATATTGCCCCTAAGTATGCTCATTATGCCACCCTCCTCCCCCCCCTTCCCCAGACCCCAGTACTTACCTCGTTCCTGCTCTGTGCCCCGGTGCTCTGAAGCTGCGTGGCTTAGAGGGAAGCGTTGTGAGCTTCCCTTCAGCCGCGCGGTCAATAAAGTTTGTTTTAAAAAAAAACAGACTTTATTGACCGCGCGACCGGAGGGAAGCTCACAACGCTTCCCTCACAGCCACGCAGCTTCAGAGCACCGGGGGACAGAGCAGGAACGAGGTAAGTTTCAGATTTTTTTTTTTTCGGCGTATAACACGCACACACCATTTTCTCCCTATTTTCAGGGAGAAAAAGTGCGTGTTATACGCCGATAAATACGGTATACAATGCTCTGGGGAAAACCGTGGCAAATTGATCCTACAAGACATGGCCCTGCATAATGCATTCTTTAAAATAAAAAAGTTTTAAATAATTTCACTGCCATGGCAAGCTAAGCTCTTTTTATTTAAAGTAAATGTAACTTTATTCAGTCCTTTAAAGAGTTTTATGGTTTCTACGATACTGAATATTTCATTATGCAATTCAACTTTATGCACAGTTTAAATTATTGTAATCTGATTTGATAAATTAATTATTTTAAAATATATTTACTGCTTGCACTCTAGTCAATTAAAGACATTGAATTGTTATCTGGTCAATTGCTGAAAAAATTAGTTTTATTATTAAAACGCAGATGTATACATACAACTAGGTCCCCTCTGCTGATCCCATGCAAAATCTAAACATGCATAATCCATGCATGCATAATCCAACTGATATAACTAGGTACCCTCTGCTCATGCCATGCAAAATCCAAACATGCAAAATCCAACTGATCCAACTAGGTCCCCTCTGCTGATCCTATGCAAAAACCATGATCTCTGTCAGTGCTAGCAGAGAGAGATCCCCAGAAACATCAGTCCTCAACAAGACTAGAAAGGTGAGGCCCCGCTCTGACACTGTCAGCGCCAACCAGCCTCCAGAACTGTTGTTATTAAGATACACGTCTGGTTTTCTTGGAAGACACAGGACATGTTATTTTACCCTTTTTTTCGTTACATATGATTATGTAAACCAGGGGTTGACAACCTTTTCTGGTTCACTGGCCAGAATCAAAGTATGGGATGTGATGGCTGGCCACATTACGTCAGGGGCGGAGCTTGGGAGGTCAAATGTCAGCTCTACTGCACATGCGTGGTAGCGCTGTGACTCAAACGGGCAGCGCTACTCACATGTACACAAGTCTGCTCATGTGGAATATTGTGGTGCTGAATCCCACTATCATTGCAGTAAATGTTAAACTGTTAATGCAAATTTAATATGAAGGCAGTTTGGCATTTGCACTTCTATAGTGCTGTGAATATAATATGTAAAATGAATCAATGCTGTCTAAAGGGTCACTACAGGCAGTTAGTGGCCGTTTCCTAAAGGCAAATCAAATATAGATTGCAGACTTTTTAAATTTGGGAATATTTCCCAAAAATGTACAAAATGTGAGTAAAACACACATACTGTACATGGTAATGTGCTGCTGACTTTGCTGCTACTCTGAAAACAGTCATTAATAATATACTGATACCAAACATGTCATTAATGTAGAGCTTACATTATTTATAATAATATTGCTGGAGTTTTCTGCCAGCCGGGTAGAAGAGAAGCAACTTTCTCGTACCATTACTCTTTAGCAATGTATGAGTACATGGCTGGCAATGTGTGAGCACAAGAGAAATGGAAGAGAATATAGAAATTGAGTTGTATCTGTGATGATGCCATCAAGGGCAAAGTCCATAAATCTACTCTGTTGCAGAAAATGATGAGTGATTTATGGACTCTACACAGCTGTTTTGTTTCTTTTAACACATCAACTTCTAATGACCCTTGTAAGCTGCTGCAGACACAGTAAGTGTTATATGGTCTGACCTTCTCCACCCCACTCCTTTAAATAAAAGGACAGAGAGACATCCCAAAATAAGTAAAAATAAAATAAAAACACCATTGTGTTTATGTCTGGGCATAGAAGTTTACTTTCTGAGTTTAAACAGTGTCAAAACAATATGTTCCATAATGATTTAAACCAGATTTTATAATCACTTCATTCCATGGTACACATTCTGAAGTGTTAATAAAATCAAATTATTATTATTTATTTGTTAAGCCCTATCATGCTATTAAAAGCTGGACAAACAATGAAAAAAAGTATGACGTATTTGAATTATATAGAATGGGTGTTGAGAACTATTTGTAGACTTTTGGAGCAAATCAGACCAATTCTGGAGCCAGGGAAATTATAAACAACCAAAATGACTCAACGCTCCTAGGATATGTCAAGCCATGATATGCGAATTCGAATATAATCTAAGCACTGCAGGGTCTTGGTACTGAAGATATAAGGGTAGCAAAGTCCTTTATAAAGATCTCACCAGTTTCTTACAAAAATAAATGTCCTTCAATTCTCAAACTGCCTAAATAATCGACCTATGTTTTTAAAAAAAGGTACCTTAATTATATTTATACATTACATAAATCATGAAATAGCATATTATTATAACACATTTAGAAATTGTCATTGAAGAACTCAAGGTCAACCTAAAGGATTAATAGGTCATGCAGGGAAAAATACTAGACCAAAATCAGTTTTTTAGGTGCAAAAAGCATGAGGTTGCTTGCTTTATTAAGTGTGCAGTGAGCCAGCGTAACTATGAAATGTGTCATTGGTCATGATGACATCATGAGAAACTGCACGGCCAGCTCCTAGGTTTGCCAACCTCTATATTGTTGTTTCTATCTCAGGTGGGAGAAGAAGTAATTTGTTTGTAAAATATAGTACTTTCAAACAAAACACTTTTTTTTTTTTAAATATACCATAATAGCAGAATTATGGCCCATTGTCCAAACAGTCAGTTCTATGGACTGAACATGACTATGAATCTAATGGACTTCCTTAGAGTTCTTTCACAGTCCACACTGTTAATATAGTAATACAGTAAAAAATTAAAAAAAAGAACAGCTCTGTAAACGATAGTGATATGGTGTATAGAGAAAACCCAACAGTAGATAGTAAAACCAAGACAATATGAGCATTCACAAGCTCCATATGTCAATTATAAAATACTTACATTTGTACAATCAATTAAAGTCTATAACACTAGTTTAACCAGGCCAAAACTAATTCCCGCTATGTAGATAATCTTCTTTAACATTGTTAATTTACAGAAGTCTAATGTCTATTGTGCCAGTGATTAAGGGGCCTTTCCAAAACCCTGTGACCATACACTCAATAACATTTTCTATATGTTGCTAAAGGTTAGTGTAGTAGAAGTCTGTTGCAATTTGATGCTATTCAAAAGTCACCATTAAAAACAGGCAAGAACAGCTGGATCAGGCAAAGTGCATATAGCAGATAAATACAGGCATTTCAGACATTTTTTTTTTTCAAAGACATAGCTATTAGATTTTTAGTAGAGCAGGGCTTGACAAATTTAATTAGATTTTAGGAGCCAGCAAAAAAATTGAGTGAGCCAGACAATCACGCAAGCATCCGCACAATCCATAAACACACGCCAACTTTACATATACACATATAAACAAACACCTCACACATCCTTCTACTTTACATATAAACAGGGGCGTCACTAGGGTTGGTGTCACCCGGTGCGCAAACTTTTGGTGTGACCCCCCTGGATTTCCTCCAATACATGGCCAAACAGATTCCTTAGTAATGCCAGTTATATGGCCTATTAACTATGCCACACACAGGAGTCCCATAACTGTGTCACACACAGGAGCCCCATAACTATGCCACACACAGGAGCCCCATAAATGATGCCACACCAGAGCCCCATAAATTATGCAACATCAGAGCCCCATAAATTATGCAACACCAGAGCCCCATACATTATGCCACACCAGAGCCCCACTATTTATGCCTCACCTCTGCCCAATCTTAATTATGCCACACACACAGGTGCCCCATAATTATGCCACACACACACAGGTACCCCATAATTATGCCACACACACACAGGTGCCCCATAATTATGCCACACACACACAGGTGCCCCATAATTATGCCACACAAAAGAGTCCCTTAATTACGCCACACATGGGGCCCAATAAATTTGCCACACACAAGCGCCCAATAATTATGCACACATGAGACCGCCATTAAATTTTAAAACACACAGGAGCCCCACGAGGTGACAATTGTACAATTATAGATACCAGTAATATTGTGACATTCAGATACCAGTAATATTGTGCCACTCAGAGCCCAGTAATATTGCGCCAGTCAGATACCAGTAATATTGTGCCATTCAGAGCCCAGTAATATTGTGCCAGTCAGATACCAGAAATATTGTGCCAGTCAGATACCAGAAATATTGTGCCATTCAGATACCAGTAATATTGTGCCAGATGCCAGTAATATTATGCCAGTCAAGGCCCAGTAATAGTGTGCCAGTCAGAGCCCAGTAATAGTGTGCCATTAAAGTGCTCATTTTAAACCACCATCCTGCCCCCCCCATTCCCTATCACTTACTGAATGGCTGCTCCATGTCCCCCGACGGACACCTCCTGCACGGAGGAGGGAAACACAGTCACCGGATGTGACGTAACGTCACATCCGGTCGCTGTGATTTTTGTTTTCTTTTTTCCAGCGGATGCGGCTGTCAGGGGGAAAAATAGTTAGGCAGCGCGGTGCGGGGGGTGCCGGCAGCACGGGTGTCACCCCCGCTGGAGGTGTCACACGGTGCAGTCCGCCCGCCCCCGCCCCCCCCCCCTCGGGACGCCACTGCATATAAACATATAAACAAACACTTCACACACACCTACTTTACATATACCCATATATACAAACACCTCACACACCCTTCTACTTTACATATATACATACATATATACAAACACCTCACACACCCTTCTACTTTACATATATACATACATATATACAAACACCTCACACACACACACCTACTTTACATTTACCCATATTTACAAACACCTCACACACCCTTCTACTTTACATATACACATATATACAAACACCTCACACACACCTACTTTACATATACACATATATACAAACCCCTCACACACACCTACTTTACATATACACATATATTCAAACACACACCCACCTCACACAGTCTTTTCTTATTTTCTTCTTAACATGTCCCCCATCCCTGCTGCTTTACCTCATTGCAGGGGAGGGGGACATTCGTGTTGCAGCCGATCTGCCTGCTGAGTGCCAGGATGTCACGTGACGACACCCGGCACTCAGACAGGCATTGCGCGAGGCGGCGGAGCTTGCAGTCTGTGCGGATGGCACAGACTTTACCCCCTCGCGCTCCGCAAAAATAAAAATAAAAAAATCAGATGGCAGCGGCGAGGGGACCATGAGGCTGACGGCACCCAGTCATCTAATTGACCTGGCGCCTGGGGTTTGTCCAGCCCTGTAGTAGAGGATATTTTCTAAAAAAAATAAATATATATATATGTTACCAAAAAAAAAAAACCCCCACTGTACATAAAAAGTGGCAAACTAGCATCTATTCTATAACTCACTTAATCCAGCATATTTTTGTGGATGCAAACATCTGGATGTGATGGAAAATGTATTTACGTGCAAGCTCTAAGTATCTTGATAGCAGTAATCCTGTGCATTTAAGAAGAATGTTTAGATATGGCATCTATGTAAAGTGGACGCCATGCATTGATTGCAAGGAGTTAACAATTTATAGAGCTAATGAAATGGTTAGGGCAAATAGTCAATGAGTTAGCATAGGAATAGTGATTAGCTCCAGCAAAATCCATTTTAAAACTGTAGCCAATGCACAATATCATTCTAAAATGTATATATTATGCGTTTTAGCCAAATATAACTGCTAATGTATACAAGATATGTACATATTGTCTCTGCAAGGTTGCAATTTTCAAACTGTTCTGCAAGAGTAGGTATCCACATTGCCTTCCTAATAATGGGGACAGGCCTATTTCTGCCTCTACTTCATGAAACATCATCAAATGTTTTAGATATTTCACCCTCTAATTAGGACTGCCTCAGTGAATCTTTGAGTCAAACAGTAACTCAGAGCTCAGTGATAATTAGTGATGCCACTGCCTCTATATTTAAACAGAAATGAAACCACTAAAACTACAGAAAAGTGTTGGATATGCCACAGTTCTCCAACAATACTGATGATGGGATTTGCAGTTTAGCTGGAAAGTTGTAAGGTTGTCAAACTCTGCTCTACCAAGATTTATTAAGGGGAACTATGGTGATCAGGAATGTAAAATGCACAACATGGTACAGGGGTGGATTAATTTCCAAAAAACAGCGGGTGGAGTACAACTATATTCTTAACCCGCGAATGTAATGTGTGTGCTTTAAAAGTGAAAGAATTTATAGACAAAGTGAGTGGTAGTGCTAGCAGACGCTGTGCAACAGCTGCTCTGCAGACACACGGCTGGTGGTCAGATGTCATTACTGGGAGCCTGGCAGTCTCCTCCCAGACTATCCAGTAACAACACATTAACAAGGCCTGTGAAAATCATATTATTCCGCTCAGTAATACTGCTACAAAGAACATAATACTATGGATTGTATAAACATATACACCTTACATATGATCTCCTTATAGATCCCCTCATAGTCTACTCATAGTCACACAGTGGGGGGGGGGGGGGGGGGGGTGTATCTAAATAAATAAGCACTTGGGTCCCCAGTATACCTGTAGTACTTTTTACCTCTAATTCACATGTGTGGGGCTTTAACAACTGAGCTGGAGTTGCATCAGTCACTTATGAATAAATGGATCATGTGCCTAATCGAGTAATAGGAAAAGTGTCTATACAAGGACAGCAGTGTGTGTGGCAAAGTATGTGATGGTCCACAAAACATAAACTTTTATGTCCTGTGTCTAAATGAGCGGTGGAAGTGATGAATGATCGCTTCCTCCTTTCAGTTAGTGTTGATGTAATGCCTCGATATCCAGGCATTTGGCAACACCAAAATCGGACCTCCAGCGGCAATGGGATCACTCTCCAGAGTGATCACCTTTGCTATATTTAAAGGCAGCATGTCTTTCTAATTTGGTGCTGCCCTGTTGTAGGCAATAGCTTCGGAAGCTATCAGTGATCATTTATGTTGCTCTTGGGATGATCCCTTAAGGACAGAGAACAGCCTCTGTCCTTAAGGGATTAAATTACCTGTCACAAAGCCCAGTAAATGTCTATGATGAACAGTCCTGGTGCCTAGTCCTGGCCTAGTTCCCTGACCTAACAACATATCTCATAAGGTAATAAGAAGTCTAAGTCTCCCACTGACAAAAAAAAAATAAAACAAAAACAGGAGATGCTAGATTCTTACATAAACACAAAATTGAGTTCATGCGTGCAACAGCTCTTGACACAAACTGGAATCTATTCACTAAAGGTGCACTGACATGTACAATTAATGCATCATTTTTGGCATTCACTTATTGTTTTCACGTTTAGGGAACAGACCCCACAAGACATTATTCCAATAAAGCCTTTTCAGTGCACACCTGTCAGTTGTATTTGTTCAAATTCTAGACATACAGGTGCAAATTCATTCTAACAGTATAATCATTGTATGAAAGAAAAAAAAGAACTATAGACTTGCTTTTTTAAGACACAGAAGTAACAAAAAAGTAACAAAGGTAAGCATACGTCATTTATGGAGTGGTACAGCTAACAGGAAATCATTCCACTGTTTAATATCAGTATAGCATCACTGAACATGTCTAAAAATTCCAGAAAAGTGAGCAAACCTGTTTTTGACACAGAAATCTCCATTCTGCAGTGCTGGTAGGGATTCTAAGTAGACATATGCAAAAAAAAAAAAAGGTCCACAATGATTGCCTTTTTGATCCAATATCCACGTTATCCACGCACAAGACAGCCTGTCAGACATTGCCGATATAAAGGTGCAGTGCCAGAAAACCCATGCATGGACAGCCATTTTGTTCTTTATAGAACACAACATCAGTTTCAGCTGAGGAAACAGGAACACCCCAGGGATATGGAATGCCTATAGCACAACTGCACAACGCCAGGATATGGGGTAACAGACGCTGGGCAGTTTTTTTTACATTTAGTCTTGCTGCGGGCAAGCAGCGGGGTTATTCCCTTTGTAACCGCTAACCGAGGCGCTTCAGCCATATCTGCTGAGGCTGTTTATAGCTGTCAAATCAAGTGTATGCTAAGTGAGACTAAGGACAGTAGTTGCAGTCTGCCCATTGACCCCCAAGCACCCCCAGCCACAGACTTTTTAAATAAAAATATATTTATATATATTTTTTTCCATTGTAATCTTAAGCCTAGGGTAAGTGTTCATCATAACCCATAAGGCTATGGTTAGTAGTAACCTTAACCATAGGATTAGATTTAAAAACATAAAAAATAATAAAAAATATGTTATAAAAATAAATACAGGGACGAAATTCAGGGATTCTAAAAGCACATCATGCAGCACTGAAACCAAGGTGTGTACTGATTGGTGATTGTCAGATAGGCTAAGCTGGTGACACTGAAAGATAGACGGACAAGGATAATAAGGTGTTTGATCAGAAGCCCTGATAATAAAACCCTGGCAATCAAATGATATCTTTATTCATTATTCTACTACATTATTTTTGCATTGACTGTTTCTTTAACAATTTATTTGAAGTAAAGAAAAATGCCCTGCTCAGCCCTCTGCTACTGCAAAGTTTAAAACAGCTCTTTGTAATGTATTTCATTAAAATAATACACAAACAAGTAATACAAAGCACAAATCAATACTGCAGTAGCTAGGGTGATCAGATCAAACCAAGGACAATGAATTTAATGTAGCTGTAGAGTACAAATTTTCCTTATGTGTCCCGATCTGTCACTAAACAACAAAATAACAATAATTCACTGATTATTATAAGTTTGATATACATTTAATGAAAGCTCTAACTATTTCTGGCTGGGAACCTTTACTGGAAGACCTTTTGCAAACCAGGTGTAATGTTTACTGTTAATATGAAGTATAATATTTGACAAGCTGAGGAACAGAAGAAAAAAACAACAAGCATAAATAAAAAGTACTGCTTTGAACATATTCTTAACAGCATGGTTAAATGTGGAGCTAGAAGAAAAGGTCACCGTGCAGATCGATCTAGTCTGCTATTCTCAGAGCCATAGTTTGTAACCATTCCAAGGAGACACTGAATCAGTCTGTCTTCATGGGAACCGTCCATACAAGTACTGGTAATTACTAATACATGCAGCCCATGAAGTTTCCATCACACAAATCACTGATGTCCAACCGGCAGCCCATGGGGCAGATGTGGCTGGTTTTATGCAGGCCCTATTTTGTATTGTATTGTATACTACATGAAATTAATAACGTTTGTCATCTATTACCCCAAGCTATGCTTCTGAATGTGGCACCCAATTTTTATGGAGTTACTGATGAATCCTTAAATGTCATAATTTAGTTGGCGCAGACCTTGAAAAACATTTGTAGGCCACACCCTTGTGTATCTCAGGCCTCAACACTAAATTGTTTACCACATGTTCTTCTCTTGATATGCGTGATATGAAACACACCTCCCCAATCATTACATCTGCCCATTTTACAGCCATTTTTCAACCACATTTCTGAGGAATACCCATACTAGGGAGATTCATCAGAAAAGTCTACCTGACCATAACCTAAATTTAACCTTCACACTGGCACACATCTCAAGCTGATGGCTGGAGAAAGATTGTGATATGCCGGTTGTTTAAGGAGCCCTTATCATCAATTAGAAACATGCAACCTGTAATCGTAGACAAGAGATAATGTAAGCCAGATGCCGTACAGGGGCCAAAGATACAGTACAGAATTATGTGCTAAAGATTGAAATACAAAATACTATTCAAAGAATTGGGAACCTATGTATCCTGGCATAAAAAACACTAGGAGTACTAAGTCAAACTACTGATCAATCACCAAGAAATGTGTGTTTTGGGTGGTAAACACATTTATAATGGGGATTGTATAAAGTTTCTGTCAAACGAGTTTAGCTATGTAGACATACTGGGTCTCCAAAAGAGGTTGAAGAAGGATGTTAACCATGGTGGGAAGGTAAGGACGGTCATCTGCAAAGGAACAAGGCAATGTGACCGTAGGCTTCCTAATGGTCCTGTGTAACACCACGTGCAAGTCTCACTGGCTTTGGTGTGCTCTGGTTCCCTGTCATTTCCACATGGTTTTGACATTACAATTAAGTCACCTGCCTTCCATGGCTGAGGAGGGCACTGAACTCTTTCTGTCTCAGTCATATTGTCATATTTTATCTCAAGTATCATATATTCACTGTACCTATAGAGGTACACACTATACATTAGAAAAGCAAGTCAATGATTATCAATGTTATGGATAGTGATAAAGACTACCGACAATTAAAAGACATAATTTATCATATCAAAGCACTTGTTTTAACACTTACACACATATCTTAAATTAAACAGTTTTTTTGTATTTTCTCTTGCATCACACTGAAAACCAGTATATTCACGTTCAATTATCTCACATTTAATTAAACTTATAGAATATATTCATATATAATTATTAAAACTGCAAAATGAAGGGGAAATGTATATTTTAGATTGACTGTCTCTTTAAGCTGAAAACAATAGTTTTCCTGCTGCACATTGTAATCTTCTTGCTAAAACCACATAATGGTTCCAGCATATAAAAAATGTAAGACAATCTGACGTTAGACTGTTGATGTCTGTCATGCGAGTATCGACAAGACAGACCAGTTGGTACCTTCACTAAACCTGCATTGTTTCATTGTAATGCATATACTTTTCCTTCACATTAGGTGTCACTGTTTCGAACTTTAGAAGGTCTTAAGTTCCTGGCATGTAAATAAAATATGGTCAATGTTTTAAAACAAAGGATTAGAAACCTGGTGTGAGTTAGATGCCATCCGTATGCTGTTTTGATAGTTCTTTGTAAAACAGACTTATGTCTACTTCAAAGCAGCCTTTGCGTAACAAAAATGAATTTGGAAATATAGCAGGCTTTCACAAACAGAGGCAGCTAATAACCTTCTGGCCAGTTTACTTTCATCATTAGATTGGTTAATCATCCACTGTCTGCTAGTCTCATTGTCTCAAGGTTGTTCAAACTTACTATATACTTAATTCATGGTAATATTTGACATAATTTTAATTACAGCAGCTTATCTTATGTTCACTGCAAACAAATAAATGTTATAGATAGCAAGTGCTGGAGAAGACAAGGGTAATTTGTCTCATATATTTCCTTAAGTAAAAAGAAAATGAAAATACTCAAGTGCAGTTTTCTGTGCTCTGTTCCCTAATAACCCCATCATGCAATTAAAGAGCTCTTAATACATTTTGGAGACAAAAAAACAAACCAGAATCAGTCTATTTTATATTATTATTTTAAAAGGGTTATTATTTTTCTGTGTGCTAGAACACTCATACAGGCACTTCATATGTACAACTGCAATAATCGCATTTCCCAAAAACACCTATTAATTGGTATGTCAACTGCTATAAGCATGAATCCACATGCGTATCAATGGAACTGTAGTCCACATTAGCTTGATTGACAGATATGTAATATAACCAAAGTAAATGTTGAAGTCTGTGTTAGTATGAGTGTGATTCTGTACATGTGTCGAGTAGCAGACTGTGCTAGTCAGATTGTATCTCATAACACCAGTTTTTACTCTCTCTTCCTGGGTGAATGTGCATCACTGTTATTTGTCACAGTCTATCTGTGACTGTGAACAGATCAACTGAAAATCGAAAAAAGCAAGGCTATTTTTAATATTGAAATGAATGCCACTGTTACAGGCCAAGCCATTAAAGGACAACTGAAGTAATTGCTACAAATGTAGATATATTCAATATAAATGTTTTAATGAAAGAATATAAATTATCTTATGGAGTCATCTTTGTTCTGTATAGCTCTGTCAGGGGGTGGCCATGTTGCACAGAATCATGTTTCAGATTTTCCTTCATTATTTGGGACAAATGAAGGAAGTACTGAGACGTTTGACCCATAATTAAGCTTTATAATGTAATACAATATTGAAGAATTCATATGTCCAGGGGTTAACGTGTTTATACAGTAAATCTGAGTTTTAAAAATGCACACAATCACACAATGGTAAATATTCACTTGTAAAATATAGAAATGCTATGTATTTATTAATCTAATTATTTACTTTCTAGACAGTAGAAAAATTATAACGATCTATTGTAATTCAAGCTTCATATGTCAAAACAAAACAAGAGTAGGAGGCATTGGTGCACATAAATGTTTTTTTTTTTATATGTGTAGGTGGGTAAATCCTTCTCTTTATAGATTTGGATGGCTCACACCACAAACAGGCTAATATTTAAAGAAATGGCAAAAATTCTGATTCTCATAATTGTGATCTCTCTGTATTGTATCTCTTCTCCGGCTCCACTACTGCTGTTAGTGATCTATTTTTACAGTCTGGTGCACTGGTATTTTGGCTGGCATCCAGTTATATTTTAAGGGAGTCTACAGTTATCCGTTGGATTTCCCAGGTGCTTGTAACTTGCATTCTAGCTGCTTAGCAGATGGATAAGAAAACTAATAAAACATCCAGCTGTTAAAATGAAATAACCATACACTGCATGTAGTCACATGGCACCTCTACTCTTTTTACACAGGAATATTAGCTGGTCTGTTAATGAGAAAATGCTTGGAAGTCTGGTTCTAATACGGAAGAAAATTCCACTCTTCAGGGAAGCTTTGTTCTCTACTCTCTCCCTACTATAACAGCACACAATACAGAATCTTATTAAGCCTACCCATGTATTTTCATCCATCCAATGGTTAGGGGCCAGAATCTATTCAAAGTGAGAGTAAAACATTTACATATTTCATATCTGAACACAGATCTATCCAACTGCAAAGCATATCACTTAGCTAACTATAATCATTAAAGGGACTGTCTGGTACCCAAAAAGCATCTTCCAAATATTTATGCATGTTTATATATTAAATTACATGCATATGTTTATAATATAATACTTTCAGCTAGATGGAACTGTGAAATTACAGCAGTTTGCAAGAAGCCAGGGTTGCCCACTATAAGATACAATTTTTTTGCTGCAAGAACCAATGAGAATAATTTCATTCAAATGAATGGCATTTCATTTCTCTCTAATGATGCCATCAGACAATGTGTTGCACTGTTAAGAGATCCTACTGTATACAAAAGCAAGTCTATTACAGTCCACACAATGTATTCTAATCCAGCATCACAGGAAGTGACTAAATGAAACAAAACTTTATATGCTCAGTGTCTGTATAATCAGTAAACATGCAGAGTAATCACTTGGGGAGGGCTTGAGTCAAATATTTTAAATGTGATTTGTGCAGAATGTCTGCATCAAATCACACTGGGAAAAAGGCTTGTGCACTATACAAGCTGTAGTCTTCAATTTGTACCAAAGTGAGTTTGGGACTAGAGAAAAATCCTTCTTAATGGTGTATGATTTTATTCTAAACATATTTAGAATATTCATGTTTTGTTTTGCTATTGTATTGTATCATTTCCACTAGGTTAATTTGCTCAGTTAAGTACAAGTATCTTTCACAGATCAGAGTGGTAATTAAGATTAGAGAATACTAGCCAGCTACACAGAGTCACACTAACATAACTGGCACCACAAAAACTGAAATTGACCCCAACCACACCCCTCAAAACTAAGTATACTACAACATGTTAGTATTAGATGCTCTGAGAATTATGAATGATGGGTCAAAAGACACCCTTTGAGGCAACATTTTCTAGGCCCAGATTCTATTCTAAGACATTTATCATAGAATGAAGAGAGAGATTTTGGATCGATAGTAACTAAGGAAAAACACTGTCAGCAGCACCCAAAATGTGATGTCATCTGTATTCATTTTCACCAGCATTTTATAATAATTTATTAAACAATGGGAACCGATTTACCACATTTTTACCTGTTTTCTCCTTGTTTGCTGTTGACAGGAGGAGGTTGCAGTACTGTCTGGTTCCCTTCCATCTCCACAATGCACTTCGTATTCAGATCCATCTCTAAATCAAACAAGTGTTTTGCACATGGTTACATTTCCAAGCCCTCAGCACTGACAATGCAGCACTTCCCTTCACTGCCTGCAACCCATCTCCTTGCCAAGAAATTCCATTAGTCAATGAGGCAAGTTCATTAACCCCTATTACATATGATGGAAAGGAAAACACCGGTCTAGAACCAAGATGTCTATTCACTAGGACTGCAGCATAACAAGAAACACAAATATATGGTTTTCCTGCTATGGTATTTTAGTCCATTGGATTGTATCATGAAGGCCATGGATTGTGCAATGAATGGCATTGAAGACACTGGCATGGTTACGATCAGAGCGGTAAGTATTGTAAATCTATTTGAAACAAATAGGGTTAAAATCATACCATTTATTGGCTAACTGAGCGTTTGGTTGCAAGTTCCTAGTTACAAAACATAGTTAACAGTTAAAGCAAAGATAAGCTAAAGTAAATCTATATGGCAGTGAACAATATTGGTCAATCTTTGTATTCCAGATGTTGAGGATCACAATTCCCAGGAGCCTCCTGTGGGTAACCTAAAAGACTGCTGATCCTCATGAGAAGTGTCTTCCTTGGGAAGTGTCAAATGTTAGTGATCGCCAGTTTAAAAGCTTTGGAGTTTAGGTAAAGCATGGGTGTCCAGGATAACTATTTATTAAACATCACTCCTTTGGATGAAAACCAAGACCTGTGTCAAGTAACCATAAAACTTCAAAAGAAGTTCATCCTGCTGCTAACTCAAGATGGTTATGGGTTTGGGACTTGGTCCTACATAGTGTTTAATCTAAATATTCGGACCCCTGTCACCATTATCTATTTGACAGTACCTACTACGCCATTGGGCCAGTGATAGCTAAGATATTGGCACCTCAGTCTTTGTGGACTACATTTTCCATGATGCTCTGCTACATTTTATCAGAAATCAAATCCACAACAGCTGGAGTGCCAAAATCTGCCCATAACTGAACTATGTCATCAGCTCCCAGAGGGGGGCAGAGAAGCATCTTCTACTTCTCATTACTGATCAGCACTAAAGTTTTTGAAAGCGCATTTTCCAGGATAAAAGCAGTGAGTGCATTACCTCTCCGGTTCATGGGCCGGACCCTGACGGCCACTTTCACCTTGCTATCCGACATCTTTACATCCGAAAAGCTCCCAGGGAGGACAATCCGACAGTTCCCAGCCCTCCACCCACCAACCAGCCGCCTCGGGGCCAAAGGATCCGATTCAGATCAAGTGTTTCTTGAAATCCCCAAAGCGGTGCAGCAGATGCCTCTTGTTGAGTTGATGCAGCAGAGGAAGGGTAACTTCTGGAGTAAGAAAGCCCATCACGTTCTAAGAGGAGAACCAGCGGCCAGCGCTAGAGATTATGTCCTCTGCTGGGTCTTCCTATGGGCAGAGGGCACATCCCAGCCTCGCTCCTGTCGCCATTATCATTTCTCTACAGGCAGGAGTTGATCCTATTGCTAGGTCGCTGCTGCCAGGCCTGCCCCTCCCTCCTTCCTCCTCCTCCTTCTTCTTCTCACTACAGAGTGGTTCAGACTTACCAAGATTATCCATGCCACCTACAGGACACTATGCGCAGCAAGTTACTTCATACTATGCCACAATAGAAATTCCACTTTAATTTAGTCAACTGGGAACTTGAGATGGGCCAACTTCAAATTAATAAAAATAAAAGCAACCCATTAACACAGTGAGCACACATATTTTTTGTGTCGTAAAGGTTTGTGCTTGTAATTTTTCTCTCCTCAGGGTTGGCAAAGACAAGCAGATTTATTGACAGTTAATAAAGATGTATTAAAATGTGATAAGTCAGCAAAATAATTCTGTATTCGAGGAAATATAAAAGGGACTGGATCACTTAAACATTGCTTATATTGTGAATGTATAAAATAAAAAATATGCAAAATGTTCGATACCTTGTGTTAGCATAATTCCAAGATTCCACATTAGGAGAAAATGTGTTTTACAATTGTCTGTGAAGTCTCCTGCTTATGACATCTGCCTGTTCCTTGATATGCAAATTAAATTGTTTTCAATGGGAAATGTCACAAGTGATGTCATAAGCAGAAAACTCAACAGACACATTTAAAACACGTTTCTCATAATTTAATTTTAAGAGGCACAGCTAACCATTTGTTGTATTCATGCACACATGAAATAATATTCATAAATTGCAGTTATGCAGGTAAATTTAACCATCAGAAAAAAACGGTTTTTGGTGGCGCCGGCCCTGGTCACTGTGCATGTGTGCGCTACTGTCCCTGTGGGTATGTGTGCGCTACTGTCACTGTGTGTATGTGACTGTCACTGTGAAACTGTCACTGTGTGTGCGTGTGGCTGTCACTGTGTGCATGTTGGGGCCCCTCCTCTTTGTGGACCCGCCAACATCTATGGGCGGTATTTTTTTAGGAAAAGGTGGCCACCCTATTGGTAAGCTTTATCCTTCAATCCATGAACCAATTTAGTACCCCTTCTCTGAACTCTCTCCACAGTATTCTTCTGCAGATACGGTCTCCAGTACTACGTACAATACCCCAAGTAAGATCTCTCCTGTGTTCTGTACAATGGTACGAGCACTTCCTGCTTTCTACTGCTTATAACTCTTACATTTCCTGCTGATCTATTACATTTAACAATGTGGTTGGTGTGCTTTAGAAACCACCACCAGAAATCATCAAAAATTTATTGCCTGAAATATTTGTTGGTACGGTACTGATGATGTCTAAATCATAAATATAGGAAGGAAAAAAAGACAACATACAAATAAGTAAATACAAAAACATATATTTAAAAAGTGTCCCATGTTGGTAGATCCAGGAGATAAAGTGCAAAAAAAGCTGGAAACATCCCTGCACTTTACATATTTTATACTGTATCACACTATGTATGTTGTCTTTTTTTCCTTCCTATATATATATATTTTGAGACATCATCAGTACCGTACCAACAAATATTTCAGGCAATTCATTTTTGCTTATTTCTGGCTGGGGTTTTTAAAGCGCACTAACCACATCACTGCTTTGTGTATTCGTTATTTGTTTGTCTACCCACGTGTGAATACAGAGAACCACACAGGTTGGGTACAGCTTTAGAGGGTACAGGAGCTAGGAAATACCCTTTCGACAATGATCTATTACATTGTCTACCAACCTTTAAGTCCTAAATCCCTTTCGTCGGGTGTTGAGTTTAGGACTGTATCAAATATTCTATACTCATTTAACCTCTTCACAACAATGGACGCGTCTGACACGTCCTGCAGTGGAACGAGCGGTTTTCGCGATCTATGATGGTGCTGCTCTATTGCCCTGACAATAGACAGCACCGAAATGTAAGCTCTGAGGCACCCAGGATCGCTCCACAGAGCGATCGTGAGTACCATATTGCAGGAGCAGCATGCTCCTACAATATGGCTGTGCCCTCTTGTAGGTAGAGTTTCGGAAGTGAAAAAAAATTCACTTCCGATGCTCTGAATCTGTTGCTTGCAACATTGCAATGAAAGAAGAAAAAAAAAGACTTAATTAGCTAACATATAGGGTTAGGGTTAGAATAGTTGTTAGGGTTACAATTAAATTAGGTTTAGCATAAGGGATAGGGTTAAAATTAAATTAAAATTAGATTATATTAAGTATTATCATAAGGGTTAGAGTTGGGTTAAATTTAGGGTTCGGGTTGGGGTCAAAAGGTCAATATAGCAAAAAAACTAAAACGATATTATGTCAGAGGGGTCGCGGGCATGCAACAGCCTCTTCCGACCGGTGCCCGTCATCTCCCCGGGAATCCATGGCTCTGTTTTTCGTAACCTCGTGTGGGGGCAGAGCTGTGGGTCTTGGCCTGACACAGCACTATAAATGCCCCAAGCACCCTCAACATGGTGCTCAGTTATTATTCCCTGTCCCTTTGTGTGCAGTGAGTTCTTGAGCCGTACTATTCCTGGAGTTTACCCTTTGCCTGCTGTTGCCCTTTACCTTTGGACTGCCTACTGGATTTACCTTGTGCCTGCTGTGTGCCCTTTGACCTCAGATTGCTTACTGGATTTACCCTTTTCCTGCTGCCTGTCTGGGCTTCCATGGCTCAAACATCACAACCCAACACCCATTGACTGGCAAGTTTTTTCCTCCTCCTTCCGTGTTGCCCAATGTCTACCCAAATCTTCACCACCACCAGGACGACTCCTTCTTGTGGAGACACTGGAGGACATTCCTACTATTCATACCGTATACAGAGACTTTGCATGTGTCTTAAAAAAGAAAGGATCCGATAAATTACCTCCACACAGGAGTTATGATTGTCCCATCGACCACCTCCCTGGTGCTCCTATTCCATATGGGCATATTTATCCACTGTTTATACCAGAACTGCATGCACTTAAGCAATATATAGAGGACGCTTTAACACCTTTGCAGCAAAGGACGGGTCAGGCACGTCCTGCCGGGAACTCCGGTTTCGCTTTAACGGTGCTGGTCTCTTGCCTGGATGTCGAGGCAATAGCCAGCACCAAAATTTATTTTCTGGGGCCCCCACGATCGCCCCACGGGGCAGCATGCTCCGTCAATATGGCTATGCCCTCTGGCGGTCTGAGCTTCGGAAGTGAAAGTAACTTCACTTCCGTCGCTCTGAATATGCTACTTGACTGCCCCTAGTGGTAGTTAAGTAGCATAGCAATGGAAAAAATGTAAAATAAATATTTAATTAACTAAAAACTTGTTATATACCGTATTTGCTAGATTATAAGACGACCCTGATTATAAGACGACCCCCCAAACTTTGGATATTCCTTTAGGAAAAAAACTAAAAGCCTGAATATAAGACAACCCTATAGGAAAAAAGTTAAACTTGTATATATTCACATGTAAATTGTTTTTTTAATAAAAAAAAGATATAAAAAAATGTATTTCTAGTTTTTATTTCCTTTTATGTGCCAATTCTGCCTCTCTTTCCCTTGCCCCCAGCTTTGTCTCTCTCCCCCTCCCTTTGATTCCCCCCTCTCCTCTGTCTCTCCCCCCCCTTGTTTCTCTCTGCCCCCCCTCCCTCTGTCTCTGCCCCCCTCCCTCCCCCTGTCTCTGCCCCCCTCCCTCCCCCTGTCTCTGTCTTTGCCCCCTCCCTCCCCTGTCTCCCTTCCCACTCCCTCCCCCTCACCTGGAAGTCGATCCCAGGTGGCTAGTGGGGGCAGCCGGGGGATGTCTGCACGATACGTGCAGACATCCTCCATGCTGCCCAACACGGCACTCTATTATGACGGACAGCTGGTCCGTCATAATAGTCTGCCGTGTCGGGCAGCATGGAGGATGTCTGCACGTACCGTGCAGACATCCCCCAGCTGCCCGATTCTCCCTGGTGCCTAGTGGGGCACAGCTGCCGCCCGGCACGCTCGCCGAGACTTCTGTGACGAAAGCGGAAGTACCCGGCTTCTTCACAGAAGCCCCGGCGGTCGTGCCGGGCGGAAGCAGGGGAGTCTGCGCTCATCGCGCAGACTTCCCCTGCTGTGAGAGAGGGGGATCCAGGTCCCCTGCAGCTCTGCTGGGGACCTGGATCCATGTCTTATAATCTGACCTCAAGTTGAGGTCAGATTATAAGAAGACCTCGATTATAAGACGAGGGGTAGTTTTCAGAAAAAAAAAACGTCTAATAATCGAGCAAAGTAGTAGTAGATTAGCCTGTAGGGTTAAAATTAAATAATTTTTAGCGTAAGGGGTAGGGTTAAAATTAAATTAAAATATATTAAGGGATAGCATAAGGGTTAGAGTTGGGGTTAAATTTAGTGTTAAGGTTAAATTTCGGGTTGGGGGCAAAAGGTCAATATAGGAAAAAAACACTATTTTTGGTTTTAGCCCCAAAACTCGCAAACAAATACCGAAAAATATGGAAACATGCATATTTCTGAACTCGGGACAACATTTAGAAACTATTTAGATGGGGTCTCTTTTAATTATTGTATTTGTCTAAATTATATTTTAGGTCAAAGTTAGAAAAAGTGGTTTTTTTAAAAAGTTTCATCATATTTTATGATTTTTTTTGTAGTAAATTATAAGATATGATGAACATAATGGTATCTAATAAAAGCCCTTCTTATGACGATAAAAACAACATATCATTTGTGTGGGTACAGTATCTGAGAAAGAGGAAAATTGCAGCTAAACACAAACACCCCAGAAATGTCAAAACAGCCATTGTCACCAAGGGAAAGTCAAGGTGAAAATGTCTTGTCACTAAGGGGTTAAAGAAGGGCTTCATAAGGCCCTCTACTTCTCTTGCTGGTGCAGGTATTTTATTTGTGGGCAAGAAAGATGGTGGTTTGCATCCCTGTGTGCACCACTGGAAACAACGCCATTACCACTAAGAACCTGTAACCATTACCCTGATACCAGAACTACGTGATAGCCTCAGCACAGCCCATGTTTATACCAAAATTGATTTCCGAGGTGCTTACAACCTATTAAGAGTAAAGGAGTGCCTTTCAATACAGGTACGGCCATTATGAATATACTGTGATGGCTTTTGGGCTCTCCAATGCCCCGGACACCTTCAAACACTTTCTAAATTATGTGTTTCGAGATTACCTGGATCTATTTGTTGTTCTATACCTCAAGGATATTTTGTTTTTTTCTCCGTCTCTGGCTGAACATCGTATCCACATTCGTAAGGTGCTTACATGTCTTCGTGAGAACAACCTCTACACTAAACTCAAGAAGTGTACCTTTGAGACCTCTTCCGTGGAGTGGCTGGGATTCCTATTGACACCGTAAAGGCTTACAAATGGAGGACAAGAAGATCATTGCTATTACCCAATGGCCTTGTCCTAACAATAAGAGAGAGGTTCAATGCTTCTTAGGCTTCTCCAACTTCTACAGGATGTTTATACAAGATTTTTCCAAGGTTGTGTAGCCTCTCACATTCCTAACCAAGAAGGAGGTGAGATGCACAAAGAACATTCGACCATCTCAAAAAACTTTTTTACCACGCACCCATTTTGTTGTTTCCTGATCCTCAGCACCCTTTTATATTAGAGGTACATGGGAAGTTGGGGCCATTCTCTCACAGAGACCAATTAACCAAGAAAAAATGCCTCAAGTGGCTTTCTAAAAGACTTACAGACCCCGAAAGAAACTACGATGTAGGTGATAGAGATCTACTTGCCCTAAAACAAGCCCTTGAGAAATGGCGACACCTCCTGTAGGGGGCACTCCATCCTATTTTAGCGTATACTGACCATAGAAACCTGGAGTATCTATGTACAGCAAAAAGACTAAAACCCCATCAGGCCCATTGCGCTCTGTTGTTCAGCCGATTTGATCTACAGATCACATATCGTCCTGGTTCTAAAAATGGTAAGGCCGATGCCCTATCTCGTCTCCAGAAGAGAGATAGAGTACCCGAAACCATTTTTCAAAGCAGACACTTCATGCCCACAAATCGAGTACTGTGGGAGATGTTAAGAGCCTGCAATGTCTCTGCAAAAGAAAAAGAGACCAACCGAGAACTCACAATGGTCTTCTATATTTTGAAACAAAAGTGTATGTTCCTGTATCTGTACAACCTGAGGTCCTCTGCCTACATCACGCTACGTTACTTTCTGGCCATGGGGGTGTAAAGAAGACAGAGGAACTCATCAGGAGATATTGTTGGTGGCCTACCCTCCGAAAAGACATTACTGCTTATGAGTCTTTTTGTCATACTTGTGCTGTTACTAAAGAACCCAGACAATGTTGCTGGTAACCAAATAGTTATACACAGTCCAAATAGATCAGAGTAATCACTCAAAGCATGTTACAAACTCTTAACACTCTAGGTTTCATTAAAGCTACTTAAAAACACCTTTCTAAGATCCCAAAATTGTAGATATAGTCACATAAATGGCCATATGCTTAGCCCACCACAACGTCAAAGTACTCCAAGTTATTTATTTATATTATATATATATATAAATATATATATATATATAAAAATAAAGTTGTCCAATAAATTCATAGCTGACAACATAAATGAACAAAATACTATTAAGTACAATTAAAACATTATTAAAAGTATTCTTTAAAGCAAAAGGTCTTCTTTAAACAATGACACAAAAATAACTACACCCATATAAAAATTTCCTGTAATGAATGCTGGTTGCATGATCCTCTTATTGTAGTGACTCTATTGGAATAGGTGTGTTTCCCTTTAATCTTTAACAGGCGTGCTACTACATTTCTTTGGTATCCTGTGAAACACAAGCTTGTGAAGATGCAATAGAAGCTATTGTTCAGACAGAACTGGCAACTATCAATAAAGTACACCCATGCATCCATTAATGATATAACAGCTGTACCTATAATGCTATATGAATTTATAATCATAAAAGAAATAAGCTCATATGCATTACGATTTTCATTGTCTGGCAATAAATAATGCATTATTAAAGGAACAAATTAATTTTTTTGGACAATTAAACAAAAATATTTAACCAGTAGTTTTTTTTATCAGTTCTAGAATTATCAGATTAAACATAAGGAACAATGTAAATACATCCTTATTGCTCAAGAGCATTTAATAGAATGTCTCTACTTTTACAGTGGTTTAAAGTAGCAAGAAACAGTAAGTGAACCCTTTGGAATTGCCAGCATTTATTTATAAATGTGTCTTACAATATGGTCATGTTCATCTAAGTTACAATAATGAACAAAAACAATCTGGGGGCGTGGCCTGACCACTGACTGTGATGGCAGCCTAGATCCAGAGCTCCGTGTCAAAAAAGGCAAAAGCAGCGTTTACAACTACCTTTCCCAGCAATAATGGGCAGAAATAGAAGGACTATGAAGGGGCAAGAAATTGGGAATCAACCCTCGAGCTCCCCACCCGCGACTCTTCTGGAATACTTCCAAACCCCGAGAATATTAACGTCGCAGCAAGACCCGAGTGCAGGCCCGGACACAATGAGCGCAACGTCTTCCCCAGCTGATACTCTGCCACCCTCCCCGGAGACACGGGGGAGAGAAGTATCGCCAGACAACCCAAGTCAAGCCATCTTCCAATCTGGACCCACTAAAGAGGATTTCTCTCGACTGGTTACAGAGGTAAAAGAGGCAGTGAGAGATGAAGTCCGCATGGCTATAAAAGCGGAATTAGTAGGCCTCACAAAACACGTGACGCGACTGGACTCGGCCGTCTCGACCCTGTCAACAGAGGTAGCAACTGTCCAAACCACAGTAGCGGCATCACAATCAGCCCAGGTGGAGGTCAATACAACCATTGCAGACATGTTATCTACAATGGAAGATCTAGACAACAGGGGCCGGAGACATAATGTGCGAATTCGAGGCCTACAGGAAAGGGAGGACGAGAGAGATCTAAAAGCACAAATTACCCGTTTGTTTAACACCATCCTGGGACGAGGGGCAGACACTCCGATAATTTTGGATAGAGCACACAGAGCTCTGAGAGCCCGTGGCCCATTAAACAGCCCGCCAAGAGATGTGATCTGTTGCCTACAGGACTATACCCTGAAAGATGCCTTGATGCGCAAGGCTAGGGAGGCCAGAGAATGGCCCTTCGAGAACCAGAGAATCTTGATCTTTGAGGATCTATCACGGATTACATTGAACAAAAGAAGGGCGCTCAGACCACTCACCATGGCATTACAGGAACGCAATCAACAATACCGCTGGACATTCCCATTCGCCATGTTAGTTAGAACGGAGTCAGGTATGCACGTAATAAAATCACGGACGGATGCATCTGCCCTCATGGAAGAGCTGGGTATCCCTCCACTACAATTAGAGGACTGGAATTCATTAAAGTTTTACAACAAGATCTCTAATCCATTGAGACCCCAACCGCAGAGAGTAAGACGCCCACCCCGAAGACGAACATCGGTACCTCCAATCCGGAGAACACCACAAGCCCGGGACCCAGAAGAATAAACAGCCAGCATAAGTAATCCTCTCCACGCAAAGCTGATCGTGACCGAAATCGGGCTCAGAACATGAAAATATCTGGAATCAAAGCATATATTCCCCAACCGTGAGATAGATTAAAGAGATAGAACATTTTGCAATAACTATATACAAACTATCCAAAAATAGTTTATTGGATATATCCAAGGATATTTTATTGTCACGGGGGAAAAGGGGAAAAAAAAAAAAAAAAAAAAACCTTGGATTCCCGATGGGACTTTACTGGAGAACTTCTCCCAGGCTCTCCTAGAGCAGAATAAAAGACTTACCTGCAGCTGAAAGAGGAAAGATCAAAGGATCTCATATCACTGAAAGACCAATACAGGTTCCCATATCGTATATGTCTATATGTATGTGAGAAATTGTGAAACACAGGTTAATCCTACTCTGTGAGACAGCAAGGGACGCCCTTAACAAAAAAAAAAAAAATATATATATATATAAATACCAATACAGGGCTGACAGATTAAAGGGATAAAAGGGAAATTGAAATAAAATTTAGGAGAAATGGGAAAGGGAGAAAGGAATACACAAAAGAGAGGAGGGGAGAAAAAGACAGACAAGCATGCCCCCACAGAACAGATTTCTAGAAAGGCCCAAACAAAGAGGGCCACCAGATACAAGAGTACCGATTTCAGAATAGCGAAACTGTAGGGAGATGGGGATCTTCTCATACCTATTATGTAGGGATATATCCCTGCCTTCTGAGAGGTTACTGTACACACCTCTATGCTATAAAAAGGGAAAAGGTAAATGTCGTTAATATAGTTTAATTGATGTTTTGAGACGGACTAACCAAAATCCTGTGTTTTATATATCTGTTATATCGATATTGATGTTATAATCTTATTGTTATTGATTTGCATATTGATATTATTGGATCTAGGTTAGTTATCGGGTCTTGGACACCCACGTTGACCCCTTTGGATAGGTGCCCCACGACAGTGGGGAGGTGGCGGAATCAGCAGAGCTGATTGTGACTACACCCCACACAGGGCACGGTCTATCCCTTTTACGTCCCATAAGTGGACCGAGCACGGACCCTACCCCCCCCCCCCCCCCATTTTCTGTTCCTTTCCTAATCTTTTTGTCCGTGCTTTCTTCCCCTCCCATTCCCCCCCCCCCCCCCCGTTTCCTTTTTATTTCTATTTTTATTTTTTTTCCATTTCCTACACGGGTGGGATATAGCACACTGTTACAAGACATAATTAGATAATATTGAGTCATGTCAGATGCGAAACCAGCACAACTGAAAATAATTTCAATAAACGCCCAAGGACTCAACATCCCCGCAAAACGTTCTAGGGCCCTGAGGGAATGGAAGGCATTGAAAGCATCCATAATATACGTACAAGAGACACATTTCAAAAAAGGACAAGCGCCAAACCTTAAAAACAATTATTATACACAATCTTTTTGCGGAAACACTACTGGCTCAAAAACAAAGGGAACCGCAATTTTATTTTCTAAACACATCCCACTTAGCAACCCTGAATGCCTCTACGACGAGGAAGGGAGATATACATTTGTAAAAACTACCATAGCTAACACACAATACACGTTTGCTTGTATATATCTCCCTAACAAAAGACAACATACAACCCTTAGTCGGATTTTGCGTACATTATCTACTTTTCAACAAGGAACCCTAGTACTAGGGGGGGATCTCAACCTCCCTCTAGATCCAATAATGGATAATTCTAAGAAAATATCCAGTATCCCACAGCATGTAATCAGAAAATCGAATTTGTCCCTACACAACAATAGACTAGTTGACTGCTGGAGAGCGACGCACCCTACTGATAGGGACTACTCCCATTATTCTAGCCCACATGGAGTATACACCAGACTGGACTATTTTTTTTTGCAACACCATAAGCTTGAATGCCTGACACAGATTGACATAGGGATTACTACTTGGTCCGATCATGCCCCTATAATAATGACACTCACGTCCCCCCTATATAAATCAACACAGTCATCTTGGCGTTTGAACGATTCTTTTTTAACCGACCCAGAAATACTCACAGAAACATCCAAACATATAACTAACTATTTTGAAGAGAATCGTTCCATAGAAACCCCTTTATTAACGGTATGGGAGGCCCACAAATGTGTTCTAAGAGGCTTTTTTATCTCTAAAGCATCAATAAAGAAAAAGGAAAGAACAGAAAAAATCACCAAGCTAGTTGGGGAGATCGCTGTAGCCGAAATATCCCACAAACTTGATCTGAATCCGAATACATATCAACAATTGATAGCTAAACGCCACCAATTATCTAAACTCATAAACACTGGACTACATAGACAGGTCCAAAAAAGCAGAGTTTTGTTTTATGAACACGGGAATAAGGCGGGTCGTCTCTTAGCTAGAACTCTACACAATAAACAGATGACAAACTATGTTCACAGAATCAAAGCAAACACGAAACAATCATACAAATACCTACCAAAAGAAATTCTAGACACATTTACATCCCACTACAAATCTCTCTATAATATCCAAGAACCACCCACACCATCCCAAAGAACACAAAAATTAGAAAATATTAAACAATACTTAACTAAACATGCTAAAATTAAGGTTTCAGAGGAACAAATGCAATCCCTGGAAGGCCCAATCAGTCTTGAGGAACTAAAACTAGCAATTAAAAATTCTAATACGGGCAAATCTCCTGGACCAGATGGCCTACCCTTACGGTACTATAAAATACATGCAGATATCTTGGGACCTCAATTTGTGGACGCATACAACTCAATACTACAGGGCGGACATCTACATGACCAGACAAAAGCGGCATTCATACACGTTATCCCTAAACCTGGAAAGGATATTTCCTATTGCCAAAATTACAGGCCCATTTCTCTCTTAAACTCTGACCTGAAGTTATTTACAAAAATTATAGCCCAACGAATACAAGAGATATTACCAGACATTATACACCCAGACCAATTAGGTTTCATCCCTGGCAGGGAATCCAAAGACAACACGACTAAACTTATAAATATAATTCATATGGCCGGGAGGAGGAAGGAACCACTACTTTACCTGTCAACGGACGCAGAAAAAGCGTTTGACAGAGTAAATTGGGATTTCATGAGAGCGACTCTCCAGCACTATGGATTTGGCCCCAATTTGCGGACATGGATTAATTCATTATATGACTCAACAAGTGCAAGGGTAAGGGTGAACGGGATGCTGGGATCCTCGTTCGGTATTAGTAATGGCACCCGCCAAGGTTGCCCACTCTCCCCACTCCTGTTCGCAATCACCCTAGAACCCTTTCTCCAAGCGATACGGGATGATCCTCTGATAAGAGGCTTCCAAACATCCAAGTCAGAATATAAAGTTTCGGCTTACGCTGATGACTTGCTGTTCATGGTCACGGAACCATTTACAACACTCCCACACATTATGGAAGCATTTCATACATATGAAGTGCTATCAAATTTAACCATTAACATGACTAAATCAGAAATCTTACCAATAATAAAAAAACAAGGAGATACACAAAGACTCACGGAGGCCTATAAATTTAGAATTTGTACAGAGAAGATGTTATATTTGGGAATATGGCTATCCCCTTCACTAGAACAACTATTCCCACTTAATTTCACACCACTAGCAAATACATTGAAAACAGACCTACATACTTGGGATCACAACCATATTTCCTGGCTGGGTAGGATAGGTGTAATTAAAATGAATTTACTTCCTAGACTCTTATATTTATTCCAGACGTTACCCATAGATATTCCACAATCCTTCTTTTCGGATCTGCGGAAAATGATATCTAGATATGTATGGAGAGGGAAAAAGCCCCGGATACAACATAGGGTTTTGACACAACCAAAAAACAAAGGAGGACTAGCTCTCCCTGACATGTATAAATATTATCAAGCGGTCCATCTAACAAGGGTGGTAGACTGGATGCACTATAAGGTTGACAAACATTGGATATTAATAGAAGATTCAGCAATTAACACTCCCATACAGGCTCTACCTTGGATATCCCAGAGTCAGGCTCGAAAATTGACTAAGATGCACCCAACCCTCAGACCTACCATACGCATACTCCACTCCCTAGCCAGAACACAGGGCATCACGACTTATCCCTCACCAATGACACCTCTAAGGGGAAACCCAGACTTCCCACCGGGTACACACACCCCTGGACTGAAAGCTCTTGAACCAAACTCGACCCTACACACATATTTTGTGGTTAATTCAGTGGATTTTTTACCCATTTCTGAGCTCACGGAACACTCCCCGACATTAATGGATAATTTTAACTACACACAAAATAAACATTTCCTGAAGAGTTTGCCCCAACAGCACAATCTGTCCAGAGACCGCACCTGGTTTGAAAGCCGTTGTACTTCAAAAAACCAATGGAGACATGGGATCTCATTGATATACCTACAATTGATTGCCCCTGATAATAATTTACCACCCCCATACATAGGCAAATGGGAAGATGAGTTATCTTGTACATTTACTCCAATACAATGGGACCGCATATTCACGCGGACGCACAAAAGTACTAAGGCCTCCAAATACCAAGAAATAAACTATAAATTTCTAGCCAAATGGTACCTAACCCCAGCTAAATTACACCATATGTATGTGGACAGTGACCCTAGGTGCTGGAGGTGCCAAAAGGAGACGGGAACAGATATACACATCTGGTGGGACTGCCCAGTGATCCAGGATTACTGGAAACAGATCCACAAAATTATAATCAAAATCGATAATTCAAAATACCCATTTACACTGGAGGCAATGTTATTTTTCCAAAATGGTATGTCACCGTCAGCTTTTAAAAAATCAGTTAGTAGACATTTACTGATAGCGGCGAAAACGCTAATTCCAAAATACTGGAAAAACATTTTGGCACCTCCACTATCCGAATGGATAACCAGAGTAGAGGAAATAAGAACTATGGAGGAACTAATGGCTTCAGTGTCTGATCGTCTGTCTAAACACACACAGACATGGTTTTATTGGACAGATTTGATATTAACGAAAGGGGTAACTAATTTTTGATAAGATGTGAAACACCAATTCAAACTGAATATAAGTAAAATGCAGAAAATGCTTATTTTTATTCTCTGAATATATGTACTGTTTCATTTTTGGTAAAGGAAAGAAGAGGGAGGAAGAGGAGAGGAGATGAGGAAGGGAGTGGGGAGGAAGGAGGGAAAAGGGGATAAGGAATATATAGGATGACTACAGATTTAACAATATTTCAGAAATGCACGGACCAAGAAAGCAGTAAAAGTCATGGAGTAATATAAATGATAGAAATCTGATGATTCACCCAGCTTCTGTGTTATACCCACCCCAGGCTCACCCTTAACATTCAATATTTTATTTTCTGTAACCCTAGGATGTGCCCCCATCCCAAATTTTTTTTTTTTTTTTTTTTTCTTCCCCATCATATGTTTTTATATTATTTGTATTGTATTTGGTTACATGTTTTGAAAATAATAAAATATGATTTACAAAAAAAAAAAACAATCTGAAAACAAGTGTAGCCCTGCACCAATGGGAAGGGGTATGTGATAAAAAATGAGAAAAAAGGAAAGAAAAGAAATAAAAAAGAGAGCTGTAAAATACTCGGAGTGCCGTATACTAAGTCCTCAAAGGCCTCTTTCTTTAAAACCACCACGCAAAGTATGCACAACTATCGCTAGAATCTGCTGTAAAATTAAACTACACATAAAGATCATCTCCTGAATGTCACAATATTACTGGCATCTGAATGGCACAATATTACTGGTATCTGAATGGCACAATAATCATGGCATCTGAATGGCATAATATTACTGGCATCTGAATGGCACAATAATTATGGCATTTGAATGGCACAATATTACTGGCATCTTAATGGAATAATATTACAGGCATCTGAATCGCACAATATAACAGGCATCTGAATGGTGCAATATTACTGGCATCTGAATGGCACAATATTACAGGCATCTGAATGGCACAATAATACAGGTATCTGAATGGCACAATATTACTGGCACTACAGGCTTCTGAATGGCACAATATTACTGGCATCTGAATGGCACAATTTTACAGGCATCTGAATGGCACAATATCACAGGCATCTGAATGGCACAATATTACAGGCATCTGAATGGCACAATATCACCAGCATTTGAATGGCACAATATTACAGGCATCTGAATGGCACAATTTTACAGGCATCTGAATGGTACAATAATACAGGCATCTGAATGGCACAATATTACTTGGATCTGAATGGCACAATAATACAGGCATCTGCATGGCACAATATTATGAAATCTTTGCTCTTCCAGTCTCAGGGGGTGACCTCTTGTTCTTTGTACATTTCTATTAATGAACAGGTCCCTGGAGAGCTCCTTATGTTGGCCCTGCACATATTTATATAATGTTATCATATCCCCTCTAAGACGCCTTTTTTCTAAAGTAAATAAATGCAATTTTTTAAGTCTCTCTTCATAACTAAGATCCTCCAATCCCCTTATTAATTTTGTAGCTCTCCTTTGCACTTTTTCTAGTTCCTTAATATCCTTTTTAAGGACTGGTGCCCAGAATTGTACTGCATATTCAAGGTGAGGTCTTACCATTGATTTGTAAAGAGGCAAGATGATGTCCTCCTCCCGTGAATCTATACCTCGTTTTATACATGCCATCTTATTGGCCCTTGCAGCTGCTGACTGGCATTGGGCACTGTTGCCAAGTTTGTTATCTACAATGATTCCTAAATCCTTTTTGTTAGTAGTTTTTCCCAGGGAAATACCATTTAACGTATATGTTGCTTTGTTATTATTTTTCCCATAATGCATAACTTTACATTTGTCTATATTGAACCTCATTTGCCACTTTCTTGCCTAGTTCCCCACTCTATCCAAATCTTCCTGTAAAGAAAAAACATCAAGATTAGTCTTTATTACCTTACCTAATTTTGTGTCATCAGCAAATACTGAGACATGGCACTCAGCACAACGTGGGAGATCATTAATAAACATATTAAAAAGAAGAGGTCCCAAAACAGACCCCTGAGGTACTCCGCTCACTACCCTGGTCCAATTTGTAGCTTTACCATTTACAACAACCCTTTGTGTTCTATCTTTTAGCCAATTTTCAATCCACATACACACATTTGCCCCCAATCCTATTTCTCTCAATTTGTAGAGTAACCTTTTGTGTGGAACTGTATCAAATGCTTTAGCAAAATCCAAATAGATCACATCAACTGCCAAACCTAGATCTATATTTTTACTGACCTCTTCATAGAATGTTATTAAGTTTGTTTGACAAGACCTGTCTTTCACAAAACCATGTTGACTTTTACTATTTATATTCTGATTCAAGATGTATTCTTGAGTGTACACCTTTAGCAATCCTTCAAATAATTTCCCCACTACAGATGTCAAGCTCACTGGCCTATAATTACCAGGCAGAGATTTTGATCCCTTTTTAAATATTGGAATGACATCCGCCTTTCGCCAGTCTGTTGGCACTATACCTGAACTGAACGAATCCCTAAAGATCATAAATATTGGTCTGGCCAGAATTATGCTTAACTCTCTAAGGACCCTTGGGTGTATACCATCTGGCCCAGGGGCCTTGTCTATCTTAACAGAGTTTAATTGCATAAACACTTTTTCCTGTGTCAGCCAATCCCATGTTTGTGGTGACTGTTCCGTAACTTCCGGTAGCAGGGGCTCATCCATCTGTTCTTCCTTAGTATAAACAGAAGAAAAAAAAGTATTTAAAAAGTCTACTTTTTCTCTGTCCTCACTTACCAAATTTCCCATTTGGGATAACAAGGGCCCAACATTTTCCCTCTTTAGCTTTTTTCCATTTATATACTTATAAAAAATGTTGGGGTTCATTTTACTCTCCTTAGCAATCCTTTTCTCGTTTTCCAATTTAGCCATTTTAACTGACTTTTTGCAGGCTTTGTTGGCATCTTTGTATTTTATAAATGATAATGTTGATCCCTTGCTTTTATAATGTTTGAATGAAATTTTCTTGTTTTGCATTTCCTGTTTCACGGTACCGGTAAGCTACATTGGTTTTGATTTGTGTCTTTTGTATTTGTTTCCCAAAGGTATATATTGCGATGTGTACTTTTGGAATGTGTGCTTAAAGGCATTCCACTTGTCTTCTGTGTTTAGTCCAGAAAACAATCGTTCCCAGTCTAAATGTTCCATTGATGCCCTTAGTCCATCAAAGTTGCCCCTTCTAAAATTAAGTGTTTTGGTGGCGTAGTTACCAATTTGCTTTTTTGCATTAATCTCAAACGAAACCATGTTATGGTCACTATTGCCCAAGTGTTCTCTTACTTTGATGTTTGAGATAAGCTGCTCATTGTTTGTTATTACTAAATCCAGACAGGCATCCATTCTAGTTGGGGTGTCTACTAATTGTGCCATAAATGTGTTATTAAGCAGGTTCAGAAACTTGCTGCCCTTAGCAGAACTAGTTGTGCCACAATTCCAATCTATATTTGGGTAATTAAAATCTCCCATGATTAGAACTTCATTCAGATTTGCAGCCTTTTCAATTTGTAATAAAAGCTGATCTTCTCCATCAATGCTAATATTTGGTGGTTTGTAGCATACACCTACAAGTAATGTGCGATTCTTTTTAGCCTCTAAGCTAATCTCCACCCACAGTGTCTCCACATCAGTTCCAGTTACGTCATGCACACCTTCCTTAATACTGGGCTTTAGTTTAGGATTTACATATAGACATATCCCTCCCCCTTTTCTATTTACTCTGTCCTTTCTTAAAAGTGAGTAGCCTTGTAAATTAACTGACCAGTCGTGGGTCTCATCCCACCACGTTTCTGTGATTCCGATTAAATCATACTGTTCAGCACTTACCAGTATCTCCAGCTCACCCATTTTGTTTGTCAAGCTTCTTGCATTTGCTAAAAGACATTTGAGATTACTACCCATTTTCTGTTTAGTTGACAAACACGTAATGCCCGCAGGTTTAATTGTATGTACATCCCTATGATCTATGTTAACCCCACCAGCGCTTTCCTCCTCCTTTGCCATAGCTATACCCACCTTCCAATCTACTCTAGCTGCCATTGCTTCATTTTGATCTTGACCTTCCCCCCCAGAGCTTAGTTTAAAAGCTCATCACTGAGGTGCAGCCCATCCCGTCCAATGAGTCTGTAGCCGACTGCAAAGTCTTCCCAGTGCTCTAAGAACCAAAATCCCTCTTGCTTGCACCACCTTCGCAACCACGCATTAATCTCTCTAAGCTCCCACTGTCTCCCTGACGTAGCGCGCGGTACTGGTAATATTTCAGAGAATATTCCTTTCCTTTAGCTTCTTTCCTAGTTCCCTAAAATCATTTTTAAGGACCCCCCACCTACCATTTACTTTGTCATTAGTACCAATGTGTACTATGACCGCTGGATCATGCCCAGCCCCTCCCAATAATCTGCCTACCCGGTCCGCAACATGCCGAACCCGAGCACCCGGGAGACAACTTACAGTTCGGCATTCAGGGTCCTTGCGACAGATTACCCTATCTACCTTCCTAATAATAGAATCCCCTACCACCACAACCTGTCTAGCCTTCCTAGTGTCCTGTATATAATACAGTAATACAGGCATCTGAATGTCACAATATTACTGGCATCTGAATGGCACAATATTACTGGTATCTGAATGGCACAATAATTATGGCATCTGAATAGCACAATACTGTATTTGCTCGATTATAAGACGACCCTGATTATAAGAAGACCCCCAAAACTTTGGATATTCCTTTAGGAAAAAAACTAAAAGCCTGAATATAAGACTACCCTATAGGAAAAAAGTTCAACTTGTATATATTCACATGTAAATTGTTTTTTTAATAAAAAATTATGATATCAAAAAATGCATTTCTTGTTTTCATTTCCTTTTATGTGTCAATGCTGCCTCTCTCTTTCACCTGCCCCCTGCTTTGTCTCTCTCCCCCCCTTAGTGTTGTCTCTCTCTCTCCCCTCCCTTTGTCTCCCCCCCCTCATTCCCCTTGTCTCTGTCTCTTCCCACCTCCCTCCCCTTGTTTCTCTCTACCCCCCTCCCCTTGTTACTCTCTGTGCTCCCTCCCCTTGTTGCTCTCTGTTCCTCCCCTCCCCTTGTCTTTCTCCCCCCCCCCCCGTCTTTCCTCCTCCCGTTTTTTGCTACCTGGTGGCTAGTGGGGGTAGCCGGGGGATGTCTGCACGATAAGTGCATACATCCTCCATGCTGCCCGACACTTCAGTCTATTATGATGGACAGTTGGTCCGTCATAATAGGCGGAAGTGTCGGGCAGCCGGAGGATGTCTGCACGATACGCACAGACATCCTCCGCTGCTGTCTGGCACTTCTGCTGGGACTTTTATGATGAAGCCGGAAGGACCAGGCGGCCGTGCCGGGCGGCAGCAGGGGAGGATGTCTGCGCGCATCATCTGGCTGTTAGCGATGGGGATCCAGGTCCCCTGCAGCTCTGCGGGGGACCTGGATCCCAGTCTTACAGTCTGACCTTGATTTGAGGTCAGATTATAAGACAACCTCGAATGTAAGACGAGGGGGCTTTTTCAGAGCATTTGCTCTGAAAAAAAATCCTCGTCTTATATTCGAGCATTTACGGTATTACTGGCATCTAAGTGACACAATATTACTGGCATCTTAATGGCACAATAATTATGGCATTTGAATAGCACAACATTACTGGCATCTTAATGGCATAATATTACTGGCATCTAAATAGCACAATAATACTAGCATCTTAATGGCACAGTATTACTGGCATCTTAATGGCACAATATTACTGGCATCTTAATGGCACATTACTGGCATCTTAATGGCACAATAATACTGGCATCTTAATAGCACAATAATACTGGCATCTTAATAGCACAATAATACTATCATCTTAATGGCACAACATTACTGGCATCTTGATGGGCAAATTGGCTTGGACATCTTAATGGCAAAATATTACTGGCATTTTAATGGCACAATCTTACTGGCATCTGAATGGCACAATTTTATTGGCATATTAGGCAAATTGTCTGGCTTATTAACAGCAAAATAATACTGGCATATTATTATTGTGTGTGACATAATTTGTGGGGCTCCTGTATGTGGCATATTTAATGGGCCATCTGACTGGCATGACTAAGGAATCTGTTTGGCATGGTATTGGAGGAAATCCAGGGGGGGTGACACCATGAGTTACCGCACCGGGTGACACCAACCCTAGTGATGCCTCTGGGTGATACCCCTGAGTGGGAGCCCATTTTGAACCCCAACCAAACATAGGATCTTGTAATGGTAAAGGATTTGGATCCATAGTGAAGGACCTGGAACAGGTGGATATTGATTCTTCTTTTACAACCGGAGGTCTTCGTTATAAATCATAGATACCTTTGTTTGAGCTGCAGGCACTATTGAAAAGGTAAACTGCTGCATCTCTACCCCACTGGATAGGGAAGTACGAGTAGGAGATTGTAGGTTCACGAATGGATGAACTTTGGATACTGGACACACTGGTACAGAGGTCAGGAAAGTCAAAAGCAAGCTGAGGTCTGGAACACTGGGACAGACGATCACGAGAGGTCAAACAAACCGAAAATTCTAGGAAGCTAACATCAGGCACTGGAGAACCTATCACAAGCAAGGTAAGGAGCATCTGAGGGTTTCACTTCTGACACCAATCACCAGTCAGGGAGGTGTAACCAATCAAGGAGCAGAGCTCCTTATGGTACTTTCATTTTTGACGTTCGCACAAGACAGTAGCGTGCTGTGTGGCCATCTCGGAGTCCTGGGGAACTTTGCGTTGCGGGAGCTTGCTGGGAGCTGTGATTAAGTAGATAAGTATGTGAACATGCCTCGCAAAAAGAAAAACTGACAAGACCTATGATCATTAATTGTTGATTTGAGTAAGGCTGAAAAAGGATACAAAGAAATCTGAAAGAGTTTAAATATTCATCATTAGACACGTGCTGTTAATATTGTTGGTGCTGAGCCAAGATGACTGCAAGTGCACAATGCAGAATGTTCAATGAGGTAACAAAAGAACCCTATGGCTAAAGTCTTAAAGAGATCATTATAAAGGGTTAACATCCCTGTTCAGGAATCTACCATACACAAAACAATGGACAGGTATGGAGTTCATGGCAGTACACCACTCAGGAAGCAGCTGCTCTACAAAGAAAACCTTTCTGCATGCCTTAAGTTTTTCAAAGAGCACCTTGACACGCCACAACACTTCTGAGAAAATGTTTTGTGGACTGATGAAACTAAGGTTGGATTGTTTGTGAAGAATACGCAGCACTACGTATGACATGAAAAGGACACCGCATACCATCATCCCAAATGTGCAGCATTGCAGAGGAAGCATCATGATTTAGGGCTGCTTTGCTGCCTTGAGGCATGGACATGTTGCCATCAGTGATTTACCAAGTGTGTCAAGGTATCACACAGGATAATGACAGCTAAAACTCAGTAGAAGTTGAGTGATGCAGGACAGAATATTTTCATCAAAAGGAACTCTGTCTTTTGGAGTGGTCCAGTCACAGCCCAAAACTTAACTCAAAAGAGATGCTGTGGCATGACCACAAGCAGTTCACAACATACATCCTAAGAATATGGCTGAACATAAGAATTTCTGTATGAAAGAATTGTCCACCATTGTGCAGGTCTGCTTCGCAGCTACCAGGTGCTTGTATCAGGTTAATGCTGCCAAAGGAGTTTTGACCAGTTACTAAACCCAAGGGCTGACTTACGTTTTCCACCAGCACTGTGGATGTTTATTGGGTGTGTTCAATAGACATGGAAGATTATCATTGCTTGTGACTTAGCTAAGGATCAAATAACATTTTATGACCGGGTAAGTCCAAAGGGTTCACATACTTTTTCTTGCCACTGTATGGAGTGTCTCAATATTTTGTATTCAATATGCACTTATATAATATTTAAGGCTTGATGAAAGTTTTTGTCCAATAATATCTATCTTTCCTACACTTTCTACTCATGCTAGACATTGTTAACTTTCAAGAGTTTATGGTTCACATTAGTGTCTTAGTATTATTGTTTACAGAAGATCATTATATTTATCAGTGCTTTACAATGGGTCAAATAAATAACAAAAGCTACCAGTTTAGACATAATGGAGCAAAGATGAAGACGACCTTGTTCAAAGTAGACATACTTTTATGTATACGTTTTAGGCAATTAGCAAGCAAAAAAGTAGGCTGTATTTAAGAATTTAAATTTAAATTAAAGTTTTCGGTATATTATGACAAAAGGATGGTCAAAAATCAGGCATTGATATGTCTATACAACTTGCATTCCATTACTTGCATAATAGAGACTCATGTTTTAATGTTCCAAGATATATAGTGAGCTTGTTTAAGTATTAATATTGGATAGTATGCATAGCTTCTTACAGCAATTCAGTTCATATTATTTTAACTGTGGACTGTTAAATAAACACACTTGTTTTGAATATTTTTTTTATTGTTGTTGGTAAGTCATACAGTTAGAGGAAAACCACACCATTCCAATAGTTAGATCCATAAGATATGATTTCTCTTGATGTCAATGAGACACTGAGAAAGATATGATTGAATAAAAAGTTTTCGTGCTGTTGCTTTTTGTGCTCACATTTCCACACATATCCAAGGCTTAAAGAATCCGAGTTATACCTTTTTGATATGTACAGTAATGTCTAGGAGATCAGGCATGCACATTTGAGATAAATACAGGAATCACTTCTGGATTTCTATTGTACTTAAACAGATTTATCGGTAGGTAGCTATGTGTCCTTCTAAAGAGGTTACATCAATATGTTCAAAACACAGTTATACATGTGCTAAGTGATGACCCCTGATTATGGAGTATAAATGATCACAGAATTATTTCCACTGTCCAATACTGCAATGGAATTATCCTCTAGTAGTGCTAATGCCACTGGATAAGATAGACCACTGGCGACCACATGTTTTAAGAAATTCTGTTCTCCCAATTTATCTACACAAATTACACACCTATTATTTACATCCGCTATTAAGATGTTCCCATCTTGATCAAATGCCACTCCAGTTGTATGGATTGGTAAAGGGAGGAATATACTTAAAACAAAGCTATCTATTTGTCTTATGAGCTTCATCCCTCCGCTGAATATTTTTATCTGGGTACTGTTCGAATTCTTGCTGCTCTTTGTCAAGTGTTCAACCACGACAGTTACTCCACTTTTGGGACAGACGGCAACTTCTCTGGGATGATTTAAATGAGAACACACCACTAGAACCTTCTTGACTTGACCTTGTTTGAAGTCAGCAGCCACAAGAATGAGATTGCCAGCATCTGGGTCAGAAACTAATATTTCGTTTTCAGGGGTAATAGCCAAGCCCCATGGCAAATAAAACGGCTGCTTAATGGTTAACACATTTTGGCCACATTGACTGAACACCTTGAGGGAACGGTCACCTGTATCTGTCACAACAATGTATCCATCCAAAGTTACAGCTACATCATTAGGATAAATAATTGCATTAGTAGAATGTGTTTTGGTCCCCATTTGCCGAATACACTTCCCATTCATGGTGAAAACACCAATCCTCTTCTTCCCGTCATGTGCCACTACTAGACAACCAGTTTTCTTGCATAGTGCTACACCAGATGGGTTGAACAGTACACCCCAGCCACCAAATAAGCTGCCAAGGTTAAAACTTGCAGATTTGAGTTTTGTTAATTGATGGCCTGCATTAGCTGATGATCCACATTCCAGATGATCAGGAACCACTCGAGCAATGAGCTCAATCAAATGAAGGACAGGTAGGCACACACTGGTCTCCAATGTTCTGCAAGCCTTCCGACAGAAAGGGCATTCTAATCTTGGACTTCCTGGAGGACAGAGAGAAGAAACACACTCTTGACATATAATATGGCCACAGGGGAGATTTCTGGGCCTATGTTTCTGATGCTGGCTGTATTTCTCGAAGCAGACCTTGCATTCCAAAAGGTTAATTTCTGTTTCATTAAGAAATTCCTGCATAGTTCTTATTTCTTTTGAAGCTGGGGATGACATTGCTTGTAGTTGTAATCCTTACCAATAATACCAAAAGCTGATCACGCTGGAAAGGGTCACGTGAGACTGTGTGAAGCAGTCAGCAGTACTATTATAAGAAAGAATTTGCACTGCCCATTTCCAATGTGTTGTTATGTTATGCCATCTATTGGATTTAAAGAAAAATGCACGATCTTGACACAAACTAGCTTTCCTAGCTTTCACTAAGGTGTTTGTTTAGAAAATGTTTACTAGGGAGATTTACTGAGATTTTTCTAGTTTTTATGTATACATGGGAAGAAATCTACAATATTAACATTAAGACACATTAAAAGAACACACACAAATATAACTGTCTCAGAGAAAAACAAGTGGAAAAAGTTAATAGTTACATATTCAGTCCAAAGGGGCCCAGAGCTCTGTAGAATCTTATAAAGGGTGAGATGACTTAGGCATAAGCCTCAGGTATACAAGTGAGGTAATGGTGTAGCATGTGGCCACTAGATGCTGCATCCTATTTAACCAGATGCCACCTGTATTTGGATAGCTACAAATTAACACGAGCTATCCTTTGCCACCTGCTGTTTCTGGCAAATTCTTCACTGATGAAAGCTATGCGTTTGTCTGACTAACTACATACTGATGGAAACTATACTGCTTTGTTGTTGCTACCTATACTCTTGTAGGAGTTATCCTGTACCACAGTCAATTTCATTTTCAGGCATATGATATACTGATTGAAGCTTTTCTAGACCAGTGTCTATGTTTAGCTAGCTATATGTTAATAGGACTATTATTCATAAATTGTATTATTTATGCAAATATATTCCTCTTTCCTACAAAACAACTGTACATGATAGCTACTTATGGCTGTGGAGATCTGGGTTTAACCTCTTGTGGTTTTATAATGCTGAATTGTAAATAAAATGTCAGTGGATTGGAAGTTATGGAAGGAGAAACCAAGGTATTGTATCCATATTTCTAAACCAGTATGGGAGTTCTCCACACTGGTTATTAATTAAGCATTCAAGATAAAGGGGATGTTTGGACTTGTGTTAGGCACTTAAGTTCATTTATCATATGCCCAACATCAATTCCCACAGCACCAGGTTGCCACACTTTGCTTTCTGCAGCACCAGTTTGCCCCATAGTACTTGCTGCAACAACAGATTGCCCCCAAATAACTTGCTACAGCAATGGTGACCCTCATAAATTACTTACCTGTCTTGCATTATCTCAAGTCTGAGTGCCTCAGACTGGTGACTGTACACAGGAAGTGAGGTCATTCCCTGCGCACTGTATCAGACACAGAGCCCACAAACTCATTGCAGTTTTCAAAAGCACAAATTATCAGAAAAACTACCTCTAAATGAAACACACCTATAATACTTTATCCTTCATTTCACATTGGGATGCACAGATTATAGAAAACGTAATCTTACTGCAACAAAGAAAACATAGCAATTTTTGTTATAAGCATCCAAAATGGTTTCCAAATGATTAAAAGACCCACAGGACAAATGTGACTGCTTCAGGAGCATCAGGAAACAAAATAAAAATGCAAGATCTGTTTCTTTAGCTTCTCTTTACATGGTGGGGTACTTATTTGTGAGTCATGCTATGTAGAATAGCACCTGCAATACCAATGCAAATATAGAGAATACCTGCAGTCAGATATCAAAACTCCTCTGCCCTGGACAGTGTTTACCTTCATCCTGGTCATATGTGAGGAATTCCGAAGATTCTGGCAATTCACATATTCTGTAAAGATTTATTTTACATCTTCTTTACATTTTTTTTTTAATAGAAAAGCATAAATTAAATATGTGATCAGTTTTGTCTTTGTACTATCAACTGAACTTATAGATTATGGGCAAAGTTTTTTTTATAATACATTACCTGAGTTATTGAGTACTTGTGCCCTACCATTTTGGTTAAATTGGGTTTTTGTATTACTTAAAAGGACTGTATCACCCAAACATTGTTTTTTACTGTGAATGTATTGCATAAAAATGATGGAAAATGATCTATACATTGTATTAGTAAAACTGCAAGCAAATGCCTAAATAAAGAGGAAATTGTGTTTTAAATGTGTATGCAGAGTCTCCTGTTTCTGACATCACCTGTGGCATGGAATGCAAATTGCACATTTCCAATTGAAAAGCATTTCATTTGCATGCCATGCCACAAGAGACTCCACAGACACATTTAAAACACATTTTTCTCCTAATTTATGCATTTACTTGCAGTTTTGCTAATACAATATATAGGTAATTTTCAATCATTTTTTATGCTCGACATTCACAGTAAAAACAATGTTCAGGTGATACAGTCCCTTTAAGAGCAGACAGAGGGCGCTATTCACCAAAAGGGAATTAAAAAATATAATGCATTAATATCTCAGTTAAAAAGATGTTTAAAAATGTATCCTACTCAGCTATTAAAATAACTTTTCTGCCTAAATACTGTTTACAATGTGAATTTAGAAAATAAAAAAATATGAAAAAGTTATCTATACATTGTATTAGGAAAATTGCAAACAAATACATCAACCTAACCATGGCTTAATAAGCACATTACACTTAAACCATTGAAAAATTGTTCATTAGCATATCAGATCAAGGTCATGAGATTATGTCAAATGATGTAAAATCTGACCTCTCTGACACATCTGTCCGATGGAAGACAGCTCATTAAAGCAGTTTATTTGTATTATTTCATTAAAGCATTTCTATAACATTTGCAGACAGATGTGTGAAACATTTTTTTGATTATTATTATTATGTTGAAATCAATTCACATTTATGTAAATAATTGTACATATTGTTAGTAGTCACATGAAAACTAAACTGTATAACATGCTGTATCTGAGCATTGCACCTTGTGTTCAGAATATGCAAAGATCACGGTGAGTCAACAGATTTCAAGGGAATCGCAGCATTTGGGACAGAAGGTTTATTCAATGACGAGTCTAAGAGAAAAAAGTTAACAAAAAGGTGAGTTGAAGCACTTGATCCACACAGAAAGAAACGTAAAAATAAAACCTTTATCTCCATCCCACCTCATATGGAATAACAACTAAAGGGATTGTTCCCTTTCTGTTGGTCAACCACTGGTATCAAATACCTAGGAATGACTATTTCTAAAAGACTTGGTGGCTCTATTTACCGTTAATTATCGAACTATCCTCCAAATTTGCAAACATAACCTTGCAAGATGGTCCTTTCATGGTTCGGGAGAGCATCAGTATTAAAATGAAACGCCCCCCCCACAAATTCTATAAATTATTCAGACACTCCTGATAGCGATCCCTAAATCCTTTTTTACTGAATTAGGCCATATCTAAATTCATATGGTGAGGAAAACGGCCCCACTTAGCATCTCACCAGCCAAAAATATTGGAGCAATACTATAAAGCGGTACACCCTTCTCATATAATTGATTGGACAAGATAGCGAAAAAACTGATGGTCTCTTTGGAATAAAGAGGATAAACCACTCCTGTTCCGGTAGCCACTTGGATAGCCACCAAACAAAACATTCTTACTTCAGAAATGGCCATTTGGAGATTCTAACTCACAATGACCATTTGGAGATCATTGGCATCCTCCACTAGCGTAATAAACCATCCATCCTTCCTACAACCTTTAACGTTTAATAGTTAATTCCCCATGGGAATGGATCCGGGGCTGTTTTAATAGATTTTTCGAGGCACACATTCCATTTTCCAGACTAAGACACATTGTCTCGTGCCAAAAACTGAGATCCTTAGAAGAGATAACTGACCCACAAACTCCTCAACTAAGACCATATGTATATCAACAGTTACAACATTATAGTTCTGCCATGACTAAATCAGGACCACTTTCTACCACAGCAATGCAGCTCAAACTTATTTGTACCACTCCAGAGACCCCTATTAAAATGGTCTCCAACATATACAGAATCACACACTACATAAGTTTCCAGGGAAAATATTGCAACATGACCTTCTCTTAGACACAGTTGCACAAGATTTCCCTGTTATCCCACAAAGACGCAAGCCACATTCATCCAGGAAAACACATTTAGGATACTTAGCAGATGGTACTTAGTTCCTACATCCCTGAAAAAAATGATCCTAACACTTCAGATATCTGCTGGAATTGTCACTTTCCACTTCTCATGATTGTGTTTACTAAGTGACAGAGAGAAAACTGCCTGTCTTTCAATTGTTTCGATACTTCAGTTTCATTTTTTCGTTGACCAATCAGGAATGGGATTTGAAGGTTACAAAATAAATTTCTGTTTCACAGCAGTCAAGGGCAAATGTCATTAGAACTGCTGTCAGAAACACTGCAATACTCTTTAAATCTGCTGACTCACTGTGATTCTTGCAGATTCTGAACATAAGATGCAATCAGGGCTGGCCCTACAGTGAGTCTGGGTGAGTCATTTGGACCCAGGCTACATTTTAAGTGGCAGTTTGCCACCTTCTTTTTATATATATATTTTTTCCTTTGCAAGCGGTCCTGTGTTAGCGCACGCAGCTATGTTTTAGACATCGGCAGCCCAAGGGGGTATAGTCTGTTTACAGACTGTCTACTCTGCCCCCTAGTAAACTGCATGACTGGTGCTCAGAGAGAAGAAAGCTCAAGATATCAGAATAGCATTGCATGGACAGGCCAGGGGAAAATCGGAGCTCTGAAATCAGATTCAGTTGGGATCACTTTGGTGATTTAAACATCCTAAATCACAATAAGTGATTGTCATTGTGTCCGATTTCAGTACGGTAATTTCGGCAGCCAAACTCCTCCACAGCCCACCCTCCTGGTACACAGATGGTGTTTTCATTTTTTATTTTTTTACAAGGAACAACTTTTTTATGAATCGTACCCCCTACCCGGGCACGGTAGAGGTAGGGAGGGTATGTAATTATATTTATTTTTATGTTATCTATGGAGTCACAAGCACTTAGCAGAAATGTGCCCCATGGAACCATTTTCTAATTTTGATTTGGGGGTGAGGGGGGCCAGGGGCATTTTGCCAACACCTGGTCCCATGGGGTCATACACATATGTTTAAATGGGTCAGCGGGGCAGTCCGCAAGCCCCGGTGTGCCTATATATACCGTATTTGCTCGATTATAAGACGACCCTGATTATAAGACGACCCCCCAAACTTTGTATATTCCTTTAGGAAAAAAACGAAAAGCCTGAATATAAGACTACCCTATAGGAAAAAAAGTTTAACTTGTATATATGTAAATTGCTATTTAATATTTAATAAAAAATTGATATTATACAAATGCATTTGTTGTTTTTATTTCCTTTTATGTGCCAATGCTCCCCCTCCCCTTGTCTGTCTATCTCCCCCCTCCCTTTGTCTGTCTATTTCCCCTCTCCCTCCCTCCCCTTGTCTATCTATCTCCCTCCTCCCTCCCCTTGTCTGTCTTATTCCCCCCTCCCTCCCCTTGTCTGTCTAATTCCCCCCTCCCTCCCATTGTCTGTCTAATTCCCCCCCCTCCCCTTGTCTGTCTAATTCCCCCTCCCTCCCCCTCACCTTGATTCTCTCCCTGGTGGCTAGTGGGTGCAGCTGGGGGATGTCTGCACGATACGTGCATACATCTTCCATGCTGCCCGACACGGCAGTCTATTATGACGGACAGCTGGTCAAGCTGAGGGGGAGGGAGGGGGAATTAGACGGAAGCCCCGGCGGTCGTGCCGGGCGGAAGCAGGGGAATCTGCGCTCATCGCGCAGACATCCCCTGCTGTTAGAGAGGGGGATCCAGGTCCCCTGCAGCTCTGCTGGGGACCTGGATCCATGTCTTATAATCTGACCTCAATTTTAGGTCAGATTATAAGACGACCTCGAATATAAGACGAGGGGTATTTTTCAGAGCATTTGCTCTGAAAAAAACCTTGTCTTATATTCGAGCAAATACGGTATTTATTATGGTTTCAGGATTGCTTATATTTATTATTGAGAGGCCAGCGGCATTCTGCTAGCCCAAGAAGGCCTTTTGGGTGGGGGCGGTTTATGGTCATTATAAGACATGACCATTTAATACTGTTAATACTTAAAAACTTAAAACCTAGCTGTTCTAACCTAACATCATAAACGTTTAACAGACTGTATCTCTATATTTTGTTCACAATCTGCAAGGATCACAGTGAGTCAACAGATTTCAAGGATTTGTAACCTTTGTGACAGCAGCTTTATCCAATGACAAATCTAAAAAGAGAAACAAAAGTGGGGGGGATGTGGGCTGAAGCAGTTCAGCCACACATAAAAAAAAAACCCATAAAAATAAAACTTTGATGTAATTTTTCTCAAAGTAACTTAGGTTGTTTTTACATTTTTATCAGTCATTTAACCACCAATCTTTGCCAATGTTTGCTCTAGTAGTTTTGTGTGTGGTTTTTTTTTACACACACACGTACTTCAGGTATGAATTTACAGGGGTTGTCAGTGTTACTGGAAAACAACACCACAATATATGGTCAGCTTTTTCAGCTATAGTGATACCCCACATGCATACGTTTGCTAGATATATGTGGCAGGTACAAGGCCCCATTGTGATAACATTTCATTTTTTTCATATGTATAAAAATATATGTACTATGTTTTTTAAAATATATTTTAGTTTTGCAAAACAAAAAGAGGTAATCATAAGGTAAAACAACCATGTTATGCAAAATGGGGGGGATATAATATTCCAGTGTTACAGCGAGTGGAAGAAGCTCTTCAAATTCATCATACACGACATCGACAAATAAACATTTAAAAAAAGATAGAGATCAAAATACAAAATAACAGAGAGAGGCAAAAGGAAAAAGAATTGAGGAGGGAGTGAAACAACGAGGTTGAGTCTGAGGTCTGAGGATCTGGAATTGAGTTGGAAAATGCTGATGACTAGGGGTTCCAAACTTTACAGAACAACTTCATTCTGTCCTGTGATTTGGCTGTTGTAATGTATGAGCCAAATATGTTCCAAATATTGTTGTATACTTCAGACGCTGGTGGAATGTCTGGTGATGGGCAGATCCTCTGCGTCCATGTGATGCATGTAGACTGAATATTAGGGCTTGTAGTTTACGCGAGACTACGAAAGATGTGCATCCAGTGGTCTAAATTCAGGGGATATTCCCAGAGAGAGACCCTAATTTTTTCATGGGATCAGCAGGGGGGAACTAGTTAAGGTGCAAAAACGTTCTATGCGCAGGCAGAGAGAGCCGATCACCTACCAGACGTCTGCCTGCTTCCTATGCATTCTTACACCACTACTTCAGCCATGCATTCATCTTGAAGTAGATTCTTCCGAAACTGCAGTGGCCCTATTCTGTCCCAAAGACATGTCAAACATCACATCCTATTTCTTTATTTTCAAGAAAAAATTATTCTATTTGAGAGAAATGATGTTGGTGACTAGGAGTTATTAGCTATCGAACTCTCGCTTGAAGAATGGAGACACCTGTTAAAAGGCATCCTGTTAGAGTCTTCACAGATCATCATAATTTGGAGTATTTACTGGTGGCTAGACACTTATGGCCGATACAGGTTTGCTGAACTGTATTCTTTGCCCACTTCAATTTATACATTATCTACAGATCTGGTGCATGCAATGGCAATGTTGATGCCTTATCAATACTTTTTGATCCTTCTGACACTCCCAAACCACGCACAGTTATTCAGCATCATCACTTTTTGGATACACATCCCTCTATTCTGGATAAAATTAGAGAGCAGTCCAAATCACTGTAAAAAAAAGTTTCCCCTGAGCTGTTACAAGGCCATGGTTTATTTATCATAGATAGCATGATTTTTGGACCTGCTACCATGCGGGTCAAGTATACTCTACATCAATGTTTCTCAACTGGTGGGTCCACCAGCTGGCGTGGAGTGGGTCGTGGACATGTGCTTCGGTTTTATAAAAAAAAAAAAGGCTAACTATGGATTGAGGAAGGAATGATGATGTAGCAACGCATGTTGAATTCACAGTCTGAAGCTGAGAAGCCCGCCAAGAAACGGATGGTGTTGTTTCAATAGTATCACTGATATCTCTTCCAGTAGCCCCTCTAGTTTTCGGAAACAGCTGAGACTTTAATGTTTACTTTAGGGATACATTTTCAAAATCTCCCCCCCTTCCCCCCCAATGGGCCAAGTGAAGTTTGGGCTTGATGGGGCAGATGATGATACGGCAGTGAATGTTTAATGTACCTATCGGTGTGAAAGTGGCTTCTCAGTTCTGGTCCAGATGAAGACAAAATGCAGAAACAGGATTGACATTAAACAGTACCTCAGAGTGGCTTTGTCTACCATCACCCCAGACTTTGAGACATTTATCAGGAGCAAAAGCATCCCAAGATTACCTATAAGTTCTAATTAGTCTCATATGTTTCAATGGCTTTTTATGTTTTTAGCTCAATAGCACTTTCATTTTTACTTGCACTGTGTATTTTTGAACAGTGCAAATATACAGATCATTTTGCCAGATATTCACAAAAGAAGCTTGCCGGTCATCTGCAACCTCTTTCAATTCTCTCATGACCTTGGGAGGAGATTTCAGTTGACATAACTTTACTTATAATATGGGCTTACCAAAATGGCCCATTTTGTCCTCTTCAAATGACCTCTCGGCATCACAGTCAGTATCGCTATTTATCAAAGATATTTTTAAATTACATGGTCTGCTGAAAATGTTTACATCTGATAGGGGCACAATGTTCACTATCCACTACCTTCCATCCCCAAACCAATGGCCAAACAGAGAGAGCGCACCAATTAAACTTTTCAACAGTATTTGCGATGTTAGATTTCCTACCTCCAAGATGACTTGTCATTACTTTCCACTGCTGAATTCTCATTCAATAATCATATTCAAACTGGGTTTCTAGAGAAACTGGAATGTTGTGAGGAACACGTTAGGAACAAGTTAGTAAATTAGAGTTTACAAAGAGAGGTGATTTACAAAGAAACTGTCCAAAGGTAGAACAGATACATCAATGCTTTATTAAACAATTTAAATGATACTAATGAAACCAGGAACCAGGAGCATTTCTACTGGGCATACATATATTGTAATGCTTGCGATTTTAAATTGCTTGTAGCAGATTCGGAGCTGCAGTAAGACCAAATATCAGTAATCATCCAGAGAAACCCATATCCAGCCTTCTGCGTTTCGTGCCTTATCCTCAGGCACTTAGTCATAGGCTTTCTCTTCAAGTTTGTTTTTTAGAATAATGGAGATGCGCCAAATGAGGAGGTTGAGAAACAAATCTATGAGACCTGCCACTTATGTTATTTATTTTCTTTCAGTAAATGTTAAGTTCCAGTCTATAGAGGACCTTAGTATCCCGTTTTTTCATATTAAGGATAATCATCTAAATTCTTTCATTACTGACAGGTGGGCCAAATTCTAGATTGTTTTTATTAGTTGAGAATGCCTTCACTGCAAGCTACTCATAGATGAGGTGAATTGTTGCCAGAGTGATACTTATATTTTGATTATGGTGGAGAGATGTGGTTATGTAACGTTCTTGTTCGTCTGCAACAATAAATATATTTTTGCTGTTTTAGGTTTGTGTTTTGCTTTAATTTTTGGTTAGAAATAAAATATAACCTCCATCTGATATTTGATTTTGAAGGCAACAGAATTTTCATCATTGTAATTTAAGGTTTCATGCTGCCAAGTCATATATATAAATCTGAATTTCTGAATGTATTACTTGCATTCAAACTATATTTTTTCCTCTCTCCATCTTCATAGACTTTGTTGTTTTATTATGCTTTGTCTTTGTTGCTTTTTTGTTTATAATTAATATTCTAAATATGGGGTGAAGAATATACCACAAGGTTGCTGGAAATCATCATGTATGTTTGTGTGTTTATTTTTGTTTATGGTTACACTTTTTTAGATTACCAAAACATACACGGACACCTATACTCATAACCTTACAATCAATAAACAGTGCTTCTCTCTTGTGTGTTCTCTTCAATACACTATGTAAGTGAACAGCAAACAAACTGTGTGGTGGAAGCAGTGTTGGTGGCACACTGTGTGATAACTGAGCATGATGGAAGTGCAAAGAAATGATTGCAGTAATGATGAGCCTATGAGAGTAATGTAAGGTTAAGGATATGGCTGAAGTAGTTCAAATTATGGGTGAAATCTGATAACCATGAAAGCCTCCATGGTTTGGCTAAATTATGCATTACAGTACCTACAATTTTAAATATTTCTGTTTGTCAGGTCACTTGTAAAACACATAATGTCACATGTTGACCACAAGTATCCAGGTATTTCTGTATCCTTTTGGTTTTCTATATTTGCTATATTGCTTATAGTCTATGCTGGTTTCTGTCCTTTGTATCTGTGTGTTGCATTTTCTAGTTCGGGCACCTGCCCAGAGTGGTACCTGTCCAATTTGGCCACAAAGTCACACCTGCCTAAGTCTACCTATTATACTTCACCTGCCTTAGCCTAGCCTGGCAACTGCCATGCCCTAAGCCCTCTAAATGGGATGACCTGAGCCCTGTAAAAGGGGTGACCTGAGTCCCTTAATTGGGATGCCCCGAGTCTCTTAAATGAGATGCCCTGTCTTAGGGTCCCTTAAATGGGATGCCCTGTCATAGTAACTCGTTATAGTTCAGCATGTCTTATTTCACCCATGTCTTAGTATCCTGTTACATACTTTCTTTGTTTCTTTCTTCTGTCCCTTTGTTCTGGTCCAGTTATGGTTTTCTTGCTGTTTATTATTTTGTTCCATTCCAGGTTTTCATTGTTTCTTTTTGCCTAGTTTCTCTGCTCTGTATAAATGTGCTTACATTTGTATATGAAGTAAAAACTTTGTAGGTTGATCAGACATCTCTTCTCATATAGTCTGTAAATATGCGAAGAAAGACAACACATAACAATAGTGCAACACATCTGCTCTCACCCCCCTCCTCCCTCATATCTGGTCTCTCTACCCCTCCCCCTCCCCCTCCATCTTTGTTCTCTCTCGTTCTCTCCCATCTCTGTTCTCTACTCCCTCCCATGTCTCTTTCCCTCCTCCTCTGTTCTCCCTCCTCCTCCCTTTCTTACTTGAAGCGCAGGCAGCAAAAGCTCCACGCACACAGTGATAATCGGAAATATGATTATGGTTTGTGTTTAACACACAGAGCTTATGCTGCCCGGGATTCCCCCATCAAGCAGACAGAGTTCTGCTTCACAGGGTGGGGACGGACCTCGCACCTGGTGAGGTCCGCCCCCTCCTCGGTGTCTGTGCTGCGGCCGTGCAGGGATCTGGTGAGGGGATATTTTCTGATCTCCCCAGCCAGTGCCTCTATCGGCACACTTCTTTTTTTTTTTAAATGCCCCCCCCCCCCAGGGGTGTTGCGCCCTGTGCACTCACACAGGTCGCACACCCAAAAGGCCGGCCCTGCATACTGCAGAGATTGCCCTAAACACACAGACACACTTCCACACACAGAGATCGCTTTTTTTTTTAAAGAAAAAGAAATGGTATGTTGTTTGTCCCCCTGATAATTTATCTTTTATTTTCAGGGAGGGGGATTGTTCCATTGGCGTGCCTCTTATTGCTGTAGCCACCGCATGCCTCCTTCTGAGCACCAGGATGTCACTGACACCCGGCGCTCCAACTGGCTCAGAGAACAAAGGGGAGGAGCTTTCTTCCCTCGCATGGTGCACATGGTCGGCGCAACTCACAATATTCGCTCAGTGTCATTGTATCTCAGAGTTGCAGCTACCGCTGGCAATCTCACGTGGGCTGCACCTCTCTGTCCTGTGGGATAAATTTGGACACCCCTGTACTATAGTATGTAATAACTTACCTTGCACATGCAATTCTACTGCAGGGTAAGAGATATAGGCATTGCAACATTAGTGACGTATATTTTTACTGGTTATTTTAAATAATAATTTTCACAATATGTCCTGCAAAATAAAGTTATTTTATTATGAGAGGAAGGGGTGCTGAAGTAACAGAGAAGTCATTTAATTTAGGAATTTAGATGAATACAGAAGACTATAGGAGCTATTCACTAAAAGTGAGTTATAGGTGCACTGAGATGAAAATATCTCATCGCCTTAACTATATATATTCTGTAGGACATACTTCATGAGTTTAGCAGAGTGTCTAGTGGGATAAACCCATCAGTATAACCAGTGGAAAAACATTATTCTGTTGGAAAAGAATTACAACTCAAACAGGGCTGATATTGACACAGAATACAAATCAAACAGGAAAATTGACCCAAAAGGGTTATAGTTTTAGCCAAACTGGATATTTTGATAACATGTTGCTTCAGTGGCAGACATTTGGGCAATCAAGAATGTATTTGTAATGTAACAAGAAATATTTTCTCTTGGAAGAAATCAAGTCCCCACTGTCGCTGCTTGTCAGTAAGTGCATCAACTGTCTTCAAACATTTATAACTGCATAAAGAACCTAAAAAGAAATATAGCAATGAAGGATAACATTTGAAAACAATATAAGAAAAATAATTAAAATTCAAATAAACACACACTTAATCACCAACTTATCCTTTTGAGTTTATTTTTTATAGGATTAGTATGTGTTAATATTACCTTTACTGTGACTGTTAATATTTTATTTTTGTATATTAATTGAACAGACAAGGGAAAAAAAGAATTTATAAGAGAGAGCAAGAAAATGGGGGAAGTTTATGGTTGGTACAAACCATAAATTATCTATTAACCCTTTAAGGACCAGGGATTTTCCTGGGCCAAGGACCAGAGCGTTTTTCAATTTTTAATACGCGGTTTTTGAAACATAATTTTCCTCTCTCTCATTTAACGTACACATACAAGTTATATGTTGTTTTTTAAAGGACAGTTAGAGCTTTCTTTTGATACCCTATACATAAAAATGATTTACATTTTAGTATTAAAAAATAAATATAAAAGTTTTTCCCCATTATTTTCCCAGTAATAACCTACATAACTAGTGCAACACTAACCCACTTATCCCCCCTAATTAACTAACTAATAAAAAAGAAAAATATTGGTTCCCAAACCCCCCATAACAAAAAAGACAGAAAAAAACTCTAAAGAGTGCGATGTCAGATCAGTAAAAATCATGCAACAGGCATGCAAGGGTTAAATTTTATTAAATAAATATATTAAAATTACCTTTATTTATTAAAAAAAACTTTATAAATTGTAAAAATAAAAAAATCTGTTAAAAAAAACAACTAAATGAGGGCCATAAAGTGGAAGTAAACTGATCACAGTTAAAAACTGTGATCGGCAATGAAAGGGTTAATTTTTTTTTTATTTTTTTTTTTTACCTCTGTATTTAATTAATTTCTTTTTACTTACAGGTCACTCTCTGTGCTTCACTATAAGATTGTGAAGCACAGAGAGTGAATTAGATGCAAAGTCAGTGTGTGAACACACTGACTTTGCCATCTAATTTGCATGTTATCGCGGTGATGACTCAATCACCGCGATCACATGCCCGGAAACTGACCGATCGGGTCCAGGAGCTTTGCCTCGGGTGCGGGGCTTAGTCCTGGACCCGTTGCAGACTAGCTGGCGGTGCCCACCGAGCGCACCGCCGGCTAGACTGCATGAAGAGTTAACTCGTCATAAGGTCGCTAACGCGGCGGCTCTTATGACGAGTTAACTCGTCATAAGGACGGGAAGGGGTTAATCTCTTATCTCTTTGATATATAGGTGTATTTTAATAATACCTACTGGGCTTTGAAAATGTTATCCAATTAGACCACTTTATATTGTCAATGTTCTGTCCTCTTTAAGAAGAAATTACATCTTCTATTAATCTTATAGACACGGCCGTCATCAGGGGTGACGGGCGATACACCTGTCACTAAACCTGTCACAGGCTGGGCCCACTTGGGCCCTTTAAAAAAAAAAAAAAAACATGCGTGCCGGCAGAGACACTGGTTTTGGAGGTCAAAAGATCTCCCCTCACCAGCATCTATGGGCGTGAAGGCAGCATGGTGTGAAGAGAAGAGAAGGCAGAAGAGAAGGTGAGTACAGGGGAAGGGGGGAGGACTGGTTGTGGCATATTAATGGACATACTGCCTGTGACATATTAATGGGCATCATGACTGTGAAATATTAATGTGCATCCTGGTTGAGGCGTATTAATGGACATACTGGCTGTGGCATATTAATGGGCATCCTGGCTATGGCACATTAATAGGCATACTGGTTGTGGCATATTAATGGACATACTTGTTGGGACATATTAATGGGCATACTGGTTGGGTCATATTAATGGGCTTACTGGCTGTGATATATTAATGAGCATACTGGTTGTGGCAAATTTATGGGAAAACAGTGGCATATTAATGAACAAACTGGCTGTCATATACTAATGGAAAAACTGGCTGTGGCATTTTAATGGGGTAAATCTTGGATGTTCAATGAGGGTAATGGGGCATGTCCCATCACCCACATTGCACATCCAGGATTTGCTGATGCCCCCCAGGAGAGTGGCATGTTAATGGGAAAACAGTGGCATATTAATGGTAAAACTGGCGGTGGCAAATTAATGGGGTATGTCTTCGATGTGCAATGCGGGTAATGGGACATGTTCTGGGGGGCAGCAGCAAATCCTGGATGTGCAATGTGAGGGATGGGGCATGTACTCGGGTGCATTTAAATCATTGGCATGATTATACAAAGACCTGGATAAAATGACTTTGGTAGGGTAGGGGGGCGAGAGGGAAATATGGGGGATGGCAGACATTTTGTTCAGTAAGGGGCCCTGAAATTTCCAATGGCAGCCCTGCTAACAGATTATACTGTACACTTCTATTCATCTATAAGATCTATAAGATGGTGGCTGTGTTTCCTTCCAAAACATTTTTAAACATTCCGTACAAGGTGCATAACTTGTTTATTGGTATTATAAAACATAGTCATACAAGCTGCCCTGCTATTCCCGTGGTCAAACCACTCCTGGTCAATCTGAATATATTATTTCAGTGCTATTGTGCCACAGTTACTAAACTAACTAAACATATTATGAGATAATATGTGTTATAAAAGTCATCAGGCTATTTATCAAATAAAGACAAAACTATCTTTTAGCCACGGTAAGCACAGGCAGTTACCACTGTCATAACAGCACAATCTAATGGCTTATCAAGCTCCTACCCATATTTGAAAACTAGAAATAAAAAAAGAAGGTGAGATTCGTATTAGCAGGAGATGTATAGTATAGTTAGAAAAGCAGAATAGAAAAGAATGAATGTGGTCCAAGGAAGGTACATTAAGACATTAAGAGAGTGCCAAGCAAAATGGACCACCAGATCAAATTATGATATGACAAAAAGTTCTTGCAGTCCCCATAAATAAACAAGGGGGGTGGGGTGCACGAGAAGGCCCTAAGTAGGATTTGACAGTGAGGAGTATATAGATGCTCTTGTGAGTACAGCAGTGAGGAGCCTTTGCAGTGAACAGTCCATCTCTTACCTTAAAAAATATATATTTTGGGGGGGTTTGGTGGATTCTAATGTTTTGGCTAAATATTTACTTGGTTTGTTACCAAACTCATAGAATGTTGTCTGGACTCTCAGAGGGGCAGATTTAAGCTTATTGTTAAGAAGGGTAGTTAGTTTCGTTCTACAAGCAGCTGGAGATTTCTTGTGATAGAGTTAATTTATGCAATTTATCTATTTAATTCAATAATAATAAAGCATCTATTTCATATCAACAAGATATCTATACCGATTTTCTCTTTTTCATTCTACTTCCTAATTTAATTAAGTGATCTCATATGACACATGTATGTGGATTACATAATGTTTATTTACAAGAGACAGAACTTTTATTTTCAGAAAAATAATTCTGTGTTGACTAATTTCTTGAACATAGCTTAATTCTTTGAATAAAGATTCATTTAAATTCCATGACCATATTTTAGTTCCTGAAGGTTTCATATTTAAAGCAATACATAAAGGGGTATGGTGACTCTATGTGATATTATCTAATTTAGAGGAATGTAAAAGATCTAAATATTGATGTCAGAAGAACAACACCACATCAATCTTCATATATTTATTGTGTAGTGAAGTAAAGTCTCTTAAACCAGGGTGCTGGAGTGACCAGGTATCTGCTAGCTGTGCTGAGTGTAATGTTCTTTTTACTTTATTAATTTGTGAGTAGGGAATACAAGAGAAGCCATTGGAACAATCTAATTTAGGATCAAGTGACATTATATCTCCTCCTAGGATAGTAACACCCTCTGCAAAGGAAGAAGTTTATTTATGTGTGTATTTTTCTTGATTATTATTAGGAACATATAACGTTGCAAGTGTGTAGAGAGTCATGTATTATTCCCTTAATGAATAATGTATCTTGTTATACATCTCTGAAGATGAAATTAGTTCAGATACTCATTTACTTTTTGAATTTAATAAATCATCAAAATAGGAGTAGGGAAAATATTTATTAGAAAGTTTAATGTGACCATTAAAGGACAACATAACTTTTTTTTTAACCCTAGGAAGGAAGGGTAAAAAAATATGTCCTACTGGTTCAGAGTAAACTGGACATGTATATTAATAGCTACTTGTGGGTTTACACTCAGATGTGTGAAACAGTAGTTCTTAAAGGCTGGGGACCACTGACAGTGTCAGAGCGTGCACAGCCATCAGAGTGGGGGCTCATCCCGCTAGTCCGATTGGGGTCTGCAGGGTGATGAGGGTTTCTCTTTGTTAGAACCTTCTTTTGATTAACTACTTTGGTGTTACTACCTCTAGCCATCCATGCTAATGTATTTATGCATGAATTATTCAGTGTGAAGGGGTGGGCTAGCAGCATTTTCATTTTTACCAAGCAGCTATATTCATTCATGCTACCATCAGCCTTGTCCTTTTTTTCACTGACTGACTTTCCTCCATAAAGGATTATGAGGTTGGCAGTGCCTATTTATAGTGGAGTCAGAGGCGTCACTAGGGTTGGTGTCACCCGGTGCGGTAACTCATGGTGTCACCCCCCTGGATTTCCTCCAATACCATGCCAAACAGATTCCTTAGTAATGCCAGTCAGATGGCCCATTAAATATGCCACATACAGGAGCCCCACAAATTATGTCACACGGAGGAGCCCTTTAACTATGCCACACACAGGAGCCCCATAACTATGACACACAAGAGCCCCATAAATTATGCCACACCAAAGCCCCATAAATTATGCCTCACCTTGGAGCCCAATTAATTAAGCCACACACACAGGCATCCCTTAATTATGCCACACACAAGCGCCCCATAATTATGCCACACAAAAGAGCCCCTTAATTATGCCACACATGGGGCCCAATAAATATGCCACACATGGGACAGCCATTAATTATGCGACACACAGGAGCCCCACAAGGTGACAATTGTACAATTCGAAAACAATACATTTCTATAAACACAGACATCTCTCTATAACTAGTTGCATTTAAACTTATTTGAACTATTTAATTTTCTATTTAATAAAAATGTTATTGAAAAATTGCATTCCTATTTTTTATTCCCTTCCTCTGCACCCACATTGCACCTAAAGGACTTAACACAGCACCATGCAGTATCCACAGAACTTGCCATGCACCTATATTGCACCCACAGAACTTGGCTTGCACTCATATTGCACCTACACGATTTGGCACGCCACAGTGTCACTTTGCCCTACAGAACTAGCCAGTGTCACTTTCCACATAGTACATGTTATTTTGCCCCACAGACCATGCCACAGCATCACTTTTTGCCACTCAATATGCCATGATTTAGCCATTCAATATGCAAGGATTTAGCCATTCAATATGCCAGGATTTTGCCCCCCAATATGCCATTTAATATGCCAGGATTTTGACCCCCAATATGCCATTTAATATGCCAGGATGTTGCCCCCCAATTATGCCAGGATTGTGCTCTCAATATGCCAGGATTTTGCCCCCCAATATGCCAGGATTTTGCCCCCAATATTCCATTTAATATGCCAGGATTTTGACCCCCAATATGCCATTTAATATGCCAGGGTTTTGCTCTCAATATGCCAGGATTTTGCCCCCAATATGCCATTTAATATGCCAGGATTTTGCCCCCCCAATATGCCATTTAATATGCCAGGATTTTGCCCCCCAATATACCATTTAATATGCTAGGATTTTGACCCCCCAATATGCCATTTAATAGGCCAGGATTTTGCTCTCAATATGCCAGGATTGTGCCCCCAATATGCCATTTAATATGCCAGGATTTTGCCCCCCAATATACCATTTAATATGCTAGGATTTTGTCCCCCAATATGCCATTTAATAGGCCAGGATTTAGCTCTCAATATGCCAGGATTGTGCCCCCAATATGCCATTTAATATGCCAGGAATTTGCCCCAATATTCCATTTAATTTGCCAGGAATTTGACCCCCAATATGCCAGGATTTTGCCCTTCAATATGCCAGGATTTTACCCCCAATATGCCAGGATTTTGCCCCCCAATATGCCATTTAATATGCCAGGATTTTGCTCTCAATATGCCAGGATTTTGACCCCCAATATGCCAGGATTTTGTCCCTCAATATACCAGGATTCTGCCCCCAATATGCCATTTAATATGTCAGGATTTTGCCCCCCAATATGCCATTTAATATGCCAGGATTTTGCCCCTCCAATATGCCATTTAATATGCCAGGATTTTACCCCCCAATATACCATTTAATATGCTAGGATAGAGCCAATTAATATGCCAGGATTTTGCCCCTCAGTATGCTCGTTATGCCACCCTCCTCCCCCCTTCCCCAGCCAGTACTTACCTCCTTGCTGCTGTCTCCCGGTGCAGGTCCGTGGCTGTGAAGGAAGCGGATCAATAAAGTTTGTTTAAAAAAAAAGTTTGAACAAACTTTATTGATCCATGCGGCTGGAGGGAAGCGCACAATGCTTCCCTCACAGCCACGGACCTGCACCGGGGGACAGCAGCAAGGAGGTAAGTTTTTGATTTTTTTGCTTAATGCAGGGGATGCTGGCAGCACGGGTGTCACCCCAGCTGGTGGTGTCACCCGGTGCGGCCCGCACCCCCCTCATGACGCCACTGAGTGGAGTTACTATAATTGCAGTATTATTTAATTGTAATCAATTTATAGCTAATAGCCTGACTGTAAATATTTCTGTTGTGTTATTTAAAGCACTTTTGCTTCCACTGAATCTAATAGCTAGACTTGTTCTTAAGGTGCAGTGTGTATCAAGTCCAAATTCTTCAAGTTGTGTTAGTTTATATGAGCATTCCATATCCAACTATTGCTGGGTTTTATTATACCTGTAGCGGAACCCCTTTTTGGCTGTCTCATTCCCTTTTATTGATTGTTGGCCCTGCAGAGATTTTCCTATCCCTGGAGTACATAAAGCTCTAAGTAACAGTGTATGGCACTTTAAGAACCTATTTGGGGCATGGTGAAAATGCCCCAAAAAGCTAACTTTTGAACTTCTGGGTGCAATTGTTTGATTTTTAGTTATGTTCATATTTAAAGTATGCTGATTCTGAAAATGTATGTTTTATGTGAATTTGATGCATATTTTGAAAGTTATTAATATTGTATAAAACCTGTATATTTTAGCTTGGAGATAATTGAGCTGATACAAAGGTTAACTCAATTATCTCCCAAGCAGAGAAATGTACTGTAATTACTAGGATCCAAGTCTTTGTCCCAAGTTAAGATTGGATCCTATCCTTTAATACCTGTAATTATTGTCACCTTTCCCATTGTCTTATGGAAGTCATTTAGTTTCCTGTGTGTATCTGAACTTGACACCTTTGTATCCTGAAAGGTGTGAGGCAGGATTTCCCTTTGTATGTCCTTAGGTTAAACTTTAATCCTGTTATAGTTCCTTTGTCTAATCTGGTTTGTCAAGATGTTCAACTGTATATATTCTGTGTTTCTGAATCATTAAAAAGTTCTGGTCAGTTCTACTCCTGATACTGTGTGTCGTCCATTGATTGGGGAAAGTGATGGGATATTATTGGATTGTAATGCTGATTGTGCTGGATATTCTTTTGGATTTATTACTTGTTCCTGCATCCTCTTAAAGTACTTGGTGGAGTTTAGCTGTGAGAAATCAGCTCTCCGCTACAATACCCATCCCCCTAACAGTGGTGTATCTTGATTTTCTGCTGCCCTAGGCAGACAAAATCCGGGCACCCCCCTACCCAAGCTGCACACCCACGTTACACACCTAAGACATGCCCCATCACCTCCATTTCATGACCCCACATCACACATAACATTCAGACTCACATCAAGCTCATACTCCTATCACACACACACTTCTACTCCCATCGCACTCAGTCACACACTCCTACTCCCATCACACTCAGTCACACACTCCTACTCCCATCACACTCAGTCACACACACTGACTCCCATCACACACACTGTCTCCCATCACACTCAGTCACACACACTGTCTCCCATCACACACACTCTGACTCCCATCACACTCAGTCACACACACTGTCTCCCATCACACTCAGTCACACACACTGTCTCCCATCACACACACTTTGACTCCCAACACACTCAGTCACACACACTGTCTCCCATCACACACACTCTGACTCCCATCAGCACTTACCTTTCCCTGGTGGCAGGCAGCATGGTCTTCTCCATGCTGCCTGTTCGGCTTCCCGGCGATTGTGCCGACAGGTCACGTGACCGGGCGCGCGTATGATGTCAGCGCGCCCGTCACGTGACTGTCGGCACTTCCGTGTCACACTGCACGGGGAGCCGAACAGGCAGCACGGAGGTTTCTCTGTGCTGCCTGTTCGGCTCCCCGTGCAGCTGGCTGGCAGGCAGAGTGATGGTGAGGGGGGATCTTCCGATCCCATGTCTGTCTCTCTCCTCTTCCTTCCCATGTCTGTCTCTCTCCTCTTCCTTTCCATGTCTGTCTCTCTCCTATCCCTTCCCATGTCTGTCTCTATCCTCTCCCTTGTATGTCTCTCTCCTCTCCCTTCCCATGTCTGTCTCTCTCCTCTTCCTTCCCATGTCTCTGTCTCTCTCCTCTACCCCCATGACTGTCCCTTTGTCCCTCTAACCATGTATGTCTCTCCTTCCCCACCCATGTCTGTCTCTCTCCTCTTGGCACATGTCTGTCTCTCTCTTCTTCGCCCAAGTCTGTCTCTCTTCCTCCTCTCTCACACTGTGTTCTCTCTTCTCGCTCGTCAGTGTTCTCTCTTCTACCCCATCAGTTTTCTCTCTTCTAACCTACTAGTGTGCTCTCCTCTCCCCCTTCAGTGTTCTCTCTTCTACCCTGTCAGTGTTCTCTTCTCTTCCCCGTTAGTCAATTTTCCCATTCATATACCAATGTCAGTCTGCCCATGAATATGTCACTGTTAGTTTGCCCATTAATATGCCACTATTAGTCTGCCCATTAATATGGCACTATTAGTCTGCCCATTAATTTGCCAATTAATATTCCACTGTTAGTATGCCCATTAATATGCCACTGTTAGTTTGCCCATTAATATGACACAGCCAATATGCCCACTAATATGCCACTGTTACTATACCCATTAATATGCCACAACCAATTTGCCCATTAATATGCCACTGTTATTTTGTCAATTAATATGCCACAGCCAATTTTCCCAATAATATGCCACTGTTATTCTGCCCATTCTTCCACTGTTAGTCCTAGATCGAAGGGGGCTGCAGCCCTAGCGTGACTGTCTCCATGCGGGGGTAGCTTCTTTGAGCCCTCTTTAACCAGTGGACCATGGGCAAGTTTTCCCATTGGTTAAAGCAGCCCTGCCCCCCCCCCCCCCTCCCACTGCACAGCATCTGATAGCAGAGCAACGGCTCTGCTTGGGGGGAGGGGCGATTCCTCCATTGCACCCCACACCCGGAACTGCCACTGACTCTTGGGGCAATTTTGTGCATAATATGTTATATTGAAAAACTCTATATAGCAAATGTATACTTGTAACTAATATTTAACGCTTTTTTAAATCAACTCTATTTCACTTGTTCTTATATCTGAGTACCCTGAACTATTTGCTGTTTTTATTGTATATGTCTAGGCACATGCTTTTACTGCCATTTTTCTGTGAATGTAGAGAATAAAACATAATTGAAATGGATCTAAATATTGTGTTAGCAAAATTGCAAACAAATGCCTAAATTATAAGAAAAATGTGTTTTAAATGTGTATGTGGCATCTCCTTCTTATGGCATCACCTGTGGCCTAATATGCAAATGAACTGGTTTTCAATGGCAAGTGTGCAATTTGCATACTAGGCCACAGGTGATGTCATAAACAGGAGACTCCACAGACACATTTAAAACACATTTTCCTCCTAATATAGGCATTTGCTTGCAATTTTTCTAACACAATGTACAGACCATTTTAAATAATTTATTTATCTTCTATATCAGGGGCGTCCAACGTGCGGCATTGAGGTGCGGCCCGCCTGAGCTCTGCTCCGGTAGACGCACCTCGAACTTCACACCGCACGGGTGAGTGTGTGTATAAATGTGTATATATGCGAGTGCGTGTTAAGTGGGTGTGGGGTAAGTGTATGTATGTGAGTGTGTGTGTATAAATGTGTGTGTGGGGTAAGTGTATGTATGTGAGTATGTGTATAAATGTGTATCTGTGTGAGTGCGTGTTAAGTGGGTGTGGGGTAAGTGTATGTATGTGAGTGTGTGTGTATAAATGTGTATGTGCGTGTGGGGTAAGTGTATGTAAGTATACATGTGTGTGGGGGGTAAGTGTGACTGTGTGTGAAGGGGGGGTAAGTGTGACTGTGTATGCATGTGTGTGTTTGTAGTTAATGTGACCACTGCACATTAGTGTGAATTTTATATATATATATATATATATATATATATATATATATATATATATATATATATATACACACGCATGTATATCATTATATATATTATTCTCTGAATGAATGAAAAAAATGCGGCCCACGCACGCATACATTTCTAGTGAAGTGGCCCTTTGCAGAAAAAACTTGGACACCCCTGGTCTATATGTATACTAAAAAAAATGTTTAGGCGATACAGTCCCTTGAACTGGGCATCTGGGTGAGAGCACTTCTCTGAGTATTAAGTCTAGGAAATGTCTTAAAGTGTGTTAGTTATCTTCTTTTTTGGCAATTAAGGCAAATGAGAATACCCAACTGTATGGGACTTTTGTTTCCTGTAATGCTTAAGTGACTGGACGAAGCATCTTCCTTATTTGTAAGGTAACTGATTATTTGTCAGGGATTATTGTCATTTCATTTCCCAAGATTTTTATGTGCTCCATATTTCTATATTTTTGGAGGATAGATTTCTTTTCTCCATAACTATGAAGACAATGTATTATATTTAGTGGTTTGTTTCCTAGGTCTGAGAGCACGGTCTGCTCTTTCTACTGATATAGGTTTTTCAATATAAGATTGTTGCAAATAGCCGTTGTAACATTGAGTCTTCAGGTTTTACTGTTTTTCTGTTACACCTCTAACTTGATGATTGTCTGTAACATCTACACGGTTTTGTAAACTGTATATTAAAAACATCTTGACTGCGTGTCTTCTTAATTATGTTGTTATGTTCTTTTTGTTGTCTCTTTTTCTTTGCCTGGTGAGGCAACTTTGTCTCGAAAATGTCACACATGTTTGCGTATTGACTGTGTTGTTTTATTTCATATTTTAATTAATTCTGATTTAGTTGGCCGAGTTTAAAAGCTTCTCTCCAATAATTTGGGGATTCATTTTGTAAGAAATCATCTATTAGTAAAATCTCTTAAAGGGACACTAAACTTTTTTTTTCACTTGTGCTTCTAATATAGAAGCACAAGTGAAAAGTTAGTTGTCCCTATTATGAGGATGAACTGGCTTGTACTTTTGATAGTACACGCCAGTTTATCCTCTGACCGACAGCTGCCATGCTTCAATAGGAAGCAGGCAGCCGCCTGGTCGGTGACTGGCTCTCTCTGCTAGCGCACATTAACTAGGTACCCCCTGCTGATCCTATGCAAAAACGAGTATCTCTCGCTGTGCTAGCTTAAAGGAAACAAGGGTTAAACAACCGTTAATTCTCCTTTAAGATGTGTTACTAACGGGATTATCAGGTATATCTGATAAACAAACTTAATTTGTTGTTTTCTGTGAGAGTGGAAACAAATCTTAAAGTGAAGTGCTTGAAGACTTTATTCTAGTTCCATATTGCTTGTGTAAAAAGTCCTATTAGATAATGGCACAGAGCTCAGGTGTCTAGCATCCATGGCAGTTAGCCATGAGCTTTACCTAATTCTAAAAAAAACTATCTATCACCAGACTTCACTTCTAAATACTTCTCCACCCTCTCTTGTCTTCACATTATCATAAAAAAAGTAATATGACTCCACTTACCAAGCATTGTTCCTAAATCTGCATCAGATACATAAAATGGGGGTCCTGAAAAAAAAAGAACATGCCAAAAAATGAATAACCAAAATGAATAGTAACAAGAGCTGGATAAGTGAGCCTGGCCATGGGTTATCCATTTGTGATAATACACTTTCTGATCCTTATTTCATTTGGTATTGCTTTGTAGTGCAACTAACTCTTGATTTGTTATGTCTGCCACATCGAACAATATAGTGGAATCAGTTGATACTTTATTATATATTATTAATTATTGTTATTATAGTTCTATGAATAGGCCCAAGTCATTCATTCTAACACAAACTCTGATCAATGTGTGTTACTACTGATACAATTTCTTACCTGCAACTAGTTTTAGATCATAATCCACTGTAACCACAAGATACTGACAATCCTTTGACATTAGAGAAAGGACCACACTGACATAACTGCAAAAATAAAAATATAAATACACACGTTAGACAACTAAACACATAAACAAAGGTGCACTATTATCAAAAAATACCCACATAGCGCACACTTTACATTTGGCACCCAAATACCAACACTGATTATAAAATATTGGCATAAATAAATGTATATTCTCTTTGAATATAATGTCCTTTTGTTGTATTTTTATGTGTGCAAGCACAGTGGGAAAATGATAAGAAACATAATATATAGCACAGATGTTAATCTATTAGAGCTCAGATATTACAAATACACATCTGATGGGATATAGTGAAATGGGCCACATTGATAGCACAGACACAGATTTACTTAAAATTTTACCTGAAACAATCTCCTCTGCCAGTGAGTGGGCTAAATGTGCACTTACTATGAATGTGTTACAATTATTGCACTCTTGATTCTAATATCCCAAACAGTGTGTTAAAGGTGATTGTTCAGCCACTTACCACATATTAATAACTTGTAATATACTTTAAACAACTTATTGGTTGAGCATGAAAATGTTAGATAAGAATCTAATATTTGATAATAAACCTATGTGTGTGAAAAGAAAGAAAGTGAACAATGATCATTTGCATTTTTTCTCATTAGGGCAAGTGTGACAAACATGTATGTATGATGACACGAAGGTTTGGACCACTTCAGATCACTTTGGTGATCCAAATAGCCAATGAATTTGGGCAACTCAGGAAGCACCAAAATACTTCCAAAATTGGCATGAAAATGGGAGTTCAGATCACTGAAATGGTTGACTCTATCATCCCCATAGACTTCTATGGGGAGGAGAGCAACTCATGTAAGGAGGAGTTCGACTATTATATATATTTTAATTTTAATGTAATTTTAAGCCTATCCCTTATGCTAAAAATTAATTAATTTTAACCCTATAGGCTAGTCTAACTATAAAACCAGTTTTTAGTTAATTATTTATTTTTATTTTTTTACATTGCTATGCTACTTAACTACCACTAGGGGCAGTCAAGTAGCATATTCAGAGCGACGGAAGTGAAGTTACTTTCACTTCCGAAGCTCAGACCTCCAGAGGGCATGCTGCTCCGTCAATATGGCTCCCACGATCGCTCCGTGGGGCGATCGTGGATGCCCCAGAAAAGAGATTTCGGTGCTGGCTATTGCCTCGATGTTGAGGCAATAGACCAACACCGTTAAAACGGTTTTCGCAATCGTTGAACGCGAAAACCGCTTGATTCATCGCAGAACGTGCCAGGCACGTCCATTGTCGCAAAGTGGTTAACTAGGGAAAATGGATAGGATTGATAGGATTCGCAGGATCAAAAGCTCTTACTAACACAGATTTCCCATACTATCAGGGTTTAAACTAAATAAAACTATTTTCACCAAGAGAATAGAGAACTAGAAAATAAAAAGTCAATTTTGCCAGGCAGGGATTTATGTCATTCACTGCTGCTGATGAATTGCAGCTGAGCAGTGTGTTAGAGTCAGTCTGAACTCCTGACCTGGAGTCGGTTTCCCCTGAGTTTTCTGTAAACTGTTGAGTGGAGCACTGGCCCACCCTACTCTCCGAATACTCCACCCCAGGAGCACAAATATCCACATCATTATTTGCACATAACACATACTGCCCCTGGGGCTAAACATCATTTGCCTCTCTAATAAATCTAGAGGAGACATACACACCATCACAGATAACACCTTATCACAGAGATTAATAATACATGCAGCTCATGAAAAGCTAATCATCCTTTGTTAATATTATTAGCCATTCTCTTTATATAAATGGCTTAAGAATCATCTGTAACTATAAATAACTCTTGGAGCCCAGGTAATGCATTTAATCCGCCAGAGTTAATTCAAGAAAACTCTGGCTGAATGGATAAGGAGCTTCCTCTTACTGTAATATATGTACGTTCCCGCCTAATTTTGCTCCCCTTTCCCTCTCACTCTTGTGAAGCTATTCACTTGCTTCAAAAGTGCAAAACTGATACATGTGTAGTGTACTTCTTTTACCCTATGAGGGCTTGAGCAAAGCACTAAAAACAGGATTTTCACCGAATGGATGTATATTTTTACACTGCAAAAAAGCTACTACACAAGCAATATACTTCAATTTGCACCAAAATTACTTTGGTGAGTAGACTGTCCCTTTAAAGCTGACTTCTACTTCCTGGTTCAACATGTTCAGTTATTTAACTTACAGACACAACCATAAATGAAAAAAAAATTACTAACCGTTGTCGGTCTCTTGGGTTTATGGCGACCATTGCTCCTCGGTCCCAGATCCCATCAAACTTGCCTACAATTGAACTGTGAAGAATTAAAACCATTATATATTACAATCATTGTCAATAATACAAGACAAAACAAGTTTTGAACTTTGGGCACTAAAAACTTTACAATTCATGCTGTGTTATAAGTTAGGAGATAAAAGGGGAATATCAGTAAAAAAAAAAAAAATGTAGTTCTTTAATTTAAGGGGCAGTTCTAGCAACAGTCTCTGAAATTGTATTTTTAGATAAGTGCATTGCATACAGTAAACAAAAAGAAACAGATCTATCCCTAAACTCAGATTCTTTCAATCCCAGCTCTCTCATTGGCTGGGTTTTGAAAACCTTCTTCAAATGAAATTCTCACACTCAAAGAAGGGATTTCAATATTCATCCGTCCCCCACCAGGGATAGGTGCTTAGAGTAGGCACTCTTGCTTGATTTGTGTGGCGGTTCGCTGATGGAACATGGACAAATAATTTTATTTACAGGGTATCCAAAGGGTGATTTTTTTTTTTACAGGTGAATTGTCCCTCCCTACCTGGGCAAGGTAGGAAAATATTTATTTAATTTATTAATTAATTATATTGAGTCTTGGGGCCATTGGACAGCCCCCAGAGGACTTTTAATTTATTTTAATTAATGTAGGGGCCACAGACATTTGTCTGCCTGTGGCCCCCTAATTCTTTTCAATAGGGCCACAGGCACAGCGCCGGCCCATGGCTCTATGGGGCCTGTCATTTTATTTTTGTGACTGCAGGCATAGCGCTGGCCTGTAGTCACTAGGACCCCAGAAGGGGCAATTATTTAAAAAAAATATATATCAGTGGAGGTGGGTGGCATTGAGAGAGTCCCCAAATATTTTTTTAACAGGTTAACCCTCTAATTGCTGTAGGGAGCATTGTTTGTGTTCCCTAGAGCACCGAAACGGCAAAATGTGCATATAACGGATGTGAACCTTTAAGTCTGATTTTGGTAATTACCACACAGAACAGTGTTTTAATGGTGTTTTTTTTACCGACTCCGCTAAACCTAAAACTGTAAACCTCCACAGAAAGTATGGAGGTTTTTAGCTGGTGCCGTCATTTTTTTAAAAGTTGTGGTAATAATATTAAAATATATAATAATAATTATAATGGTGTTAATTAGTTAAACCTCAATGCCCGTTCATTTACCGCTACTGCCAGTTTTTTCTTTAATGGAGAGCATTGCATCTACCCCACCATTTTGAAAATTTGTATAGGTTGCCAGCTCTCCTCCTGCATAAAAAAAATACCATATTTGTTTTTTGGTGCTTTAATGATATCAAAGGTCAAGACAGATATATACAGCAAAAGTAGCCAGAAACAACTTTGATAACATTAGAACACCATTTGGATACACTGGTCCGCTGTGGCTTGTCTCTCTGCTTCTATCTGGTTTAGATTTGTTCATGTTTTGGGGAGCTGGAACACCCGGTGTGAGGATACCAGCTGAAAAATATTTGTTGTGGAAGCCTTTTGGAGTTTCAAACCAGCACTTTATTTGACCAAGACTGTCAGAGAGCCCAAGCGTGCAAACTTTCTTCAATTATTATAATTCCCAAATTGTTCTGAAATAATGCTTGTCAATTACAAAATATTAGTAAGTATATTTTTGAATAGCATGGTATTGTCTACATACGATGTGATCTACTGTCTTATAATTATTAATGACAGTCTAGAGATTTATTTAAAATTCTGCAACACTGTTCAAAGATCTGCCACTTTTCTACTTACTCATTTAAATCGAAGATACTGCAGCAGTACAGTGAAATATTTCCAGATGTGCTCTGCAACACATAGACAAATTAATAGACACTTAGTCTAAGTCTTAGACTAAGTAAAAGACACACACATTTCTACCTCAATAAATGTCCATACCACATAGGAAAATGTATTATTAGAAGCAAATTAATTTTAAATTTAAGGTTTTCCTGTCAAAATGGTATGTTCCTTAGCATGTGCTAAAGTGGAGAACACTACTTTATAGAGCATGAAAAATGATCTACACCCCTGAACTGCTCTAAAGTTCTGGACCATACTTCCACTGTCAGGGAGTCACCTTCACAGAATGATTAACCATCACACAGAGTTTGCTGGTGGTTAATAAGTGTCTAAAACACTGCTTAGAAATTATTTGGCAGCCTGAAATGTTGGGACCTATGTCTGTCAGGTCCCAACTCATGTTCAAACTCACCCAGGTTGTGTCCAGCTACCAAGCCTAGCCATGACCGGTACCTGCCTGAGTCTGGTTATTGGCTGGCACCTGCCCATGCTTAGAGATAGTCTGGATCCTACCCTGTTTCTTGTATCCCTGCAGTCCTGTAATAGGTCAGCTCTGTATTGTATAGGCCTGCCTTGGATCAGCCCTTTCTCAGTCCAGCCCTGTATTAGAATCCTGTTTATTTTTGTCCTGTCTTAGAATCCTGTCAGTTGGTGTCCCGGTTCCATGCTCCTTTTCCTTTATTCTCTTGCTATGATTCATTTCTGGTTTCCCTGCTGTTTGCTATGCTTTTGTTCTATTGCCTTGCCTTGTTGCTCAGTTCCTCTATTTAAACCTAGCCACCCCTGTTAGTTCTGTTTTTCCAGCCTTCAGTCTGTGCAGCTAAAACTATAGGTATGTGTCTGTATAGTCTGTTTATTATTAAGTTTAGAGTTAGGGACTTGCCTAATTGTTAGGTACCTTCACACTGGTTGGCAAGCTTAAGCTTATGGCCATAGGCAAACTGAAAACTCACCATTTACCATCTCCGATGTTAGGTTAGTTCCTATATTTTTGTTTGTAAGTATATGTTCCCTTGCCCTCTTTCCTTGCAGCACCTGAGGATCTCAGCTAAAGTACTATTCTTATGCAGCATCCTATAAAGGGACTGAGATGATATGATTGGCTATTTAAAGTTCCAGGTCACTGAAAGCTGTTTTGTTTGTTTCTTTGCTGCCATCTGAACAGTAAAAAAGGAGTTTGCATAACTTGAATATGGATTTTTAAACATAGCCCTTTGTCTGTGTGAGACAGATTAAATTGTATTTAAATTAGGTAAACAAACCTTAAACACTTTAGCTCCCGATATCCCAGGCACAGCTTCTTCAACGTAAGGAACATTATTTTCTTCAAAAAATTCCTTCAATCCAATTTCACTGACATCAATTCCAACTATGGTATGCCCCATATCAGCTAACCTGTGACATACAAATCAAATCAGAGGATGGCTACGGTTTTCCTTGGCCACACTGTACACACAGAGAGATTAGGGACAGGGTTGTTTCTTTTTAAACTGTACAGGTAAAAATGACATGGTATTACTTAATAGGAAATAAAAATAATCATGTCTATTCATTGTGATAGTAGCAAAGGAAGTATCAGGAAAACTCAAGAAACTCCAGCATGGCAAAAAAGTGCCTGTGTGTATGTATCAGCACTGTGGAATTTAACCTTTTCTTGACAGTTGCTACAAATAAATATTGCTACTTTTTTACCATGCTGGAGTGCCCGATACTTTCTTCGCTACAGGTTACCCCTCTGATGCCATTTGTTGGAGCCTTGGCAGCGTCTGACTGATTCTTTTAAGGAGGATTATTCCTGGCTTGCTGACGTCCACATTGTATGCTACCAACTAACATGCTTTATTTTGTTATTCTGTCTCTCACTGTTAAAATATACCTACCAATAAAATGATAGACTGATCATTTCTTTGTCAGTGGGCAAATGTTCAAAATCAGCAGGGGATCAATTAATTTTCCCCCTCACTCTATGTCACATGCATACTGGTAAAAAATTAAAATGATATAGAAATGATGTGGGCATGTCTGCCAGCTTCCGAATGGTGACATCACTTGTTTCCTACAAGCTAGGCAATGTGGGATCTCAACATCATCATTTGGGAAATGAAATGTGCACACATCTGATTTAAGGCAACCTTAGTAGAGGACGAAGGCTACACTTTTATGAATAACACGTTGACCTTAATTAGGAAGTATCACTATAAATGTAAAAAGATATTTTGCAGAGATTGTTTTCCCATTAAATGTTACAACTGTGTCTGAAGACAGAATCAATGTAACATATGAATTTTGAAACAAGTAATACAGTAAATCTTCCAAAAGAGTGGCGGAAACACAAACGTAAAGTGTTTCACATCTAATGAAATGTCATGTGAAACAGGTTACTTTTTAAATTCATTACTTGGATTATCAGGAGATGTGTAGTGATTGCTGGTCTTTTCAAGAGGCCACAACGATTATGATTAGCATGTTACAAAGATACCACATTTCCAGTCTGTTAAAAGGCTAAAAAATATCTTAAAAAGGCGCAGTTTCACCTACAGAGGCTAAAAATCTGCACCATGTAAGGTAAAGAAAAACAAACAGATCTATATTTGTTTCTTCTAAAAACTAAAAACAAAGTGTAACAGTTTTATTGCTGTTGCTACAGCAACAGTGCTGCCTATCCCTCCTTGCCCTCCTGATTTGAAGTTACTGAATTTAGAGGCCCTTGTGAAATTATTTCACTGGAAAACTACATACCCGGTAATTGTGAATAGATTTAATGTAGAAATATTTGCATTTGACATATATTAAACACATGTACAATATAGCTCGGTTGAGCTTTCAGGTTTGTCTGGCCCAGGTCTTGAGAGGATCCCAAGTGGTATGAGTAACTGTGGGATTGTATAATGGTCCGCAGAGATTGATAATGATTCCTTAACTGATGACAATACAGAAGGCAACTGGGACACATAAGCATCAACAGTAGGAACCATAGTGTCTGCAATAGATGAGGGCAGGGCAGATGAATTAAAACCAAAGGTTAAAAAAAAATGGAGAAACTTTAGAAGATTCATGGACAGTATTATTTATGGCAAACTCTGCCCAAGGGAGTAATTGAGTCCAATTAGACTGACCATAATCTAAAAAAAAAAAATCAAAAAAAAATCGAGAATTTATTCTAGGGACTGGTTAGTTCTTTCAGTAATACCATTAGTTTGTGGATGTTAAGCAGGGTTGATCCCCAGGTCTTGCTGATGATCCGTCCGGACTTTGAGAAATCCCATTCACCAACTGGAGCAAACAGGAGATAAAATTGCACACCTGTATACAATTTCCCTAACAAAAATGCGCACGAGTCCTATAGCAGAAGATAACTTGGGCAATGGGACAAAATGAGCTAGTTTAATCTTCAGGCTGGTGATGACGCCGAGTGGGCGGAGCGTCGGAGCTGGTGCATGGCGGCTTGGAAGCGTGCTAATGATGGACACTAGCGGTGACGAAAGAACTCTCTCCCTTACCGACTTGGAAGTTCTGCGGGACAAAAAGTGGCGGCCTGAAGTAGAGCCGGTGTGAGCTGGGGAGTGACCGCTGTTAATGAAGCATGACCTAAGCGGAAATCAGCGGGAGTCCATATCAAAAACACTGTCTCTTCTCCACAGGGTACGAGGAAAGCTGAAAGGCTTTAACACTGAACCGGAGGGTGGCACATACGCCGCTTCTATATCTGTATAAACTTTCGTTTTGCTGTAGCCGCGTGCTCCATTTGACTTTCTTTGGTTCTGACTTATTGAATAGCACCTCTCCTCTCCGTAAAGCTAAAGAGAGTAGCAAATACGGAAACATACCAGTTGTATTTAATAGACACAGTATGGCCTGTTACTATTCTTGTATATACTTCCGTTTTGCCATGGCTCTGTTTTTTATTTGACTTTTTTTCTCTACTTGACATATTGAGAAGTGTCTTTCTTCTCCTTAAAGCTACAGTGATAGCTTCATGAAGACTTGTACCCTCCTTGGGATATAAGGTGGTGGATTAAAAACTGCACTAACTCAGTCTGGGAATAATCCTCACCCCTACATTTATTAATTTTAAGGACAATAAACTGTTATTGTTACAGGTTAGCGCCATCCTTGCTGAAATTAAGAATGGCAAATTAAAAAACAACAGAGCATAAACAGAATGCCAAAAGGGACAGAGAAAAAAAGGAGAGTGCAGGCACAAAGAAAGAAAAATTGATTCATTTTTCACTCCTCAAGGCTCGAAACCTACAGGGAAAAGGGACACTCCCAGTACACAAGACACCGGTATGGAAGGGGTAGAAGTAGATGCAAATAGACTGGGTCTGGATAGTTCAGGCACCTCTGAATCTCAGGTGCTAACACAAGAATATCTGAAGTCATGCCTAAACATCCAAATGGGTCAGTTTAAACAGGAGTTACAATCACTGTTTCAGGAATTTAAAACAGACATCAAGGAGATTAAGCAAATCAGAAGATGCCAACTTGAACTCCCAGAAAAATGGATAAGAAAAATTGGATAATCTGCAACAAAAAGTACCTGGAAGCTAAAATAACTGATATTGAAGATCGAGGGTGACGCAATAAGAGGAATCTCGGAAACCGTAACTAAAGGAAAAAATGATAGAATTCTTGAAAAATCTATTTAAAAATAATGGACGCTGCAAGACATTTTGAACCTCAGGATCAGGAATATAAAGATCTAAAATTCTTCCCAGACCTATCATACTCAACGAGACAATGGGGAAGAAATGTTAAGAACGTAACGTACAAACATAAGATTTTTCAAATTCAGTATTGGTGGGTATTCGTCCTAAATTTATGTCTTCAGGACAGAGAAAAAATCATAACCTTTGTTAACTCGGACCTAGCTTGGATAGAGAGGAGGGAGGGGATGTTGAAATAAACTGCGGAGCTAGGGAGGGAGACTTAACCCCTTGGCGACACAGGACGGACTAGGTCCGTCCTGTGTGCCGAGGCGTTAGTGACACAGGACGGACCTAGTCCGTCCTGTGTCAAAACGAGCACTGAAAGCGGAGTTTTTCCGCTTTCAGTGCTCTGATGGTATTGTAACGATGCTTCCGTGTGGAAGCATTGTACAATACTAAAAAAAATGCCCGTCGGCATTTCGATCGCTCCGGAGAGCGATCGAAATGCCGGTTTTAAAGGCACAGTGCCTTTAAAACGCGGGCATTTCAAAAATGAGCATAGGAAGCGAATCTTTCGCTTCCTATGCTCAGAAAGTGTTTCTGATTGCCTCGCAAGTCGAGGCAATCAGAAACACAAAAAAAAAAATTCACGATCTTGGTCACTGAGTGACCAAGATGGCGCTGCACTTCTAAGGGCAAGAGCACAGGAGGCAGGAAGTACCTGCTTCCTGTGCTCTCTGGCTGTCACACGATTGCCTCTTCACAGAGGCAATCAGTGACTGCCAGGCACACTGACAGGCAGTGGGGATGCTCTGCTGAACATCCCCACTGACTGGTCAGATCAATATTAACCCTATATTGATCTGACCAGTTATGATCTGCCTCCCTCTCCTCACATTTTTTTTAGTGAGGGAGAGAGACAGATCAAAGTTCTAAAAGTAAGTAAAAGTAAAAAAAAACAATAAATACACAACACACAAATAATAAAACAATAAAAAATTTTTTTATTAAAGCAATTCCCTGCGTTTAACCCCTTCCCTGCCACTGATCTTGCATAAGCAGTGATCGTGCACATCAGCGCATTTATTTTTGCTGTTTGTGCATTTTTTAGGGGTTGATTTTTTTTGTACTGTAATTTATTACAGTACTAAAAAGGCTCTTCTAAGAGTTATTAACCCCTTATTTGCCGTCGATCACTGCTTACGCAATGATATTGATGCCAAAGCAATTTTTATCTGTCTGCATATTTTTATTTTATTTTATTTTTTTTACACATACCCGCTAGGGGATTACATGTAAAGTAAAAATATTTGAGATTTTTTTTTTAAGCTGCCTGAGCGCATAGCGATCAGTAACAGCGAATTAGTGGCGGTTTGGTGATTTCTCAATTAAGCTCACCATTCGCCCTGGTCAGATCAAAATTAATCGGATCAATATTCACAAATATTGATCTGCCTCCCTCTCCTCACTTACATTTTTGTGACGGAAAGAGACAGATCAGTATTAGTGATATAAAATAACATTTTATAAAATTGTCAGGTTTTATGAAAGTCTTTCACTGTGTATTAACCCCTTCCCTGCCATTCATCACTGTGTAAGCAGTAATCTTGCACAGCAACAGTATGTTTTGCTGTCTGCACTGTTTTATGGATTAATTTCTTTGTACTGTAATGTATTACAGTACTAGATAGGCTCTTCTAAGAGCTATCAACCCCTTCTTTGCTCAAGATCACTGCTTACGCACTGATTCTGAGGCCGCGGACTCAGGGTTTTCGATTTTGACCCTATTCAGCTTTCTGATACATCATCTAGCGATGTATCGGTGGCTGCTGAGCCCTTGCCACAAGTAGTGATGGGGGTCTACCGATAAAAAAATATATGGTTTGGTGGGGGTAAATTACATTGGCTGGCTTCAAAGATATATCCCATAAAGGACACGGACGCAGGTTGACTACATGTCAAAATTCCAAGTTGGAATTTTGAGATGCGCATCTCACAAATGTTGCCTTCTAGCCAAAAACAAACCAACAAACCTATGCATGGGTGCTATCCCTGTACTCAGGAGATGTTGCTGAACACATATTGGGTTGTTGTTTGGCAGTGATATATACCAGAATCTGTGAATTCATGCCTGAAGTACAATGCATGTGGAAAAAAAACTCCCAAAAAAGTACTACCACAAACTTTTACAAAGGCTGGTGGTAGAATTAGTACCTATACAGTATTAAAATACCACCATTTGAAATACCTTAGGATGTCTATTTTCCAAAAATATATGGTTTGATGGGGTAAAATTCATTGGACGGCTTCAAAAATGTTCCAAATGGAACATGGGCGCAGGCTGACTACATGTCAAAATTCCAGGTTGGAATTGCGCACCCCCTAAATGTGGAATTTTAGACCCAATACAAACCAACAAACCTATGCATGGGGGGTATCCCTGTACTCAGGAGATGTTGCTGAACACAAATTGAGGTGTTGGTTGGCAGTGGCAAATACCAGAATCTGAAAATTCCTGCCTGAACTACAATGTGTATGGGGAAAAAATGACATCCCAACCCTTTGACATAGGTTGGTGGTAGAATTAGCACTTGGAAAGTGTTAAAATACCACAATTTTAAATACCCTAGGATGTCTAGTTTTCCAAAATATATGGTTTTATGGGGTAAAATACTTTGACAGGCTTCAAAAGTGTCCCAAATGGAACATGGGCGCAGGCTGACTACATGTCAAAATTCCAAGTTGGAAATGCACCCCCCCTAAACGTGGCCTTTTAGCCCCCAAATAATCTAACTAACCTACACATGGGTGGTATCCCTGTACTCAGGAGATGTTGCTGAACACATATTAAGGTGTTGTTTGGTACTGACACATAATAGGATCTGTGAATTCATGCCCGATGTACAATGAATGTGAAAAACAAATCACTATCCATAACATTGACATAGGCTGGTGGTAGAATTAGTGCATGAAAAGTGTTAAAATACTACCATTTGAAATACCCTAGGGTGTCTAGTTTTCAAAAATATATGGTTTTGTGGGGTAGAATACACTTTTTGGCTTCAAAAATGTCCCAAATGGGACATGGGCGCAGGTTTTCAGCACGTCAGAATTCCAAGTTGGAAAACCAAAAAGTGCACCTCTCAAATGTGGCCTTTTAACCCCCAAATATCCTAACCAACCTATACATGGGTGGTATCCCTGTACTCAGGAGATGTTGCTGAACACATATTGAGGTGTTGTTTGGCACTGACATATAACAGGATCTGTGAATTCATGCCCAAAGTACTATGTATGTGAAAAAAAATTACTATCCATAACATTGACATAGGCTGGTAGTATAATTAGTGCATGGAAAGTGTTAAAATACTACCATTTGAAATACCCTAGGGTGTCTAGTTTAAAAAAATATATGGTTTTGTGGGGTAGAATACACTTTCTGGCTTCAAAAATGTCCCAAATGGGACATGGGCACAAGTTTTCTGCACGTCAGAATTCCAAGTTGGAAAACCAAAAAGCGCACCTCTCAAATGTGGCCTTTTAACCCCCAAATAACCTAACCAACCTATACATGGGGGGTATCCCTGTACTCAGGAGATGTTGCTGAACACATATTGAGGTGTTGTTTGGCACTGACATATAACAGGATCTGTGAATTCATGCCCAAAGTACAATGTATGTGAAAAAAAATTACTACCCAAAACATTGACATAGGCTGGTAGTATAATTAGTGCATGGAAAGTGTTAAAATACTACCATTTGAAATACCCTAGGGTGTCTAGTTTAAAAAAATATATGGTTTTGTGGGGTAGAATACACTTTCTGGCTTCAAAAATGTCCCAAATGGGACATGGGCACAAGTTTTCTGCATGTCAGAATTCCAAGTTGGAAAACCAAAATGCGCACCCCCTAAATGTGGCCTTTTAGCCCCAAAACAAACCAACAAACCTATGCATGGGTGGTATCCCTGTACTCAGGAGATGTTGCTGAACACATATTGAGGTGTTATTTGGAAATACCCCTTCACATTTTAAGGTAATGTTTACCTAAATTGCAATATATGTGAAAAATTAAAAAAAAAGATTTTTTGCTGCAAACTTTGGCATAGATTGGTGGTAAAATGGCTACATGAAATGTGTCAAAATACCCCAAGTTAAATGCCCTGAGTTGTCTAGTTTTCAAAAATATGTACATGTTGGGGGTCATTCATGGATTTAGTACAGAAATCAGTGTTACAATGTCACTATCGCTAATTTTGAAAGAAAGGATTTTAAAATAGCTTTGCACCACTTATAGTTCTGGCCCTGTAACATGAATAAAAAAGCACAAAAACATAAAAACATGGGCTATTTCTGAACTCAGGACATATATTAGAAACTTTTTAGCAGTGTTTTTTTGTTGTCTCTTGTACATGAGTATACGATGAAATAAAAGTCATAAAAAAATAATTTTTTCAATTTTTTTGCCATATTTTATTATTTTTTTTACATCAAATTATATGCTATTATCACAATAATGGTATCAAAAGAAAGCCCTTCTTATGACGATAAAAACGATATATAGTTTGTGCGGGTACACTAAATGAGACAGAAATAAATTACAGCAAAACACAAACACCTCAGAAATGTTAAAACAGCCCATGTCACCAAGCGTCGGACAAGCCAAAAAAGTCATGTCACTAAGGGGTTAATAATAAGAAGTGAAGGAAAGAATACTGTTATTTTTCTTTATTTTATTTTTCTCTCTCACTTTACTTGTATACACATAATGGTGCCTTTTGAGGCTATGGGGTAAATGGTAAGCAGATATTGACAAATGCACTTAGAGGCACAATTAGTGGTACAACACACGATGTTGACATTAGGTTTATTTGTATAATATGATGTTGTCTGCAGCACTGGATAAATTACACATAAGTAAATTTGAGCATATGCTAAGGTATATAACTTGAATAGTTAAATTAGCACCAATGGGATTAGTAACGCTAGTGTGACATTATATGTTAACAAAGAATGATCACGTAGTTAGCATAGAATAATATTGAATGATAATCTATTATAGTGAATTGGGATCTAGGGGCAGATGGTAGGAGATTATCTCTGGTATATTTAATATTATAGGGATATAATGGCACTGATGGCTCACTAAAAAATATATAGATGGGTTAAAATTTCACTGACAGACAATGTAAAGAAGACGAGTATATTAGAGGTTTGGAATAGGTCCGAGGAGAACACTTATATATCTATTTATATTTGGTACTTATTTATTTAAGTATTTATTTCTGCTTCTCCCCCTTCTTTTCTCCTCTCTTTTGGTTTTTCTGTCCCCTCTTCTCCTTCTCCCCCCTCCAATATTTTGGGAGGGTGAGAATGGAGACAGGGTAATATAGACAGATTAGTGTAGGTAAAATAGATTCATGGCCGTCATGTTATGGATCACCATAATGTAGAATACACCAGATTCGTTGAGGCATGTTCAGATTTGGGATGTGGGACAGATTTTTTTTATACCTGTAAAGTGTTTTATGTTGACTTATGTATGTTATATTGTGATTCAGCATGAGGAACTAGGGAGCTACTCTGGGGAAGGGAGAGGAAGGAATGGAATAGTCACTCAGATTTAGGATGGGTGTCAGAATTATGTACACCTGGACACCTGGATGTTCGGGTTCGGCGGGTTCGACCGAACTTCGGAAAAAAGTCCAGGTTCAGGGTCGAACTTGACCCCGAACCCCATTGAAGTCAATGGGGACCCGAACTTTTGGCCACTAAAATGCCTCTAAAAAAGTCCTGGAAAGGGCTAGGGCGCTGCAAAAGGAAGTAAAATGGGGGTAAGAGTAGGACAAGTGCCCTGCAAGCAAATATGGATAGGGAAATAACTTCAAATAACATAAAATACATACAAATAAAAAATACAGCTGAGCCATAAAATATCACTAAATGGAATCTTTGATTTTAGTTTTGGAAGAACATAAATCTAAATCTAAAGCATGGCTGCCAGGAGGATCAACATAATTATCCATTTGAGAGAGGGTTGGAGTGCAGGGTATTCTCTTTCAGTTTATACTAAGTGAACCATAGGTTGAGGAGGCGGTGACCGTGGCGGTCTACGTGGAAGCGGCGCTGGAGGAGGAGGTAGCCAGAATTTTTCAAAGTGCGCTGTAAGCACAGTATTTGACGGTTCTATTTGACTCTCAGATATGAAGTGCACCGCAAGACGCAAATGTACTATTTACCACCCAAAACTATTAGAATTTTTCAAAGTGCGCTGTAAGCACAGTATTTGACGGTTCTATTTGACTCTCAGATGTAATACATGTAATGCTATTGCTATTCTATAAACCGAAATAGAGTCCCCATTCATACGAATAGGACAATTGACCTATTCGTATGAATGGAGACTCTATTTCGGGTTATAGAATAGCAATAGCATTACATGTAATCTATAAACCGAATGTCTTTCGGTTTATAGACTTTCGGTTTATGGAATACATGTAATGCTATTGGCTTTCTATAAACCGAAATAGAGTCCCCATTCATAAGAATGGGCACAAATTAGGATAAAAATGTGTTTTAAATGTGTATGTGGTGTCTCCTGTTTATGACATCATCTGTGGCTTGATATGCAAATTACACATTTCCCATCTAAAAGCAGTTAATTTGCATATCAAGCCATTTAAAACATATTGTCTACAAATGTATGCATCTGCTTACAATTCTGCTAACACATTGCATAGATCAAACACGGAGAAAGGTAGTGTTTTATTCTCTGATACATATAGAATGTGCTGTAAGAAAACTTCTATGAAAACTTTAGGTGAATTAAAATTAATTCTCATACTAAACCCTAATGCCACATCAGTGGCTCCAACACAGAAGACTGAAATAGAGGCTTTGGTGGTAACAACATGGAAGGAGAGGAGCCAGGGATTAATTGATGTCTATAAAAATGTTAAAGGGACACTGTTATCATTGGAGCATTGCAAAAGGCACAACCAGCTCAAGGTACAAATGCATCTTTGCACACAACAAGCACATTCAGTGTCCCATTAAAAATAACAATTAGAAATTATAATAATGTGGTAATACATAAGCTGTGGGTGGGTCGCTTCCAGTTCATGACACTTTGAGGAACTGGGGTTCCACCTTCAGGAATCTGCTGCTTAGTCCACTTGGCATAAACTCAGAACAATAGGGTCTTAGGGGCTGGGGTCTTTTTTACCGTTTGTAGTCGTGTAAAATATTTTTCAGGTAAAAGCTAGAAAAAGGTTGTTTTTAAAAATTTTTTTATCATATTTTACAATTTTTAAATAGTATTATATGATATGATTAAATTAATGGCATCTCAAGAAAGCCCTTGTTATGGTGATAAAAACAGAAAATAATTTGTGTGGGTACATTAAATGAGAAAGAGGAAAAACACAGCGAAACACCTCAGAAATGTAAAAACAGTCATTGTCACTAGCTGGTTAATATAATATTTGGTAAACAATATAAAAATAACTTTATATGAAAATTAGGAAAAATATTACCATTTCATATCCACTGCTTTTCCACAAAGAGGAAACAAAATGCGAATTTGTCTTCTGTTGTTCACCATGTCATCCAGAAACTCTGCAAGTAAACTGGAAGAAACAAAAGCATGATGCAACAATAATTATAAAACAACATCAACATCATCTCAAACAACAAAAAATGCATAAACAAGATAACAAATAAGGAAATATCTGAGATGCTCACACATGCACATTCTCTTCATGAAAAACAGTTTTCTTTTTTTCCCATTTCTCTATCCAGTCCTTATCTGATACCACTCTGTTCTGCTGTGCTGCCAAACAGTCCTCCATGGTCTATTAATAAAGAGAAAGAAAATGATGTTGCAAAAATGTTTTATCAGTATTATATGTCACACAAATTTGTGTAGTGCATAGCAGCAGCTGCTACCCGGTAGAGATAGTATGACATTTGGGATGTGAAAAGTTTTACAACTTAAATGTGTAATTTGAAGCTGGAACTTATGTTACAAGGTGTGAAAGGTTACACTGAGTTAGTTGTCAGTATGTATTTACAGGGCCGATCCTGGGCGGGTGCAGGAGGTGCACCGCGCCCAGGTGCACGGGAGGAGAGGCGCCTGAATCACAGAGCGCGACGGGAGCGGAGTTTGCACCCGTCGCGCTGTGATTAGTGTGACAAGGAGGTGCGAGCCGCAAGTGCAAGCTCCGCCCCCGTCGTGCTCTGATTGGGTGCAGGGAGGATGGTGTCTGCAGAGGCTGACACCTGACAGAAGAAACTAGATGCCGGTGTCAGCCTCTGCAGACACCATCACGCAGGCGTCCTGGGCCCGGCGGGAGACAGAGCAGAGGTAAGTACTGGGGGAGGAGGGTGGCAAACGAGCATACAGTGGGGCAAAATCCTGACATATTAATTGGCATAACCCTGACATATTAATTGGCAAATTCCTGGCATATTAATTGTCATAACCCTGACATATTAATTGGCATAACCCTGACATATTAATTGGCAAATTAATGGCATATTAATTGGCATAACCCTGACATATTAATTGGCAAATTCCTGGCATATTAATTGGCATAACCCTGACATATTAATTGGCAAATTCCTGGCATATTAATTGGCATAACCCTGACATATTAATTAGCATAACCCTGACATATTAATTGGCAAATTCCTGGCATATTAATTAGCAAATTCCTGGCATATTAATTAGCATAACCCTGACATATTAATTGGCATAACCCTTACATATTAATTGGCAAATTCCTGTCATATTAATTAGCAAATTCCTGGCATATTAATTAGCATAACCCTGACATATTAATTGGCATAACCCTGGCATATTAATTGGCATAATCCTGGCATATTAATTGGCACAATCCTGGCATATTAATTGGCATAACCCTGGGATATTAATTGGCAAAATCCTGGCATATTAATTGGCATAACCCTGGTATATTAATTGGCATAACCTGACATATTAATTGGCATAACCCTGACATAATTATTGGCATAATCCTGGTATATTAACTGGCATAACCCTGGCATATTAATTGGCATAACCCATACATATTAATTTAAATTGCAAAGATCTTGTGTAAAAGCATATTTTGTAGGTTTAGTCTAATTTGCTTGGGGGACCAAGGCACCCTATTTATTAGTCTTGGTGGTGGCAGTGTTTGGACATTAGTTACATCAGTATAAGTGTGGGTGGTGTTAAAGGTTTTTTTTTATCATTATTTCTAGTCTAGGGCAGACAGATTATTTATAAGTTAATATAACTTATATATATATTAACTATATTATTTAACAGTTAATTATAACCCAGTAACATGCACTCTTGGAGTAGGGTGCATTCATGACATTATATTTAAGATTTCTGTGATAATACAGAACATGTAAAATATTCACCAAATATATTTATATATATATATATATATATATATATATATATATATATATATATATATATATATATATATATATACTAAACAAAATTATAAAGGCAACACTTTTGGTTTTGCCCCGATTTTTCATGAGCTGAACTCAAAAATCTAAGACTTTTGTACACAAAAGGCCTATTTCTCTCAAATCTTGTTCACAAATCTATCTAAATCTGTGTTAGTGTGCACTTCTCCTTTTCCAAGATAATCCATCCACTATCCATGGCATATCAAGATGCTGATTAGACAGCATGATTATTGCAAAGGCGTGCCTTAGGCTGGCCACAATAAAAGTGCAGTTTTATCACACAGTACAATGCCACAGATGTCGCAAGTTTTGAGGGAATGTGCAATTGGCATGCTGACTGCAGGAATGTCCACCAGAGCTGTTGCTGTGAATTGAATGTTAATTTCAATACCATTAGCTGTCTCCAAAGGCCAGGGGCATTGCTAGGTCTCTAAAAGATCTTGGGCTGGAGCCCGTAACAGATTTGATAGAAGTGGAGTAAATAAGCTCACACATAGTTGCCAACATCGGCCATGTTTCCAGGGACACATATGTGTTCCACATGCTGCAGACAGAGCATGCAAAGTGCAACCCGGCAGTATGTAGGATGCATATACGCACAGACACAATCCAATCATGGGTGTAGGAACCCCCAAAAATCTGGGGGGGACAGCATTTTTGCTCGCCGGGTATAGCAGCAGTAAAAATAAAGCTTGTCACAGTGTATATGATATCACCAAGTTCCCACCAACATTACCAGGATCCTTGGTATACAACAGATACATTCACAGCACAACATCTGCATCAGGCAGGTGCATTTTATCACTGTTACATGAAATATAGTCAGCGAGCTGTGTGTACACCATAAAACATACATCAGTATGAACCTACAACTTCTGCTGGAATGCCATTCCATGTATCCACTACCCTCTCAGTAAAGTAATACTTTCATTAGTCCCTGACCTTATCTTATATCTAGGATAGCCTTATACCTATCCCATGCATGCTTAAACAACTTCACTGTATTAACCTCTACCACTTCTACTGGAAGGCTATTCCATGCATCCACTACCCTCTCAGTATAGTAATACTTTCATTGGTCCCTGGCCTTATCTTATATCTAGGATAGCCTTATACCTATCCCATGCATGCTTAAACTCCTTCACTGCATTAACCTCTACCACTTCTACTGGAAGACTATTCCATGCATCCACTACCCTCTCAGCAAACAAACATTACATTTCTGACCAGAAAATAAACTGTAAAATATTAAATATTTCCAGCATTTCCAAAAGCTTAAGGTGGACCCCAAATATATGTATTTATACCAGGGCTTGACAACCTTAACTAAGTTTTAGGAGCCAGGAAAAAAAATATAGGAGCCAGACAACAGCACATACACACAATCACATGCAGTCATATACAGTCAGTCACATAGACACATATACTCATACATACAGCCTGTCACACATATACATACTGTCACATAGACACACACTCATACATACATACATACAGTCTGCCAGGCACACACTCACACATACATACAGTCTGTCAGACACACATATACTCATACATACAGCCTGTCACACATATACATACTGTCACATAGACACACACTCATACATACATACATACAGTCTGCCAGGCACACACTCACACATACATACAGTCTGTCAGACACACACACACTCATACATACAGTCGTTCACAGACACACTCATACATACATACATACAGTCTGTCGCAGACACACACTCATACAAACATGCAGTCTGTCAGACACACACTCAAAGATACAGTCTGTAACAGAGACACATACACTCAGAGTCAGTCACATAGACACACACACTCATACATGGTCTTTCACATACACTCATACATACAGTCTGTCACAGACACACACACTCATAATCAGTCACATATACACACAAACTCATACAGTCAGTCACAGACACACAAACTCATACAGTCAGTCACAGACACACAAACTCACACAGTCAGTCACAGACACACAAACTCACACAGTCAGTCACACACACTGTATCTCATTGCAGGGAAGGTGGGCATTTCCGTTCCAGGTTTGTCTGTGCCTCTTACAAAGGCACAGACCATCATTACTTATTAATTACATTATTTTGCCCATTCATTTGTCAGTTTTATTTTGCCCACATTCATTTGCCAGTGTTTTTTTTTGCCCAAATTCATTTGTCAGGGTTTTTTTTGCCCACATTCATTTGCCAGGGTTTTTTTTTGCCCACATTCATTTGCCAGGGTTTTTTTTTTTTTTGTCCACATTCATTTGCCAGGGGTTTTTTTTTTTGCCCACATTCATTTGCCAGGGTTTTTTTTTTCCCACATTCATTTACCAGGGGTTTGTTTTTTTTGCCCACATTCATTTGCCAGGGTTTTTTTTTTTTGCCCACATTCATTTGCCAGGGTTTTTTTTTTTTGCCCACATTCATTTGCCAGGGGTTTTTTTTTTTGCCCACATTCATTTACCAGGGTTTTTTTTTTTTTGCCCACATTCATTTGCCAGGTTTTTTGTTGCCCACATTCATTTGGGCAGTAATATTGTGCCAGCCAGATGCCCAGTAATATAGTGCCAGCCAGAGCCCAGTAATATAGTGCCAGCCAGATGCCTGTAATATTGTGCCAGCCAGATGCCCAGTAATATAGTGCCAGCCAGAGCCCAGTAATATTATGCCAGCCAGAGCCCAGTAATATTATGCCAGCCAGATGCCCAGTAATATAGTGCCAGCCAGATGCCCAGTAATATAGTGCCAGCCAGATTCCTGTAATATTGTGCCAGTCAGATGCCCAGTAATATAGTGCCAGCCAGAGCCCAGTAATATAGTGCCAGCCAGATGCCCAGTAATATTATGCCAGCCAGATGCCTGTAATATTATGCCAGTCAGAGCCCAGTAATATAGTGCCAGCCAGATGCCTGTAATATTATGCCAGTCAGAGCCCAGTAATATAGTGCCAGCCAGATGCCTGTAATATAGTGCCAGTCAGAACCCAGTAATATAGTGCCAGTCGGAACCCAGTAATATAGTGCCAGTCGGAACCCAGTAATATAGTGCCAGCCAGAACCCAGTAATATAGTGCCAGTCAGAACCCAGTAATATAGTGCCAGCCAGAACCCAGTAATATAGTGCCAGCCAGAACCCAGTAATATAGTGCCAGTCAGAACCCAGTAATATAGTGCCAGTCAGAACCCAGTAATATAGTGCCAGCCAGAACCCAGTAATATAGTGCCAGCCAGAGCCCAGTAATATAGTGCCAGCCAGAACCCAGTAATATAGTGCCAGCCAGAACCCAGTAATATAGTGCCAGTCAGAACCCAGTAATATAGTGCCAGCCAGAACCCAGTAATATAGTGCCAGCCAGAGCCCAGTAATATAGTGCCAGCCAGAGCCCAGTAATATAGTGCCATCCAGAACCCAGTAATATAGTGCCAGCCAGAACCCAGTAATATAGTGCCAGCCAGAGCCCAGTAATATAGTGCCAGCCAGAACCCAGTAATATAGTGCCAGCCAGAACCCAGTAATATAGTGCCAGCCAGAGCCCAGTAATATAGTGCCAGCCAGAGCCCAGTAATATAGTGCCAGCCAGAACCCAGTAATATAGTGCCAGTTAACCCCCCCCCCTAGTACTTACATGAATCTGCTCCGTGTCCCCGTATCCGGCGGCAGGTTTGTTTTTTTTTTCCGGCCGTCGCATCCATCGGATGCGGCTTGCCGGAAAAAAGCGGCAAGCAGGGACTTTGGGCCCCGTTTGCCTCGCGTTCTGGGGGGGATTTCACCCTACCTGTCCCCCCCACATTTTTTCCTGGGGGGGATCCGTCCCCCCCATCCCCCCCGCTTCCTACGCCCATGAATCCAATTAATTAATCATGGTAGGTCCTTTGAGATCTCCACTCTGATTAATTATTTTGGTTCTGTCTGTGCGTTTATGCATCCTACATGCTGCCGGGCTGCATTTTGCATGCTCTTTCTGCAACATGTGGAACAAATATGTGTCCCTGGAAACATGGCCAATGTTGGCAACTTTGCCCACATGCTTAGGTAGACATACAGACTGATATATTTGATGCCAATGAACAATAGGTATATATGGGTATATATCAGGGCTCAACAAATCTCGGGCACCAGGAGATTATACCTGGCGCCTGGTTATTGTTGTCCCTGCATGGTGCCCTCGCCGTTGGGATCATTTTATTTATTTATCCAGCGGAGTGCGAGGGAGCAGTGTGTGCACCGGCTGCACAGTCTTCCTGCTCCGCCCCCACACGCACTGCACTATAGTGTCCGAGCGCTTATTGTGCACAGCAGGGCTAGAAACAACAGTAGGGCACAGACCAGGCTAGAATGAGGTATAGCATCCAGGAGGAGGAAATATTGATAGATGCACTTTTTCCCCCCGTAAATAACAACACAATTGCTGACTTGTGTGTAAGTGTATGTGAATGACAGTGTGTTTTGTGACTGACTCCACAGCAATAAAACTCACAGTAATGTGCAGTGTGCGAGTGTATCACACAAGGTGCATGGAAGAAGATCGGGGCCCAAAACCCTGCTTAAAAAAGTGTGTGTGTCTGCCTGCGTGTGTAAGTGTGTTTGTCTGTGTGTGTAAGTGTCTGCCTGCATGTATAAGTGTGTCTGTCTGTGTGTGTGTCTGCCTGCATGTGTAAGTGTGTCTGTCTGTGTAAGTAAGTGTCTGCCTGCATGTGTAAGTGTGTGTTCGTGTGACTGTGTATGTAGGTGTTTAAGTATCAGAGAAATCAGTATGTATCTATGTACAAGTGCGACTGCATGTGTGTGTGTCCACGTGTTTGTGTGTGTAAGTCTGTCTGTGTAACTAGGTACCTGTGTGTGGGTGTAAGTCTGTCTGTGTTCTGTGTGTAAGTCTGTCTGTGTGTCCCCCTGTATTTGTGTAAGCCTGTCTGTTTGACTGTGTGTATTAGTGTATGTAAGTGTGGATGTGTATGCAGATGTCTAAGTATCACAGAAATCTGTATGTCTGTTTGACTTTGTGTGTGTGTCTGTGTATGTATTTGTGTGGTCTAAGGGTGACTGTGTATGTGTATGTAGGTGTCTTAGTATCACAGAAATCTGTGTGTGGAAGTGTGTCTGTGTAAGTTTGACTGTTTTTGTGTGTGACTTTGCGTATGCATTTGTGTATGTATGTGTTGTATTGCTGTGATTCACTTACCCTGCACATTACTGTCTGTGATATATATATATATAAATATATATATATATATATATATATATATATATACGTGTGTATATATATATTTTTCACACATCAAAAAATTAATGTGGCCCAAGCACACATTTCTTGTGAAGTGGCCCTCTTCAGAAAAAACTTAAACACCCCTGATATAGGGGATATCACACACACACACCCTTACACACACAGACACCCACCCCCACATAGATACCCTTACATAGACAACCTTACACTCACACATCCAGTCAACCTTACACACAGACACCCTTGTACACACAGATGGCCTTTCCCACACAGACACGTGTGTAAACATGCAACTCTCACACGCACATCATAAATATTTTTATTTTTTTAAGGGGTCAGAAACCTGGAGAGAATAGGCTGAGGTATGAAGGTAGGTCTACCAACCTCATAAAAGACAGAAATGCAGGGAATTGAGATGGGAATTCAACTGAATGCAAGAATTTTTCCAACTCTGCTACTTTAGCCTTAATTTTGAAATTCCCATCTCACTTCCCTGCAATTCTCTCTTTCATGAGTAAAGCCCATAATATAATGAAAAGCAGCACATTCATTTATAATGTATGGTTTTAATACTATAACAAAGTACATTCAGGTATGGAATTTTTATTGCCATGTGTATGGACTTTTATTGCCATGAATATGAAGACTATATTTAAAGATGGATCACTATTATTCATATTGAATGTGATAATCAAGTGTGAAAATAAAAATAATAATATGAGATGATAGCATTGTTTCACACTTGATTATCACATTAAATATGAATAAAAGTAATTAATTACATTTTCTACTAGTAATCTCACTAGGATTCACACTCATAACTCTGCCACTCACACTTTAACACATTGCCACTCACGCTTTCACTCTCACACTCTTACACTCTGCCACTCACACACACATAACTCTGCTGCTAACGCTTACACTCTCACACACTCAGCCACTCACACATACTCATAACTCTGCCACTCATGCTTACACTCACACACTCATTACTCTGCTGTTCACACTTATACTCTCACACACTCTGCCACTCATGCTTATACTCACACACTCACACTATCAAAAGTACACACCAGTTTATCCTCATACTAGGGACAATGGACATTTCACTTGTGCTTCTATATTAGATGCACAAGTGAAAAATAACGTTCAGTGTACCTTTAACAACACAAAGTAATTTTTTGGGAAATACAAACATTGTACTATGAACAGATATGTCCAGTGTAACACTATATATTTTTTTATAGTAGTAAAAAATGTAGTATAATATTGGTGTTTTATAAATATTAAAAGCTATGTAACATTGTCTGGTGATACAAGATGAAAATAACTATTTCTACATATCATGCAGAAAAACGTATTCTGCACACTGCAATGGTAAACCTTGAAAAAAATATAAATGATTAATAAATGTGTTTTCCATTTTTTTCTTTTTACAAAAGACACAATAATTGGTTATTAGACATAAACATTGTACTGTAAACAGATCCGTTAACATTATGCTTTGTCATGCACACAAGAAACAAGTAGAGTCAAGTTAATACCTTTATTGGCTATCTGAGTAGATTTAGAGTGCAAGCTTTCAAGACCTCTTAGGTGTCTTCCTCAGGCATATCAATTTGACTCTGCTTATCTCCTGTGTTTCTACGGGTAACACGTAATCAACTCACTCTTTTTATAGACATGCATACTTAGACTTGATTATTTCAAGTAGGTTAAATAAATGAACAAGACACTGTTACCTGTTAATTCCTGAGCTCGATCTGAGGTAACCTGACAGTAGAATACAGTCTTATGTATGTCAGTAAGTATACAGACCCGTAGAAGTCACATAATACTGCCACTTTTGTGTTATCATACTGCCCTCTAAAGGACATTTCAATGTACTGAGGGTATTTTCAGTCACCCTCCATACTATTATAATAATAACTAGAAAAGCTACAATTTCTGGGTAAATTGTGTGTTGTTCTTGCCTCCACCAGTAGTCTACAACTGGAGTGGGCGCAGTAACTGGGTGGAGTGGCTTGAGTAACTGTTGTGTGGTTGGAGTGGCTGGAGTAACTGTGGAAAGGTTGGAGTGCGGTTGCCATATTCAAACGGTCGTATTTTAAAAACTATCCATCCTACAGCGAAGAACTTTATATTGTGAGAATCACAAGACCCAGACCTACATTTTGATGCATAGTATGTCTCTGAAATATTAAAAATGAAGGCACAGTTTAGATATTGCACTTAAAATTTGAGGTGGCTAGAGTGGAGTTTCAATGGACGACGTGAGTTGCAAACAAATGGTCATATTGTGAAAACTATCAGGACTATGGCTTAGCCATGAACATGTTTAGTGGCAGCAGGGATAGCTGAACATTTTGATATAAGATTTGTGTAGGTGGGCTTGAAAATGAGGGAGTGGTGGCAGTTTAGAAATCATGTCCTGATTTTTTCAGCTCCCACTCTAGTTTTGAACATTCCGCCATTCATTCCTATGGGACTAATTTCGCCACAAAAACGACGATATCTTGTGAACCATTCGGCGAAACGTTCCACAAAGTAATACCACACCAAGCGGGAACAATCCGCACGTTTTTCGGCATATTACTGCCTATGAAGTGTAAAAACTGTGGGAGGAGTTAGGGTGGTAAATTTGGCTATAATAAGAATAAGAATATATATGTGAGATAATATTAACCCCTTAACGCATATGGACGTATATATGTCTATAGCTATTCCCAGAGGCTGCTTCGGATCCGAAGCAGCCTCTGAGAGTGCCATCAGGCCCCCCCCCCCCCCCTGCAACACCTTCTGTGCCCCCCTGGGCACCGCGATCACCGGTGGGTGCTGTATTGGAGGAGCATGCTCCTCCAATACAGCGTGCCCAGAGGAGAGCGACGGAAGAGAGAGAAAAAAATCTCTTCTGGCGCTCTCAAACCGCTACTTGACTGCCCCTACAGGCACTTAAGTATATTACAGTTAAAAATAGAAAATGAATAAAAAAATTTTTAAAAAATAATAAATGGAAAAAGCTAACCCTAGATCTACTGAACCTAGATCTAGGGTTAGGGTCATAAATAGGGTCATAATTAGGGTTACAGGGGGGTTCGGGTGATTACAAGGGTTAGATTAAGGGGTGGGGTAGATTTAGGGTTAGGGTAAATTTAGAGTTGGTGGCATATTTTCATCATATTTTATATTTTTTTAATAGTAAATGATACCATATGATGAAAATAATAGTATCAAATGAAAGCCCTATCCGTCCTTTAAAAAATGATATATAATTTGTGTGGGTGGACTGAACACAAAGAAAGAAATTCACAGTTCAGTAAACATATGACAAAAATAATGGAATTCTGGTCTTCAAGGCACATCAAATGTAGCATAGCACTCTGTCACTAAGGGGCAGAGGCGGCTCTAGACTTTGTGAGGCCTTAGGCGAAAGTCGAACATGAGGCCCTCACGGACACACATTATTAAATAAAATATATGCAAGTGATAATAAAAATGAACTGTAGAAATAGCATATTTCAAGATCAGACTCAAATCCCAGCTTCTAGAAATGAACAGCTCCTAGAATTTTATTTGTCTCATAATTATTCTACAAACATCTATAAACATTTGGTATAGATAAAATTGTGTGCGGCTGACTAACTCACATTGTTATTGCTGTGTCCTAAATGTGAACACTTACACATATCACACAGTCATTCATAGACACACTCAGTGAGCACACACTGACTCACAGACACACTCAGTCAGCACACAATCACACTCAGCCAGCACACACTCACAGATACACTCAGCCAGCACACACTGACTCACAGACACACTCAGAAAGCACACAATCACACACTAACAGAAACACTCAGCCAGCAGGAAAGGTGCTCAATGTTGAAAGTGGTCTCACAGACCACGTTGTGCTAGAAGATTGGCACTTTGTTCTTCCTCACAGCACCGGATGCACTGTGATTTAGCCATTCAATATGCCAGAATTTTGCCCCTCAATATGCCAGGATTTTGCCCCTCAATATGCCAGAATTTTGCCACTCTATGCCAGGATTTTGCCCCTTAATATGCCAGGATTTTGCCACTCTGTGACAGGATTTTGCCCCTCATTATGCCACGATTTTGCCACTCTGTAACAGGATTTTGCCCCTCATTATGCCACAATTTTGCCCCTCACAAATCCTAGAATTTTGCCTCTCAATATTCCAGGATTTTGCCACTGTATGCCAGGATATTGCCCCTCATAATGCTATTATTTTGCCCCTCACAATGCCAGGATTTAGCCTCTCACTATGCCAGGATTTTGCCAATCTGTGCCAGGATTTTGCCCCTCATTATGCCACGATTTTGCCACTCTGTGACAGGATTTTGCCCCTCATTATGCCACAATTTTGCCCCTCACAAATTCTAGAATTTTGCCTCTCAATATTCCAGGATTTTGCCACTGTATGCCAGGATATTGCCCCTCATAATGCCACTATTTTGCCCCTCACAATGCCAGGATTTAGCCTCTCACTATGCCAGGATTTTGCCACTCTGTGCCAGGATTTTGCCCCTCATTATGCCAGAATTTTGCCCCTCACAATGCCAGAATTTTGCCTCTCAATATGCCAGGATTTTGCCACTGTATGCCAGGATATTGCCCCTCACAATGCCAGGATTTAGCCTCTCACTATGCCAGGATTTTGCCCCTCACCTCATTATGCCAGGATTTTGCCCCACACTGTGCCAATATTTAGCCACTCATTGTGCCAGGCTTTGCTCGTTTGTTCCACCCTCCTCCCCCCCTTCCCTAGTACTTACCTCCATGCTGCTCTCCGTTGTTTCCTCCGTGCATCTTCTCTCCTGCATGGAGGAAGGAAGTTCCGGTCGCGTTTTTTTTTTTTTTTAAACTTTATTGAAGCTGCGCGGGTTCAATAAAGTTTAAAAAAAAAAAAAAATACGCGATCAGAGCTTCTTTCCTCCGTGCAGGAGAGAAGATGCACGGAGGAAACAACGGAGAGCAGCATGGAGGAAACGTCCCAGGTTAGTGTAACAGGGAGATTAACGGCAGCTTTAAGCTCCCTGTTACATCAAAGGTAATAAGGTGAGTTAGGCAGCCGCGAGGCCCCCGTGAGTGCGAGGCCTTAGGCGGCTGCCTAACTCGCCTAATTAGAGAGCCGCCTCTGCTAAGGGGTTAAGTGGTTTTACTATGCAAGAACACTTAATAATAACAAATTATTTAACCTGGAACATTCCAATATTCTCTGGTTTCCAAGTACGTCCTGGGGATGTTACGTTTGCCCAACATCCATGGAATGTTACAGCCATACCTCGGAGTTGTTGCAGGTACGGTTCCAGACCACCACAATAAACTGAATACCGTAATAAAGCAAGTCACATAAATTTTAGGGTTTTCCCAGTGAATACACTATAAAAGCCTCTTTTAACACTTAGAGGACATTGTAGGCTGATTAATTGGCCTAATTTCAATACAATATTGTAGTATCTCAGGCAATAGGAATGGGCGGTCCGTCGAGCAGTCAGAGGTATGAAGAAAATGGTGTTGACATACTTGCTCGGTGGATGATTGACACATCTCATGAAGCACAGGTATAACTGTACATTAGCTTTTATGTTTTCCTCCTAGCAGAAACACCAAAGATAGAGTGACCAGTTGACTACTTACAGTGGGTGCATATAAAAACAACACCATAGATGTTATCACTGGTTTGGATCCTGCCCTATCATATACATTTTTTCATAACATCACCTTTTAAAGGGACTATCTTGTCACCTGATTAAATGGCACTATTTATACTGTGAATGTTGATAATGAAAAAAATGTAATTTGCAAGTAAATGCATAAAGTGAGAGCAACTATCTTTTAACTATCTATTTGTGGTTTACGGTTTGCTTGCAAATCTGCTAAAGCAGTAGTTAGAATATCTGTATTCTGTACATTCTCATTAAGGTGAACACTTATTCAACTTTACAGTATTTTCTACACTGTAAGTATTGCACAATAACAGGACCTTTTTATTTGATATTTCTTTAACAGAGGCTGCCTCCATACATATCTTCTTAGGTTTATTTGACATGTTGTTTCGATCTAAACCCTGAATTACATGCACTGTGTCACACTGTCTATGTGGACCTAAAACAATTTAACGTATAATTCAATTCCAGGTTAGTCAAACTTTATCTGTTAGTTAGAACATACGAGACTAAAATCTCACATAGCACATTTATAAAAATATACTTTATTTCATGTATGCAGGAAACACATTTCTAATTTATGCATAAAAAACCATGGAGCTTGTAAATGATTGGTGTTTGTGCTTTACAACACGTTGATCATATGAGCAGGCTCACAAAGGGATGAAGATAACTGATATAAAAGAAAGGACCACTGAGTCTGCATTAACAGCCCGGAGCAGTCTTGTTTTGCTTATACTATATAGTCTCAAAACACAATAAAACATCTGTTAGGGCACAGAATGTTTGACTACATTGAGGTGTCACTTTTTTTGACACGGACTCTTGTCAAAAATGACAAGAGACACTAACTGTTGCGAACTACATTGATGCGAGGCTCAGTAATCAGCAAGATAATTAATAATTCATGGGTAACTCACTGCGAGTGAGACTTAAGATTCCAAAAAAAGTCTACACGGCACGGGCGTCCAGTTTCAGTTTGCCCTTGTCCAAAATGGGCGCCCAACTGTTGAACCCCTTACTCGGCGATCTAATGTGACGTTTTAGGGACTGGGAAGGCGAGTGCTTAAAGAGGGAAGTAGTGCTTCCGTCTGCTCATGCTTTGTCTCCATTTGCAGCTTCTTAAATTGTTTTTACTAGTCAATGCTGTATCGTCGTGTGCACTGGGAGTGGAAGCGTTTCATGTGATTTGTATAATTTATTTTGTGCATGACATGAAGGGAGGCCCATGTGTCCCAATGATGGCTGACCTATGATTGTTTTCTGGTGTTGACTGTCCTAAAAACAGGGTCCACAACATCTGCAATGTTAAAAAATACCCACCATTGCGCTCATTGTGTGTGATGCATAGGAAGGTTATAGATCACTGGTTATGTTAAGTTCTGTAAGCATGTAATTGGAGTCTGACCCATGTCCTCTATGATTAACTTGGAGAGTTGCAGAGAGTTAGGTGTGTTAGGCTCTCATGGACCAAACTTGTTTTTACAGATTTATATATAGACCGGTATCTGTCATATCACCCCTGGTGTACCTCTTATTCTGAAGTATGATCCCATGTCATGATTGTGCTACTTATGAATTATTTTGGTTGAGAGAGGGGGTTGGTGGTCCCTTCTTGGGCACATTAATTATAAATCAAGGTCATGTTCTGGAGGCTGCCACATTATAAGATGGGTAAACTGAACATATAAATAAAAAGTTTTAACATTATAGATTAAAATTACCATTTAATACCAATGTTAAAGGGACACTACCACTTACATAAACTGTAACTAGATTATCTCGATTTAAAGTAAAAAAAAAATATGTGTAGAATAGATGCCAAGATGTGTTGTGTTTGTTTCAATATATTTCAGTTAAAGGGAAAAAGAAATCAGGGCTCACTTTACATCTGTGGGAAAATCCTACACATGATATACGATGCAGCCCTGCTGGCTTCTGCTTATCAGTGGGGCAGGTCTAGGTGTGTCTGTCTATACCAGGGGTCCTCAAACTTTTTAAACAGGGGGCCAGTTCACTGTCCCTCAGACCGTTGAAGGGCCGGACTATAGTAAAAATAAAAACTATGAAGAAATTCCTATGCACACTGCATATATCTTATTTTGAACAAAACGAGAACAAATACAATATTTAAAGTAAAGTTAAATCAACAAACTTACCAGTATTTCAATGGGAATAGTGTGCCAGTCAGAGCCCAGGAATATTATGCCAGTCAGATGCCCAGGAATATTATGCCAGTCAGATGGCCAGGAATATTATGCCATTCAGATGCCCAGGAATATTATGCCAGTCAGATGCCCAGGAATATGATGCCATTCAGATGGCCAGGAATATGATGCCAGTCAGATGGCCAGGAATATTATGCCATTCAGATGCCCAGGAATATTATGCCAGTCAGATGCCCAGGAATATTATGCCAGTCAGATGCCCAGGAATATGATGCCAGTCAGATGCCCAGGAATATGATGCCAGTCAGATGCCCAGGAATATGATGCCAGTCAGATGCCCAGGAATATGATGCCAGTCAGATGCCCAGGAATATGATGCCAGTCAGATGCCCAGGAATATGATGCCAGTCAGATGCCTAGGAATATGATGCCAGTCAGATGCCCAGGAATATGATGCCAGTCAGATGCCCAGGAATATGATGCCAGTCAGATGGCCAGGAATATTATGCCATTCAGATGCCCAGGAATATGATGCCATTCAGATGCCCAGGAATATGATGCCATTCAGATGCCCAGGAATATGATGCCATTCAGATGCCCAGGAATATGATGCCATTCAGATGCCCAGGAATATGATGCCATTCAGATGCCCAGGAATATGATGCCATTCAGATGCCCAGGAATATTATGCCATTCAGATGCCCAGGAATAATATGCCAGTCAGATGCCCAGGAATATTATGCCAGTCAGATGCCCAGGAATATGATGCCTGTCAGATGCCCAGGAATATGATGCCAGTCAGATGCCCAGGAATATGATGCCAGTCAGATGCCCAGGAATATGATGCCAGTCAGATGCCCAGGAATATGATGCCAGTCAGATGCCCAGGAATATGATGCCAGTCAGATGCCCAGGAATATGATGCCAGTCAGATGCCCAGGAATATGATGCCATTCAGATGGCCAGGAATATGATGCCAGTCAGATGGCCAGGAATATTATGCCATTCAGATGCCCAGGAATATTATGCCAGTCAGATGCCCAGGAATATTATGCCAGTCAGATGCCCAGGAATATGATGCCAGTCAGATGCCCAGGAATATGATGCCAGTCAGATGCCCAGGAATATGATGCCAGTCAGATGCCCAGGAATATGATGCCAGTCAGATGCCCAGGAATATGATGCCAGTCAGATGCCTAGGAATATGATGCCAGTCAGATGCCCAGGAATATGATGCCAGTCAGATGCCCAGGAATATGATGCCAGTCAGATGCCCAGGAATATGATGCCAGTCAGATGGCCAGGAATATTATGCCATTCAGATGCCCAGGAATATTATGCCATTCAGATGGCCAGGAATATGATGCCAGTCAGATGGCCAGGAATATGATGCCAGTCAGATGGCCAGGAATATGATGCCATTCAGATGCCCAGGAATATGATGCCATTCAGATGCCCAGGAATATGATGCCATTCAGATGACCAGGAATATGATGCCATTCAGATGCCCAGGAATATTATGCCATTCAGATGCCCAGGAATAATATGCCAGTCAGATGCCCAGGAATATTATGCCAGTCAGATGCCCAGGAATATTATGCCAGTCAGATGCCCAGGAATATGATGCCAGTCAGATGCCCAGGAATATGATGCCAGTCAGATGCCCAGGAATATGATGCCAGTCAGATGCCCAGGAATATGATGCCAGTCAGATGCCCAGGAATATGATGCCAGTCAGATGCCCAGGAATATGATGCCAGTCAGATGCCTAGGAATATGATGCCAGTCAGATGCCCAGGAATATGATGCCAGTCAGATGCCTAGGAATATGATGCCAGTCAGATGCCTAGGAATATGATGCCAGTCAGATGCCCAGGAATATGATGCCAGTCAGATGCCCAGGAATATGATGCCAGTCAGATGCCTAGGAATATGATGCCAGTCAGATGCCTAGGAATATGATGCCAGTCAGATGCCTAGGAATATGATGCCAGTCAGATGGCCAGGAATATGATGCCATTCAGATGGCCAGGAATATTATGCCATTCAGATGGCCAGGAATATTATGCCAGTCAGATGCCCAGGAATATTATGCCAGTCAGATGCCCAGGAATATGATGCCAGTCAGATGGCCAGGAATATTATGCCATTCAGATGCCCAGGAATATGATGCCAGTCAGATGCCCAGGAATATGATGCCAGTCAGATGGCCAGGAATATTATGCCATTCAGATGCCCAGGAATATGATGCCAGTCAGATGGCCAGGAATATGATGCCAGTCAGATGGCCAGGAATATGATGCCAGTCAGATGGCCAGGAATATGATGCCAGTCAGATGGCCAGGAATATGATGCCAGTCAGATGCCCAGGAATATGATGCCATTCAGATGCCCAGGAATATGATGCCATTCAGATGCCCAGGAATATGATGCCAGTCAGATGCCCAGGAATATGATGCCAGTCAGATGCCCAGGAATATGATGCCAGTCAGATGCCCAGGAATATGATGCCAGTCAGATGCCCAGGAATATGATGCCAGTCAGATGCCCAGGAATATTATGCCATTCAGATGCCCAGGAATATGATGCCAGTCAGATGCCCAGGAATATGATGCCAGTCAGATGCCCAGGAATATTATGCCATTCAGAAGCCCAGGAATATTTTGCCATTCAGAAGCCCAGGAATATTATGCCAGTCAGAGGCCAGGAATAGTGCTCGTTATCCCTCCCTCCTCCCCCGCTTCCCCATCACTTACCTCCAGCTGCTGTGTCCCCGGACGTCTCGCGCGGTGTCCTCCTGTGGAGGAGGGAAACGGTTACCGGATCTGGATGTGACGTAACGTCACATCCGGTCGCGGTGAATTTTTTATTTTTTTTTTTCTTCCTGAAAGAAAGAAAAAAAAAAGTAAACGGGGTGGGTGCCGGCAGCACCCCCCGCGGGCCACATAAATGTCCTCGGCGGGCCGCATGTGGCCCGCGGGCCGTAGTTTGAGGACCCCTGGTCTATACAGTATCTTTCCTTTTGTTTTGCTTGTCATCCAGCACAGAGATAACAATGTTCTGAAAAGGTGACCAGGACTTATTGCAGTGGAGCTCTGTGCACATTAATGAGAGTTTTATTGCTAAGGAGGGAGGCTGAGGGCATGGGCGTAGGACCCGGGGGGACGCATCCCCCCCCCAGGAAATAATGCGCGGGGGGTGGGGGGGATGGACAGGTATGGTGAAATCCCCCCCCCCCCCCAGGTTTTGGGACTGGGATACCGGGAAATTTCCCGGTTGGCTACCGGGAAAATTTGTAAAAAAAAAAAACGCGTCCCCCCATTCCTCAGTAGGAAGTACTAGGGATGGGGGAGGGTGGCAAAATCCTGGCATATTGTGGGGCGAAATCCTGGCGTATTGAGGGGGGAAATCCTGGCATATTGAGGGGGGAAAGTGGCAGTGGCAGGCACACATTTACAGGAACAGGTACCTTGCACCTTAACTGCTGAAGTATGCTGTTGTGGTGCTTGGAGAGTCTCACTCTGTCTGCAGTTAGAAAATTGTTTCAATTTATATAGTTATAGTATTTAATTGAATTTATACAAGATCTTTTGAGAATATTGGTTCTATTTATACTGTTATAGTATTTAATTGTATTTATACATGATCTTTTGTTTTGTTAAAGTCAGGCAATAGTGCATTACTTAAAGTATTATTACCACTAGTTTTAAGTGAAATAACTGAAATATATGCCAAACGTTTGGTTCATTTCTGTGACCTGATGAATAAAGAACTGTTCCTTTTGCATATTTGTTTGTTGTGAGATTTTTCACACACACACACTTAAAATGTAACGTTATAAACAACTCCCAGTTTACTGAATAAGAATATACCCGGCGAGCAAAAATGCTGTCCCCCCCAAGATTTTTGGGATGTTAGGGGAGGAGAGTAAAGGGGACTGATGGCAGGGGAAGGGAGGGCATGTCAGGGAAGGAGTGAGAGGGGCTTGATGCTGCCAGGGGATGGGGGCATGTAGGAGATGCTCTGTTCATGCCACCATCTTCCTCTGTTCACTCCACCCTCTTCCTCTGTTCGCTCCCTCCCAGATGAAGAGGAGAGAGAACAGACATGGCAAGGAAGAGGAAAGGGACAAACGTGGGAAGGGAGAATCACATACATGAAGGGAAAGGAAGAGACAGGCATGAGGAGGGAGAGTAGACGGACAGACATAAGGGGGGGGGGCGGTGCCAAAGGGGTGGCCTGCACATGGCGCTGGAACACTTAAGGTCGGCCCTGCACCCATGCATAGATTTGTTGGGTTGTTTGGTGACTAAAAGGTCACATTTGGGAGGTGCACTTTTTGGTTTTCCAACTTGAAATATTGTCATTCAAAAAACATGCGACCATGGGACATTGTTGAAACCAGCCAGTGTATTTTACCCCATCAAACCATTTTTTTTTTTATCCGTAGAAACCCAAGGCTATTTCAGATGGTGTTATTTTAACACTTTCCATGCACTAATTCTACTACCAGCCTTTGTCAAAGTTTGTGGTAGTATTTTTTGTGTGTTTTTTTTCACATACATTGTACTTCAGACATGAATTAACAGATTTTGGTATGTGTCACTGCCAAACAACAGCCCAATATGTATTCATAAACATCTCCTGAGTACATTGATACCACCCATGCATAGGTTTGTCAGCTTGTTTATGAGTTAAAAGGCCACATTTGAGAGGTGTGCTTTTTCGTTTTCCAACTTGGAATTTTAACATGGATAAAACCTGCGACCAAGTCTTATTTGGGACATTTTTGAAGCCAGACAGTGTATTTTACCCCATCAAACCATATATATTTTTTAAAAGTAGACACCCAAGGCTATTTCAGATGGTGGTATTTTAACACTTTTCATGCACTAATACTACCACCAGCCTTTGTCAAATGTTGTGGTATTATTTTTTTTAATGTTTTTTTTCCCCACATACATTGTACTTCAGACATGAATTCACAGATTTTGTTATGTGTCACTGCCAAACACACCACTATGTGTTCAGCAACATCTCCCGAGTATAGGGATACCACCTATGCATAGGTTTGTCAGCTTGTTTGGGAGTTAAAAGACCACATTTGAAAGGTGCGCTATTTGATTTTCCAACATGGAATTTTGTAGTACTGTAATAAATTGCAGTACAAAAAAATTAACCCCAAAAAATGCACAGACAAGAAAAAATTTACTACTGTGCAGTGATCAGTGGCAGGGAAGGGGTTAATACACAGGGTACACTATACAAAGGGTATGGCTTTTTACAAAAGCCATTGGGTCTCTCAATTTTATAACATTTTATTTAATTTATTACAATTAAAAACTTACATTATACATATCGGTCTCTCTCCCTCACTAAAACTCAAGTGAGGAGAGTGTGGAAGATCCAGACAGGTCAGATGAATATTGATCTGAACAGGAGAATGGTGATACTCATCTGAGCAATCATCAAACCGCATTTGCCACTGATCGGCTGTTACTGACCGCTATACATGCGCTCAGACAGCTTCAAAAATATGTTTACGTTAAACGTAATACCCTAGCGGTTATAATTAACCCCTAGGGGATGTAAAACATTTTTAAAAACTGCAAATAGCAAATAATTGCTTCTGTGGCCAGATCGCTCCATAACTCCCATCACACCATTCTTCAATGGAAAGAGTCTCAACTGCAAATCAACCTCTGCCAGTAATGTATAAATGTGGTACTTTGTTTCTAGCATAATCTCAATTTTTATGGATGTAATTAGTATATATATTTGGGTAAATTAAACTGACATCCCACAATTTATGGGATAAATATGTTTTAGCCTGGTGTTTATCTGTCATCCTTTCTGCAGAAGGAAGCCAGATAAATATCCTATATTACCAAGAATCAGATGTTCTTATATTCTAGCTATTCTCCCAAATATGTAATATCTAATCTCCAGAGATTATCTAAGATTCATATTCTTCAAATCTACACTAGAAAGCATACATTGTCATTTACCAGGCAGATTAAGAAATAGCCACCGTGAGTTATATGATTTAGGAATATTACCTTACCTAAACAGAGTATATGCTAGTAATTTGTAGGTAATTATGGTGTACTATCAGTAACTATTTTAACTAATAATCATTATCAGTGTAGGTGTGGTTGTATCTAAATAAAATGCAAGGCCATCTTGTGGTCAGAAATGTAACTGCATTGTAAATTATACTACATGCATGTTGATACAGCTACAGAGCTGCTTAATTCATGTTTTATTTTATTCATCTCTGTGAATTATGATTAAAATATATTGATATTGTATTTTGTTGTCATGCTATTTTGCTTATTGTTTGATAATTATTTTATGGTCAATAAATGAATTATTATTTTATTAATAATTGTTGCATTGTATTTACTTTTGTAAAAACGTCATCCAAACTCTCTATATACATAACGAATTCTTTATATGGACATTTTTGGTCTGTCCATATACATGAATCCTCAATTTTCATTATTTTAATGATTCATAATTACTAACCCAGGGCTTGACAAATTTAATTTTATTCTAGGAGCCAGCAAAAATTTTTAGGAGCCAGACAATCACGCAAACATACACGCAATTCATAAACACACACACACCAACCTTAGTCACATATACACCCCACACACACCAACCCACGTCACATATACACCCCACACACCAACCCACTTCACATATACACACACACACTTCACATATACACATATACACCTCCCCCCACACCTCACATATATACCCCCCTTCACATATACAACTCCCCCCCCACATATACATCCCTCCCCCCCTTCACATATACACCTCCCCCCACACTTTACACATATATACCCCCCCTTCACATATACACCTCCCCCCACACTTCACATATACACCTCCCCCCACACTTCACATATACACCTCCCCCCACACTTCACATATACACCTCCCCCTTCACATATACATCCCTCCCCCCCTTCACATATACATCCCTCCCCCCCTTCACATATACATCCCTCCCCCCACACTTCACACATATATACCTCCCCTTCACATATACACCCCCCCCCACACTTCACATATACACCTCCCCCCCCACACTTCACATATATACCCCCCCTTCACATATACATCTCCCCCCCCACACTTCACATATACAACTCAAACATACACAAGTTTTTTTTTCCCTTCTTAACTTCTGAGTGCTGGGTGTCGTCTCTTGACAACCCAGCACTTAGCCGAAAGAGCCATGAAGATCGGCTGCGGCACGAATGTTTCCCCTCCCTGCTGCCTTACCTCATTGCTGGGGAGGGGGAACATTCGTGCCGCAGCCGATCCTCATGGCTCTTTCGGCTGAACACTAACACAAGTGTTGCGCGAGGGGGCGGAGCTTGCTGTCTGTCCCCTCGCGCTGCAAAAGACGGATGGCAGCGGCAAGGGGAACATTAGGGCAACGGCACCCGGGCGCCAGGCTCTATTTCCAGGTCGCCATGGCGACCTGGCGCCCGGGGTTTGTCGAGCCCTGTACTAACCCATATTCATATTTTTACGGTTATTAATATCTGACAAATTGAAAGATTGTATTAAGTGTAGATGATTTAAAAAGAAATTCTTTAATGAAAGAATACAAAATAAGTGCCTTTTTAAGCCTTCTTTCCTCCTGTTCTCTCAGGAGGCAGACATGTTGTTTAGAATCTTGGTTCAGATCTTCACTCACCTTGGTTCAGATGATCTGACCTATCTGACCAAAGATGCTAAAGAAAATGTCTGCCTTCTGGTATAGCTATATTGAGTAAAGATGGCTGAATAAGGTACTTTGTATTCTTTCATTCTATATAAAATGCCTACACGTGATGCCATCTTTCAATTAAACAGAACTTCATTGTTTGCTACAGTTATCCTTTAAACTTTCACACATATCCAAAAATATGGGTTTAATCTATTAGTCTTGACATATCCTGATGTTAACCACTTCAGGACAATGTTTTTCTTTGCTTTGATGTCCGTTCCGCACAATAGCTATTTTACAACTTTAGCTATGCGTGTGCTTAAATAAAAGTGCCTGCTTGCTTACATTAATCTCCTCATTTCATATACTGTTTTTAAGGACATATAGGGCTATCACTTGAGACCATTTTTTTTTTTTTTTAAATTTTAACTTTATTTATTCATATCAAAATCACATACAACATATAAACACTCAACTAACAAATTTCAAGAGGTTTCTCATACCTAAATATCTCTACTAAACATGTATGGGTTAAAATCAGAGGATCTGATGGTGAAGCAATTTATTTTTCGGTGGTCTAAAATGAGGGGCGGCAAAGGATTATCACTCAACCTGCAGAGGTCCTCCCCTTAGATCCTAACCAGGGGCTCCCAGAGGGACCAGACATTGTCATATAACACACACCTCTGTCCGTAAAAAAGTATTTCTTCTCCTGCTTGAAATTCTATCTGGGCACATATCTCTGGCCAGGTGGGGATTGATGTTTTTTTCCAATGTCTGGCCAGGCATATTTTAGTAGCCAAAAAGATATTTATTAATAGGTATTTCTGACATATTCTTATCCCTGGAAATCCAATATGGAACAAGAATATCTGGGCTGTCAAATCCACCTAGGAGGCTGTCAAATCCACCTAGGAGGCTATCACCTTTTGGGAGACTTCGACCATTTTGTTCCTAACTGGAGCCAGGTACGCACATTGCCACCATATGTGTGCTTGCGAGCCTACCTCCATTTGGCATCGCCAGCACATAATATTACCATTTGCATTAAACTTGGCGAGGCGTGCTGGAACTAAGTACCATCTGTGTAGTAGCTTGAAGTCATGTTCTTGCAGTTTAATGCAGCAAACAGCCTTTCTTGTAATCTGCCATGCAGTGTACCAGTCATGGTTAGTATATACAATGTTCAGGTCACCCTCCCATTTCCTTATTGGTTTGGCTTTCTCCCACACTATTTGCTCAGAAAGAATTTTTTTAATTTTGGAGAATAGTTTCCTGGGGGTTGTAGAAATCAAAAAGGAATCCCATTGATCAGGCTCCAATGGAGGATTGAGCACTAGAAAATGTCTAACTCTTATATAGGTATAGGTCTCCAAATCAGGTAAGCAAAACGATCTCTGTAGATCGGAAAATTTAATCAGTCTATCATCTATATATAAATCCCCCAGGGTTTTGATCCCAAATCGGGACCAAGAAGACAAGTTAATGTGGGATGTATACCAGGGAATAACTTCAATTGGGGTAGTTTTAGAGGGGGAAAGCCGAAGGTGAAACCTTTTTTTCATTGCATGCAATGAGGAAATAAGGTTAGTCGTGATTATACCTAAAGGGGCCGATCTCCGAAATTGTGCTGGGATCACCCATAATAACATAAAGGGGTCTTGTTGTCTACATTTATATCTCTCGTTACATAACCATGATGGATTCTTCAATCTCTCTGTGTTTCAACATATTATATGGGCCATCCGAGAGATATTGTGAAGTTGAAATGGGTCCGGGTATCCCAAACCCCCTCAGTCAACCTCTCTTTTCAGAATATGTCTAGAAATCCTGGTTTTCCCACACACCCATACATAGGAGGCAAATAAGAGCTCGAGCTCCCTCAGGTAAGGTTTAGGGGTATAGCCCTAAGGAGGTTCAGAAATTTCGGGACAATGTAAGATTTAAGGATGCCTATCCGGCCTACCCAGAAGGGCTCAAGTCCCTTCCATTGTGCCAAAGATGTCCTAAGCTGAGTTATTAACCTGGTATAATTCAGGTTGACAATCTGGTCTAACTTTGGGCAAAAAGCAACACCTAGGTAGTCAATTTGTGCGGGGAAGCCTTTTTTATATCCTACTATTCCCAATATATCCAATTGTGCTCCCTTAAGATATAGAGGTATTATCTGGGTTTTATCAATATTGATTTTATAGTTTGAGAGCTGGCCAAAGGACAGTATCTCCTTCATCAAAGCTGGAATAGAGTCCAACGGGGAGGATAAAGTTAATAACACATCGTCTGCATATAAGGTGATGATATGAATCTGGGGTCCAGATTCTATGCCATGTATATGTGGATTCCTTCGAGTGGTTCCATGGCCAATACGTACAGAAGTGGAGCTAATGGGCGCGTGCCATTAAGAACTGAAAAGAGGTCCGATGTCAGGGATGGGCCTCTAACTTTGGCTGAAGGAGTGGAATATAGGGCCCCAGCATAATGAATGAAGGATCCCGGGAGGCCAAATGCCCGCAGTGTTTCAAAGAGAAATTTCCAGCCGACTCTATCAAATGCCTTCTCGGCATCTAAGGACAGAAGGACAGAAGGAATTCTTTGCAAATGCATTTCCTATAAGATGTTAAGTACCCTGAGGGTATTGGCCTCCGTGGACCTGCCTGGTATGAACCCGGTCTGGTCCTGGTGTACTAAGTCTGTTATTACCAGTTTCAGTCTTTGTGCCAACATTTTTTAGTATAATTTTATATCAAGATTAATTTAGCGAAATTGGCCTATAGTAAATGACCAAGGTCGGGTCCTTATCTGGCTTTACTATCGGAATGATGTTGGCCTCCAGCATTTCTGTAGGGAAAGTAACAACTGCATCAATCTTATTAAACATACGTTGTAAAATCGGGGAGATCACCGAGTTTAAGATTTTATAGAAGATAGAAGAGTAGCCATCTGGCCCAGGGGCCTTGGCCTCTTTCAGCTCCTCAATCGCCCTGGTAATTTCCAGCTTTGAGAAGGGTTGACTCAGCATCTGTTTTTTCCCAGGGGGTATCTGGGGGAGGTCGAGTCCATCTAGAAATGACTTGATTTCTGGTTGTGAGACCTTTGTGTCGTCCAGGTTGTATAACATTTGATAATAATCTCTGAAGGCTGAACCAATCTAAGCTGGGGTTATGCATGTTTTACCTTGATAGTTTATCACTTTAATCCTAGATGCATAACTTAAAGATTTAAGTTTCCTAGTTAGGTCCTTCCCGGCTCTGCTATTGCTATAGTACCATCGCTGCTTCAGGCGTAATATAGTTGCATCGGACTTTTCCTTAAGTTTAACCTTAATTGCATTTCTGATGGAATCCATCTCCGCCAGGACCTCCGGGGACAAAGCCAATTTATGTGCCCTCTCCAATTGTGCCAGAGAGATATAAAGATCGGGTAAAGCCCTACCACTTGCTTTCTTCAACCAGGTCCCCCGCTTGATGAGGTGACCTCTCAGGTAACTCTTCATTGCACACCACAAGGTGAACTCAGATACTTCCTTGTTATCATTATTCTCTAGGTATTGCTTTGCTTGCTCAACCAAGTCTGCCTTCCCAGCTTCAGAGGCTAACAGGGTCTCATTTAACCTCCAGCTCCCTCGCGATCTGTACGCGGGAGAATCTTTTAGGTTCATAAATACAGGGGCGTGATCTTACCATGAGATGTTGCCCATCCCCAAGCTGGTGCATCGCTCGAGAGTGGGCCCCATCATCAGAAAATAGTCTATACGAGAGTAGGAACCATGCGCCGCAGAGTAGAAGGAGTAATCCCGCTCCTCGGGGTGCATAGTCCTCCACACATCGTACAGACCATTCCTATGTAGAGAGGCTGAGAATCGATCCGCCTTAGTCTTCAGGCGTAGGTCCTCCTTCCCAGGTCTCATCGTCTTTCTGTCTCTGTGGACGTTTGCAATGCAATTTAAATCCCCTCCTATAACGCATATTCCCTTATTTATGGCTTCCACTGTCTCAACTGCTGTGTTGAGAAAGCCCACCGACTTATCTGAAGGGGCATAGAGGTTGTATTCTATATCGTATTCTATATCGTTTATGCGGCAGATCAGGATTAAAGTTCTTCCGTCCTGATCAGCCACATGATGGATATATTCAAATTTATTTTGCGCGGATATAATAATAGCCACTCCACGTTTTTTCTTTCCCTGTAATGAGGAAGCATAAATAACTGGGAATCTACGGTACTTCCATAGTAACGGCTGCTTGATCTTCCAGTGTATTTCCTGGATGAATGCAACATCTATTGCTTCCGTTACCAGGGTATCATATAGAAATAATCTTTTATGTGGGGAATTAAGCCCCTGAACGTTGAGCGTAACAAATTTAAGGGACATCAAAAACCTGTGTCCCTCCCCAATGACAATTGCCGACCCCCAGACCACCTACCTTAAAGCATCTCTTGAAAACATACATACACATATATAATTTGATCTTCCCTTTCTCAGCACATCGGGGCCTACCATCGGCCCCGGTGTGCAGAGAGAGAACTATGTCCGTTCAGGTTCAGGGCTAAGGGGGGTGATCATTAGGGTTGCCACCTGGCCGGTATTTTACCAGCAGGCCGGTAAAAAATTGGCTTCAAGCCAATGTTAAGTCTATGGAGAAAGTACCAAGGCCGGTATTTTTCTGAAGAAAAGGTGGCAACCCTAGTGATCATACTACGGGATTCAAATATCGGGTACCTGAGCATAATAGGAGAAGAGAGGAGAGAAAAAAGAGAAGAAGAAAAAAAAAAGAAACGAAAAAGAAATGTAAATTCAGAAACCAAGGAGGTACCTTTGAATATCTAGAAGCATATCTGTAAAAATACAGGGGAATATATAGCACAGGCCCCTTAAAACCTGAGGCCTGCGCTATAAGTCGTCGACATTAAGGTTTTGCCTACATGGTAATATATCGTTTGGACTAAGGTCATTTTTGGTCAGAGCCTAAATGGATGGGATTAATATTAATAATCGTTTTAAATGTTCTTACCCTACTATTACTTTGTGCATACTAAAGTGTTAGTGTCAATATTATATAGATTTCTACATATTAAGTCGAATTACTCCAAAGTATGAAAGAAAGTTAAAAGAGTGTTCTTATAAACACGTCCCTCTCTCTTATACTGTGCTCCTCCATTATTTACAATATGGGTTAAGATAAATGTGTTTCCACATGCCTATATCTAACTTTACATATAATATATTCACCCAATATTATCCTGTGAATCTAATGGCATTCATAAACCGTGCTTACGTGTTTAACCCCTTAAGGACAGAGCCTTTGAAACATTTTTGTCCTTTCTGGACAATGCCTATTTTAACATTTCTGTGCTGTTTGTGTTTAGCAGTAATTTTCTTCTTTGTCATTTGCTGTACCCACACATATTATATATTGTTTTTATCGGGACAAGAAGGGCTTTCTATGGATGCCATCTTTTTGATCATATCTTATCATATTATTAAAAAAAATAATAAAATATGGTAAAAAAAAAACATAATACACAAATTTCTTTGTTTTTATTTGAAACAACTTCTCCTCATCGACAATAGCGAACGAAAAAACATGCTAAATAGATTCTACTATTTCTCCTGAGTACAGGGATACCACCCATGCATAGGTTTGTTGGGTTGTTTGGGGGCTAAAATGCCAAATTTTTGAGGTGCAGTTTTTTGTTTTCCAACTTGAAATTTTTACATGCAGACAGCCTGCACCCATGTCCCATTTGGGACATATTTGAAGCCAGCTAGTGTATTTTACCCCATCAACCCATATATTTTTTAAAAGAAGACACCTTAGGCTATCTCAAATGGTGGTATTTTTACACTTTCCATGCACTAATTCTACCACCAGCCTTTGTCAAACTTTGTGGTAGTAATTTTTTTGTGGTTTTTTTTCACAAACCTTGTACTTCAGACATGAATTCACAGATTATGGTATGTGTCACTGCCAAATAACACCCTAATAAGTGTTCAGCAACATCTCTTGAGTACAGGGATACCACCCATGCATAGGTTTGTTGGGTTGTTTGGGGGGTAAAAGGCCAAATTTGGTAGGTGCAGTTTTTTGTTTTCCAAATTAAAATTTTGACATGCAGACCGCCTGCACCCATGTCCCATTTGGGACATATTTGAAACCAGCCAGTGTATTTTACCCCATCAACCCATATATTTTTTAAAAGAAGACACCTTAGGCTATCTCAAATGGTGGTATTTTTACACTTTCCATGCACTAATTCTACCACCAGCCTTTGTCAAACTTTGTGGTAGTAATTTTTTTGTGGTTTTTTTTCACAAACCTTGTACTTCAGACATGAATTCACAGATTTTGGTATGTGTCACTGCCAAATAACACCCCAATAAGTGTTCAGCAACATCTCTTGAGTACAGGGATACCACCCATGCATAGGTTTGTTGGGTTGTTTGGGGAGTAAAAGGCCAAATTTGGTAGGTGCAGTTTTTGGTTTTCCAAATTAAAATTTTGACATGCAGACCGCCTGCACCCATGTCGCATTTGGGACATATTTGAAACCAGCCAGTGTATTTTACCCCATCAACCCATATATTTTTTAAAAGTAGACACCCTACGCTATTTCAAATGGTGGTATTTTAACACTTTCCATGCACTAATTCTACCACCAGCCTTTGTCAAAGTTTGTGGTAGTAATTTTTGTGTGGTTTTTTTTCACAAATATTGTATTTTAGACATAAATTCACAGATTTTGGTATGTGTCACTGCCAAACAATAACCCAATATGTGTTCAACAACATATCCTGAGTACAGGGATACCACCCATGCATAGGTTTGTTGGGTTGTTTGGGGGCTAAAGGGCCACATTGTGAAGGTGCGCATTTTCAACTTGGAATATTGACGTGTAGTCAGCCTGAGCCCATCTTTCATTTGGGACTTTTTTTTTAAGTAGGACAGTGTATTTTACCCCAAAAAGTATATATTTTGTAAAAGTAGACACCCTAGGCTATTTTAAATGGTGTTATTTTAACACTTTCCATGCACCAATTCTACCACCAGCCTTTGTCAAAGTTTGTGGTAGTCATTTTATTGTGTATTTTTTCCCACATACATTGCACTTTAGACACAAATTCACATATTTCGGTATGTGTCACTGACAAACAATACCACAATATATGTTCAGCAACATCTCCCGAGCACAGGGATACCACCCATGCATAGCTTTGTCAGCTTTGTTAGGGGTTGAAAGGCTACATTTGAGAGGTGCGCTTTTTGATTTTCAAACTTGGAATTTGAACATGTAGAGCAAGGAAGGGGTTAATAGCTCTTATAAGAGCCTTTGTAGTACTGTACAAAAAAATTAACCCCTAAAAATGCACAGACAAGAAAAAATGTTCTGCTGTGCAGTGATCAGTGGCAGGGAAGGGGTTAATACACTACACTATACAAAAGGTATGGCTTTTATAAAAGCCCTTGGGACTCACAATTTATTAACATTTTATTTAATTTATTACAATTTAAAAATTATGTTATACAGATCTGTCTCTTTCCCTCACTAAAACTCAAGTGAGGAGAGGGAGGCAGATCCATATGGGTCAGAACAATATTTACGGACCAGACGAATGGTGATGCTCATCTGAGAAATCACCAAACCACCTTTGCCACTGATCGGCTGTTACTGATCGCTATACACGCGTTCAGACAGCTTCAAAAGGAATACACGTAATCCCCTAGTGGGTATAATTAACCCCTAGTGAGTCTGACAAAAAAAATGCTGATAGCAAAAAAAATCCTTCGGCGACTAGATTGCTCCATATGCGCTGCTTAGGCAGTGACCATATGCACTGCTTAGGCAGTGACCATATGTGCTGCTTAGGAAGTGATATACGGCAAGGAAGGGGTTAATAGCTCTTAAAAGAGCCTTTGATATACTGTAATAAATCAAAGTAAAATAAAATAACCCCTAAAAAAATGCACAGACAGCAAAAAATGTGCTGCTGTGTAAGATCACTGCGTACACAGCGATCAATTGCAGGGAAGGGGTTAAATACTGGAAACGGCTTTTATAAAAGCCTTTGGGTCTCAATTCTATTAAATATATTATAATTAAAAACTTACATTATACAGCTCTGTCTCCCTCCCTCACTAAAACTCAAGTGAGAGGGAGGCAGATCTACACGGGTCAGATCAAATATTTACACATATTGATCTAACCAGACGAATGGTGATGCTCATCTGAGCAAACGCCAACCCGCCATTGTCACTTATCAGCTGTTACTGATCGCTATACATGCGCTCAGACAGCTAAAAAAATTTTTTTACGTTAAACGTAGTCCCCTAGCGGGTATAATTAACACGTGACGGGTGTAATAAAAAAGTTTTAAAAAAATTAAAAATGCTTCTGCAGCAAGATTGCTGCATTTGCGTCAGATCGCTGATTAGGCAGTGATCTACGGCAAGAAAGGGGTTAATCTCTCTTAAAAGAGGTTTTTTTATACTGTAATGAATTACAGTAAAAAAAAATAACCCCTAAAAAATGCACAGACAGCAAAAAATGTGCTGCTGTGTATGATCACTGCGTACACAGCGATCAATGGCAGGGAAGGGGTTAAATGGCTTTTATAAAAGCCCTTGGTGTTTAAAATTTTATTAAATATTTTTTTTATTATTTTATTTTATTTTTTTACTTGATCTGATCTGTCTCTCTCCCTTACTATAACTAGTAAGGTGAGGGAGGCAGATCAATACTTGTCAAAGGCAATATTTAGTAGTATTCACATAGATCTGCTGTGCCGGCATCCATTGGCTCCCCCTAGAGCATCGGAAGTGAAATACTTTCACTTCCGATGCTCTTGCCATTAGAAGGGAAACGCTGCCTGTACAGGCAGCGTTCCCTTCTACTGAGCCGATGGGGTCGCTCAGGAGAGCGACCACCATCGGCTCTGGGCAGCCTGGAGGTGTTGTTAAGTGCCTCGCTGGCGAGGCACTTTAACAACACCGCAGATGCTTAGAAAGCGAACGATCGTTCGCTTTCTAAGCACATGTGTGCAGCGGGCGCAGCCATTTTTAAATGGCTGCTACGATCACTCCGTGGAGTGATCGTAGCGCGCCCCTGCACATTTGGGGGGTGTTGCACAATGCCTCTACCTAGAGGCATTGTAGCAACACCGTTAGAGTAAAGAAAGCGACCGCTGGTCGCTTTCTTTACTCCATTTAGTGCATGACGTGCCAGGCACGTCAGCTGTCGGCAAGTCCACGATTTGCCGTGACGTGCCTGGCACGTCATCTGTCGTTAAGGGGTTAATATATTTAATACGTCTAGCTTCTATTGACAATAGTGAATCAGTGTAAAATTCAAATTCTATGTGTATATAGGACAAAAATTAAGTCTATAATATATCGATCTATGTATGTCTTGTGCAAAGTACCCATTTCCGAAAAGAAAAGTGAAAAAAAAAAGGAAATCCCCCCCCCTTTTCTCCCTCCCCCTCTCCCTCTCCCTCTCCCTCTTCGTACAATATGATCTCAGGGATCTCCTGAAGATACAACAAAGGATCTAAAAACTTTCCTGCTCTGCCCTTATATAGGCGTTACACTAGGGCAATTCTCTACACATAAACTTCTTAGAGCTATTTTAGGGATTCCACAGTCCCCATAATATAATCTTCTCCTTGACTTGCTGGGGGTCCAAACACACATGGGTTTTATCCCTGTAAAAATTCCCAGTTACGTTGGAAAGCCCCAGGTATACGTGATTTTCTGTTCACGAAGGCGAGCGGTATACTCAGCATATTTCTTTCTGTTGAGTCTAGTAGTTAGGGAAACATCAGAAAAAAGTTTTATTGAAGAAATACAAAACGAATTGTTCTAAGTTGGTTATTTCTTCCGGGATCCCACGGATTCTGAGGTTTTGACGGCGGGATCTATCCTCCAAGTCAGCAATTTTATTCTCCATTTTTATTAATGAGCTACTCGCAGCCTCATTCTGTGATTGAAGAGCTTCTACTTTTTGGAGAGTTTGTGCGATTTCCTGCGACTGAGAGTGTAAAGTTGCCTTTAATTTTGAGAGTTCCTCCTTGAAGTCTAATAGATTCTTATCTAGGTCGATTTTAATCTTAGCATATAGAGCATCTAAAGCTTTTCCCAACGTATCCGAAGTAAGATGCGTATCCATTTCCAAGGTCGTAAGTTCAGGGAGATGCTCAGGTGATGATTTATCAGATAAAGATGATGTATTGTTCTGGCTCTTTGGTGAATAGTATACGCTAATTGGATTCGGTTTGCCAGATTTATTGGTTACCTTCAGTCTCTCGGTTTTCTCTAATTTGGATCCTCTGTCTCCCTTGGGTCCCATTATAGATGGAAATAAGGCCAACTACAGTATCAGAAAGATTTTACTAATATCTACCAAGGTAATGGTCTATGGAGAGGATGTTAATTCAAATCTCTCCTAAGTCCAATCACATACGGCTATCACCAGAAGGTAAAGAATAGATGTTGAATAAGAGTGCTGGATTTCGGGGTATATTTGGACTATCTCCTTTCTGTGGTAATATGCACGCCCAGAAATATGGCTTGCGAGTCCGTAAGGGAAACATCGGTTTCTGATTTGTCTAGAAACTCTGCTATGCACAGAGATCAACTGTGTGATAGCTGGACTAGTAATTGCCAAGCCCTGTATGTCTATTACTCAGACTACTTAGCGGTTATCACTAGGCTCCCCTTTTTGCAGCTTTGTTTGCCTTGTGGATCTCTACCTCCACATAGGGATGGATCCAGGGACTAATAATAATGCGTTTGCTGGTGCACGCCTGCTACACACATGTACCCGAACTAAGTGGCAAGGAGGCTCTATGATTCAACCCTGCACACTTATCTCGAGTGAGGATAGGTTCAACTATGATGTATCAGGCTTGTTTAAATTCAAGTGCCTCTATAATACAGTCTATGAAATAATGTTCAATTAAGATAAGAGTCAGATGTAATAGTATAACCCCAGGATTGAATTAGGGAATAAATCAACGCTGTTCAATATTCAAATCAGTAAGGCATGCATGGTTAGCAAAGCAATAGCATATAAATATGGTAGCATAAGCAGGATAGAGTTGTAAATGTCTTAAGGGTGCTTCCCTCGGAGAGTGCCCACAATGGTTAGTAGCCAAGCTTTCTTATTTCATAGAGCATGCATATTAGTAGCGGGCATTAGCGTGAAGGGGTTCTTATCTGTACGCAGGCAGAAAGATGGATGCCTTGGTGCTGTTCCCCCCTGGTATATCCTGCAATGTGGATGGTTGGGCTAACACCCGCAGGAGCAGCGATGGGATCTCTAAGGCCGCAGACGGATCCTCCGATAAGGCTCAGTGCTTTGTCTTTATGCTGTGGCACTTCCCACACGCTGGCTTTCCCGCTCACCAGACGCAGTTGCTCCCAGGTAGTACACTCCGTCTCGGTTTGTCCCCTGCCAGTCAGGTCCTGGATCTCCAAACGCGGCTCTGTGCTCAACGTTTCTCAGCTGCTTCCGTTACCCGCTGTCATGCCACGCCCCCTCCGCCTCATGCTCGTACTCACGTCCATCTGGAGACCATTTTTTTTAAACTTACCCTTTTGTGTACTGTATAATTTTTTACAGCAATCACAATCCACACTGCAATGGCGGCCTTTTTTTTTGCTTTCCTGGATGCCCTCACTGGTTAAGCATCCAGGAAAGCTGAAAATAGCTTGAATCATGGCAAAATCGCTGCGATTGTGTTACTTTAAACTCAGGCCGTATATGTAAGGGCATTGTCTTGAAGGGGTTAAAGTGGAAGTTTTATAAAGATTACAGCGTTGTCTCAAAAGGTTATTCAGGAAAAATTCCCATCCAGCCATCAGACAGATCACCACAATCTTAACTTTCTTTCCATTGCGGAAAACAGCCTATGATTCTGATTTTTCGATTTGCTGATTTATACAAACAAAGGTTATGAACTTACGTGAAACACTATGGGTCAACATAAACAAAAATAAATCAGCGAATTAGTGGTATAATTAGATATAGAGGACATTTCGCAAAAATCAATAATCAGACAAGAAAACTGCAAAAATATATATTGTGATTTATTGGAGAAAATGTAAAATAATGATGTCAGCAATTAGGAATATAAAATGTAGTATAAACAGATATCGGTGAAAGCAAAAGTTGTAATTATACAATTTACCTTATGTAAAACTGCAATATCGATTAAAAACACAAGATGGCAGTACATATTTAGGATAAATCAATAACCACAAGGCTATGCAGACTTAGCACCAGATGACAGTGCACATTTATGATAAGTTAACAACCTTGTACATCATACATATATCGGCAAATACACTAAAAACACCAGATATTCACACTTGCTTAAAGGGACACTAAACCTTTTTCTCATTTGTGCTTCTAATATAGAAGCACAAGTCAAAAGTTAGTTGTCCCTAGTATGAGGATAAACTGGTGTGTACTTTTGATAGTTCACGCCAGTTTATCCTCTGACCGACAGCTGCCATGCTTCTATAGGAAGTAGGCAGCCGTCTGGTCGGCAACTGGCTCTCTCTGCTAATCAGGGAAAAATGAAGAGTAGAGCAATGGCACTCCAGGAGTCGGTATAGGTGAAGTAAGTGATGTTTATTCAATCCAAAAACAGGTAAATAGTTGCACAGCAAATAAAGATGGATGAAAGTGAAAAACCGCAGTCACTAAGCTTGACGCGTTTCACGCATATAGCGCTTACTCATAAGCTAATCTGTGTTAGTGAGTGAACTCTTTTAAATATAGTGCCAAAAAGGACATGTGTGCAAGGGCAGCCTATCAAATTATGGTTCCACCCCCATTTTTTTGTTTGTTTTTTTTGTTTGTTTGTGTGTGTGTGTGGGAGAAAGGAGAAGGGGAAGGTAGGGATTTAAGCATAAGGTGTGCTGAGTCCAAATATAGGGGGGGGGGGGGGCGGGCTCACCACATCTATTGGCCCATATTATTTGAAAAAACATGTAACGTCATATTCCTTATTAAGACCCCTAGGTTTTCGGGTGCCCAATGTGAAGATCCAATAGGTCTCTCTGCATTTTAATCTTGACTTAATATTGCCACCTCTTGGTCCCTGTCTAATACCATTCTATTACCTGTACTTTGAAGGGGGTAACATTTGTGGGTGTGCACTGTCTGAAGTGATCACTGACATTTGTCCCTGCAGTGACTGGGCGATAGTATGCTCTTGAGAGTACGGGCTTTGCGCGTGGAAGATAGTATACCTCTTGAGAGAATGTCCCTATAGTGTAAATCTGTTTCTAAGATAGGAATATATTTTTTCACAATATTTTTAATTTTAGGGTAGTTGGTACTGTATGATGTGCAAAAGCATACTTTGCCTTCTTGTGTGGTGTTCAACTTTCGGGGTCCTCTACAAGAGAGAAGTTTATTTCTGTCCTGTTTTCTGGTTCTTAGACGGGCCAGATCTATGACTAAATGATGATATCCTCTACTGAGGAGTCTCTTAGACAGTTCCAAAGCTTTCAAGTCAAAATCAGATTGGTTTGTACAATTTCGTCTTAGCCTCTTAAATTCACCTGTGAAGAAGGACGAAGAACCAAGAAGAACAAGACAGTACAGCAGATACACCAGGAAGAATTATCTAACGTAGTAAATCTATCCTCTAAACATCTGACTGAGGAAGAAATATCCCTTCTGAGCAGAGGTCTCTCATATGCACCTGATTGCAGATTTAATCTATTTGTAACTTTACTGGACATAAATAAATTCATCAGAGACCTTACAGTTAAAAAACACTTTTTGACCACTTATTCATACTCCATTTACACTCTCCAGTGTTGTGAGCCGGACATTTTCTACAATCTCTCTGCTAATCCCATGCAAAAACGAGGGGCTCTCTCTGTGCTAGCAGCAAGAGACCCTCGCATTCGGCTGTCAGAGCTCTGATTGGCTGTGTGCACGTGCTGACGTGTGTCTTCAAGGAAGCAAGGGTTAAACAATATTGAATGCTCCTTTAAAGGCAGAACTTTGTTATCCAATAGTAATTATTTTTGTATGTCACCATAATATCAGCAAGTGAAGCAACCTAATTCCTGTAGTTTGCTTGCGATATAAACAGTATCATTTTAATTAACTAGGCAATTAGAGAAATAAATTACATTCTTGCTAAGTTTCTGATTACCTGATCAACTCAAAAATAGAACAAGACCGACCTTTTTGGCAATTATAACCTAGTGGATATATACGTGGAGCCCGGATAACCTCCGACTGGGGTTACAACTTGCTGCAAGGATAACCAAGCAGGATCTCTACCTAGAAATTTAATAATGTAGGAAATCAAATAAGTCTTGTGGCTCAACCCTAGTATTAAGTACATGAGTATTAACACTAATTTACAAGACATATGTTTTATTAACAACTCTTAACTTTCAATAATACCTGTATGTGGATGACATGTAGATCTATTTCTCCTCCTTTGATCTCTCTCCTTCTGTCATGTTGCGTGTCGGGGACTGTATGTGGGCCATCGCTAACTGGATGTCTGATCATTACTTAAACTTAATCTCAATAAAACAGAGCTGATAATTTAATTTGAGCTCTGTCCCTGTACCTGACTTGCCCAATGTCTTGGGGTTGTCTTTCTCTCAGTTGTCTCCTTTGTCACCCATGTTCCTTATCTAGAAAAATTCTGTTAATTGCATGTGCCCATTCCTATTATGAAATTCTCCTGATTGGCCTTCCTCTGGTTCATATTTTCTCCCTTAAAACTATGCAAATGGCGTCTCCAAGGCTCATTTTTTTCACTTGTGTGCTTTATGTCGGATACTCCCGTCTGCTCTAGGATAAAATTTGAAATTCTATAATATACAAACCACTCCATTTCTCAGTCCCTCCTTATAACTGATAATACCATGCCCCCCTTCACTTCCGCAGATCATCGAGCTCTCTTCCTCAATCTCAAACTTCAAAAAGTCCCAGAAAACTCACCTCTTAAACCACTTAAGGACAGACTCATTGAAACATTTTTGGCCATTCTGGAAAATGTTAACATTTCTGTGCTGTTTGTGTTTAGCTATGATTTTCACCTTTGTCATTTTCTGTACCCACAAAAATGATATATTGTTGGGGCAAAGGGGGTTGTTGTTGCCCTACGGGGCATACTTGTTTTTATTTAAGGTGGGGGGGTATTTTATTATATGAGGCTGGTGGGTAAGCCTGCTAGTCCCAGGAGGCAATATTTTATTAAGTGAGGAAACCCACTGGCCCCAATGGGTTTTTATTATCTTATTTTTTATTTTTTATTTTGACAATAGCCAAAGTTCTCCTGACATGAATCTCTATCCTCCCAATAGAAGTTGTCTGAACTGGTCTGAAAGTCAGACCTCTGATTTTCAGTGACAAAATCAGAGCTACCAGAGTATATCCCCTCACACTGCGTGAGGTACAGTTATCCCTCCATCAACCAACACAAAATCATGTTGGAAGAAAAAGGGAGGGGGCGGGTGCCCAGAGCCATAGTTAAAATATACTGATTCATTTTTAAGACCCTCAATAAATTCAATCCAGTAATACCACCTCTATCAATGCTTTTCAGATTGGCCTACCAACTGAGAGGCCAGGCTTTCCAAGGCCCTAATACCATCTACTCTCATGATCCATTCTTCAAAATATTGTGTCTTTATTCTATATTAAAATGATATGATCTTGTTTTGTTCATGATATACTTTCTTTTTGATGTTAGTATCCTTTTGTTTGTATTGGATATACTAAATGCATCATAATGTAATATATTTTCTATTTATGTGGGGTTATTCTATATATGTTTATTTTATAAATGGTGTATTTCTTTTAAACATTGTTTGGTTATTTGGTTTTGGTGGCTGTTCATAATGATGGGGTTTGTTTAACTGCACTGAATTATGTTATGCTGTATCAGATTCTCCTGCTGATGTTATGTGTAACAGTGTGGTACTGGTGGGGGAATGATCGCTCCACTAACTGGGGGTTTCTTTTTGTTTTCGGATGTTACACAGTGTTTAATAGTTGAGTGTAGTCAGTGGGTATGAGTGACGTCATTAGTTAATATTTTATGGGATTAGTAATTTTCCCTATAGTCCCCGAAATGATTAGATCTTGAATATGTGTATATGTCTCATTGTTTTTGTTATTGCAGATTTTTCCACTTCAACACCCTTTCATCCATTAACCCCTTCCCGACGTTAGGATGTACTATGCCGTCCTGACTTTAAGTGCCTTAAAGTCGGTAGGACAGCCTAGTACGTCCTGTATTAAACAGCTCATAGCAGCTCCCCCCGATGAGCTGTTTTCGGTTCCCACTGCAGGCACTTGCATTGGGATCCCACCTGTCATCTGAGGCCACTGTGAGTGGCCTCAGTCTGACAGGGGAAATGTAGCCGGTGCTCAAAGGGAGCACTGGCTACACCTCTCCAAATCGCGCCGTGCCCGAACTTCCGCGTTCGGGCACGCCTCCATGACATCACACGTGACGTCCGGAGGTCTCGTGTTTTTTTCCCAAGGACCCACAGGGTCTGTTAAGACCCTGATCGGGTCTCTGCGAGAGTGTTCCTGGCTACCGATCACCTTGTGGTCGGTGGCCAGGAACCAATCGTGACGTTTTGGTGCTTGCATTGTTTGGGACGCAAGCACCTTGCGTCACGAAGGGGTTAAGAAACTGCTCCAAAACTGAACCAGGATAAATAGAGAAACCAAATTGTCTACTCTGGTAGCTTTATCATAATGAAAATCAGAGTTCTGAGTTTCGGACCACGTCAGTGATTCGGCAGCTGTCAAATTTGAAGAGAGACTTTTGGATTAAAAAGTAAAAAACCTTGTTTCCCTCCAGTCTGAATAAGGATTTTCCCTTTCTTTAAAATGCTGACTTTATTTGTTCCTATTTTATTCACAGTCATACACTTGATTTCAGTTAGTGATTTCCCAGTAAGGGATTCATATCCCTGCGTGTGTCCCATTCAACATATATTTCTAATACTTTTAATATATTTTATTAAAGCATATTTTAGGACTCTATTTTTGTGAAATTCCTTTAAATATATTGTCATTTTCTTTCTCTCTAGTTGTTCCTTATCACCATTATATTGCTTCTGTTACCTGTATACTTATTAATGTGTGTCGGGTTGGGGCCCACTTCTGGAGCAATTGCAGTCACCTGTTGCAGTCAAGGTATCTTCATGACCAAGGTATGCCCGATATAGACATCCCCCCCACAAATAAATAGACAGACTACAGTGTGGCTTGAAAAGGGGGCAGTATTTATTTGTCTTACATTCGAGGTCTTCTTATAATCTGACCTCAAATTGAGGTCAGATTATAAGACATGGATCCAGGTCCCCAGCAAAGCTGCAGGGGACCTGGATCCCCCTCTCTAACAGCACGGGATGTCTGCGCGATGAGCGCAGACCTCCCCTGATTCCGCCCGGCACGACCGCCGGGGCTTCTGTGAAGAAGCCGGGTACTTCCGCTTTCATCACAGAAGTCCCGGCGAGCGTGCCGGGCTGCAGCAGGGGAGGTCTGCGCTCATCGCGCAGACTTCCTCTGCTGCCCCACTAGCCACCAGGGAAAAGCGGGCATCTGGAGGATGTCTGCACTATACGTGCAGACATCCTCCATGCTGCCCGACACCTCCGTCTATTATGACGGACAGCTGTCCGTCATAATAGACGGAGGTGTCGGGCAGCATGGAGGATATCTGCACGTATCGTGCAGACATCCCCCAGCTACCCCCACTAGCCACCAGGGAAAATGGGGGAGATAGAGAGAGAGGGGGGAGATAGAGAGAGAGAGGGGGGAGATAGAGAGAGAGAGAGAGAGAGAGGGGGGAGATAGAGAGAGAGAGAGGGGGGAGATAGAGAGAGAGAGGGGGAGATAGAGAGAGAGAGGGGAGATGGAGATAGAGATAGAGAGAGAGGGGGGAGATAGAGAGAGTGGGGGGAGATAGAGAGGGGGGGGGGAGATAGAGAGAGGGGGGGAGATAGAGAGAGAGAGGGTAGAGAGAGATGGGGGGAGATGGAGAGAGAGAGGGTAGAGAGAGAGGGGGGGGAGATGGAGAGAGAGAGGGGGGAGAGAGAGAGGGGCGGGGAGATAGAGAGAGAGAGGGGGGGGGGAGAGAGAGAGAGAGAGACTAGGGGAGGGAGGGGGGAGATAGAGACTACGCTTGGGGGGGGGGAGGAGAGGCCGCAAGGAAATAAAAACAAGAAATGCATTTGTATAATATCAATTTTTTATTACATATTAAAAAGCAATTTACATATATACAAGTTAAACTTTTTTTTTTCCTATAGGGTAGTCTTATATTCAGGCTTTTAGTTTTTTTCCTAAAGGAATATACAAAGTTTGGGGGGTCGTCTTATAATCAGGGTCGTCTTATAATCGAGCAAATACAGTACTATACCAATAAAATGAATTTATTAATAACTTGGTATAATAATATATATAAACAAAATAAGTTTATTCATATAAACAATAAATATAAACCATAACCATTAATTAGTACACCTAAGCGGTAGCGTGTAAACTCCTCCTAGCCCACCTAGGATCAGGACCCCGAGTATCTGGTGCAGGCATAACAACCATGACTTCTTTGGCTACTGGCATTCCTGTTTGCACAGTAGCCGTGCTTCACTCACCCATGGACCAGCCCTGGTTGAGGGCACAATGAAAGCCTTGCGGGAAAAAAATAATAAAAGAAGAAATAGAGAGTTTTTTTTAAAATGTATTAATTTTACAAGTTTGACTTTTTGAGACTCTTCACTCCCTACCAGGGCAAGGTATGGGTGGTAGGGGCTTTGTAGGACATTTAATTCATTTTGTTTCATCATTTATGGGGTGACAGGCTCTTGGGCATACTTATTTGTATTTAATGAGGGGCCAGGGGCATTGTGGTGGCTCCTGGCATCTGGGGGGCACTGCTTTAAATATGGAGCTAGCAGGCCAGTCTGTTGTTCTTTTATATCATGTGAGGAATACTGCTAGACCTTGAGGGGCATGTTTGACTACAATATAATATAATATATATATATATATATATTATATACATACATACACACACACACACCAATTCTCCAGTGAAAAACTGGAGCACTAAAATGGCTGAATGGGATTTTCTGACTATATTTATTAGGGTGAATCCAAAGGATTCGCAGGGCTGAAATCCCCAAACCGAATTTGGCCATAAATCAGCCCAAAATTAGTTATATCAAGTCGACAAAATTCTGGTACTTTGACCATTCTGGACCCAGAACGGTCTATATTGAGTAGACCCTCATATTTTTTCTCTGGTGTTAGAATGTGAACAAAGTGACAAACCTACAAGAAGAACAGATCAGATCACATCACTCACTAAAAGTAAAATAAATAATTTGTTATTTTAAATAAATAATAAACCAAATCATTTGTTTGGTTTGTTAAAGCTGACTTCTACATCCTGGTTAAATCCGTTAACTTTTTTACTCATTTAATATGCTGTGACTTCCAGGCACAACCATTAATGAAAGACAAAAAAACATTACTAACCGTTGTCGGTCACATGGGTATATAGCAACCATAGCGCCTCGGTCCCAGATTCCATCAAACTAATACAAGTATTTAGAAAATTGGGCAGACTAGATGGACCGAATGGTTCTTATATGCTGACATATTCTATGTTTCTATGTTTATTGTGTCTTTATTCTTTTTTTTATAAATCTTGTTTTTTATTGATTTTCAAAAGATGCATATATATGACGGGAGGGGGGAATGTTGGGGGGGAGGGGTACAGAAAGAAAAAATGGGAGGAGGAGGGCAGGATGGGGACGGAGTTCTGGTCAGAAAAAATCAAGAAAACAAAGCACCACTGGCACAGCAGGGTGGCAGCACATATCCCCTAACCAGCCAATAATTCCGGGTAGTCACATAGTACGGCATACCTTTAAGTAGTCTCTACTCCCCAACATGCAATAAATACTCCTTTGCTTCGCATTAGATGTACATTTAGCAGGAATAAGAACACAGAAAAAAGGGACGATATTATATACAAAATCAAAAAAAGTCTAATATACATTTTGCATTAGGAATCTTATGGGGTGCAAAAAGCCCCACACACTGCGTGAGGTACAGTTATCCCTCCATCAGCCAACACGAAATCATGTTGGAAGAAGAAGGGAGGGGGGCGAGTGCCCAGAGCCTCAGTTAATATATACTGATTAATTTTTAAGACCCTCAATAAATTCAATCCAGTAATACCACCTCTGGTTATGCTTTTCAGATTGGCCTACCAACTGAGAGGCCAGGCTTTCCAAGGCCCTAATACCCTCTACTCTCATGATCCATTCTTCAAAATATTGTGTCTTTATTCTATATTAAAATGATATGATCTTGTTTTGTTCATGATATACTTTGTTTTTGATGTTAGTTTCCTTTTGTTTGTATTGGATATACTATATGCATCATAATGTAATATATTTTCTATTTATGTGGGGTTATTCTATATATGTTTATTTTATAAATGGTGTATTTCTTTTAAACATTGTTTGGTTATTTGGTTTTGGTGGTTGTTCATAATGATGGGGTTTGTTTAACTGCACTGAATTATGTTATGCTGTATCAGATTCTCCTGCTGATGTTATGTGTAACAGTGTGGTACTGGTGGGGGAATGATCGCTCCACTAACTGGGGGTTTCTTTTTGTTTTTGGATGTTACAGTATTTAAAAGTTTGTACAAGAAACAAGAGAGAAACACACTGCGCCCAATTGTGGTGGAAACAGCTGCAGCAAATTCTACCAGTGTCTCACTCCTGGCAATAAACAAATCAAAACAACACACAAGTGAAAACGTGCGCTGTGACCCAACACTTCAAAACACACAACTCAGGAAAAATAAATAATACATTTTTACCCTTAAAGTAAATCAGCCTTAAAGTAAATCAGCTCAATATTCAATCCGAAGGGAAAAAAATAAAACAAAACAGAACAGAAATAATATAGTGTAGTATATCACATAAAAGTGCTGATAACAAATAATAAGTGAGAACACACTCACATCTTCCTGTGCAGAGATCTGCTCAGTCTATGCAGCATCCAGGGAGCCCACCAAGGGGTTAAAGATCCAACTGGTTCACAGAGGAATCCTAGGCAGCTTATTCAGGGTGGCAGACCCAGAAGGTACTCCCAGCAGTAGTATAAGAGAGGGTAAGGAGGAGACTATTTAGCTTCAACGATTTTAATACGTAGCAGTCTCCTCTTGTCCACAGTGGACAAGAGGAGACTGCTACTGGGACTCTATATATGTATTGGTCAAGTGGATCTTTGAATGTATGATTCTTTATATGTTTTTATTGGTATTAAAATCGTTGAAGCTAAATAGTCTCCTCCTTACCCTCTCTTATACTACTGCTGGGAGTACCTTCTGGGTCTGCCACCCTGAATAAGCTGCCTAGGATTCCTCTGTGAACCAGTTGGATCTTTAACCCCTTGGTGGGCTCCCTGGATGCTGTATAGACTGAGCAGATCTCTGCTCAGGAAGATGTGAGTGTGTTCTCACTTATTATTTGTTATCAGCACTTTTATGTGATATACTACACTATATTATTTATGTTCTGTTTTGTTTTATTTTTTTCCCTTCGGATTGAATATTGAGCTGATTTACTTTAAGGCTGATTTACTTTAAGGGTAACAATTTATTATTTATTTTTCCTGAGTTGTGTGTTTTGAAGTGTTGGGTCACAGCGCACGTTTTCACTTGTGTGTTGTTTAGTATTTAAAAGTTGAATGTAGTCAGTGGGTATGAGTGACGTCATTAGTTTATATTTTATTGGATTAGTAATTTCCCCTATAGTCCCCGAAATTATTAGATCTTGAATATGTGTATATGTCTCATTGTTTTTGTTATTGCATATTTTTCCACTTCAACACCCTTTCATCCATTAAGAAACTGCTCCAAAACTGAACCAGGATAAATAGAGAAACCAAATTGTCTACTCCGGTAGCTTTATCATAATGAAAATCAGAGTTCTGAGTTTCGGACCACATCAGTGATTCGGCAGCTGTCAAATTTGAAGAGAGACTTTTGGATTAAAAAGTAAAAAAAACCTTGTTTCCCTCCAGTCTGAATAAGGATTTTCCCTTTCTTTAAAATGCTGACTTTATTTGTTCCTATTTTATTCACAGTCATACACTTGATTTCAGTTAGTGATTTCCCAGTAATATCCCTGCCGTGTGTCCCATTCAGCATATATTTCTAATACTTTTAATATAAATTATTAGAGCATATTTTGACCACATATTTTAGGACTATTTTTGTGAAATTCCTTTAAATATATTGTCATTTTCTTTCTCTCTAGTTGTTCCTTAATACCATTAAGTGTGTCGGGTTGGGGCCCACTTCTGGAGCAATTGCAGTCACCTGTTGCAATCAAGGTATCTTCATGACCAAGGTATGCCTGATAGACCCCCCCCCTCCCCACTAATAAATAGACAGACTACAGTGTGGCTTGAAAAGGTGGCAGTATTTATTTGTATAAATTGCTGCAACGTAACATTACAGCTACCTATAGCTGTATAAAACATATTAGGTAATACTATACCAATAAAATGAATTTATTAATAACTTGGTATAATAATATATATAAACAAAATAAGTTTATTCATATAAACAATAAATATAAACCATAACCATTAATTAGTACACCGGTAAGCGGTAGCGTGTAAACTCCTCCTAGCCCACCTAGGATCAGGACCCCGAGTATCTGGCGCAGGCGTTACAACCATGCCTTCTTTGGCTACTGGCATTCCTGTTTGCACAGTAGCCATGCTTCACTCACCCAGGGACCAGCCCATGGGGAGCCCCTGCAGCTAGCTCCATAGCTACTGCCCACCTGGGTTGGCCATACCCCAGATGACCAACCCCCAGCACTGTGCCAAAACTCGGGAACCCCGCCAACACTATTCTTTCTTAGGGATGGGAGGGAGCGAACTTGGCATAATTTTTATGTCAAAAGAGGAAGTGCTTGTCTGGAGTTCTGCAATATATAGACTAATGCCAACCCCTTTTTTGATAATAGGCACCCCTTAGCCATGCCCTTATTGGGCACTTAAATAAAACTGACAGGGTGAGGGGAATGACTGACAACCTTTGTCATGATTGCCTTCTATATATTGCATTATTCCAGGCCAGAACTTTTCCTCTCTCTTTTCGTATTTGCTAGATTATGAAAATGGAACTCTTTAGTTTGCATTCCATAGGGAGTTTAGTTTACATGTGTAGCACAATAGCTTTGGGAGTTCATAATAGCTTTTGAGAGTTCTTAATCAATATAATGATTCCCATAAATTAAACAGCAGTAACACTACAATAAATTGGAGAGCAGTATTTTCAGTGTACAAAAAAGGTTTCTACAATAAAAATCAAACAGGGCTTGATAGTAGTAAAGTATAAGACATTTGGACAATCAAGAGTGTATTTGTAATGTAACTAGGAATATTTTCTCTTGGTAGAAAACAAGTCCCCATTGTCTCTGGTTATCAGAAAGTGCATCAATTGTCTTCAAACATTTATAACTGCATAAAGAACCTAAAAAGAAGCATAGTAGTGAAGGGTAACGTATGAAAACAATATAAGTAAGATAACTAATATAATATACACACACTTAATCAACTTCTCTTTTTGAGTTTTTTTTTATGGGCTTAGTAAACTTCCCTATAGTCCCTGAAATGATTAGGTCATGTATAGCTGTATATGTCTGGTTTAGTTTCTTTTATATTGCAACACCCTTTCATCCAGTAATAAACTGCTTCTACAAATAAACCGCAATCTATAGAGAATCCTAGTTTTACTCTCCAGACAATATCGTCAAAATACTATTCCAAACCATTCCTTATCATCACATTAACAAAATATACTAATATGACTCTACTTACCAAGCATTGTTTCTAAATCCTCATCAGGCACATAAAATGGAGACCCTGAAAAAGCACATTATAATAATTAATAAGAATAATGGATCCAAACAGCTGGATAAGTGAGAATGTCTCTGTGTTACCCATTTGTGAAATACCGGTACACCTCCTGATCCCTTATTTCATTATCTATTCATTTGTAGTACAACCAACTACTGATATGTTATGCCTGCCGCATTGTACAACATAGTGGAATCAGTTGATACTTTATTTTATACTATTATTATAGTTTTCAGAATTAATGTGCTGTGACTATTCAAAGCCTTAGAAAATCCAAGTGTGTTACTACTGACACAATTTTGTACCTGCATGCAGTTTGGGCTCAAATTCTACTGTAACCAGAAGATAATGACAATCCTTTGCCATTAGTGAAATGATCAAACTGACATAACTGCAAAAATAAAATATATAAAACACATGTTAAACAATTAAGCACATAAACAAAGGTGCATTATCATACGTTCTTCTTTTTAATACCATCGGAGAGCCCACATATTACATTTGGTACATAAATACCCGTACTGGTCATAAAACATTGACATTAAACTATAATTAAAGAGAGGGCGTGGTAGTGTAGCCCTTTATATAGGTGAAAAATAAGTGGAGATGTACTAATCAACAGAACTGTGAAGACTATCCAAATGATCAAGTAGGTTACAGTAAAGTGCGTGGTGCGGTTCTGAAAGTGAGTGTAGTCTTAGTGGTCCTCCTATGACCCAATTACCTATGGATTTTAGAGAGTAGCCGACCGTAAGAAGATAAACTAACAACTTATATACTATAACCTGCACATCTATGACCTACCAGGGTATCACCATTCATACAGCATACAACAGTGAGCCAGAGCAAACATCAAGCGGAGATCCACTGTCAACAACATTCTTATCACTGTAATTGAATGTCAAGGGCCTGGTCACCCTCCCTCTTCCCACTTTCCCATTTACTAATCCAATTTCTATATTGATGTGCGGTCTTACCCGACAAGTCTCTGGACCAACATAAATCTCTTTCCATTTTTAGCTGGTGTAGTTATTGGGCTTCCATTTGAGATACTGATAAAGGGAGGCTTGATTTCCAGTTTCTGGTAATAGTTATCTTTATTGCCATAAAGCAATGTAATACTAGGGTTTTATCATTATTCGCGAGCTCATTCATGTTTAAATGGAGGAGAGTAGCTTTAGGATCAAATTTCGGGATTCCTCCACCTAGGCACTTGTCCTAAACGTAATCTCCCATCCTATGACTCCGATGTATGCATCTGATTATGGTAGACAAATATACAGTATTTGGAGATGTATCTGTACCGGCAATGATGTTTAAATGTTGTTTGTATGTGTAATATGACTATTTGTAATTATCGGTAATTTTCGATAAAAATAAAATAAAGATTATTCGAAAAAAAAAACAAAAAACATTGACATTAAAAATGTATATTCCCTTTGACAAGGATTTCTTTCCTTTCTATTCTTATGTGTCTGCACAATGGTAAAGTGATAAGAAAAGTAATACAAATCTGATCATGTAATTGGCCTGCCACACTTAGAACATGTATGTACCCAGAGGGGATAGAGTGCCCGATTCCAGAATACACTTAACAACCCGCACCCATGCCCCCCAGATCCCCCCAAAGCCCCAATAACAGGACACGAGACTGATTGATGGTATAAAAAAGGCCACAGCAATTTTATTTAGAAACAATATTAGGCTGTATCGCCAACCACCATACTTCCTTCATAAAACGGAAATATATAAAACTGATACAGCCTAACCGAATATCTACCCCCTTGCCAGCCAAAATTAACATAAACCAAACATATGTACATAGTGCATATTTTACCTCCGAGGTGCTCGCCTCCCCTCCTCGTCCCCTAAGGTATCCCAAACCTTAAAACCATTCTTTCTCACCATAATGCTGACCACTAGCCGGCTATTTTAGCTCAGTGGGCACGTCCAAGGAACCAACTTTCAGGTTAAAAGGTTAGGGGAGGACCGAGCGCCCCCTTCTTCTTCTATTATCCCCAACTTCCATTTCCAAAACAAACCCCCCGACTGGCAAGGACTGAAACCCACGCCACAGACCTTCTGTTTCACACCTTAAATCAGCGGGGACTACCCACCTCCCTAGCCATGGCCTGCTCCAACCCGTCCTGCAATGCCAGATTGAAGAGATCAAGGCCCACCTCCGTCAAGTGAACCCCATCACTCCTAAAATACATTGCCGCATCGGACTCGAACACCCGATGGTGTATAGTGACCCCTCCCACCCCCAACACAAACTTGTAATATTAGGAAAAAGGACAAACAAACTCGCTAAATCCCGCGTCACGGTGTCGCAGAGGTTCCATACGGGAATCGAACCCAGGTCGTTTCCTCCCAGATGCAGTAACAGAACATCCGGGACCCCCAGAAGCAGGGACAGCTGAACCAGTTCAGGTAACAATCGCACCCATCGCATACCCCGGATTCCATACCAGCGAACCTCGGCCAAGGCACGGGAAAGACCAAGGTTCTCGCCCCCAGGTCGCACAGCTGCGCGACTCCTGGCCCAAAAAATATAGGAGTGGCCTAAGAGCCACTTTGCATCTGTAATTGCAAAGCAGAGGAAACCGAAGTCAGCCCAGAAGGCCGGACGTACGACAGAAATCTACCGGATTCCCACCTCCCAATCCGTTTGATCACCCTTTCTGCGTAACCTAGCCTAGCTGCTTCAGACGCTGCGTCAATGCGGAAAGAGTGGCCCTCAAACTCACTGCCAGTGAGGCCAAGAGCATACACTGCCATACGAAATACCCTGATGAATTGGAACCGAGACAAAGAAGAGGAATCTGTGTGAACCAACAAGGAAAGAGAGCCAACCGGCCTCACCATACAAAACCGGTCAAAGCAAGAGACCGGGCATACCGCAGACCCGGCACCTCGCGGAGCGACACCCAGGTCCCTGTCCCACACACATCCGTCTTAGACCGCCGAATCAAAAAACGCAACAGACCCGGCTCTCTAACCATATCCGCTACCATCAAGTCCCCCGCCGCCCTTGTAGTCGGGCTGACTAATTCCCCAATCAGCAGAGCCCCAAAAAATGCCAACGAAAAAGCCAGCCGAAACAAGGTAGTTTTGAACGGGGACCGACAAACTGACGGAAGCACGTGAAATAAACCCAGTAATAGTGCCCCTGACAAGGGCTTCCGGGAATCCACTGACCTGTAGCCCTACCTCCATCCCTTCATTGCCTGCCTCACTAAAAACTCCTTTGTGACATCCCGGAGTCCGGAGGCCCAAAACCAAAAACTAAGGCCAGAGAGCCTTGCCGTAACCGCACCTGGAGAAACGCCAGCGGCGTTCCAATGCCAGAGCAACCACAGCAAACCCTGCAGCCGGGCCCCGTCATCTACGAAACCCCCTTGAGATAACTCTAAATCCAGCCACTCGCCCCAAACCTTACCGTACCGCTTCCAAGTGGATCCAGCGACGGACTGGCTAATCCACTGAGCTACTCACCCAACCCAAGGTTCCACAAAGCCGACGGACAAGGGATACCTTCTGGATCCGCCTGAGGCGCCACCGCCCGGAACACATCCTACTGTGAACGAGAAAGTGTGTCAGCGGTCACATTGTGCACCCCGGGAATGTGAACAGCCCGAAACGTGATGTTATAATTGTTACGGTTACTCCCAGGCTAGCTGGAAGCTGGACTGCTAGAAAGTCTGGATCCCAGTTTAGAGAGAGAGAGAAGCCACTTTGTCTCGATATCCAGACGGATCTTGTAAGTGTAGATCAATCCCACTAGCTATTTTACAGCTAGGATACTCTTTCCCCACAAAACGAGTCAAGGCTGCGATTTGAAAGTCAAACAAGAACTGACTAGAACTGTTTAATGATTCAGAAACACAGAATATATACAGTTGAACATCTTGACAAACCAAATTGGACAAAGGAACTATAACAGGATTAAAGTTTAACCTAAGGACATACAAAGGGAAATCCTGCCTCACACCTTTCAGGATACAAAGGTGCCCAGTTCAGATACACACAGGAAACTAAATGACTTACATAAGACAATGGGAAAGGTGAAAATAACGACAGGGATTAAAGGATAGGATCCAATCTTAACTTGAGGAAAAACAGTGAATAGGACAAAGACTTGGATCCTAGTAATTACAGTACATTCCTCTGCTTGGGAGATAATTGAGTTAACCTTTGTCAGCTCAATTATCTCCAAGCTAAACTATAAAGGTTTTACACAATATTAATAACTTTAAAAATATGCATCACATTCACATAAAACATACATTTTCAGAATCAGCATACTTTAAATATGAACATAACTAAAAATCAAACAATTCCATCCAGTAGTTCAAAAGTTAGCTTTTTGGGGCATTTTCACCATGCCCCAAATATGTTCTTAAAGTGCCATACACAGTCCATAGGCCCAAATAGCATTTTTAAAGGGCCATACACCCCAGGGCCATAGTCACAGGGGAGGAGGCTGGCAAACAGGCCTCTCCAGGACCAAGTGGCGAAGGGCACTTCGTCACAGTAATCCATTCGGGAAAAAAGATGCAATATTCCCGTATCAAAGCCAGAGTATCATAACATAGTCAACTGAATCCAGGGTAAATAACAGTTTTGTAACAATAATCAAGACAGCGAAGAACCAAACACCGAAGCAAGCATACCACTGGCGGGGAATATGCCGTCACTGCCATGACCACCCCCATATTGTCACAATGGAAAACCACTCTGCGGTTCCACAGAGAAGCTCCCAATAGTTCCACCGACACCAGGATAGGAAACAATTCGAGGAATGCCAAGTTCTTTGTAAGGCCCACCGTGCCCCAACTGGGAGGCCAGGTCTCGGCAGACCACTGAGAACCTAAGATAGCCCCGTAACCCACGGACCCCGAAGCATCCGTGTATAGATGCAAAGCTGCATTGGATACTTCCACTGCATGCCACAAGGAACAACCATTATATTGGGCCAGAAATTTGTCCCACACTGCCAGATCGTCCTGCAAAGGGCGCGTCAGACGAACGTAATGGTGTGGCAAGCACACACCCGCCGTCGCCGCAGCCAACCGTCTGCTAAATACCCGTCCCATGGGCAGGATTTTACAGGCGAAATTGAGTTTTCCCAGGAGAGATTGCAAAATCCTCAGCTGGATTTTCCGCAAGTCATGAGCCCCTGACACCTCGGCCCGAAGGCCGAGAAGTTTGTCCTGTGGGAGGCGGCAATCGCCTGCTACCGAATCGATTTCAATGCCTAAAAAACAAAGACAGGAGGCCGGGCCCTCTGTTTTGTCCGCCGCCAGAGGAACCCCAAAAGAAAAAGAAACCGATTGCACCGTCCGTAGTAAGTGGTTGCAAATGTGTGAGCCTGACGGGCCCACTAGTAGGAAGTTGTCCAGGTAATGCATAACCGAGTTGCACCCGGACTCCTCCCTAACAACCCACTCCAAAAACGTACTAAAACATTCAAAATAAAAACACGAGATAGAACAACCCATGGGAAGGCATAAATCAACATAAAAATGACCCTCGAAATGACAGCCGAGGAGATGGTGGCATTCAGGGTGAACCGGGAGCAGACGGAATGCCGATTCCACATCAGTCTTTGCACCAATGCTCCTAACCCCGCAGCCCTAACCATCCCCACTGCCGCATCAAAGGATGCATAAGACACCCGGCACAATTCAGCACCTATGTCATTGTTTACCGACTCCCCGTGGGGGTATGACAGGTGCTGGATTAACCTGAACTTACCCGGCTCCTTTTTGGGGACCACCCCCAATGGCGAAACCCAGAGGGACGCCAAAGGGGGCGATTCAAAAGGACCTGCCATACGGCCAAGCTCCACCTCCTTGCCAAATTTGTCCCGAACAACCTTTGGGTGTTCATAAACCGAACGCAAATTTTTTAGGCACACGGAAACCTCCCGCTCCCGAAACGGTATCCAGAACCCATCCTCAAAACCTTGAAGCAAGAGCTCCGCCGCCCTGCGATTTTTATACCTGTTTAGCCAGGGGCGCATTGCCCCGACGGCTACCGGAGTCCTCCCCCTTTCCGCCCAAATCTCCCTTGTCCCCGCCTTTTTGGTATTTAAAGCACCGGGAGGCGGGATGATTGCCCCCGCACCCCGAGCACTCGTGCTTGAACCGGCAGCCTGCACCAAATTTGCACTGGCACTGCCAGCAACCCCCCGGGCATGGTGACACGGCCGAAGAAGCGGGCGAACCCATTCCTCCGGCCCCCCCAAGAAAGGACGTCAGCCCCCCCAAGAAAGGACGTCAACCCCCCCTGATGCAAAGCCCGCCGCGTCATAATGGCCAACCATAATCCCACATCCATTTGGTCCTAACCCAGGGTAGGACGGACGGCAATCCGTTGCCGGAATTGCTCGTCGTACCTCCACCAGCTGAGACCCCCATACACTAAAAGCAAGCAGCATTTTTCAGGAGCTTTTTCCCCGATAACGCTGGCAAGGATGGAGAAGGCCCGGATCCAATTCCCATATGTCTTGGGAATTTTACGGTATTTGTATTTTCCTTCTCGGAGTCCTTCAACTCCTTCTCCGGAGGAGGAACGTCCTCCAGGGGAAGGAGAGAATAAATCTCTATGTACTCCCCCTTCCAAATACGCTCTTTCATTTCCGGCTTCAAGTAACATAGTAACATAGTAACATAGTAATTTAGGTTGAAAAAAGACACAAGTCCATCAAGTTCAACCCTTCTACCTATCATTTCAGCGTTTTGATCCACAAGAAGGCAAAAAACCCCTAAGGAAGCTTTTTCGAATGTTGCCTCCTAGGGGGAAAAAAATTCCTTCTTGACTCCAAAAGGGAAATCAGATTACTCCTTGGATCAAAAAGCTCTATTATTAATGCTCATTCTATTATTAATACCCCTGTATGTTCTGCTTTTCTAAGAGGGGGCCCGACCAGCACATGTAGGAAGCGCCGTGCGCGACTGGTGCCTCTGGGCTCTCCACATCAACCCCCTTCCTGCTTGCGGCGCCGCTGAACCAGCCGAGGGCAAGGGGCCCGCTGGGGCCACCGCAGTTGTTGCCGCCGCCAGTAGGGGAGGAGCTGTTATAAAGCATGCCGGGCCTGCAATACCCGAGCCTGTGCCTGGAGACCCCCACACTCCGCATAACACCCCATCAAGACCCTGTAACGCAGAAGCGCAGCCAACCTGCTCTATGACCCAGCGCAAACTATTTAACAAATCGACCCATGGCTGAGTATTAGGGACAGGAGCAACCCCACAACCGGTCCCAACCAAACCCACCCCTTGCCCCCCGAACTCACCAGCAACCGCACTCGGAGCCGGCGCCGTAGGAGGAGGCACTGCCACACCACCCGCAGCCTGTGAAACAGGAGAGGAGGCGTATCCTGGCATGGAGTCAGATACCGGAGTCTGCAATAAAGACAAAGGTGAACAAGAAAACGAGGTAGGAGGAGGAAGGAGCCCTGCTGCAGAGACCTGGTGTGTAGGGACAGGGGATAAACCAGTTAGTGGAGCAGGAGAAGGCAGGAGAGGTAGGCCCCCATCCTCTGACCCAGAAGACACGCTGCTGCGGGACCCTCACCCCCCGGACCTTGGAGGTAAGCGCAGCACCCCCCGTGTGTAACCCTGAGGCCTACTCACCGCCCTGGAGGGCTGCCTGGCACTTCTCCTCCTGGAGGACCTCGTCGCTGGAGCTGGAGAGGTATGTAGCAGGGCTGCACCAGACCTGGTGACAGCCCTGTCGGCAACGGAGCTCCGTCCTTCTGATCCCCGGGGGGAGGGGCGCGACCACGTGGGACCCGGAGGAGGTCCGTCGCTGGAGGCAGCGGGCCGCATGGCCGCAGCACGCGGACCGCTAGCACGCCTGGCTCCACTCCTGCTTCGGTGGGATGGGAGGGAGCTGGCATCGGGGCTCAGTCCCGCGGGAGGGCGGGAACGCCTCCTCACGCCGCCCCGAGTCCCCGCAGGAAGCGTGGCCACCGCGGGGGTCATTTGAGAGGGCCTCAGCCCTCAGGACAGAAAGGATGGCCTCGATGTCCATGATGTCTGCCTGGGCCGTAAGTAAAACACTTCAGATAGCAAGGAATTTTGCCACTGAGTGTGAATTTTCCAGTAAAATGGCTGCCAGGGTGAGGGGTCCCAGGGCTTTTATCAGCTCCCCTGGGACCCCTCCCCCTGGCAGCCGTCAGTCATCTCCCCACTCTCCCTCACTCATACATGCCCTGTACAATATTAGCATATTTCCTGGGTGCTGACATATTTTCTTATATGTTAACCTGAAACAATCTTCTCTGCCAGTGAGCTAAATGCACACTTACTATGCATGTGTTGCAATTATTGCACTCAGGATTCTAACATCACAGTGTTGAAGGTCAGTGCTCAGCCACTTACAACTCATTAATTACTTATATTAAATACAAACATAACTCCAGCTATACATTAGCTCACATACAGATATAATTTTAACAAATGCAATAATACACATAATCCTAGGAAACATAGTTGTCTTTCCATATAATTTCCAGCTATGTAACAATGGCTTGTTTAGTAGTATTGCTTTTACAGAATGTGTAAGAGTGTATGTATATAAAACACTCCTTAATAAACCCGTGTTTGAAAAAAAAAGCAAGTGAGCAATAATCTTTTGAATTTCTACTCATTAAAGCAAGTTTGACAAACTTAATCACTGTATCCATCTAAATATACAAATTTACAGTGGCATTTGAAGAATAATCTTGCAAACAATTTTGTGGGCATTTGTTTTCACAGAATGGTAGGGTAATGTCAGGAAATCTAATCTAATGGAAATTAGATTTAATTAGAAGGAACTTTTTGGAAAATATATACACAAATCTATTTTTAAATAGCCAATAGGAATGATCCTTAGACAATGTTACGGTTTACCTATGCCTATACCAGATATACTCTGGTAGCTCTGATTTTGTCACTGAAAATCAGAGGTCCGACTTTCAGACCAATTCGGACAACTTCTATGGGAAGAATAGAGATTCATGTCAGGAGGACTTTGGCTATTGTCGAAATTAAAAAAAATAATAAGGTTATACTCTCGCCCTACTTCCCGCGTGCTGACTTTTGGATTCCTGTCAGAGGCCTTCTCCATTACCAATGGCACTCGGCAAGGATGTCCTCTGTCTCCTACTATTTTTTTTTTAGCTATGGAACCACTGGCCCACGCCATAAGACATGACCCCTACATTACTGGTTTTGCTGTCAAAAATGAGCAGTTCAAGATCAGCCTGTTTGCCGATGACGTCATGCTTTCCCTCACTCAAACGGTCACGGCACTCCCCAATCTGCATAAAATTTGAACTTCCTTTTCTGAGGCGTCTTACTATAAACTTAACGTAACAAAAACACAAGTGCTCCCAATGGGATACTCACAGCACCTCATTGATCGTCTAAAACAATCTTATCTATATGAATGTCGAACTACAGATATCACGTATTTGGGAACAAAAATACCAAAGATCTTTTCACATTTTGTTAAGTTTAATTTTCTACCCCTGTTAAAGAAAACGTTGGAAGACCTGGATCGCTGGGCGAAACTTGAATTATCCTCGATGGGCAGAATCAACTCTATTAAAACTGATGGTGGTCCCAAAATTTTTGTATTTGCTGAGAACACTTCCCATAACAGACTGTTTCTCAAACAGACACAGACTTCTTGGAATAATTTTACATGGGCAAATAAGCCATCCAGACTAGCTTTGAAAATTTTGCAACTACCACAAAACAAGGGAGGCCTAGCAGTTCCAAATGTCAGGAACTATTATTTGGCCAACCTGGCCAGCCAAGCTTTGCTCACTAGGGCAAACACCCCAATGGAACCGTGGCAGAAGATGGAAGAAACTTATACTCATCCTCATTCCATACCTACATTGCTGTGGTCTCCGTCTCTCACTCTGCCAAAGTCTCATCGGATACTTCCCACTACTAAAACAATGCTTGATTCCTGCAGTACAGACTAAAGAGGAAATTGAACATGAAGCACATTCTCACCAAATCCTCCCCACTCAAAATTTTGGAGCACATAAACAACAATATCAATCTCAGGGCATGGAAGAGCATTGGAATGAGGAGTATAGGGGAACTCTATGACCAGGACTCGCTCATGACGCTGTCTACTCTCCGAGACAAATATGACATCCCTGCTGGGGAATTTCTAACTTACCAATCCATCAAATATGTCCTAGAAAAATACCCCCCCTTAGATGTCCAGATTTCGGTGACCAAGTACTTGGCAGCGTTAACACATTGCTACAATATCTTCAACGCCTCTTATGATTTGCAAGATCTTAATTATAGGAGTCAATGGGAGAAGGAACTGAAGCGCTCATTGAATGACTCTCAATGGAAACAAGCACTCACGACCAAGTGCCTGAATCACGTTGAAACGCATAAGAAAGTTATTTTTAGATGGTACCTGGTTCCGGCGCAACTGGCTAAGATATACCGCTCCTGTTCGAATCTTTGTTGATGACGGTGCTCTGAAATTGGCACTATGCTCCACATTTGGTGGTCCTGCAAGTCTATCCAACCATTTTGGAAATCAGTGTTTAGATTACTCAATGATACACTGTCCTCGTCACTGGCAGCTACTGTAGAATGTGCCTTATTTCTGATTATCCCGATCTCAGTTAACCCACATGCCAGGCGATTAGCCAAACATATTTTGATAGCAGCCCAAACTGCAACAGCTAGATCTTGGAAGCAGACCGATGCGCCTAAACTGACAGATCTTATTGTCTCCATAAATGTCAACGCAGATTACGAGCGAATGTCTGCGGTTCAAGAGGGCAAACTGCAAGAGTGGCATTCCACTTGGTCACTTTGGAAATCCTGGGCCAACACGACCCCCTTGCATCTCACATCTTAAAAGCGAAATCCTCCGACTGAAGGTTCCCTCCCCCTTTTCTTATTTCTTCCCTTAGTTGTTTAGTGTCTCCACCCCATTCCCCCACCTTACTATTAGATATTTTTTGTTTTAAGTTTATTTATATTTAAAAAAAAGAAAAGTGTACCAACAGTGGCAACTAATATGCTGATATATATATATATATATATATATATATATATATATATATATATTATTTTCCCGTTTCCACTTCCATTTGTGATATATAGATATATATATATGTATATATATATATATATATATATATGTATGTGTGTGTGTGTGTGTATATGCGCATATGTGTATATATATATATATATATGTATGTGTGTGTGTGTGTATATATGTAGGTGTTTTCCTACACCGTGTATTCCGATGTGTGTGTTATTCATAGGTGTAGGAGGATGGGGCATGTGTTGATATTTATGTTATGGCTCTGTATGCTGTTCAAATAAAAAATAAAAAGATAATAAAACCCATTGGGGCCAGTGGGTTTCCTCACTTAATAAAACATTGCCTCCTGGGACTAGCAGGCTTACCCACCAGCCCCACATAATAAAATACCCCCCCTTCCTTAAATAATAACAAGTATGCCCGTGGGGCAACAACAACCCCCCTTATGCAGGCAGTGGGGGGGGGGGGGTGATGACTTTGGGGGGAAAAAATTAATAAAAAGAAGAACATAGAGAGTTTTTTTAAAAGTGTATTAATTTTACATGTTTGACTTTTTGAGACTCTTCACTCCCTACCAGGGCAAGGTACGGGTGGTAGGGGCTTTGTAGGGCGTTTAATTAATTTTGTTTAATCATTTATGGGGTGACAGGCTCAAGGGCATACTTATTTGTATTTAATGAGGGGCCAGGGGCATTGTGGTGGCTCCTGGCATCTGAGGGGCACTGCTTTAAATATGGAGCTAGCAGGCCAGTCTGTTGTTCATTTATATCATGTGAGGAATTCTGCTAGACCTTGAGAGGCATGTTTGACTATAATATAATATATAAATAAATAAATACATATATATACACACACACATACACACACCAATTCTCCAATGAAAAACTGGAGCACTAAAATGGCTGATTGGGATTTTCCGACTATATTAATTAGGATGAATCCATAGGATTTGTAGAGCTGAAATCCCCAAACCGAATTTGGCCACAAATCGGCCCAAAATTAGTTATGTCAAGTAGACAAAATTCGGGTACTTTGACCATTCTGAACCCAGATCGGTCTACATTGAGTAGACCCTCATATTTTTTCTATAGTGTTAGAATGTGAACAGAGTGACAAAGCTACAAGAAGAACAGATCAGATCACATCACTCACGAAAAGTAAAATAAATAATTAAATAAATAAGAAACCAAATCATTTGTTTGGTTTGTTAAAGCTGACTTCTACATCCTGGTTAAATCCGTTAACTTATTTACTCATTTAATATGCTGTGACTTCCAGGTACAACCATCAATGAAAGACAAAAAAACATTACTAACCGTTGTCGGTCACATGGGTTTATAGCAACCATAGCGCCTCGGTCCCAGATTCCATCAAACTTGCCTACAATTGAACTGGAAAGAATGAAAACTATTAGATATTACAATCATCATGAAAAAGGAAAAAAAAAATTGAGCTTTGGGCATAATGAAAAATTTACAATTCATGCTTTGTAACACGTTAGGAGTTTAAAGGGATGTATTAGTAAAAAAAAAAAAAAAGTCATTGTTTAAATAAAAGGGGCAGTTCTAGCTACTGTTTCCAAAATTAAAATTTTAGATAAAAGCTGCATTGTGTAAAGTAAACAGATCTGATCAGGGTTTTTTTTCCTGCACTCTTCCCATCTCCTAAAAACCCCTTGTTTTAAGGGAGGGTTACAATGTCACCATTGACAGTTATGAAGAAAAAGAGTGGAAATAGTAATAGAAGGACGGTTTGTCCTTCTTGCCTTATACGTTTCACAAAAAAAGCAAACCACTTAAACGGGTTTCTCCCAAATTCAGGAAAAATATTTGAACTTATAATATTTATATTAGCTTTTGTAGATGAGTAGAAGATATTTCAAGTAAAAGTGTTTTTTCTGCTTTTTAATTTTCCAAAATTGTTTTTATAATAAATGATATAATCAAAATAATGGTATCTAAAGAAGGCACTTTTTTTCCTGGGGGAAAAAAAACAATGTTTAATTTCTGTGGTTACAGTAAAAGAGAGAAACATTACAACTGAACACAAACATAGCAGAAATCTTAAAGCCACTGTTGTTCTTAATCGTACAACATGGCCAAAACAGCCAGATCACGAAAGAGTTAAAACATGAACATGGGAGGAAAACAGGGGATTTCTATTCTTAATTTGAGTTTTTTTTTTTTTACATTGTTTCTACTTTTGCATCAATTGGGACTAGGCTCAAAGGCTTAACTACGAACAGCAATTTTCAATGCATATTTTGAAATGCATTAAAGGAAATATTGTGGAACAGTGGCCCTGAGCTCTTCTCATTCTTTTTCCCATGTGGGGCTTAGTAATAAAACAAGAGGCGCCTTGAAAAAGAAAATATGTCTTTTCTGATACTGGGAGGGGCCTTCCAAAACTAAGTATAACCAGGTATGAAGTGAGTAGAGTATTGTAAAGTGTGAATGAGTAGATTATAATAACTATCTATTGATATATTTATTGTTCTGCAGCACTGTACATCAACAAAGATCTGCCACTTTTCTACTTACTCGTTTATATTAAAGATGCTGCAGCAGTACAGTGAAATATTTCCAGATGTGCTCTGCAAAACATAGACAAAGTAAATGTGAGTTTTCACATATAACACATGTTAAGTAAAAGACACACAAATTGCTGCTCTAGTCCATATGTAGGAACATTAGTAGTATCAAATAAATCTAAATTTAATGTTTACCTGCCAAATAATATGTAAACAGTTGAAAAGCGCCACACCTTCTAGGTGACTGGAATCAAACAACATTCATTGTGGCGTCGCGGTGGTGGTGGTGGTGGTGCTGGTGGTGGTGGTAGTGGGGGGGGGGGGGCGGGTAAGGGTGCGTTACTGAAGATGCATTAAAATTTGGAAGAGGCATTTTGGGCACTAGACATTCCCTTTAATGTCTATGCCTGGTCGGGAGAGAGCTCACCAGCAGTTGTGGAGCGGCAACTACCATCAATACACAGAAAGAAAAGTGGGAGTTGTAGTTCCACAACAGCTACCTGCTAGCAAATCCTGGCCGTATAATACAGTTTAACTCCTTGAGCGCCAAGTGGCCAACAGTGCTGAAGTCTCCTTCACATATTTAATGCACTTGTTTCTAAACACTGTGCAAGGCAAATGTCTAAGCAAATATATTATTGACATTTTATCAGTATATTTAGAATTTGTACAACCTTATCTCTGTGCCAACAACATGGACTTTGAGTAAATTCTGCCTCTACATATACAAGGGCATCATTTGCGGTGGCCATGTTGGAGATGGCACCCGCAAACTTAACCGAGCAAATAATTAGAATAAATGGTTATAGCTGAACACATTTTGTAATGTAAAGGACAACGTGTAAAAATCTATTCTCTCCCTCCATCTTAACACCCTCTCCTTCCATCTTATCACCCCTGCCAGCCTCTCCCTCCATCTTATTACCCCTCTCATCCTCTCTCTCAAATCTTATCACTTGTCTCTCCCCCATCTCACCCTCTCCCTCCAGCTTATCACACCACCCACCCTTTATTTCACCCCCTCTCTACAGAATATCACCCCACTCACCCTCCATCTCACCCCATTGGTATCATCATATAAATCCATTTATATGTATTTATTGCTTATATTATATATACACACACCTATTGCTCATTGGCATCATATATGTACACACTTTATAACCAGACCCAAGCATGTGAGCTTCTTTACTGGTATCAAATCTATCATGGGCTCTAGCCCCAGACCTTTTAGCGACCTAGCAACGCCCCTGGTAAATACAATGTTTAGGGGGTACAGTCATTTGAACATAGTTTACTTATTTTAAAATGTTCACAAATGTAACTTTACTTAAATATATTACAAGTCAAAATAAACAAACCTTGAAGACTTTAGCTCCCGAAATCCCAGGCACATCTTCTTCAACATAAGGAATATTATTTTCTGCAAAAAATTCCTTTATTGCAATTTCACTGACATCAATTCCAACTATGGTATGTCCCATGTCAGCTAACCTGTGAAATGGAAGACAAATCAAAGCATGTCTACAGTTTTCCTTGTCCACACACACAGAAAGGGACAGGCTTGTTTCTGAATAAAATTATACATTTTAGGTGTGAGTGCATGGGAAAATGGGAAAACTAGTACCAAGAGTTAAGTGGCCAAGGGATTATTTAAATAAAAAAAATATTTTTATTATAGAAGATATCAAAATAACAATATTAAAAGCATAAATACTAATACATTTTAACAGAAACAGCAAAAATAATACTTAAACTGAATATTGAGGATGCCTGGGGTGTTCAATACCCTGTGAATGGTCCTGATGCATTTCTCCTTATTGGTATCTTTAGAAGACAGTAGATTACATTTGTGCAATATCTTCAGCAGTGTATTGTGACACATCAGCAATTCTGCTGCTTTTGCAGTTTATTTATGCATTTTAAATTGCTTCTTTGTTCATAAAGTGGATGTTTTGCTTACAGTTCTCTTTAGAAGCAAACCGCAGGTACTTTGCTTGTGGAGCTGGATAGTCCTTTAAACAGAGCACATCTGTTGCATGCAATAAAAATGCATTATTTTATAAATCTATGCTTTTAATATTGTTATTCTGAAAAGTCTTTAATAAAAAAAATATTTTTTTATTTCACATTTCCCCATGTGCTCACACCTAAAGCTATAACTGAATGTTTTTGTGATTTGGGAAACACTAAATTAGTTTTTAGCTGCATTTCCCTTTTCATTTTTTAAGTTCTAGGCAAAGGAGTATCTTTTTCTTTGTTTCTTAATCAAATCTACAGGTAAAAGTTATATGTTTATATAAGAAATCAAAACATCCTTAATATGCTGATGTAAATACACGTAAGTAGTGTTGAGCAGACACGTGGATGTTCAGGTTCGGCGGGTTCGGCTCGAACTTGACCCTGAAGCCAAATCCCATTGAAGTCAATGGGGACCCGAACTTTTGGGCACTAAAATGCCTCTAAAAAAGTCCTGGAAAGGGCTAGAGGGCCGCAAAAGGAAGTAAAATGGGGGTAAGAGTAGGACAAGTGCCCTGCAAGCAAATGTGGATAGGGAAATAACTTCAAATAACATAAAATACATACAAATTAAAAATACAGCTGAGCCATAAAACAGCACTAGATGGAATCTTTGATTTTAGTTTTGGAAGAACATAAATCTAAATCTAAAGCATGGCTGCCAGGAGCATCAACAGAATTATCCATTTGAGAGAGGGTTGGAGTGCAGGGTATTCTCTTTTCAGTTTATACTAAGTGACCCATAGGTTGAGGAGGCGGTGAAGGTGGCGGTGTAGGTGGAAGCGGCGCTGGAGGAGGAGGAGGTAGCCAGAATTTTTCAAAGTGCGCTGTAAGCACAGTATTGGACTGTTCTATTTGACTCTCAGATATGAAGTGCAGGACGCAAATGTAATATTTAACACCAGCAAATTGCAGTATTTAAAAATGCCTAGATGTTGCCCACTGATCTAACAGAACAGGATTAAAGTCATGTGCCTGGCACACATGCAGTTGCAAGTGCACTGCAATCTCTGTGGCACTGGGCTCAGAGCAGGGTACAAATATGTAGTATAGCACCCACTAAAATAATCACTGAAATTTGAATAATCGCTGTAGTTTGAATAATCGCTGTAGTTTGCAGATTCAACACCAGAATTTTTTTTGTTCTGTCCCTCACAGATGCAGCATCCTCTCCCTACACTAAGAATAGCTCATGTGATGTACGGTGACTCCAGCTTATATATTGTAGACATGTGCATTCGTTTTCTGACGAATGCATTTCAATCCGAAAATAGCATTTTTGTCCATTCGTCCGAAAAACGAATAACGAAAATGCTAAACTAACGAAAGCCGAATGAACGAATGGTTAATAAACGAAAATCATTAGTCCATTCGTGCTATTGGCATTCTATAAACCAAAATAGAGTCGGTTTATAGAATACCAATAGCATTATATACATTCCATAAACCGACACAATGAACGACTTTCGGTTTATGGAATGCATGTAATGCTATTGGTATTCTATAAACCGACTCTATTTCGGTTTATAGAAAGCCAATAGCACGAATGGAAGAATGATTTTCTTTTATTAACCATTCGTTCATTTGTTAATAGCATTACATGCATTCCATAAACCGAAAGCGAGTCAGTTTATAGACTTTCGGTTTATGTAATACATGTAATGCTATTGCTATTCTATAAACCGAAATAGAGTCCCCATTCATACGAATAGGTCAATTGACCTATTTGTATGAATGGGGACTCTATTTCGGTTTATAGAAAGCCAATAGCATTACATGTATTACATAAACCGAAAGTCTATAAACCGAAAGACATTCCAATCTGGGCTGACATGTCAAGCTTTGGGCAGATTTAAATGAGGCAGTCCATCAGATAGCCCCAGAGGGCGGTGTGCCCTACCGTCTCCGTTATTCAAAAACATTTAACAATTCTAAAATTAGATCCAATTTATGAATTAAATAATATCCACATTTCCAACATGTTACACAAAAACTAGAACTTTAAGATATTTGGTCTCTGAGTCATTTTGTAGACAGACAGAAAAATAAAAAAGATAATTGGCTTCAAGTAGAGGGAATGTTCAGATGCGGAGGCCGCTACTTTTGTTGTCATTAAGTTAAGCAAACAAAAGAATTCACGTCTATAATAACAGGTAGCATATTTAAAAACCTCAAGCTTTATTAACTGTAATACATAATTTGTTATATATTTGGTAACCTGCAGGAAATGTAAAGCACAATACCGTATGTAGGGAGGACAATTTGTCCACTGAGGAAAAGAATGCGTGAACACTTAAATGAGATCCAGAATAATGAAAACACAACTACAACAAATTGACACTTTTAATACTGCTCACAAGAAGATTAAAACAACTTTGAATTCCAGGAAATAGAAAAGGATAAAAAAAAATGCAACTAGAGGAGGGAATAAACAATATATTCTCAATAAAAGAGAAATGTTCTGGATCTTCATGTTATAAACTAGGTACCCAAAAGGAATCAATCAAGAATGGGACTTAAATCACATATTCAGACATTAGCAGATAAATAAACCAATTGGAAGTCAAGTATTATCTTCTTTATCATTTATTTATCCCTATCTACTAATTCCTATTCACTGATTATTTCCTCCTCCCTTTCCTCCATTCATTATGTTTTTGTTTCTTCCTCTGCCCTTCTTTCACACCTCCTTGGTGTAAGAAATTAAAAATCTATAATTAGAGTGGTTCTTATTATATCTGGATACAAAATTTAAAATGTAACTTTAAATCAAAACTCTGTCATAGAGTGGGGGCTGTAATACTAATGTAAAAGGACATTCCAACCAATGAATTAATCAAATAAAGTAATCCAACAGAATCTAGAAAATGTAAATAAAGTATAGAAAACAACAAAATAAGCTCTGTCTAGGCCAGTTTTGACTAATACTAAAGTATTAATAACGTGATAAGAAATAGGACATTCTGATATAGCCGACTCAAATATAGTCAATAGAACTTTGATATAATGAAACAGTTTTGTCCTAATGAGTGCACTCACAAAAATGACTACATACATTTGTGTTTAACTTGTATTTTACATTTTTGTATATGTTTGAATGTAACATAGTCACTTTAAATATAATTGCACTGTGGGGTACAAATAGAGTGGACATCCGGTGTTCACCAGCCTATGATTAAGTGCCTTGTGCAGACATGAAAGGCACTTTGCTTTTTCACTTCCCCAGGAGATTGTAGCCCTTGGATGTAAAGGCTAACAATGTAAGTCATTTAATATTTTTTTTTTACTTGCATCAGTTATCAGCCACAGTGTTATAATTTTCTGCACATTTTGTGTGTTTTTTCCGTACTTTTGCTTATTGTTGTCAACTCAGTGGGGCTCCGAGTACACACTTTTTTTTTCTTGAACAGTTACAATTGGCTCATCATTTTGACTTACTAATTTGCTATTTGGTCTTGTATACCCCTGATCCAGACATTGGTGTAGCGAACTCTGGCATCTAACAATACATTTTTGTTGGATAGATGGTGATTTTGTTGCACCAAGTTGTGTCTGGAATTCGGCTTGTTGTTGAATGTGTATGCTCTGTGCAGTCTCTAATAAGATGAATGTCTCTAACAGAGCTAAAGTACCATCAGCAGTAATTGCCTAGGCTGTAGAAAGTTGTACCGATTGATCGTCATCTGAATCCCGGGTGAATCTGAGGCAGTCTTTGCGGGAATCATGTTGGTTACGCAAGTCACAGGCTTCACTGGCCTAGTAAGAAGTGTGCCGATATCGAGGCTTTTCAGCTTTTGTAGTTTTTTTAATCTTTTCTCTTTCTTTGCCCCATCACAAACTTGGACGTTAAAGTGTTCAATTTCATTGTTTTGGCCGCTGTAGCCATAAAAACAAAAACCAATGTATATAGACACTGTATGCGTTGCTCTTGTGAGACACGTCTTCTCCTTCAGCAGTTGGCTCCGCCCCCATTGGTCATTTTTTTTAAGCAGACATAGTATAAAATATCATTTTTATCAATCGAGTAACATTTATAATTAAAATGCACCCAAACTAAATTGTGGTGCAAACAGAAGGTAGGGTACCAATAGCCATGGCAAAATAATTTATATAAATCTAAAATAAAATGAGAATATGATTCATATGAATCCTCTTTTTTTAGTTGTATTGCTCAATTTGCACAGTTTGGTTTGTGTTTATCATAATTCTAATGTAAGATGTGCAAAATGTGGTAAACAGTGTAACAATATCTTAAATCTTTATATGAAAATGTAGAAAAAAAATATTACCATTTCATATCCACTGCTTTTCCACAAAGAGGAAACAAAATGCGGATTTGTTTTCTGTTGTTCACCATGTCATCAACAAACTCCGCAAGTAAACTGGAAGAAACAAAAACATGATGCAACAATAATTCTAAAACAGCATCAACATCATCTCAAACAACAAAATCTGCATAAACAACATAAGAAATAATAGAATCTCTGAGAGGCTCACACATGCACATTCGCTTCATGAAATCCAATAATCCTTTTTTCCCATCTCGCCATCCAGTCGTTAACCGATAACATGTTTTGCTGTGCTGTAGAACTGGCCTCCATGATCTAAAAGAAAATAGTGAATATGTAGAAAATTTAAAATATTCACAAATACAAACATATCAATATCATATATACATATACACTTATATCGTAATCCCTTAAGATGCTGCATTGGACTTATTTAACAACTAAAATGCTTAATAAAATCAACAATTATATCCCCAACCAATGCTTTCGGGATTGTGATAGTGAAGAATCGCTCATGCACATCTGAGAGGATTACCCGGTGGTTAAAAAAACTGGACAAAACTTGAACTATACTGCTCTCAGATTCTCCTCTGTCAAGTAAAAACTATCAGCTGAAAACAGTTTACTAAATCTACTGCTGCCTTGGTTTTCGAAAGAACATAATGTCATTATGTGACTTGTTGTAATGAGTACTAGAATGTACATTGCCAGCAAATATTACATTAACATTTATTTATATAGCGCCAACAATTTACGTAGCGCTAGGTACAGAGCATAGAAGGGAACTACATACTAAGTTAGAAAACTAGAACAGACTGGTCGCAAGCTTACAATCTAGAGCAGCGGTTCTATACCTGTGGGTCGCGACCCCTTTGGGGGTCGAACGACCCTTTCACAGGGGTCACCTAAGACCATCGGAAAACACATATCTTCTCTATCCGTCTCCAAAAAAAAAAAGAAGAAAATTCCCCTCTGGTAAGCCGGTCCGCAGCTGTGAGTAAAGCGTTCTGCGCTCCTCTCCAGCCGCATGGCTTCAATAAATTTTGTTATTAAAAAAAAAATCTAATTTTGCCATCTTAAGGGGCAAAATACTGGCATATTAAATGGCAAAATAATGGCATACTGGGGGGCAAAATATTGGCATATTAAATGGAAAAATACTGGCATATTGAGTGGCTAAACAATAGCATATTGAGTGGCTAAACACTAGCATATTGAGTGGTCAAAATACTGGCATATTAAATGGCAAAAGAATGGCATATTGAATGGCTAAATACTGGCATAGTGAGTGGCAAAATACTGACTTATTGAGTGGCAAAATATTACTGGCATATTGAGTGGCAAAATATTACTGGCATATTGACCAACTGCTCCCAACCACCCTCCATATTACACTAGACCAGGATAACATGCTTGTGAGGGTAGGTGGGACGAGTGGGAGATATTGTCGGGGAGATATGTGTTCAGTAAGGGGCCCTGAAATTACTGGTGGCTGCCCTGGTGGCACCTGAGCTGCGCCGGCATGGCTATAAACATGTGCTGCTCTCGGGCACTTTGACAATGTGAATGGTTAGTAACGGTGTGTGATATGCGAGTAGTACAGGCAGTGCTGTATTCACCGCGAGGCATCCTAGGCGGATGCCTAGGGCGGCAAATTTTGGGGGGCGGCAGCGCCCCCCAGCACTGAAAAGAAAAAAAAAAAGAAATGTAAAAAAAAAAAAAAAAACGCGGCGCTTTAAAAAAAAAAAATAGACCGCGCTTGCAGGCAGAGACGGAGGTGAGAGGGGATCGGAAGATCCCCCCCCACCATCGCTCTGCCAGCCAGGTTGCACGGGGAGCCGAACAGGCAGCACAGAGAAACCTCCGTGCTGCCTGTTCGGCTCCCCGTGCAGTGTGCCGACACGGAAGTGCCGACAGTCACGTGACGGGCGCGCTGACGTCATACGCGCGCCCGGTCACGTGGCCTGTCGGCACAATCGCCGGGAAGCCGAACAGGCAGCATGGAGGGACCATGCTGCCTGCCTGCCAGGGAAAGGTAAGTGCTGATGGGAGAGTGTGTGGGTGTGAGAGACTGAGTGTGATGGGAGTCAGAGTGTGTGTGATGGGAGACAGTGTGTGTGGCTGAGTGTGATGGGAGTCAGAGTGTGTGTGATGGGAGACAGTGTGTGTGGCTGAGTGTGATGGGAGTCAGAGTGTGTGTGTGATGGGAGACAGTGTGTGTGGCTGAGTGTGATGGGAGACAGTGTGTGTGTGATGGGAGACAGTGTGTGTGGCTGAGTGTGATGGGAGACAGTGTGTGTGTGATGGGAGACAGTGTGTGTGACTGAGTGTGATGGGAGTCAGAGTGTGTGTGTGATGGGAGACAGTGTGTGTGACTGAGTGTGATGGGAGTCAGAGTGTGTGTGAAGGGAGACAGTTAGGGTGACTGAGTGTGATGGGAGTAGGAGTGTGTGACTGAGTGTGATGGGAGTAAGAGTGTGTGTGATGGGAGACAGTGTGTGTGACTGAGTGTGATGGGAGTCAGAGTGTGTGTGATGGGAGACAGTGTGTGTGACTGAGTGTGATGGGAGTCAGAGTGTGTGTGATGGGAGACAGTGTGTGTGACGGAGTGTGATGGGAGTCGGAGTGTGTGACTGAGTGTGATGGGAGTGTGTGTGTGATGGGAGTATGAGCTTGATGTGAGTCTGAATGATGGGGCATGTCTTAGGTGTGTAACGTGGGTGTACAGCTTGGGTAGGGGGGTGCCCGGATTTTGTCTGCCTAGGGCAGCACAAAATCAAGATACACCACTGAGTACAGGTATTTGGTTGCATTACAGCAGACTGTTAAGTGCATAACAGCCAGTCAGTGATCTGAGGCGTGTATGACAATATACACTGCACCCTTTCTCACACTGTGAAGCACACACATCAATAATCATCGCTCGCCTATTGAAATGCGCTCTGACCATTTAATAAAATAATGTTCCACGAGTGACTGATTATATCAGGTTTTGTCCGGAATGCAAGCGAAGCAAGCTACATCTGCAACTCCGTCTGTCAAGCATGGAAGTCCAGGGGCTTCATCATTGCTTAGCAAAAGCTGCCTAGAAATTGGCAGCATTGATATCACAGTTACATCCATTCAAACGGCTGTAAAACCACCAGTAAATGTCAGTCTTGTTCCCACGTCCCAACCAGCTGTGCTCCCTACATCCATTAGTATCATGTTGTCGCCTGGGGCCAGTCATACCACATCCACAGCGGCGGTGGGACCTAGGATGACAGCACCACACCAAGTAGCACCTCCAAAAGAACCATTAACTACCATACAATTACCTACCAACTTCCAAATATCTCCATGTAAGTACAGATACAGCATTTACCTCCGGGTACAGTTTTGGAGGTAGGTGACACACTTTAAAATTTGAGGATTATTTTTAGGTTTGTACTATTTCATTAAATCATAAAGACAAAATTTCATTTATTTGTAATTAGAAATAAATATTTCACAATATAAAATTACATATTGTTTTTTTGATTAATCACTATGCTTTAATTACGTCCAATTTGTAACAATGAAAATACATCCCGCAAAACAGAAATTTACATTACGATTTATAACAGTGGCAAAATTACAGTTATGAAGTAGCAACGAAAACATTTTTATGGTTGGGGGTCACCACAACATGAGGAACTGTATTAAAGGGTCGAGGCATTAGGAAGGTTGAGAACCACTGATCTAGAGGGAATGGGGTACATGAGACACATAATGGATTGAGGTCAGAGGGATCAAAGTTGTAGTAATAGTAGTGTGGATGGGTGGAACTAGGTCCGATAGGCCAAAGATGAATTGTGTGTGTTCCAGCAAGGTGGGATCAGCTAGAGGTAAAGTGACCGGTATTCTCGTGGGTTGGGTAGTAAGCTTCTTTAAAGAGATGAGTTTTGAGGGACTTTTTAAAGTTTTAAAAGGAGGGAGAGAGCTGGATGCTCTGTGGAAGAGAGTTCCAGAGAGAGGGGGCAGCTCGGGCGAAATCTTGGAGACGCGAGTGACAAGTGGTGATGAGGTTGAGTTTTAGTCCCATTGAGAAGTGCAAAAGTTGTGAAGGGAGGTATCGGTTAACAAGGGAGGCAATGTACGGAGGGGCAGAGGAGTGGAGGGCTTTGTAGGTTAAAGACAGAATTTAAAATTTTATCCTTGAGCAGACAGGTAGCCAGTGTAGGGCGTTACAGAGAGGAGCTGCCGAATCAGACCGACGAGCAAGAAAGATGAGTCGGGCAGCTGTGTTTTGGATAGATTGCAGGGGAGACAAACGAGCCAGAGGTAGTCCAGTCAGGAGGCTGTAACAGCAGTCAAGGTGAGAGATCACAAGCGAGTGCACTAGTATTTTGGCGGTCTCTTTGCTGGGGAACGGGCGAATGCGTGCGATGTTCCTTAGGTGAAGCAACAAGATTTGGCTGATGACTGAATATGAGGAACGAAGGAGGAGCAGAGTCAAAAGTGACCCCAAGACATCGGACACAGCATTTTCAACAGTGACTGTGAACCCAGGTGTAGGGACAGAGTTTGAGGGAGGGAAGATAATCAGTTCTCTTTTGGAAAGGTTAAGTTTCAGATAGCAATCAGACATCCAAGTGGAGATGGTCGACAGACACTGAACTACACGTGACACTTGAGAGGGTGTGAGGTCAGGGGAGGAGGGGTAAATCTGAGTATCATCCCCGTACAGGTTGTATTGGAAACCAAAAGAGCGGATGAGTTCTCCCAGAGAGGGGGTGTACAGGGAAAACAACAGCGGGCCATGGACCGATCCTTACAGAACACCAAAAGAGAGCGGAACAATCGATGATGCTGCTCCAGCAAGCGACACTGAATAGGAGCGCTCAGATAAGTACGATTCGATCCAAGAGAGTGCAGTACCACCTTTGTCAAATGAGGATAATCTTAAGAAGTTAAGAAGGAGGAGGTGGTCAACGGTGTCAAAGGCAGCAGAGAGATCTAAGAGGATCATCACTGAGAAGTAGCCTTTAGATTTGGCAGAAAGGAGGTCATCTGATACTAAAGTGAGGGCTGTTTCAGTTGAATGTAAGGGTCTAAAGCCAGATTGAAAAGGGTCAAGTCGCGAGTGCACTGTTCTCTCTAGAAACTTGGACACGAAGGGTAGAAGGGATATAGGATGGTAGTTAGATGGAAGAGTGGGGTCAAGGAAGATTTTTTCAATACAGGAACGATTTGCACTTGCTTAAAGGTGGACGGTACTATTCCAGAAGACAGAGAGAGGTTGATTAGATGGGTTAGAGTTGGACAGAATAGAGGATACAATTTGAGAAGTGATGGGATCTAGCTCATAAGTAGATCTCGAGCAGGAGAGCAGATCGTCTACCTCTTTCTCAGCTACAGGGGAGAAGATATTCAGAGTGGGTTTGGGGGATGGGAACGAGCAGGAGGTAGTTGGGGCAAGTCACGGGAGGTGAAGTTACACCTGATAACGTCAACTTTGTTTTTGAAATGAGAGGCAAGGTCTTGGGCCATGAGAGTTGAGCAGGGCAGAGTAGCAGGGGGGCAGAGGAGAGCATTAAATGTTGAGAAGAGACTTTGGGATTTGATGAGAGGGTGGATATCAAGGTAAAGAAATAGTGTTGCTTGGACTGACCGAGAGCAGAGTTGTAGGAACACAGCATGAACTTATAATGAAGGAAATCCTCCTTGCAGCGTGATTTCCCAAAGCTCCTCTCAGCCGTGCAAGTACATTTTTACAGGTACCATGTTTATTTTGTGTGCCATGGTTGTTGGTTTGGCCTGCAGGCACATTTGGCAACAACGTTGTCAAGGGCTGAGGTGAGGATGCTGTTGTAAGAGTTAGCAGCTTCCTCTGGACATGAGATGGATGGGAAGGAGGGGAGAGAGGTTTGAAGATCTGTGGTAAGTAGCAAGAGGGTGGAGTTAGATAGCAGTCTTTTGAATTCAGTCAGGAGGAGATGTGCAGTAGATGACTGAGGTACAGTGGGATAGAAGGTAAGAAGGTGGTGGTCAGACAGGGGGGAAAGGTGAATGGTAAAGGTTAGAAATGGCTCATGATTTAGTGAATACTAGGTCTAGTGAGTGACCGACAGTGTGGGTTGGAATGTTGGTCTACTGGGAGAGACCAAAGGAAGAGGTTAGGGAGAGGAGTTTTGAAGTGGCAGGAGAGTTGGTTAGGTCAATGGGAATGTTGAAATCTCCCAGAATGAGACATGGTACATCAGTGGAAAGAAAGTTGGGGAGCAATGCAGAAAAGTTGTAAAAAAACTGGGAAGTTGGCCCCGGGGGCCGATAAACAATGGCAACACGAAGGCATGGAAGGGAGAAAAGACGAATAGTGTGTACTTAGGAATGATTAAAATGACAGGGAAGGGGCTGAGGGTAAGGGCTGGAAGGAGCAGTTAGGAGATAAGAGCATGCCAACACCTCCACCCTTTTTGTCCCCAGGTCTTGGGGTGTGGCTGAAGTGTAGGTCACCATAAGAGAGAGCAGCAGGAGAAACAGTGTCAGATGAGGTAAGCCAGGTTTCAGTAAGCGCAAGCAGTTTAAAAGAGTGAGAGATGAATAGATCGTGAATGGCTGAAAGCTTGTTGCATACAGAGCGTGTGTTTAGCAGCGCACAGCTGAAGAGCAGGTGACTTTTGCAGGGGATAGATATAAGGTTAACAGTATTGCATTTGGTGGAGAACAATACAGCTAACCTGGACAGTCTATTATGACAGAATTAACAAATCTTGTACACTTGATAAACTTTGTGCGACTGACTCAGGTCTTCATGAGAATTTGAAAGATATCTGGGGCCCTTGGTTACAGGGCAGACATTATCAATTAGATAGGACTATTTTGTTTTGAGTCTTGATAATAAATTGTTAAAGTGACAGAGGGGCAAGGATACTTCTTTTATTAATCTCTAAAAAGTCACATTGTTAATGGTTTTATATTTCTTTGTAAGTAATGCAAATGATCAGTTTACTGCTACATTATTGTATCATGCCCCCTTATTTGTATCCTTTATTATTATATTCTGTATCTTTAAAAAAAATGTCAATACATTTAAAAAAAACAAAAAAAACATATGCATAAGTGCATATATGTGTATTATAGAGTCGTGGGGACTAAAGGAATGAACATAAGAGGGGTGAGATAGAAGGGAGAGAGTGGGAGTTTAGGGGCAGGGCATAGTGAAGAGTGGGGACCCCATTCATAATAATTTCTTATGAATGGGGACTCTAGTTTGGTTTATAGAAAGCCAATAGTATTACATGTAGTTGATCAGTTGATCAATACCTGTGGTTGCATGTGTTATTCAGTTTGGTTGTGGTTTTCAGTTGATTTGTTATTCTCTATCAAGTTAATCAATATGCTTTATGTTTTTTTTTCCCCCTGCATCGCTTATTTTGGATAGTGAAATCTTATTTGGCTGACTTATTTACACATATGTATATAATGCTCTTGTACATGATTGGCTTAAAACGTGGTCTGAACATCCAGCGGCCCCAGGGAAGGCGAGCTAGTGGGAGAAATTGCAAAGTGAGATACTTGATTCTGCATGAAAAAGTGGCAAAGATTGAAAATGTCTACTGATGAAGAATATACTGATGCCAAAAATGAAGGTCAAGATGAAGATGCCATCCAGTCTCTCTGCGGGGGACCTGGATCCCAGTATTATAGTCAGATCTCTATTTGTCATAGTGGTGGGCTAAGCATAATAACATGTTACATCCCCTAACAAAATACCTAGCCAAACCAGTTTATTCCTGGTGTTCTTGTCACTAGTAAATGCATATAAGTATACACAATAAGGAGCTTCAATTAATGATCTTAACTTAACTTGTCCTATTTGCGCCAATGAATATTATGTTTTCAGACTTTTTAATTTACAAAAATCACTACCAAATTGGATTTATGAATTATGAATGACTAGGTGCCATTAAAGATTGCCAATAAATATTCATAAAATCAGTCTCTCACAAGTTTTAGGCGAGAATATAATTAAACTATATCAGTAAAAATGCAGTAATAATAAAATATGAAAGTTTATTAACACACACTAATTATATAAATAACCCAATAATAATAATAACCGATTGAACTTAATACACTACAATAACACCCATGATTATCACTGCTAGAAATACAGTTAGACATTGTGGGAGAGATTTGAAAGAGTGATAATAAGCACAATATTCTGCCTGAATCAATGGACATCACAATACATACTAAATCAAAGAATCAAATGGAAATTTTGAAATATTAGCACATTGTCATCAATACACACATTCCAGTGAATAAGAGTAACCAACTCTATAATGCCGAAAAAAGCTAATTAAATATATAAAGTTTAAAATAGACTATATTTACCAAATTCTAAGTAGTCTCCAGCAGCTCTCTGAAATACAGGTATGATAGGTCAGTCTGGTCTTTCTTCCTCTTTTTCTATCTTCTCTCTACTCTCTACCACCCCATTTAAGCTGATCTTTCCACAAGCAAAAGAGGTCCTTATTTGCCACTCCTAAAAGGTGTGGCAAATAATTATCTTGATTTCCTTATGTAACAGAATTGTTATGGATGATGCTAAATTGTACAACATTGGACAGGTGCAGCCTTGCGAATGTTTGACCCTGCAATCTTATTTTTATGTTCAGCATATTGTGCTATGTTGATATTTTGCAAAGTTGTTAACCCCCTAGTGACCGAGTGCTCTGCTGCATTTGATTTACCTTGAAGACCAGAATTCCATTATTTTTGTCATATGTTTACTTAACTGTGAATTTATTTCTTTGTGTTCAGTCCGCCCACACAAATTATATATAATTTTTTAAAGGACGGATAGGGCTTTCATTTGATACTATTATTTTCATCATATGATATAATTTACTATTAAACAAAATAAAATATGATGAAAATATGCCATAAAAAAAAGACCCCATCTATATATTTCTAATATTTGTCCTGAATGTAGAAATACCAATGTTTCCATGTTTGTCTATGTTTTATTTCAAGTAATAGAGCAATAAACAATTTTAGTGTTTTTTTGTTTGCTAACCATTTTCTTCTACAGTGACCTTAATCTAACCCTTGTACTCACTCGAACCTCCCTGTAACCTTAATTGTAACCCTACTTATAACCCTAACCCTTGGATCTAGGTTTAGTAGATCTAGGGTTAGCTTTTTCCTCTTATTTATTTATTTAACTTTTTTCTAACTGTAATGTCGCTGACTGCCTCTAGGTACAGTCAAGCAACACTTTTAGAGTGACGGAAGAGATTTTTTTATTGCTTTCTTCAGTCACTCTCCTCCCATACAGCATCCACCCGTGATGGCGATGCTCAGGGGGGCAGAGAAGGTGTTGCATGATGCCTCGATCGAGGAATCATTGCAACACTTTACACACATAGGCATGTGAAACCTGATCACTACCTATGTGTGTTAAAAACGCATACGATCACATTCGCCGTGATCGAATGCGGGCGAGGGGGGGTGGGGGGGTGGGGGGGGGGCAAAGCAATCTCAGAGGCTGCTTCAGATCCGTAACTGCAGGCATGTAGAGTTGCGCTAAGTAGCGCAACGCTACATGAAACTTAGGACGTATATATACGTCCTCATGGTCCTCAAGGACCATGCTTTGCAGTACGTATATATATATACGTCCATTAGCGTTAAGGGGTTATCGTATTTGCTCGAATATAAGATGACCCTGATTATAAGACGACCCCCCAAACTTTGGATATTCCTTTAGAAAAAAAAAAAAAAAGCCTAAATATAAGACTACCCTATAGGAAAAAAGTTCAACTTGTATATATTCACATGTAAATTGCTTTTTAATATTTAATAAAAATTATGATATAAAAAAATGCATTTCTTGTTGTTATTTCCTATGTGCCAATGCTGCCTCTCTCCTCCCCCCCTTAGTGTCTGTCTGTCCCCCCAGCGTAATCTCTCTCCTCCTCGTTCTCTCCCTCCCCCCCAAACTTTTGTCTCTCTCTCCCCCTCACCTTGTGTGTCTCTCTCTCTCCCCCTCCCCTTGTGTGTCTCTCTGCCCCCCTCCCTCCCCTTGTGTGGTCTCTCTGCCCCACTCCCGCGTATAGTGCAGACATCCTCCGGCTGTTAGCGAGGGGGATCCAGGTCCCCTGCAGCTCTGCGTGGGATCTGGATCCCAGTATTATAATCTCGATTTGAGGTCAGATTATAAGACGACCTCGAATATAAGACAAGGGGTCTTTTTCAGAGCATTTGCTCTGAAAAAAACTCTTCTTATATTCGAGAAAATACAGTAATTAAGTTTGATTTTGCGACCAGTTGCTCAGTAGTGTTTCTTGGTTTTGTGCTGCCCTAGGCAGACTAAATTCAGCCCCCGCCCCCACATTGCACAGCCAGACCATGCCCCATCACCCATGTTGCACACCCAGGACATGCTCCACCACCCACATTGCACAACCATTATATGCTCCATCACTGCTTTCATGCCACATTGCACACACGTTACATGCCCGATTACCCCATTATGTGCCCCTGTAACCCCATTACATGCCCCATCACCCCCTTTACATATCCCCATCACGCCATTACATGCCCCATAACATGCTCCATTAGCCCATTATATGCCCCCACCAGCCCAGGACTTATCCTGGGCAGTGTAGTGTGTTACCTGGCATATAGTGGCAGGCAGCATGGTGTCTGTGCACGGCCCAGGTGCACAGACAACCTACCATGCTGCCTGTTGGGCTTCCCCCGTGGTTTGATAGGTGAGGGCCGACAGTGATCCAGACATGTGTCTCACTTCAGAATGTCGGGTCACGTGACCGGTCTTCTGATCTCCCCAGCCATTGTGTCTGCTGGCAAGCAATTTTTTTTAAATATAGTGTTTTTAGCAGCCCCCAAGGCAGACAAGGGAAGTGCCCCCCTAGGCACTTGCCTTGTGTGCCTCGCACTAAATATAGCGCTGCAGATGCTTGCTTAGCAGCAGACAATTAGGCCTGGAGTCACTGTATGTATCTACACATGCTGCTTGGAAAAGTGCTTGTTCTGTATGGGACCACTCCCTGCAATTACATATGTGGAGGTACAGCTCAGCAAGTCCAAGCTGACTGTTACGTGTGGTCCATTCCTGGAAGTTACAGGTGCCAACATTTTAAGGATCCAGACACACCGGCTTCCCTTCAGTCCCCTGATGAAACCGCAGATGCTGTAAGCACAAAGTGGCGAAATGTGCGTTTGGGTCTTGCCAAAGTGGCCTCCCTTATACACTGGTCTTAGCAGTTCCAGAATGCCTGCGTCAAATCACACTGGGAAAAAAAAGTCTGTGCACTATACAAGCAGTGATTTTCATCTTACACCAAAGTGAGTTTGGGGACTACACTCTGCCTTTAAGCAGTCCACCAGCAGATTTTTGTGAGAATTTTTTTTACCTGTCTGATCTGGAATGTGCCTTTGGAGGTGTATTGGCGAGGGTCTAAGGGGAATATTGGTTGTGTGGTGTGGTGATTTTTTAAATTCTGTCCACTTTAAGTCTTTGAGTTTAATTAGTGAGCTATTTACATCTCTACCTTGCTTTTTATATTGCTCTATTTTATATAATGGCAGAAGAGACTTTTTTTCAACTTGTTTTGTCTACAAACAACAAACTTTATACCAAGGTTTCCACAAACACACAACATACTAAAAGATTTCACCTGCTCTAAATCCCTCTGTATCGCCAATTCCTCCACTCATCATGACATTTCATTCATATATGCATAATTATATTTACCCTGAACACTTCCCACCTCCCAAATCCATGGGAACCTGTGAAGATTTACTTTTCACACATGATCACTGGGACAAGATTTAATTATTTACACACCAAAATATAAAGCCACAAAGTACCAAGAAACGTATTACAAATTCCCCCCTCCTCCACTTTAAGCTTATGAGGAAGTGCCTTAAGGCGTCTTGCTGGTGGTTGTTATATGTACCTTCTGATACATTGGAACATTAAAAGCACAGTTCATTTGAAAACCGACTTCTGGATTTGTCTCTCCATCATTACTTGGGCTTGGATGAGACGTTGGAACTGGCCTTTATTTATATGGTTACATATATTGGGCAAATCATAACGTGGTAGTCCTAAACATTGTATCATAAAATAAACTACCTTAAATAGTCACCTCATCGTACGCTGTTGCAGACTGGGTGCAGCTGAAAATAATTAAACATCAATAAAAGTATGCCACTAATGGCGAATGTGTGGATATTCTCACAATGACTACACTGTGTAGAAAGTTTACTTGTAATGCAAGCAAGTATAATTTATTTTTAAACATGCGAAACAGCGATACACTTCTATACCAAATTTATACAAAAACAGAGCTCTCCATTAGCCACTTAAAAGCATATTATTAATTACACCCAGTGATAAGGAATAGTGCAGTTATGTGAAAAGAGGGGAAAAGAAAACATTCACATCCAAACTCCACACCTACCTTTACATGTATGAAAGCAAGAACATGCTGTATGTGGCAAGCACAAGTTACAATATAGGGTTTAAGGCTCTATAAGCCTAAACCTTGCACATGTGTGCTAAATAAGCAAGTCATACAGCCTGCATGAAAAAAAAGACCAAATACAGATAACAGGGAGCTCTCTTAAGCATCTCTTTTATACAGATCGATCTATACAACTTCTTAGATCCAGGGGGGGAAAAAATCATTATTTACATATATCAATATGGATAAACCACAAACACAAGGCGGCACCCTGGCAGAAACAGCACTTTGCTGCTCGATGCAGCAATCTTTTTCTTTTTTTCCTGGGGGAGCTTGATAAAAGGAGGTCTCAGCCAATCAGGTGAGACCTCTCAACTCTCCTGATTGGCTGAGAGTTTAGATGTCTCCCTGATTGGCTCAGTCCCTCCTTCACATAAGGAGCTCAAAGCAAAGAAAGGCCTGCAGCAGGTAAGTAAAAAACTGACAGTGTGAGTGTGTGTGTGTATGCCAGTGTGAGTGAGAGTGTGTGTATGTCAGTGTGAGTAAATGTGTGTGTATGTGTGAGCGATAGACTGACCGTGTATGTGTGTGAGTGAGTGTGTGGATAAAGGGGTTAACTCCGCTGATACTGCCTATATCTATCTTTCCTTTTTCGCCCCAAGCAGCACAATGTCTTGTGCCTGCCCTGAATGCAGGCACACCCTTGTGCCATTTTGTCAGTGCTAGAGACATAGCTAGGGGAAAGAACATGATGCAGAGATCACACTCTTCTAGAGCAGACAAAAATCTGCTTTCAATAAGGAAAGGTTACTCTGCACAGTTGTCTTAATTTTGTTATACTCCAAACTAAAATATGTTTTAAATGCAATAGAAGCATCATGTTCTTTTTTCATTTGTGCTTTTTCATGTATATTTAAGTGACTAAAGTCTGGTATCCAAATGTTAATACATATTAATAGAAATGTGATATACACAGCGCCTAATTTGTGAAATCAAAGTGAACCCTTTACCAAATACATAAAAAGAAGAAAAAATTATTATTATAAACGTATACAAACCCAGCGATACACTGATTGAGGATATTGACAATGAAATATCTCAGTGGATTGGACAGATGAGTCGCATTGAGAAAATAAGCTGCTAGTCTTTATGATAAAACAGTGGGACAAGCCATTGTAAAGGGAAACAGAATGGGAAGGTGAGTAGACAGCGCTTGGCAGTTAAACAAAGTAAGTGTCAATAAATATAAAAACCAAAGATAGTAAATTAATATAAAATATATAAATTTTATAATATATAAAAACAAATGCAGTATATAAATACATATAGAAAAAATATACACAAATGTAACAAGAAATGATAATAAATCGTTAAAAACAAGAAACAATGATATGTGTCTTTAAATACAAATGAACAGACACAAATACGAATGTAACCACAGGCAGACTAACAAATTACTCACTTGCTGATTAGGTTAGCAAAATACCATGAATAGTGCATGGATACCAAAACGTGCTGGTCAGTAAGGAAGGAAGAATTTAGAACCTGGCCAGATAACTTCACTTAACAGGAGGGACGCGTTTCGTTCGGGGAACTTATTCAGCCTCTAAACAAACAGACCAGCATGCTCTCTACCCTATCAGTTTATTCTGTTGAGGAGGGGTAGATGGATCTGGGAGATGTTGCTGGCGGATTCCCTTTAACTGCTATTGTATTCTCTGAGGGTGTTTTTTCTGATGTCTCTGACCCTAAGAATATTCTGTGATGGCTGCACTCTCACTACTTTAGAGTTTATGTCATTGGAATCCGCCAGAACAGGCAGTCCAATGCCAGAGACATATAAAGATGTATTCAAAAATAGATTACAACTCTTCCTCATACATTTGTGTGGGGGCAGTATTCAGCTCTATCAATGTGTAGTGGAGCAGGAACTTCTGAGCCTGGAAAATAAGATCAGGAGAGGTGGTGGTCCAGACAGGGACAGCCTTAAGTGTTCAGGAGCCCTGTGCAGGCCACCCCTGTGGCACCCCCCTCCTCTCTACCGTCATGTCTGCTTGTCTCCTCTCCCTCCTCTTGCCTGTCTCTTTCCTTTCCCTCCATGTCTCTCTCCCTTCCCATGTTTGTCTCTTTCCTCTTCCTTGCCATGTATGTCTCTCTCCAACCCCCCATTTTATGCCTCTATCCCTTCCCATGTACGTCTCTCCTCTACCCATGTCTCTCAACCCACAAATCTTTTATCTCTTTCCCCTTCCCATATCTCTTCTCTCTCCCCATATCTGTTATCTCTTCTCCCCCTCATATCGATTATCTCTCTTTCCTTCTCCCCATATCTCTAATCTATCCTTCCCCTCCACATTCATCTTCCCCTATCCCCATATCTCTTTCCCTCTCCCCATATCTCTTTGCCTCTTGTTCCCTTCTCCCCATATATGTTCTCTCTCCAACTCCTCCCCCATATCTATTCTCTCTCCCTCCTCCCCCATCTCTATTCGCTCCCCCATTTCTGTTCTCTCCCTCCTCCCCCATCTCAGTTCTCTCCCCCCCCCTCCTCTGTTCTCTCCCCATCCTCAACATCTCGGTTCACTCCCCTTCTCTTCTGTTCTTCTCCCATCCTCCACCCATTTCTGTTATTTCCCCCTCTCCTCTGTTTTCTCCCCCGTCCCCATCCCAGTTCTCTCCCTCTCCTCTCACACAGGCAACGTTTCAACCCTCAAGGTTTTTTTTTTCAAGCCTAACATTGGGTGTTTAATATATAGTGCACACAGGTATACAGGGAGTGTTCAAATTAGTGATTTGAGTGAACAAATGTGAAGCATAAATGCTATTTGCATAATAGGCCATTAAGTGTGTGGACATACAAAAATGTGTAGCAAAACATATCATAGTAATATATACAAAAAATATTCAAAGTTTACAGAAAAAGATATGATTATTAGAAAAATGCAAATATGCATAAAGTGTGATGGGGTATGTCCTGTCCAAGCTGTCTAATGTGGGTGGTGGGGCATGTACTGGGAAAAGTCATGATTATGCAATTCGGGTGATAGTGTTTGGCCTGGGTGTGCAATGTGAGGCTACAATGGCAAGTCTGGGTGCAGAATGTCAAGCCTGGGGGTGCATTGTCAGGTCTGAGGGGAAGATTGGCAAGTTTGGGGATGCATTGGCAAGGCTGTGTGGCAGACTGTCAAATATGGGAGTGGAAATTAAAAGGAAATCAAAACAATAAATGCATTTTCTCAATCATCGATTTTATTAAATATTAAACAAAAAAACAGTTTACATGTGAAATATTATTTACTAGTAAAACGTTTTTCCTATAAGGTAGTCTTATATTTAGGCCTTTTCTTCCCCCCCTAAATGAATAACATTTTTGCCATGATATGCCAAGTTTATATATTACTGCTAATTTTTCCATGTTATGCCATGTTTAAACATTACTTCTGATATTGTTATGTTTATACATTACTGATGATTTTGCCATGATATATTAAGTGCAATCTAAGTGCGGGGGTAAGTTCTGTGAGTGCAATCTAAGTGCTGGATATTTGTCAAGCCATTTATGCCCAATCTGATATTAATAGGGCCTCACAGTACCTGTAGCCCAGGGGCCTACAAAGTATTAATCCGGCCCTGGTTATACAGGATGTTCCCTGGAAAATTCAGCTGGCACTTTAGGGTTATATATTATGTCCGCTGGTCTTTTTCAGGATGGTCTTTGATGTTTGATTAACTCTTACAGGTAGGATCTTGCTGGTCTCTCCACAACTGATGGATATACCATAGGGGAGGAACTTAGTTGTTTTGCCTGTGGAGTTTTTATTTGATATCAAAGTTCGTTTTGGGATTGTAATGGATTGAATGGTTGTAAACGAGGAGGGACATTACCAAGTTAGGAAAAAAAATAGTTGGGAGTCTAGTGAGAGAGAGGAAAGATAACATAGTAACATAGTAACATAGTAATTTAGGTTGAAAAAAGACACAAGTCCATCAAGTTCAACCCATCTACCTATCATTCCAGCGTTTTGATCCAAAAGAAGGCAAAAAAAAACCCTAAGGAAGCTATTTCGAATTTTGCCTCCTAGGGGGAAAAATTCCTTCTTGACTCCAAAAGGGCAATCAGATTTCTCCTTGGATCAAAAAGCTCTATTATTAATGCTTATTCTGTTATTAATAATCTAAATCTAAAGCATGGCTGCCAGGAGGATCAACATAATTATCCATTTGAGAGAGGGTTGGAGTGCAGGGTATTCTCTTTCAGTTTATACCATACTGGAGGAGGAGGAGGAGGAGGAGGAGGAGGTAGCCAACACTGTTTTTTTTTTATTTTTTTTTTATTGGGGTATAGAATAAGTGAACTTGAGTATAGCAATGACTGGGTGAGGCCGGTTTAAATGTCTATTCTGCACATGGTACAGAGAAGTCTGGTGGGATCCATGCCTGGTTCATCTTAATAAACGTGAGCTTGTTGTGAGCTTGTCGTGAGCTTGTCTGAACAGTATTGGACTGTTCTATTTGACTCTCAGATATGAAGTGCAGGACACAAATGTAATATTTAACACCAACAAATTGCAGTATTTAAAAATGCCTAGATGTTGCCCACTGAGCTAACAGAACAGGATTAAAGTCATGTGCCTGGCACACATGCAGTTGCAAGTGCACTGCACTGTCTGTGGCACTGGGCTCAGGGCAGGGTACAAATATGTAGTATAGCACCCACTAAAATAATCACTGTAATTTGAATAATTGCTGTAGTTTGAATAATCGCTGTAGTTTGCAGATTCAACATCAGAATTTTTTTTAATCTGTCCCTCACAGCTGCAGCATCCTCTCCCTACACTAAGAAGAGCTTATGTGATGTGCGTGTACGTGACTCCAGCTTATATATAGAGGCTGGGTCACATGCTGCACTGGCCAATCTAAGCTTGCTTCGAAGGGTAAAGAGTCGAACGCTTGTTGATTGGCTGCCCTGCAGCCTTTCAAAATGCGCCATTAAATCGAAATCGCCGAACCCCGAACTCCAACACGAACATACAGTGGAATGTCCATGTTCAGGTCCGGGGTCAAAAAAACGTAATGTTCGGTACGAACCCGAACAGTGCGGTTCGGGTTCGCTCAACACTAGTTACATGTACTGTAATTCTGTTACATAGCAATGTGGAATTTGTTGGCACTTCATGGCCTTTTTTGGGGCTGAAGAAAGAAAAAAAAAGAAAAAAGAAGATGGATTATTTTTCACCAGTGGATTTGCGGCGCGTATTATGATTTTTTATTTGGCCTTTTTTGGGGCCGAAGAAAGAAAAAAGAAGAAAGAAAAAAGAAGACATCAAATAGTAAGTATAACATTTTTATTTTTTACAGGTTAGTTTATTGCCCACCCCCTCTTTGCCCACTATTATTAGGGTGAGGGGGGGATAGGTAGGCATTTTTTTTTTTTTAATAAATCAGTTTTTATTATAGTTTTTTCAAAACAAAATGGGGGGGGAGGGGTGTGGAATATAGGTTGTAAACATTGTAAACATATATCAGGTAGGTAGGTTGTCATATAACTGACGCAGCAGATACTGACTTCCTCCTACAACAATCAGCAAATAATAAAAACAATACAACAGTGTGTCGGTTCGTTCTTCACAGTGACCTTTGATCAATTTTACTAAATAATAACTTCCTAACAACAGTTGGGGAGATCAGGGAGGGTGGGATGGGGAGGGGGGATGTTGGGGAGGGAGGTCTGTGGGGTAGGCAAAAATCGGGGAACAGTTAAGTGGAATACTGATTACTTGGCACAGCAGGTATTTATTATTGGTAGCCAGTTTACATGGAAATTACATTATGATATTACCGTATATCATCGCATGGGATACATCGAATGAATAATACAGTTGCATTGCATAGGAACTCATTTCTCTTAGAGATTGGTGTACTTTTTATTAAGGGGGGGAGGGGGGTAGGTGCTTGAGGGGGAGGGAGAGAGTAAGTGGAAACGTATGGGGATTTGTATGGCAGTCTCAGGGGGTGAGGGTGGTAGAGTGATTGCGGAACTCAGTAATAAATTGTGTCCAGTAGTACCATTTAAGTGTATGTGTCTCTGCCTGGGGTTTAGGTCTGGTTGCTAAGTCCTCCAGCGCTCGGGTCACTTCGACTCTTTCTATCCATTCGCGGATCGAAGGGGGGATGATAGATCCCCAGTGTAGGGGTATAAGAGCTTTGGCTTCATTTAGTAGCTCAGGGATTATGGATTTCTTATAGTCCTTAACCGGGAGAGACGTGTGATGTAGCAAATAATGTATTGGTTGGAAAGGTGGTGGGTGGTCAGTGAAATCGGGAAGTAGAGCATGTATCTGTTTCCAGAATGGCGCTATTAAAGGGCATTCCCACCATATGTGGAGAACTGAGCCGGGAGAGCTGCCACATCTCCAACATAGGTCAGGAACCTCTGGGAAAATCACATGAAGTTTGGATGGGGTGCGATACCAATGCGTCAGAAGTTTATATCCCATTTCTTGGTTTTTGGTGCAAATAGAAGACTTGTGTGTGAGTGTGAAAATCTTAAGCCATTGTGGTCTGGAGAGGTTTATTTGTAGTATGTTTTCCCAGGTGCTAACGTAACCGGGCAAGTGGGGGCTCTCTGGTTCAAGCAGCATTTTATATAATTGTGAGATTCCGTGGGGAGGGAGGGCGTCCAATAAGTGGAGTTCTTCAAATGGAGTAGTAGTGTGTGTGAGATTGTGTTTCTGAGTAGTGTTCTGAATAAAATGTTTCCGTTGGAGATACTGTAGTACATATGTGGGAGTCGAGTGGGGTCCTGGGAGCAGCTCTGAAAGGGGTTTAATAGAATTTCCAGTGGTGTAATCGGCTATCACCGCCTTGTCTCCCTCTGTTGTGTTTAGAAAGGCCCCTCTTGTGTTCCCGGGAGGAAAATCCGGGTTATGTCTTAGGGGGGTCAAAGGCGATGGGTATGTTGTTAGTGCATGTGACCTGTGTAGTCGGTGCAAGACAGTGAGTGTAGCTGAGACAAATGGGTTGGCTTTCGCCAGTTTCCTCCTAGACTGTGGCGAGGACCATATACTATTGCAAAGAGGGGTATGAGTGGCATAGGTTTCCAACTCAACCCACAGTTTATGTTTTGGGTGATGTGTCCACTCCAAGGTTCTTATGAGATGGCAAGCGTGTGAGTACGTTTGGATGCAGGGTAGTCCGAGACCTCCTGCTGCTTTAGGCCTCTGTAATAGCTTGGTAGCTATTCTCGGGGGTTTTGATGCCCATATAAATTTAATGAACATAGATCTAACTGAGGTAAAAAACATACGTGGTAGTGCTAAAGGTATGGTCTGCAGGGCATAGAGTATACGCGGGAGGGCGTTCATCTTAATCGCGTTTACCCTGCCTGTATATCAAATAAGCAGTGAGTTCCATGCTCGTAGGTCTTTTTGGATGGAGTCCAGTAGAGGTGGGAAATTATGTTGATATAGAGTGGCCGTGTTGCTTGTCAGCCAAATACCTAGGTATTTTAATTTGTGTGCTTGCCATTTAAAAGGGAAGGCCTTAGACAGAGCTTGGACCTCTGTTTGGGGTATATTTATATTCAGTATCTCAGATTTGGTATAGTTGATTTTTAGATTCGATATTTTACCATATTGTGCAAATTCCTGGAGAAGTAACGGTATAGTGATTCTAGGATTTGTGAGGACAAATAACATGTCGTCTGCATATCCTATTACTTTGTGGTGGGTACCATCCATTCGCATTCCAGTAATATCTGGGTTGTTTCTGATACCCTCCAGGAATGGCTCAAGTGAGAGAATAAATAATATGGGGGATAAGGGGCAGCCCTGTCTAGTCCCGTTAGTGATATGGAATGTATCAGACAGTGCCCCATTAATACGTATCCTCGCCGAGGGGCGGGAGTACAGAGCGGCAATCCAGGTGACCATGTGGGGACCAAAGCCAACGTGTCTAAGAGTCTCAAGCATAAACGACCAGTCTAACCTGTCAAAAGCTTTTTCAGCGTCTGTCGAGATCATAACGATCTTTGTGCATTTGGTGTTGGCTTTATGGATTAAATTAGCCGCTCTGATGGTGCCATCTCTGGACTCCCGTCCCGGGACGAAGCCCGATTGATCTGGGTGGATCAATTCGGGTAGTATTTGATTGATACGTGAGGCTATGATTTTAGCGAAGAGCTTTAGGTCTGAGTTCAGCAGGGATATCAGGCGGTAGTTGCAGCAGTCATCTGGGTCCCTCCCTTCTTTAGGGATAACTGCGATTGTGGCCATTGGTGTATGGGGGTGAAAGGACGTTGACGTGAGGATCTGGGCCCTCTTTGGGGTAGTGGGCGCGTTTGACGGGTTTCTGGAAGGCTCCAATCCCCAATCTGGAGTGACGGCAGGTGTAGCTCCCGTAGTAGGTCTGGTATCTCGTGGTGGTATCTGAGCGTCTTCGTGCCGCTGTCCAGTCTGATGTTCAGGCTGAATGGATGGCCCCAGTAATACAAAACATTTCTGTTTTGGAGTTCTGTAGTGAGCGGTCGTAGGGCTCTTCTTGTTTGTAGTGTGAGGTCAGACAAATCATGGTATAGTGTCACATTATGCCCCTCAAACAGGATGGAGCCTGTATCTCTGGCCCGTTTCCTTATCTGCTCTTTTGTGGGGAAGTCCGTCACGCAACAGATGATATCTCGTGGGGGGGTGTTGGGGGGTCCTCGAGGTCGTAGTGCCCTGTGAGCCCTGTCGATCGCTAGGACTGAGTCCTGGGGGCGACCGAGTATGTTATTGAATAGGCAGGTGACCAGACGGGCAGGGTCCTCTGTGGCTTGGGCTGTGTTCTCAGGGATTCCCCTGACCCGAATATTGTGGCGTCTGCCTCTGTTATCCAAGTCTTCTAGCCTCCTCCGGTAGTCAGCCAGGTAGGTTGCGTGTTGTTCGGTCTTCTTGGCTATCGAGGTAATCTTCATAGCTTGTGTTGCAGCTTCTTCCTCGTGCTTACTCACTCGGTGCTCCACACGTGTTATATCAGCCCTCAGGCCTAGCATGGCGTCCGCCACAGTTTGTTTCAGTTCTGTGACGAGCATATTAAAATCTTCCCTCCACGGTGCTGACGAGCTGTTGCGCCGTTGCTGAGCAGGTAGGTATCTCTTTGTCTGCTGTGGGGAAAGTTCCGCTTGTGCCTTCTGAGTCGAGGGAGCTTGTTGGTGAGGGCGCCATGTTGTCTTCTGCGCGCTGAGAGGAAAGGGCCGCTGGTGCGCTGAAATATTCTCTGAGGGATGGCGAAGTAGAGGTCGATTTGTCCACAGACCCTTTGGGTTGCTGGTTATGTTTCTTGCTCCTGCGCATCGTATCGGGGAACGCTGTTTATTGCTCGTTATGATGGGTGTGAGACGGAGCTCCGGTTTTAGGCAGCCATTCACTTAGGCAGCAAGCCACACCCCTGTAGGCATTTTTTTTATTGGAGGGGGGAGTGACTAGGGGCTGGGCACCCCTAGTCACTTTATTTGTGGTCCCCACCCGCGGGCAATGGGTGGGGACCAGGGGGGGATGGCACATGTCCCCCCTCATTATTAGTTTAAGGTCCCCACCCGCGGGCTATGGGTGGGGACCTGGGGGGGACATTAGGTCCCCCCTCATTATTATTTGCAGGGAGGGGGGGTGTGGCACAGGTAGGGGCAGCAGTATTTTACCTGTGCCAGGCCCCCCCCCCCCTTCTTGCACTAGTGACTTGGCAGCAATAGCTTTTCATTTTGTTTAGGCGATATGCGCCTACTCGCGGCAATTCAGGAGGATTTAGCCTCACCTTTATTAATGATGCTTGTTGAATGGCTGCTTTGCAGCCATTCAAAACGCGCCATTAAATTGCGCGGTTCGGGTTCGCTCAACTCTACTAGCGATCCCTCACTTCAAAAAGGAAGCAGGCTGAGGTATGTTTTCTTTCAGGGCTCCTTATATACATATATATATATATATAGTAGCGGTCATGGAAAATGACCCAGGCTATTAACGGCTATTAAGACGGTGTCCAGTCGCCCTGGTCAAGTGTCGGGAACATGAACCACTTGGCCACCTCCCATAACAGTGCACCTTACCTGACTAGAGTGATTCGGTGAAAGAAACTCTGGATTCAGTCAAAGAAATGCCCCGTTCAAACAGCTCCAGCCACGTTCAAACAGCTCCTCTGCTACAGCCGCATTTATAGTCAGTCCCGCACCACCCCTTTAGGCCCCAAAAAAGTCAGCCAGATCATTACATGTTGCCTACAGGGGGAGAACAGATTTTGTTTCCTGCCGCTACCTACCTTTCCCGAGTTGGATCATTCCATATCCAGCATGGTCTGGTGAGTGGGAAGAAACACTCATTGCCCTGGAACTCTTCCTTTTTTTGGTGTAAATTCTAGTACCAACTGCTAGTGCACATCTTGGGCACATTTTGGGCTGTGGGTTCACTGCAGGGGTGTAACGCACTCCGGGGGCCAGGGGGGCCGCGGGGAACTCCTCTGACATTGCCCCGTCCCTCCCTGCAGGCTGGGGGACTGCTGGGAGAACATTAAAATCTGTCCACTGGTGGAGGGGGGGGGGGGTTGGCGCAGGGGTGGTAATGACCTGCGGGGGACTTGGTCAGGCGGGCGGGACCAAGTTGTCGTTGTTCTGGAACTCTGCCTGGACACTTCGCGGTTCGTCTGTTCCCCTGTGGGGGACTTGGTCTGGCGAGCGGGATAAATCACTCATTCACTCATTGTTCTGGAACTCTGGCTGGGCCTCGACTGTCCATCTGGTCCCCTGAGGGCTATGGAGCTTTTCTCTCGAGCTGCCAGAGACTAAGTCCCATCTCTGGAAGTCCCGATGAGGTTGAACTTGCTCCCTGAGGCTGGCCATTGGTTCCAGGAGGTCGGATGCTTTTCCCGGGCGGGCCACCCAGTGATGACAGGTCAGCGGAAATCCAATCTGCCGAGGTGCGTGCTGGTAGTCTGTGCCCAGAAAAGAGTTTCAGATTGATGGGGCTGGAGTCCCCTGGACCTGTGGTGCCCCTGGTGGCCAAATTGTCTATAAATCTCTCTGCTATGGGTCCCCACGGCCCGTGCATGGGTCTGGGATAACCCGGAGGCGCCCCCCGATGGTGGTAAGTGGGGGAGAATTATTTTTTTTCCGGGAGGGGGTGGGTGGGAAACGTGGAAAAAAAATCTCTTTTTTTTCCTCCTCTGTCTCTGCCTCTACCTCTCACTCCTCCGATCAATCTGGTACCCCGTGTCCGCGCTGGGAAGGAGACCTTTGCTCAGGCGGTCCCTAGTGTCCCCCTGAGAAAGGCAAAGGTGGCCCCCTCCCCCGGCCACCGGAGCGGTCCCTTGGTCCCCGAACCCGGGAACAGCAAATTCTTGGACTGGCATAAGACGAACCAAAGTGAAAGCATTTGCCAAGAATGTTTTCATTAATTAAGAACAAAAGTCAGAGGTTCGAAGATGATCAGATACCGTCATATTTCCTCCCATAAACGATGCCGACTAGCGATCCGCGGCGTTATTCCCATGACCCGCCGAGCAGCTACCGGGAAACCAATGTCTTTGGGTTCCGGGGGGAGTATGGTTGCAAAGCTGAAACTTAAAGGAATTGACAGAAGGGCACCACCAGGAATGGAGCCTGCGGCTTATTTTGACTCAACACGGGAAACCTCACCCGGCCCTGACACGGAAAGGATTGACAGATTGATAGCTATTTCTCGATTCTGTGGGTGGGCGTGTATGGCCGTTCTTAGTTGGTGGAGCAATTTGTCTGGTTAATTCTGATAACGAACGAGACTCCTCCATGCTAACTAGTTACGTGACCCCCAGAGGTCGGCCTCCAACTTCTTAGAGGGACAAGTGGCGTTCAGCCACAAGAGATCGAGCAATAACAGGTCTGTGATGCCCTTAGATGTCCGGGGCTGCACGCGTGCTACACTGAACCGGTCAGCATGTGTCTACCCTTCGCCGACAGGTGCGGGTAACCCGCTGAACCCCGTTCGTGATAGGGATTGGGGATTGCAATTATTTCCCATGAACAAGGAATTCCCAGTAAGTGCGGGTCATAAGCTCGCGTTGATTAAGTCCCTGCCCTTTGTACACAGCGCCCGTCACTACAACCGACTGGATGGTTTAGTGAGGTCCTCGGATCGGCCCTGGCCGAGCGCCGAGAAGACGATCAAACTTGACTATTGAGAGGAAGTAAAAGTCGTAACAAGGTTTCCGTAGGTGAACCTGAGGAAGGATCATTACCGGGGAAGCCCGCTCCCTCGGCGACGGGGAGAGCCGGGAGCGCCTACTGTCAGAAATGCGCCACCCAGCTGTGCCCCTGGGGGCTCTCCCGCCCCAGGGGCGAGGGAGGCCCCCGAGCCATGTGGCAGGGAGGAGCGCCCAACCGGGCCTGTCCCCCGGAGGAAGCACTGAGGTGGGAAATGAGGGAAGCCCGCAAGCCGTGTGCAGCCTCCGGGAAGGGCCCGGGGAGAAGGCGCCTCCTGCCGCCGCCTGCCTGTCCTCACTCCTGCCCGCTGCGCTGCGGCTCCTGAACCGCTTCCCTCACGGCCGATCCGGGTACCACTTTCCCCGCTCCCCGGATCTCTTCCAAGGTTTGGAAGTCCCGCTGGCGTGGGTCGCACGGAAGACAGGGCCCACTGACGGCCACGTGTAGTCCGCCGGCTTTTCCGCCTCTGCCTCTGCTGACCAAGACCGTAGTGGGCCACACAAAGAAACTCTCCGGAAGGAGAGGAGTCATTCGCGACTCTTAGCAGTGGATCACTCGGCTCATGTGTTGAGGAAGAACCCAGCTAGCTGAGAGAATTAGTGTGAATTGCAGGACACATTGATCATCGACACTTCAAACGCACCTTGTGGCCCCGGGTTCCTCCGGGTTATGCGTGTCTTAGAGTCACTCTCCTGTCAATCGCTGTCCCCCCCCTCCCGGGAGGTGGCGCGGCTTTGGGCGTGGACAACGCTTTTTCGACTCAGACCCACTATTTAGGCAAATCACTAAGCGGAGATAAAGAAACTAACCAGGATTCCCCCAGTAACGGCGAGTGAAGAGGGAAGAGCACAGTGTCGAATCCCTGGCCATCCGGTGGCTGCGGAAAATGTGGTGTAAGGGAGATCGGATCCCCCTGCTGTCGCTCGGGGGCCCAAGTCCTTCTGATCAAGTCCCAGCCCGCGGACTGTGTTAGGCCGCAGGTGCAGATCTTGGTGGTAGTAGCAAATAATCAAACGAGAACTTTGAAGGCCAAACTGGAGAAAGGTTCCATGTGAACAGCAGTTGAACATGGGTCAGTCGGTCCTAAGAGATAGGCGAGCGCCGTTCGGAAGGGATATCATTGTGAAGCAGAATTCACCAAGCGTTGGATTGTTCACCAAAGTGAGCTGGGTTTAGACCGTTGTGAGACAGGTTCGTTTTACCCTACTGATGATGTGTTGTTGCAATAGTAATCCTGCTATGTATGAGAGGAACCGCAGGTTTAGACATTTGGTGTATGTGTTTGGCTGAGGTACCAATGGGGCGAAGCTACCATCTCTGGGATTATGACTGAACGCCTCTAAGTCAGAATCCCCCCTAAACGTGATGATACCACAGCGCCACGGAGCCTCGGTTGGCCCGGGATAGCCAGCCGCAAGGCCGGTGTGCAGAGCCGCTCGCCTCGGGCCCGGAGTGCTGACAGAAGGGGGCTGCCTCTCTCCCCGCACGTTTGTGGGGAACCCGGTGCTAAATCATTCGTAGACTACCTGATTCTGGGTCAGGGTTTCGTGCGTAGCAGAGCAGCTACCTCGCTGCGATCTATTGAAAGTCATCCTTTGAGCCAAGCTGTTGTCTCTCTCCGTGGTGAGATGGCCCAGGGGGAGCTCTGGCGGCAGGGCTCTCTTCTCCTCTTTCTCCAACGGGGGACTTGGCCCGTGACACCTAAGGCCAGGGGCTGCAGGACGCCCAGGGGCTCGCGGCCCAGCAGAGGGGGCTGTGTGGGGAAGGAGGAAGGGGGAGGCGTAAGCTTCTGTTCCCGGGCTTAAGTGTTGGGCAGGCGGGCGGCAGGGAACTTCAAAGGACTTGGCCCGGGACGCTTCCCGGGCCTACGCGCAGGGCGGTGTGGGGAAGTAGGAGGTGGAGGCTTAAGCCTCCATTCCCGGGCTTAAGTCTCGGGCAGCAGCGGGGCAGAGGGCAGGTGGACAGCCGGGGTGGGAGCTTAAGTCTACAGCCATGGGAACCGGGATGCGGGCTGGAAGTCTGTGCCCAGGAGGGAGCTCCACAGCGACATGTCTCCACTTTCGTCCTCCGCCTCTCTCTTCTCTGATATATCCGGCACACCGCGTCCACACTGGAAAGGAGACTTTGCTCAGGCGGTCCCTGGTGTCCCCCTGAGACATGCAAAGGTTGTTTCCTCCCTGGCTGCTGGAGCGGTCCCTTGACCCCCGTGGAACGGTGTGTTTGAATCCTGTCAGCAATCTTCCGGGATGACAGACCTTCTCTGTGTAGTGCAAGTAACACAGCCTTGACTTATGGAGTCAGTTGCATCTTAAGGCTGTAATCTGACTGGGGGCTGGCTCCGTGATGAGCTGGAAAAAAGAACAGGGGGTGAGGTTTAGTCCAGTGCCCACGCACACACTACTGAATCTTATTACTGGTAAAAGGGTACAATGCTTTATTTAATTACTGGCTCGATAATTATGTCCACTACTGTATATATATATATTACAACAATAATGAGATCACCTAGTCCTCTCCAGAAGCAGGGTCCATGGTATGTGGGCAGGAGGCTGGCCCCCAGGCCCTCCCGGAACCCAGGACACAGAGGCATCCATGACAACATTTAAAACATATTTTCCTAATTTATTTATTTGCTTACAGTTTTGCAAACAAAATGTATAGATCATTTTTAAGAATTTTTCATTCTCTGCATAACATTCATTCTTCCAGTAAAAAAACAATAAGACTGATACAATGTATACCTTCAGTAGGTACACAAGGTTATATCGAACACAATGCCCTAATATATACCCCATGTATAGGGCAGTACATAGACCCCAGTATGTACACAAAGTTTTATGAATTGCCCAGTGCAGAGGTATACATCAGGGCAGTGTGTGAAATATAACTTTGTGTACTGTGTCTTGGACAGTTCAGAGCGACCGTTTCACCGTCAGCATTTACAATCAAAGTAAACCCCCCTCAAAAACCTGAATAATTACATTATTCCACATAGGGGGTAATTGGTTATTCCAAAGCCTTGCGATAACCATCTTAACCACCATCAAAAGGTGGATCTTATAAAAAATGAATAAAGCCAGGCAGCAGGCAGAACAACACTGTTTCTGCCCGGTTAACAATTGATACACCTACAAGCATGGATAATTCAGAGAAAAAGCTATCCCAAATTAATTTAGCCCTGGAAGAGATATATCGGTATATATGTATTAAACACTATTTGGCATATCATATTCTGAAGGATGCAAAGGTGACGTTTGACAGAGAGCTCCTTTGTGTTTTTGATAACAATAGAAAATCAAAACTGATTACAAAATGCCACACTCTCTGGGATACTTTTGCAATGGTACACAAACCTAAATCTTTGTCAGCTTGGGAAAGGGAGTTAGATCAGTTTCTAGAGGTTAGGAAGGCAATTCATTGCCTGAACCTAGTGGAGTTACAGTACAACATTTTATACAGGTGGCATTATGACCCTAAGATCCTGCACAGGATTAAACATACTAACTGTTAATAACTGAGTGTCAGAATCTCCTGATTGAGTCCATTTGAGATTTATTAATACCCATCTCTGGCTGATAAACACTCAAGCTATCCTATGAACAGTCCATAGCACTTACTTTAGAGGCTACTGGAGAAAAGATATCTGGAATATTCCTTTCTTTTTCTCTTTTTAACTCTTGAGCCTTGTGATTTTTTTTTCTTAGACAGCTTCAGCTCTTTTATATCACTTTTCTTCGCAGCTATTGCTTATTAAAAGTGGCTAAAGTAACCAGGGCCGGACTGGCCTACCGGGATACCGGGAAATTCCCCGGTAGGCCGCCGGCCCTGGGGCCGCTCCGACTGGCCGCAGCCGCATGTGTAAAAAAAATAGTCCGCTCCCCGTGGCCGGCCGCATAGGTTTTTTTCAGAACGCGATCAGCCGCAAGGGAGGAAAGATGTCTTTCTTCCTCCCTTTGCCGATCGCTTAATGCTCTGCTTTCAGTCTTGCCGCCGGATATGACGTAATTTGCGCATTTCCGGCGGCGCTCTTTCCCACACCCTCAATGCTCATCAGTCACTTCCCTTTGCATGCAGTGCCTGATGAGCAGAGCGTTTGGGAACTGCCCTGCAAACATTTTGAGGTACCAATTGTTTAAAAACACACCACATTATGCAATTAAACACTTAATTATAATAAACTGTGAATAATAAAACGGGCTGGTAAGGGTGCAGAAAGTCAGTAAATGCAAAAAATGCTGTTTTATTATTCACAGTTAATTACAATTGAGTGTTTGCAATATATTTCTGGTCCATTCATTTAATACTTGATCCATCATAATTCCCACTGACTTTCTATAATAAAGTGCATTTGCAGCATCACAGTAGATTTTTGAGTGAATTAGATATGTTAATATTATATTTTTGTGTGGAGGAGGAACTGTAAATAGAGGGGGCTGCAATGGAGAGCGAATTGTAATTTGTAATGTATTTATTAGGTACGTGGAGGGAAGGGGATGCATTAGATAGTGTAATATATTTATGGGGGTATGCACTTTATGTGGAGGGAGGGAGTCTAGGGTGATGGTATTATATATTGTAATATATTTTGCTTTACAGTGATTATTTGAATATGACTAGTTAGCGAGCTATGACTACCCTTTCTGTTATGCCTAGCCAGCATCATGGAAGCCCTTTGGCTGGCTATGTATAATAGGAACTGTAGAGATTAGCTAGACATTACTGGGCTTTTCCACGCCCGTAGCTATTACTGTGTGTTATTAACAGGACTTTGCCACACAAGTGGCTGGCAGACTGTGTGTTATTAACTGGACTTTGCCACGCCGCTGGCTGGCAGACTGTGTTTTATTAACTAGACTTTGCCATGCCTGTGGCTTGCAGACTGTGTGTTATTAACTGGACTTTGCCAAGCCAGTGGCTGGCAGACTGTGTGTTATTAACTGGACTTTGCCACACAAGTGGCTGGCAGACTGTGTGTTATTAACTTGACTTTGCCACGCCGTTGGCTGGCAGACTGTGTATTATTAACTAGACTTTGCCACGCTGGTGGCTGGCAGACTGTGTGTTATTAACTGGACTTAGCCATGCCGGTGGCTGGCAGACTGTGTGTTATTAACTAGACTTTGCCACGCCGGTGGCTGGCAGACTGTGTGTTATTAACTGGACTTTGCCACGCCGGTGGCTGGCAGACTGTGTATTATTAACTGGACTTTGCCACGCTGGTGGCTGGCAGACTGTGTGTTATTAACTGGACTTTGCCACGCCGGTGGCTGGCAGACTGTGTGTTATTAACTGGACTTTGCCACACAAGTGGCTGGCAGACTGTGTATTATTAACTTGACTTTGCCACGCCGTTGGCTGGCAGACTGTGTGTTATTAACTGGACTTAGCTATGCTGGTGGCTGGCAGACTGTGTGTTATTAACTAGACTTTGCCACGCTGGTGGCTGGCAGACTGTGTGTTATTAACTGGACTTTGCCACGCCGGTGGCTGGCAGACTGTGTATTATTAACTGGACTTTGCCACGCCGGTGGCTGGCAGACTGTGTGTTATTAACTGGACTTTGCCACACAAGTGGCTGGCAGACTGTGTATTATTAACTTGACTTTGCCACGCCGTTGGCTGGCAGACTGTGTATTATTAACTTGACTTTGCCACGCCGTTGGCTGGCAGACTGTGTGTTATTAACTGGACTTAGCCATGCCGGTGGCTGGCAGACTGTGTGTTATTAACTAGACTTTGCCACGCCGGTGGCTGGCAGACTGTGTATTATTAACTGGACTTTGCCACGCTGGTGGCTGGCAGACTGTGTGTTATTAACTGGACTTTGCCACGCCGGTGGCTGGCAGACTGTGTGTTATTAACTGGACTTTGCCACACAAGTGGCTGGCAGACTGTGTATTATTAACTTGACTTTGCCACGCCGTTGGCTGGCAGACTGTGTATTATTAACTGGACTTTGCCACGCTGGTGGCTGGCAGACTGTGTGTTATTAACTGGACTTTGCCACGCCGGTGGCTGGCAGACTGTGTGTTATTAACTGGACTTTGCCACACAAGTGGCTGGCAGACTGTGTATTATTAACTTGACTTTGCCACGCCGTTGGCTGGCAGACTGTGTATTATTAACTTGACTTTGCCACGCCGTTGGCTGGCAGACTGTGTGTTATTAACTGGACTTAGCTATGCTGGTGGCTGGCAGACTGTGTGTTATTAACTAGACTTTGCCACGCTGGTGGCTGGCAGACTGTGTATTATTAACTAGACTTTGCCACGCCAGTGGCTGGCAGACTGTATTATTAACTGAACTTAGCCATGCCGGTGGCTGGCAGACTGTGTGTTATAAACTGGACTTTGCCACGCCGGTGGCTGGCAGACTGTGTATTATTAACTAGACTTTGCCATGCCGGTGGCTGGCAGACTGTGTGTTTTAAACTGGACTTAGCCATGCCGGTGGCTGGCAGGTTGTGTGTTATTAACTGGACCTTGCCATGCCTGTGGCGCAGGGGGATGGTGAATCAGTCAACATGTTTTTTTATTCACACATTTGTAAAGTACTGCATTTTGATTTGTTTCTTTTAATTATTGAAGCAGCATTTCTGATGACATTACCAGTGGGGTGAGACAGAAAGAACCTGGACCCTGGATTATTGCAGAAGCTGAGATTTTATACTTGCACAGAAGGCAGAGTATAGGGTGAGCAGTCATTCAGAGAAATATAGTGAAAAAATGGGTATATGCTATTTTAAACATGTAGATTGTGTTAGCATAAGTGAAAAAGCTTGTTGGACAACTGGGTAACAATACCTTATTTGGTCCCATGATACATATGATTCACAACTTACAATGAAAATTCTACATTCCAGTTGTACTTGCAATGCAGGGATTTTTCCAGAGATTGACAAACTTCTGTACCCTTTAAGAGCCAGGCCAATTCAGGTGCCAGTCTGGTTATTTTAAGGAAATATAACTTCCAGAACATTTTATGAAATAGAATCAAAAAAGTTAGGAGCCAGCAGTAGCGATTTTAGGAGCCATGGCACCTGGGATTTGTCAAGCTCTGTGTTATTCTTTATGTGCGATGTGGGTTTCACACGTGTTCTCCTGTTGATCTATACAACTTGCCGTTGCAGGTTTGCATGTGTTATTCAGTTGATCTATACTTGCCATTGCAGGCTTGTATGTGTTATTCCATTGATCTATACCTGCCATTGCAGGCTTGCATGTTTTATTCAGTTGATCTATACCTGCCGTTGCAGGATTGTATTTGTTATTCAGTTGATCTATACCTGCCATTGCAGGCTCGCATGTGTTATTCAATTGATCTATACCTGCCATTGCGGGCTTGCATGTGTTATTCGGTTGATCTATACCTGAGGTTGCAGGCTTGTATGTGTTATTCAGTTGATCTATACCTGCCGTTGCAGGATTGCATGTGTTATTCAGTTGATCTGTACCTGCGGTGCAGGGTTTGGTTGTGTTTTTCAGTTAATTTGTTTTTCTCTATCAAGTTATTCTATATGCTTCATGTTTTTTCCCTGCATTGCTTACTTTGGATAGTCGAGTTTTTTTTTGGCTGACTTATAAACACATTAGTTTGGCTTAAAACGTGGTCTGATGTTCATGCGCATTTTTGATACCAGGTTTTATCCCTGGCAAACTTTTTTATTTCTGAATATATCAGAAATTATTATTTTCTTCATTGAGACATGTTTCAGTCTCTATTATTTTCACATGGACCCAGCAACCTTTCTACAATATTATAGTTTGATTAGAATTACCATTCTAATCTATCCTCTCCCAATGTTTGGGATTCTGGATAGTTTTTTGCCCTTGGTTCAGATTTTAATTGATTTGTGGGTTTTTTTGCTGAATCAAATATAGCAAATATATCTATTGTTTTTAGTGGTTGCCATGGATAAGAAAGGTGAAGGTAAAAGAAAACAGAAAGGAGGAGCAGAAAAAGAGCGTGAAAAAAAGAAAAAACTATTAGAAAAAGATGCAAACCAATATCAAAAAGTCAGTAGCTTGTTTAAGATACTGGCAACAAAGCATGACTTACCACCTGCATCTCCGCTCGAAGACAGTGGTGCTAGCTGTAGCACAGCAATGCAAAGCACTGTTCAATTGGATACTGGTGTAAGTGAAGATATTCATCACAGTATTGGAGCTCCTATTGCGCTAGACACTGATGAAGAACATGAAGCTGTGGACGAATCGTTAGCTGGAGAAGAGATTCTAGCATTAGCGAGCATTAATGAGGGCATGCCTGACCCAGTTGATGATAAAATGATGTTTATCAGACCAAAATCAGAAACTTTGGATTCGTTCTTATTATTTCATCCATGTCAACCAGACGTCCTTTCTTTTAATTCAAAAAAGTTATACCAGAGGAGAGATGGAAAGAAGCGTCACTGGTTGACATATTCACGTGGAAATTGTGCTTTTTTCTGCATGGTGTGTCTAGCTTTCAGTAGAAAGACGGACAGCAGTGCTTTTATTGATGGATGCATTGATGAAAAACACATGTATCAGAGAATTGAAGAGCACGAAAGAAGCAACCTCCACAATAATAGCTCTGAATCCTTATTGTTGAGATCTAAGAATATGGACATATCTAGTCATTTCTTTGAGAAACAAACAACAGCCAGAAAAGAAGAAGTGAAGAGAAAATGTGCCATCCTGGAAAGAGTAATTGAAACCATCAAGCTGATTGGAAAAAGAGGTCTAAGCTATCGGGCAACAACTGAAGCAGCATATACTTTAGATGATGAAAAGTTGGACCATGGAAACTTCCTTGAGATTTTGCTACTCCTAAGCAAGTTTGATCCCTTGCTGAAAAATCACCTTGATACCGTTATTAAAAAAAGTAAAAAGCAGCATGAAAGTGCAACGAGTAGCAAAGGACGGGGCGGCTTTGTTACACTCATTTCCAAAACTACAGTGAACAATATCATCTGTGTAATTTCAGCACTTTTAAAAAAAGGTATTGCCCAAGAGATCAAAGATGCTGGCATGTTCTCTATACAGATAGATACAACACAGGACATAAATGTATCAGACCAGTGTTCAATAATAATTCGATATGTCACAGATGTGGTCCATGAACGTCTGGTCGCTGTGGTAAATTGCACATCCACGACAGGGAAGGCTTTGTGTGAACTGGTTTGCAATGTATTGGAATCCATGGAAATTGATGTTACAAACTGTGTTGGGAACTCAACAGATGGAGCTTCTAATATGCAGGGGCAGTACAATGGATTCAGCACATGGCTGAGTAATAAAGCACCCGGCCAGATTCATGTGTGGTGCTATGCACATGTGCTAAATCTGGTGATGATGGATGTCACAAAAATATCTGTTCAGGCAATATTATTGTTTGGCGTGTTAAATTCATGTGCTGTGTTTATCCGTGAATCCTACCTCCGGATGAATGTATGGCGGGAAAAGTCTTATGAAGAAAGATTTCGATCTCTTTCTGTGATTGGAGAAACAAGATGGTGGTCCAAAGATGCAGCACTTACAAAGGTGTTTGGTTCGTTTAATGATCCAAGTCGAGCCTTGTACGTAGATTTGATTCAGACCATGGCAGAGATATCATGTTCTGATCATTTTAATGCTGACATAAGATACAAGGCTGGAACGTACTTAGACTCCCTCAAGAAATACAGCACAGTTATAACAGCGCAGCTGTACTTATTTATTTTCAAGAATACCACTCCATTATCCCTCTACCTACAAACACAGGGTATGGATGTACTGCAGGCATACCGGATGGTGACAGAAACAGTAGACAACTTGCAAGCACATGATCGTGATTCCCAAATCATTATGGATGCTGCAAAGAAGTTCTCAACCTGGGCAAATGGCAAGTTGGATCCAACTGAGTGCAAAGAAGTGATTGAGGAAGACTTTCCGCCACCTCGAAGAATTCAGCAGAAGAAAAGAATGCCTGGTGAACGTGCAGTAGACGAACCAATCGTGTCGGCAAGTGATCAGTTCAGGGTGGAGGTGTACAATGTGACCTTAGACAAAATTATTAATAGTCTGCAAAGCCGATTTACAACACACGGGCAGCTATTTGCAGATTTGGCATGTTTGGATCCCAAGCATTTTGAAGATATTTTAGTACACCTTCCGAACCATGCATTGGAACGACTGAGCTGCCTTGTTGTTAAATTTGACTCCATGGCAACTAAAGAGAAATTGCAAAGCGAGCTACTTGATTTTGCCTCAAAGTGGCAAAGACTGAAAATGTCCATTGATGAGGAATATACTGATGCCAACAATGAAGGTCAAGATGAAGACGCCATCCAATCTCATCTTATCGCTGAAACTGAGGAACAGTCATACTCAAATGTTGCTGATAAAAGTGGAAGGTGCAAGACTTGTAAGAACTGTATAGCATGCTGCTACAATGTTTTACTGCGTTACAACTTATATAGTCTGGCGTATAGTTCGCTTTTTAATGCATACAAATTGACACTGACGCTTTCCTCTTCACAAGTAGCATGTGAAAGGTCATTTTCAAAACTTAAATTTATCTTGAACAGACTTCGAAATTCCCTCTCCCAAGTGGAAAAAGAGGCCTTAACTGGACTAAGCAATGAAACCATCATTGATGTTCTGGCTTCCAAAAGCAGCTTGTTACAAGGGATGTTACTTACATAGCATTACAAGCATATCAGTAGGTTACCGTGCTGGTTAGTCTTCTTCAAAATTTTGACTGGAATAGTTATTTGTTTATAGACATAATTACGTTTTTGTATAATTTTTCCTTTAAAATTTTAGAAGACAGTTTGCACATTGAAACCTCCTACCAATCTACAGTTATCTAGTCATTTACTTGTTTTAAAGCACTTTTTTGAATAATGTTGAGTTGCTTCCCATCATGCGTGTGATAGGTGCATCTTAAAAAGCCCCAACCTTTTTCCTTTTCTAAAATTGGCTACAAAGCTAGTTAGCAGTATGTTTTCAAGTTATACTGTGGAATTCCAAAAGTGTTTTGCACATTATGTACTGTTACAGGATTAAAAGCAGTATATTTGCACTTTTTTATCTCAAAAAATGTATCAGAGTTGTTACAATATTTAATTACTGTGTAGTGGAGCTTTTTGCTCCTACAATTTTATTAGTACTCATAATTTACTACCCTTTGTGAGTTTGAGTAATTTATATATGTTAAGTTAATAAAGTTATTTGAAACTATCCATACTTTGAAATACATTTTTTTTGGACAGACACAATTGGGATATTGGTCTACTGTGATATTCGGAAACATAAAGATTTATAGTGGGGTTACAGATTATAGATGTGGTTTAATCCCCATAGAAATAAATGGACTGTGCTTACTGACTGCTCCACTTTTACTACTTTCCACCAGAATTTGCTCATTTTATATCAATCCCTACGTGATTTCTTATCTATAAATAATCCACTCTTGAAATGCATGGTTTTCCCTTTTATGAACAAGAAAATACTGACGTTGCGCTGTTGGGCTGGTATAATGATGCACTGCTATGGGGCTGGTATAATGATGGAATTATATGGGGCTGGTATAATGATGGAATTCTTTGGGACTGGTATAATGATGCACTGCTATGGGGCTGGTATAATGATGGAATTATATGGGGCTGGTATAATGATGTAATGCTATGGGGCTGGTATGCAATTTTTTCCAGGGCTGGTTTTCATTCCCAGTCCGGCCCTGAAAGTAACAGTCGATTTTGATCATCAATTAGGACTAAACTTCTTCAGCAAAGTAGATTTTTTAAAATCCACCAGCAGATAGCAACTAGCAGTCTTGATGGATAAATGTTGTGAATTGTACACACCAGTTTAGTTACAAAGTATAAACACATTGCATATGACAAGTAAATAGCTATAACCACTCCATGATTTCCTAAACTTTAACAAGAGGAGAGACACAGTATCATCCTGATTGCAAAAATCAGATAAAAGTCTTAAACTGTTTATATAAATCCCATAGATATATACACTTATCTGGGACTGCTGGTAGGTCTTCTTTCAGCATGGCGATGCATTCAGTTCCTTATAATGCATTCAATTCACCATCCCTTGGGTCCCTTATGGCATCCTCCACTCTACTGCCGGGTATTTGGCTAGACCGGCAATTGCACGGTAACTCCGCATCTCCTCGCTGTAATGACCATGAGGATAACGGCACTACTCCAGGAAAGACCTCGGTTTATTTTATTTTTTAAATCCTATCCTTTTCTTTTTTCTTTTCTTCCTCTCCTCCGGACAGCCGCTTCACTGCTAGCCTCTAGGTGCTCCCCCATTCCTCCCTCAGCTCCACCTTCGACGTCCTACATCATGACGACCCCATGCCGTCGCTAAATCCAAATTCCTAATTACAAAACATAGTTAACAGCTTTATAAAAAGGCAAGAGAAACAAAGGGTATTGAAGAATGTGCTTAGCAGTAAACCATACCTTTCTACAGAGATCTAACAGATCAATGTCAGTTTTGTCGGAGCATCTCTGATCACTCCACTCCCTGGTTAAGGGGTCCATAAAATCTTTAGACACATGCCAGATCCATGAAGGTGTCAAATGTTTGCAGTCCACTGTAGCAATCCAGGGCTTGTAAAAAAAAAAAAAAAATGAGTATTAATTAGTAATATTATATCTGGAGATAAAACCACTGTCTCTATTAATGCCAGTGATTAAGGCCTTTAACTGACATATTAATTTGACCTCCCATTATTTTTATCTCATTGTGGGTGTGAAACAGTCCAATTAATATCAAAAGTTTCACATCCTGGATACTGTGTCCAGGTTGACAGAATGGTTTGCCAACCGGTGTATGTGTTTTTTTATTTGTAGTATGCCTGTGGGCAGTGGCGTCGCTAGGGCAGGCTAATAGAGATGAAGCCCCGAATCTAATGACCATAGCCCTGAATGGAGACTTTGGGGCTAAAGTATATTTTAACCCCAAGTCTCTGAAGCTGCCCCTGCTCTCACCCCTGCTGCTGTGTTTCCTGCTCTGCCACCAATAGGGAAGGGAGCGAGGGGATATGAAATGATAACCCCACCCCCAACCATACCCATTACCATGTGACAGGCAGGAACATGGCTGTGTGGCTCCCTCACACAGCATAGACCACGAGAGTCTCTCCCCCTCCACGACCTTCCTTGCCACTTTGCTTCCACCCAGGAACCTGCTGCACAAGGTAGGACCTCCATGTATTTTGGGTCTGTTTTTTTAAATATATTTTGTCTATCCCACTGTACTTCTGTCTTGTCTGTGTGTGTCTGTCTAATATGTCTCTTGTGTATGTGTGTGTCCCTGTCAGTCTAATGAATTTGTTTTGTGTATGTGTGTGTCAGTGTGTCATGATCTTCCCCGCAACAGCTCTCCTGAGTACACCCCCTGTCAGGATCTTCCCCGCAGCAGCTCTCCTGAGTACACCCCCTTGCATTGTAGCCAGGATCTGCCTCACGCGCTTGCTAGCGCATTCACACTGCTAGTTTTTCCTTCTACACAGAGGCGCGCGTCTGATGACGTCACGCCCGTCGCATACCCGCGAAGCGTGGTAGGATTTAAAAGGCAGAATCACCAGACAAGCAGTGCTTGGTGATTCTCGGGTTTTCCTCATACCTAGCGTTTATTTTCCTGATTATCGTTACTGACCCTTGGATTTACCTGACTACTCTTCTGTCTGCCTGTGCCCCTGATTCTGGACTGTTCACCGTTTTTGCTGATTTTCTGGTACTGACCCTGGCTTGTTTATCGTTTTGCTGTCTCTCTATTGCCCCTGATCCCGGACTGTTTATTGTGCTGAAGATTGTCTGTTTTCCTTTGACCATTGCTATCCTCATTTATCTCCAAGTACCCCTGCAGTGTGGATTACAAGTGTACATCTTCCTCCAAGCAACCTTTGCTACTGTGGATTATAAGTGATATATATATTCCTCTAACCACCTTTGCTATTGCGGATTTCAAGTGGAAACTGTACCTGTATACAACCTATGTTGGTGTGGACTATATGCTATCGGATTCCTACAGATTATATCCTTATATCAGTGCAAGGTTGGTCATCTCTTGTATTTATTACGTTTATACCTTTATATATATTGTTGTCCTGCATATTGGTCTCCATCCAGTTCCCATATCATCACACAGTGTCTGTCTAGTATGTCTCTTTTGTGTATGTGTGTCCCTGTCAGTCTAATATGTCTCTTTTGTGTATGTGAGTGTCCCTGTCAATCTAATATGTCTCTTTTGTGTCTGTGTGTGTCCCTGTCAGTCTAATATGTCTCTTTCGTGTATGTGTCCCTGTCAATCTAATATGTCTCTTTTGTGTATGTGTGTGTCCCTGTCTGTCTAATATGTCTTTTGTGTATGTGTGTCCCTGTCAGTCTAATATATCTCTTTTGTGTATGTGTCCCTGTCTGTCTAATATATCTCTTTTATGTGTGTGTCCCTGTCAGTCTAATATGTCTCTTTGTGTATGTGAGTGTCCCTGTCAGGCTAATATGTCTCTTTTGTGTATGTGAGTGTCCCTGTCAGTCTAATATGTCTCTTGTGTGTATGTGCGTGTGTCTGTGTAATGTCTCTCATATCTGTATGTCTTCCTGATATGTCTCCAATGTGTGTCTGTTAATGTCTCTCGTGTGTGTATGCATGTGTCTGTCTAATATGTTTCTCTTGTGTGTGTCTGTCTAATGTGTCTCTCTTGTGTGTGTCTGTCTAATATGTCTCTCTTGTGTGTGTCTGTCTAATGTGTCTCTCTTGTGTCTGTCTAATGTGTCTCTCTTGTGTGTCTGTCTAATATGTCTCTCGTTTGTGCGGGTCTAATATGTATCTCTTGCGTGTATGTGTGTCTCTCTAATATTTATCTTGTGTGTGTCTGTCTACTATGTCTCTCATGTGTATGTGTGTGTCTGTCTGATATGTCTCCCGTGTGTATGTGTGTCTGTACCTCTGTCTGTACCTCTGTCCCGCGCCGGGTCACCCGCGACGTGGCTGTCAGAGCCTCCGGATCTTCTTACCATCGGGTAGCCTCTTCAGCGCGCACCCGACACTGGAGACAGGCTCGTGCACGCCGGAATAGCCCTTTCTCTTCTGTTACGGTCATCACTATGGCGACAGGCAGCGAGACGCGCATCGCGTACGTCACGGGGCAGAGCTTTGCCCTTTAAAACTATAGCGCTCGCAATGCAAACTTGCTTGATGATTTTTCAAGCTATCTCTACGGGGATTGCTCCTAGCTTCTTCGTTTTTGATCCTACAGTGATTAATTGTTATCCTGATCTACTGGACCTTTGACCTGGCTTGCTCTTGGATTTTCCCTCTGTTTTTGCCCTGATATTACAGCTTTCTTCTGGACTCTGCTGACCTCTGATGATCCGGCTACTGTTATCTGACCATCCTGCTCTCTGGATCCCCTGAACCTGGCTCATAATTTTTACCTTGCACCATTTCTGGCTCCCTGACTTGGACTGTACCTCGACCACTCTATAACGGCACCAGCACCTTTTCAACTGGTCCTCAGACATTCGTGCCTGCTGCCAGCTATTGACGTCTAGCTACCCTGTAGCCGGTGGTGCCAGGCAAGAACTGTCGGTATCTGCAACTGGGGTCCCCCCCCCTCGTATGAATCACAGTACGTTTAGTTTCACTACCTTACAGTCTGCCTGATATGTCTAATGTGTGTGTCTGTTAATGTTTCTCTTGTGTGTATGTGTGTGTATCTGTCTAATATGTCTCTCGTGTGTATGCCTGTCTAATGTGTCACTCTTGTGTGTGTCTGTCTAATGTGTCTCTCTTGTGTGTGTCTGTCTAATATGTCTCTCTTGTGTGTAACAGTCTAATATGTCTCTCTTGTGTGTGTCTGTCTAATGTGTCTCTTGTGTGTGTGTCTGTGTAATGTCTCTTGTGTGTGTATGTGTGTGTCTGTCTGATATGTTCTTTTTTCTTTTCTTCCTCTCCTCCGGACAGCCGCTTTGACCACCAATGAAGTAGAAGAAGGTGATGCTCCCGTCAGTACCGACGCCCCATCGGTGAACAGCTCAACATGGCATAAGCTTCACTGCTAGCCTCTAGGTGCTCCCCAGTTCCTCCCTCAGCTCCACCTTCATGCTGTCGCTCAATCCAAATTCCTAATTACAAAACATAGTTAACAGCTTTATAAAAAGGCAAGAGAAACAAAGGGTATTGAAGAATGTGCTTAGCAGTAACCCATACCTTTCTACAGAGATCTAACAGATCAATGTCAGTTTTGTCAGAGCATCTCTGATCACTCCACTCCCTGGGGAGTGTATGTGTGTGTCTGTCTGATATGTATCTCGTGTGTGTCTGTCTAATATGTCTATCTTGTGTGTGTATGTGTCTGTCTAATATGTCTCTCTTGTGTGTATGTGTGTGTATGTGTGTCTGTCTTATATTCTTATATGTCTCTTGTGTGTGTGTGTGTGTGTGTGTGTCTGTCTGTCTAACATGTCCCTCATGTGTGTGTGTGTGTCTGTCTAATATCCCTCTTTTGTATGTGTATGTGTGTCTCTTGTGTGTGTGTGTGTCAGTTGTATGTGTCTTTCCATCTCTGTGTGTCTCTGTGGTTGAGTGTTATGGGTGATGTAGTGCACAGCAGCTGTGGTTCCAACAGTAACATTTGGTCACAGCTTCTCTATATACTCTATATACTATATACTCATACTGACACACTTATTACTCACACTCACACACTTATTACTAACACTCACACACACAGTCATACTGACACACACTTATTACTCACATTTATATACACACACGCAACCAGGTTCCCCTCTCATTGCTTGTCTGCTCCGTCCGAGAGGAGCAGGCATCAGTGGTCTAAAGACGGGCACCGCCGGTCATCTGCTTCTTTTCCTGATAATAGGGCACAAGTGCGCTGTCTGTAGAAGTATTCCAGTTGGAAAGCAACAGTAATTACATACGAATTGAACGCTTCTACAGACAGCATGCGCCCAATTATCTGTAGAAGAGCAGATGACCGGCGGCACCCGTCTTTAAACCACAGATGCTTGCTCCTCTTGGACTGAGCAGACAGGCGGTGAGAGGGGAACCTGGCTGCGTGCCACAACTGAGAGCTCATCATGCCAGTTGTGGCACGCTTGCCATAAGTTCACCACCGTTACTATATCTGTACCTTTGCATTCTATACCTGTATCTACTTATGTATCTTATATCTGTACCTGTATCTGTCTACATACAAACAGGAAAGTTGTGCCAGCAATAATTCATCCATAAAACTCGTTGGTTTAGTGAAAGTTCAATAGAAAAAATATTTATTAGAATCCAAAATAAAACCAATAATGGAGTAATGGAGACAGACAAAAAAAAGACAAACGCTTAACGCGTTTTGCACCGACTGGTGCTTTCTCAAAAGCACTCTGAATTTATTCAGACTGCTTTTGAGAAACTTTAACCTCGGAATTTCCCACAAGGATTATATATATTGGTAATTATATGTAAGGATTTCTTATGTTTTCTCCTAATTTATTTTATAGACTGTTTTGTACTTGTACTTTGTATTTCTGTAGGTCATTTATTTCTGTATTTTTGTACACAGCAGTGTGAAGCCTTTTTTCAGATTAAATGTTTACTTAATCAGCTCTTGTCTTTGTTCTCTAATAAGAACTCACTCTTCTGAGGATAGCTCAGGTACAACACGTTACCAAGGGTTTAATTTAGTGGTTTCTGGGACTAGCAACAGGTAACCAGGGATCTGGTGTCATTAACCCTTTCACTCCCACACTCTCTCCACTGTCTCAGCTGGGCCAGTAGCCCGCGTTTGTGACACACACACATTTACACACACACACACAGGCTCCCACTTACACACAGGGAGAAACTCCCACTTACACACAGTCACACAGACACTTACAAACACTCACACACACACAGATTTTTTTTTTAATTATTTTTACCTGTCTGTGGGATTCATGCTGTCCCTTGGTCTTGTTTTCCTGCCCTCTGACCATAGCGCATGACGTCACGAGCAGGATTGAGGAGGGAGGGATTATGCAGCATCAGGGAAACTTAGTTTCCTGACACTGTTACAGGTGCTGAGGGGGGGGGGGGGGGGGGGTTCGGGGTCGGGGGTACAGGGTACAGTGTGGGGTGAAAACATCAATATAGGAAGAAAAAAAAAAAACCACTATTTTTGGTTTTTGACCCATAACTCGCAAAAACTGCAGAAAAACATGGATATTTGGGGGTCTTTTTTAATGATTGTATTTTTTACGTAGGGTTGTTCCCTTGAAAAACATAACTTTTATTATTATGTTAAAATGTTTTTATTATAAGGGAGATTAGAAAAAGTATTGTAGATATATTTTTCTCCTATTACCCTGTGCAGGTGAAGATAACAAACACAATTTGAAAAATTTAAAATAATATAAAGTGAATAAATAGGTTAAAACATCTTTGGCTAGGTAGAAGTAATTTACAAAGTGCCTGTATTGTAGCACAATCTATCTATACTCTGCTGCCATCTACTGTCCATAGTTAGTATAGAGGATTATTTCCTCTCACTGCCTCTGAAATTTCAAGCTTTGTGAACAGCTGTTTGTCTGTTCAAGGGCTCAGTCAGGGTCGGCCCAAGACATAGTGGCCTGGGGCGCAAAACGAAATGCTCTCACTGACATACACACACACACACTCTCACTCACCCTGACATACACACACACTCTCACTCACTCACATACTCACACTGACATACTCACACACTCACACTGACATACACACACACTCAAACTGACATACACACACACTCACATTGACACAAACACACACACTGACACACACTGACATACACACACTCTCACACTGACATACACACACTCACATACTCACTCACACTCACTCACACTGACATACACACACTCACACTGACACACACACCCTCACTCACACTGACATACACACACACTGACATACACACACACTCACTCACACTGACATACACACACTCACTCATACTGACAAACAAACACACTCACACTGACATACACACACTCGCTCATACTGACAAACACACACACACACTCACACTGACATACACACACTCACTCATACTGACATACATCCACACACTCACTCACACTGACATACACACACTCACTCACACTGATATACACACACTCACTCACACTGACATACACACTCAATCTCACTGACATACATACACAGTCACACTGACATACACACACTCACTCACACTGACATACACACACTAACACACACATTCTCATACTGACATACACCCACACACTCACTCTCACTGACATACATACACAGTCACACTGACATACACACACTCACTCACACTGACATACGTACACACTCACACTGACATACGCACACACTCACACTGACATACGCACACACTCACACTGACATACACACACATTTACACTGTCCGTTTTGAACTTACCTGCATCTCTATTTGCTATGAACTCCGTGTGAAGGAGGTCTCAGCCAATCACGGGAGGTTTCTGAACTCTCAGCCAATCAGGAGAACACGGGGGAAAAAAAGAAAAAGACGGCTGCAGGGAGCAGCAAAGTGCCACTTTTGACAGGGTGCCGCCTGGGGCAGCTACCCCACTCTGCCCCATTACAGGGCTGGCCTGGGGCTCAGTTAATGAATTAATTCATCTGAAGTCCTTTTCGGCACACATGCTCTGCAGTAGACTGTGCCAGAGAGAGGACTATCAGAGACAATGAAGCTATGTTTCACATGTAGGTTAACGGGTGGTCTTAGCCAGAAGGCTTTAACTGTGTATAGCTTGCCACCCTTCGTCTACTGCACTACAAGTGGTCATACTAAGTTTAGATGTCCCACACGTCCCCAGCAAGAGCCCTAGTATTGGAACTGATGATTTCAGTAGATGCCCATGTGTGAGATCTGTAACCCGACGAGTGTTTCCCCGCTGCTCAGACTGAGTGTGCGGCTTCGTCAAGGGTTTTGCAGACTGTGGCTAGTAGTGCAATATTTAAAAGGTCCCGCCAAGGTTCCTGATTGGTCAGTGCTGTCTGTGACCTGGACCAATCACTGTGCTGGGATTCTTAACACACCGTTTTAAGATCCGTCGATGATCAGTGTGTCTTGCAATTCACACTAATTGTCACAGCTAGCTGCATTCTTCATCGATGCACAAGTCGAGTGATCCACCGCTAACAGTCGCGGATACATTGTGGTTGATGCAGGGTGGCAATACAGCTTTGTTCTCTAGGTCTAATCTTAATTTACTTTTCATTGATTGGAAGTCTTTATCCTCTTGTAATTGTTTTATATGTAGGAGTTCAGCATCAAGTTTAGAGTTAACATCTACCAGCTCTTTACTGGTGTGCTCACAGATGAAGTTCATTAGTTGTTACAAACATTCTTGTGTTGTTTTGTTTGTTTTTCATAAAATACTTATTGTACAAACACTGTAATTAGTATAATAAGTGGTTTCTGTAATATTGTACCACTAACAATGTTATTAATTACAGTGAAACTATAAAAAAAAAAAAACTTCAAAAAAGGGATAAACGGTGTGTTAAGAATCCCAGCACAGTGATTGGTCCAGGTCACAGACAGCACTGACCAATCAGGAACCTTGGTATATTGCACTACTAGCCACAGTCTGCAAAACCCTTGACGAAGCCGCACACTCAGTCTGAGCAGCGGGGAAACACTCGTCGGGTTACAGAGCTCACACATGGGCATCTACTGAAATCATCAGTTACAATACTAGGGCTCTTGCTTGGGACGTGTGTGACATCTAAACATAGTATGACCGCTTGTAGTGTGGTAGCCGAAGGGTGGCAGACTACACACAGTTAAAGCCTTCTGTTTAAGACCACCCGTTAACCTACACATGAAACTGGCATAGCTTCATTGTCTCTGATAGTCCTCTCTCTGGCACAGGCTACTGCAGAGCCTGCGTGCCGAAAAGGACTTCAGATGAATTAATTCATTGACTGAGCCCTTGAACAGATGAACAGCTGTTCACAAAGCCCGAAATTACACGAGGCAGTGAGAGGAAAATAATCCTCTGTACCAACTATGGACAGTAGAAGGCAGCAGAATATAAGGAATAAGAGATTGTGCTACAATACAGGCACTTTATAAAGTACTATATTTGTTTTAATATAAGACAAGATTTTTTTCAGAGCAAATGCTCTGAAAAAGACTCCTCATCTTATATTCAAGGTCGTCTTATAGTCTGACCTCAAATCGAGGTCTGACTAGAGGACTGCGATCCATGTCCCCCGCAGAGCTGCAGAGAACCTAGATCCCCTTCGCAAAAAAAACAGTGGATGTCTGCGCAATACATGTAGACTTCCTCCGCTGATGCCTGGCACGTCCATCGGGACTTCTTTAATGGAAACCGGGCAGCAACGGAGGATGTCTGCGTGTATCGTGCAGAGATCCACCGGCTGCCCCCACTACATTGGGGGGAGGTTGGAGAGGCAGCATTGGGCAAGTCTTGGGCAGGGGAGAGGGAGCATTGGGCAAGTCTGGGGGGTAGGGGCAGCATTGGCACATAAAAGGAAATAAAAACAAGAAATGCATTTTTTTTAATCATAATTTTTTTTAAATGTGAAAAGGCAATTTACATGTGAATATATACAAGTTAAACTTTTTCCTATAGGGTAGTCTTATATTCAGGCTTTTAGTTTTTTCCAAAAAGTTTGGGGGGTCGTCTTATAATCAAGGTCGTCTTATATTCAGGCAAATACGGTACTTCTGCCTGGGCAGAGATGTTTTAACCTATTTATTCACTTTATATTATTTTCCATTTTTCACATTTTGTTTATCTTCATCTGCACAGGGTAATAGGAGAAAAATATATCTACAATACTTTTTCTAACTTCCAATATAATAAAAATCATTTTAACATAATAATAATAATAAAAGTTATGTTTTACAAGGGAACAAGAACCTACCCAAACATTTGAAGTTCCTTAATATGCCACTGATAATTTGTCCATTAATATGTCATTGATAATTTGCTCCTTAATATGCCACTTATAATTTGCTGCTTAATATGCCACGGATAATCCCCCTCTCCTCCCCCCTTCCCCAGTACTTACCTGGATGCTGCTCATCCCCGTATTCTCCAGTGTTTCCTGCACGCATACAGCCACTGGATATGACTGCCGCCATTTCCGGCAGCTGTGACTAAACTGCCGGGGCCCTTGGGGCAGCTGCCTTGGGCTTCCAGGAATGAATGGGTCCTGGGCAGCTTCCCTGTTTGCTCGCACTTTTTTTTTACAGTTTTTTTTTTTTTTAACAGGATATCCGGTTTGCACTGCAACGGTGAACTTGTAAAATTTTAGTAACAGGTTCGAACAAACCAGTGCAAACCGGTTGAATCCCACCACTGATTATAGATCACCTCTAATGGTACACAGTCTCCTTTTTGTGGCTGCTGGCATCTCAGGAGATTTTCTCTGGGGTTATTAGTGGCTTTCTTTGAGAGTCTGTGATTTTTGTACTGCGGCCATGGTTGATGAAGTCCTTCCTCAGGTCGTAAGATGTTCATCTTGGTCTGTATATCCAGGCAGATGCGATTGTATCTGATGGCTTGGCTATTTATGATTACGTTTTTGGTGTGTGTGGGATGTTAACTGTTGTGTTTCAGGTAGGTTGTTCTGTCTGTCTGTTTTTGGTAGAGTGAAGTCTGAATGGAGTTGTTCTTTATTTATATGGTAGTGTCCAGGAAGTGGATGTTTGTGTAAGAGTAACTCGGTGTCAAGTTTATGTTGGGATAGAAGGTATTATAGTCTCATGAAATGTAAGAAGTTCCTCTTCGCTACCATTCCATATAATTAGAATATCATCTATGCAGTGGAGATACTGAGAACTGAAATGTTGCCACGAGTATAAATAAATTAATCCCCCCCCCCCCCCCCGCCCAGTCTAGGAGTTTGCCAAAGGCGCAAATATGGTTACTATCACCACCTTTTCACTCACTATTATAAGGTTAAGTCAATTTTCAGAGCATTTACTTATCATATATGAGGAATCCCTAAGATGCTGGCAATTAATATATATTGTCAAGATTTTTTTATAACTTCCTTTTTACAACTTTTTATATAAAAACACTGTATATATGGATGGGGCATCTGTTAAAATGTAAAATTCGAGTCTATGAGCCTTTTTCTCGATGGTGTAGGCTGACATTCCTCTAAACCGCAATGTCTTCATGGGACCTATGATTAGGACTTGGATAAGGTGTATGACCATGGGGTATTTGTGCATCCCATGTGTAGATCTTTCAGTATTTGAATGGAGAACCATTCAGTGTATTGAAATGTTCGAAGCAACAGGCTTTGAGTGGAGCCAGTGTAAACATTTTTTTTTTTTTTTACAAATCCCTTGCTTTTAACTTCCTCGTGCATGATGAAGTCCAGTACATCCTAAAAATGTGTTTGACCCATGTAAGGGCCATCTCCAGCATAGGGTGTGTGGAGTTAATCAACTGAGACAAGACAACCTTTTTGTCCATGGCTGACAAAACGAGAAGGAGGGTTTTTTCTTTTGATATTATATGACATGGTTCATCCTGCGGAAGGTACCTAAAAATAGCGCAATATGGTGAAAGTATGATTTTTTTATTTTAAAGTTGTAGTTACGTATTCTGATGAGGAGGTGGGACATGAATCTGTGCTGGCGGATCCCCTTTAAGTGTTGTTGTATTCTCAGAGGATGTTTTTTCTGATGTCTCTGACCCTTAGAATATTCTGTGATGGCTGCACTCCTACTCACTACTTTGGAGTCTATGTCATTGGAATCCACCAGAACAGGCAGTCCAATGGCAGAGACACATAAATATGTATTCAAAAATAGCTTACAACTCTTCCTCATAGATTTGTGTGGGGACAGTATTCAGCTCTATCAGCTCTATCAAGTGTAGTGGACCAGGAACTTTAGACTGTTAGTCTAATTACAGAAGGAAAAATACTGCATGTGTAAGGAGAGGCCTGTAATCCCCATCTTCTTTTTTTTTTTTGTCATGCCAGAACTAAGCATATTTTATTACAAATAAGAGTCAATGAGTCTGACTGTAGATTACATTCACAGGATGCCATCTCACATCAGCCATGGGTCGTCTTACTGGGCAGTACCCCCAGGTGTGGGCTCTGTCCCCATTGGCTCCACACAGTGGACACGTGTAAATTCTGAGTACAGGGCACAGGATCTGTCCATCTGGCCCTTGCAGGCAGTGAGTGGCGATGAGCTGTGCTCGGATCCCTCTGCAGGGACTTTTTACTTAATCGTGCTGTGCCCGAACTTCCGGGTTTGAGCATGCCTCCTAATTTATTTATTAGCTTGCAGTTTTTCTAACACAATGTATAGACCATTTTCAATCATTTTTCATTCTCTACATTCTCATTAAAAACAATATTTAGATGATACAGTCTCTTTAAACACTGATCTTTTACAGAAATAACCTGCTAAGGCTCATCCAGCAAATTTGGTGAGATCTCTCCCTAAAACCCAGTTTATGAGGGTGAAGAGTATAGTACTGGATGGTACAATAGAAAATGAGCGTATGTTTACTTCAGGAATCTTACCCTGACACAAATTTTCAATAGCACCACTAATGGCCAAGGCTGGCCACCAGGATACCAGGAAAAATCCCAGTGGTCCGCCTGTTCCCGGGCCACTTTGGCCACTAAGAAGTTCAGCGGACACCACCACTTTAAGCAATTGCTTTAAGAAATTTGCCTGCTGCCACCAGATGTTGCAGCAGCAATTCTGACACGGAAAGGGAAGGAGAGAGATAGACACTACAGGGGGCAAGAGGGGGCGAGATACACTGCAGGTGGAAGTGGGAGAGAGACACTACAGGGGGAAGGGGGGACAGAAATGAGAGAGAGGCTACAGAAACAAGAGAGACTCTTGTCAAATCTTGTAAGTGCAATATGGGTGCTGGGTCCAGTCTTACGAGAGAAATATGGGTGCTGGGTCAAGTCCTGTGAGGGGAATCTGAGTGCTGGGGTAAGTTCTCTGTGCTGGGTCAAGCCCTTTGAGTGCAATCTGGGGTACGTCAGAATATTCACCCAGTATGTACACAAGGTTATGTATCACACACTGCCCTGATATATACCTCTGCACAGGGCAATTCATATAACTTTGTGCACATACTCTTCAGATGTGCTTTTAAAATGCATGGTTTTACCTTTTATGAACAAAAAAATTATATTATGCTATGGGGCTGGTTTAATAATGTTATGCATTGGGCTGGTGTACAATGTTTTTCCAGGGCTGTTTTTTGTTCCCAGTCCGTCCCTGCTAATGGCCCATAAAAGAGGGAGCGCAATAAGGGATCATCTAGTGAGAGCAGAATCTCTGTCTAAAAAGAAAGTAAAGAGTAATTTCTTAAGTCATCAAAAAATAAGACATTTTCCCTGTATGTCCATGTGGCATATCATTATTTACATGCTAGCATGCCCATGTTGGAAAGACCAAACAAAAAAATCAAAACTCGTTTCTCCAAGCAAGAACCAACCATCAGGACTAAGGAGGTTGACTTCAACCCTTCAGGGTGATTGATTCCAGGGCCAGCCCAAGACATTGTGCTGCCTGGGGCGAAAAACAAAATGCTGCCCCCGCCCCCACCCTCCCAAAAAAGCCCACAGTCATGATAATTCAAACTAAAATTAAACTTATCAGGATAAGTGATAATTTAATGCAAGAACACCTTTCTATATGCAACTGTTTGAGCATTTAAAGGTCAGTGGGCACGTATTATGTTTTTGGGAATTGCACATCCTGTTTTCATAATAATGTTTGTTTTACCATTTCTTTCTTTTCCCCTCGTGAGTGAGCTCTTAGAAAAAAATATTTTATTTTTATATTCCCACTAAAGCACTTCTTATATACATAATAAAATCATTTCACCCATAAGGTGAAAAGAGAGTAATGGTAAAACATTATGATGAGAATACCCTGTGCAATTCCCTATAACATAATGTGACCAGTGACCTATAACAAAATCCAGATAAATGTAGTCCGTGTCAGAGGAATTAACCCCTGGATTGCTTGACATATATAGGCAGTGTCAGATGAGTTAACCACTGGATGGCTAGACAGATATATGCAGTGTCAGAGTAGTTAACCCCTTGGTCACTAGACAGGTATAGGCAGTATCAAAGGAGTTACCCCTTGGGTGGCTAGACAGATCTAGGCAGTGTCACAGGAGTTAACCCCTTTGGTGGCTAGACAGATAGAAGCCGTGTCAGAGGAGTTAACCCCTTGGGTGGCTAGACAGATAAAAGCAGTATCAGAGGAGTTAACCCTTTTATCCACACACACTCACACATGACAGTCTGTCACACATAAACTCACACTGACATACACACACACACTATACGTTTCTAACTTACCTGCTGCAGGCATCTCTTTTCTTTGAGCTCCTCGTGTGAAGGAGGGACAGAGACCTCCTTCTATCAAGCTCCCTTGGACAGGAGAAAAAAGAAAAAGACCACTGCATTGAGCAGCAAAGTGCCGCCTCTGCCAGGGTGCCACCTGGGGCAGCTGCCTCAGTCTGCCCTATTAAAGGGCCGGCCCTGCTGATGTGCAAGATCACTGCTTACACATGATCAATGGCAGGGAAGGGGTTAAATGCAGGGAATGGCTTTTAAACAAGCCATTAGGTCTCACATTTTTTTTCCCTTAGAAGGATAGCGCCACTTTGGTCACACAGTGGCCAAGATCATGCTTTTTTTTAAGTGCTGCTGGCTGCCTCGACTTGAAAGTCAGTAACACTTGGAGAGCCATAGGAAGCGATTAAATTCGCTTTCTATGCTCGTTTTTAACACCCATCGGTTTAAAGGCACTGCACCTTTAAAACCAGCATCTCACTCGCTCTCCGGAGTGATCGAAATGCTGAGGGGTGTTTTTTTTTGTATTGCACAATGCTTCGACATGGAAGCATTGTAGCAATACCATTGGAGCACTGAAAGCGACAAAAAAATAGCTTTCAGTGCTCGTTTTGCTGCAGGACGGACTAGGTCCATCCTATGTCATTAACACTTCATCACAAAGGATAGACCTAGTCCGTCCTGTGTTGGCAAAGGGTTCAAGTCTTGGCCCAGATGGCACAAATATCCGGTGTGCCCGATGGCCAGTCCGGGCCTGTTAGGGGGGCTGGGAGCCATTTGGATTGCTCCCAGTTCTTGTACTGTTAAGGGCAGGCCAAAGCTACTAGGCATAGTCCGAATGTATTTGTTAGGGGTCTGGGAGCACTGTTTTTAATGGGGGAAGGGCTATTTGTTCTGACCCCTCAATATGTGTCACGGAGGGTCAGCGGCATTCTGCTCTCCCCTTATTTCAATTCTCCAGCTTTTAACTAGTAATTTTAGCCAAATTTGGAGCATGTTCGGGGTTGATCGAGATATAATGGGTAGTCGAAAATCTATGATTTTCATGGTGAAAATGTCCCAATCCAAAGACTTCCATTGCTTCATTCTTTGAATGGCCTGAACTGCTGGTTTCTTTTAAACATTGTTTGGTGGTTATAAGTAGTAATGGAGTGGGTTTAATGTTGATTTATTTTGTGCTGTATCTCATTCTTCTGTGGTTATATGTAACACTGCGATACTGGTGGGGATATGATCGCTTTATTAACTGGGAGTATTTTTTGTGTTTTTAGTTTTCGGGGGTTACACATTCTTCAATGGTTAGGTATAGTCAGTGGGCATGACTGACGTTGCAAACTACAAACATACTATGGTGTAGTTGGCATGAGCATCCCAGTACACTTAGACTAGCAGCAATATGGTAGGAACTTTTCCATCCCAATTCCACTAACTACAAATCAAGGGAATCTAAGAGTCCAGGGTTGCCATATTCTAGAACAAATATCACATTTCTTCTTTTACTGTATAATATAACTTCCATCATGGTATACTGTTGAATCTAATTTTTTACTAATACTCTGGCGATCTACTCCTGTTTTCTTAAATTACAGACTATAATTATTTAAATGGCCAGGAATAACTGGTTTGCTAGATATCTTTTAAGATAAGAGAAGGGTCTTCATAGGACTAGGTGGTGTAATGCAATAAACCATGCCAGTTAGAACCGCAAACATGTCTTCCTATATATATTTAACTTTCACACATTCCTACTAAATGTGTAAGAAGCTACCTGGACTTACATTGCATCTACATCATACATTAACCACCAAAGCATCACATTTATTTATGGTCTGTGGCACACAGTATCATCTAAATAGCATTTTGCAATGAAGTTCCTGGAGATTCAAATGGTGTGTTGCTCTTTTTGTAAGGCGCCAGCTCTGACTCCAAAGATCACTACCTAGATCACTATTTACTTCAATCATTAAATATTTCTCCCAGCTCCTCCAGGCCTTGGGTATCATCTTGCAATTGTAATGATGTACCATATTTTTCTGTGTTTAAGACGACCCTTTTCCCCCCAAAAAAATGTCAAGATCAAAAATTGTGAGCTGTCTTATCCACGCGGGATGCAGTTTTTCACATCCTCAGTGCTGGCAAGTCCTGTCAGTGTGATCTAATAGCTGGGTAAGTCTTGGGGGCAAGTCCTGTGAGTGCAATCTAATAGCTGGGTAAGTCCTGGGGGCACTTCCTGAGTGCAAAGTGGCTTCTGAGGCAATTCCTGGGAGAAAAGTGGGTTTGAGGGGAATTCCTGAGCCTAAAGTGGGTTTGAAGGCAATTCTTAAGTGCAAAGTGGATTCTGGGGCAATTCCCAAGTGGAAAAAGGGTTTGGGGGCAATTCCGGAGTGCAAAGTGGGTTTTGGAGCAATGAATAACTAATAAAAAGAGATAAAAATATATATTTCTCCTACGTGGGGGGCTCTTATACACATTTATCTTATACACAGTTTTTTTAGACCAAAATATACATGAAAAGCTAGATAGTGCTGGATTCTAAATATTGTAAAGAATTTCAATGAGATCCTGAATTCCTCCATCACCCTAAGAGTAGATTTAGACCAATCACCCTCCATCAGATAGCTTCACGCTGTCTCTTTTACACCAGTTCATAAGACCAACGTCTAAGATCAGGACTTCAAGAATGCTTAATAGGGCAGATTTTTTTTATTCTATTCTTCAGCAGAATTTTCCTTCTGAAAAATAACCATATTGGCATTGTATTCCCTATAATGTAATTTTGTGTTCCAGTAATTAACTTCTTGGTAGTCTGATGATCTAGCCACCATATACTCTCCAAGTTGCCTACTTCCATAATTTCCTGCTCGATCCAGTACCAGTCCTCATCTTTAGAACTAGGTTGTTTTATTTTATGAACATGTGACAGCATACTAGCCTGCACATGATTGGTTCTTATCCAACATATGTCTTCCTATTCTTGTTTTTTTTATCCCTCCAAATAAATTTTCCAGCCAAGCCCTAAACTGTTTACACCATGTATTTGAAATTGGAACTGGGATCATCTGTCAAAAATAAAGCCATTTTGGTAGAATGCCCTTATGACATTCATCCTCCCCATCCCAATCCAAGTTGAATACTTCCACACCCCAATCTGTTTTTGCAAATCATCAAATCATCAAACAATGGGAAAAAATGTACCTGTATTATGTCTTTAATGTCCAAGGGATTCAATATCCCTAAGTATGTGATCTCTGTGTGAGTCCAACCAAAATGATAATTGTCCATTAATCAAGAATAGGTACTTGGACAGTACATTGATGAAGAAACATTAAACTAGTGAGAACAATCCTCAAAAAATGTTTCCAAATTATTAATAAAAAAATTACCACACGGAGACAACACAGAATAATATTAGCGGGAGATTTAAACAATACCGTAAACAATGCTTTAGACAGATGTAATGGGAAATTCCCATATAAACTCAATGCACCAAGTAAAGCAATACATCAAATGGTACTAGATCACAATCTAGTAGATGGTTGGAGATCTCAAAACCCACATAAAAAAATATAAATAGATATAATTTTATAAAGTCAACATTTGATTCCTTTACTAACCTCGATGGGCAGAGGTCAGAGACCTATTACCTCAATGTATGCAATGCCAGGGTTAAACAAACTGTGTGGTGGAAGCAGTGTTGGTGGCACATTGTGTGATAACTGAGCATGATGGAAAGAAATGATTGCAGTAACGCTGAGCCTATGAGAGTAATGTAAGGTTAAGGATATGGCTGAAGTAGTTCAAACCACGAAAGCCTCCAAGGTTTGGCTAAATTATGCATTACATTACCTACAATTTTAAATATTTCTGTTTGTCAGGTCACTTGTGTCTCAGTAAAACACATAATGTCACAAGTTAACCACAAGTATCCAGGTATTTCTGTATCCTTTTGGTTTTACATATTTGCTGATTTGCTTATAGTCTATGCTGGTTTCTGTCCTTTGTATCTGTGTATCTTTGTGTTGCATTTCCTAGTTCGGCCACCTGCCCAGAGTGGTACCTGTCCAATTTGGCCACAAAGTCGCGCCTGCCTAAGTCTACCTATTATCCTGCACCTGCCTTAGCCTAGCCACAGACTGGCAACTGCCCTGCCCTTAGCCCTCTAAATGGGATGACCTGAGCCCTGTAAAAGGGGTGACCTGAGCCCTGTAAAAGGGGTGACCTGAGTCCCTTAAGTGGGATGCCTCGAGTCCCTTAAACGAGATGCCCTGTCATAGAGTCCCTTAAATGGGATGCCCTGTCAAAGTAACTCGTTATAGTTCAGCATGTCTTATTTCACCCATGTCCTAGTATCCTGTTACATAATTTCTTTGTTTCTTTCTTCTGTCCCTTTGTTCTGGTTTTCTTGCTGTTTATATTCTGTTCCATTCCAGGTTTTCATTGTTTCTTTTTGCCTAGTTTCTCTGCTCTGTATAAATGTGCTTAAATTTGTATATGAAGTAAAAACTTTGTAGGTTGATCAGACATCTCTTCTCGTATAGTCTGTAAATATGCGAAGAAAGACAACACATAACAATAGTGCAACACATCTGCTCTCACCCTCCTCCCCCATATCTGGTCTCTCTACCCCTCCTCCCCCATCTCTGTTCTCTCTCCCCGTCATCTCTGTTCTCTCTCCCCCTCCTCCCCATCTCTGTTCTCTACCCCCTCCCTTGTCTCTCTCCCTCCTCCTCTGTTCTCCCTCCCCCTCCCATTCTTACTTGAAGTGCCGGCAGCATAAGCTACATGTGTTTAACTCACACAGTGATAATCGGAAATATGATTATGGTTTGTGTTTAACACACAGAGCTTATGCTGCCCGCGATTCTCCCATCAAGCAGACGCCGTTCTGCTTCACAGGGTGGGGACGGACCTCCCACCTGGTGAGGTCCGCCCCCTCCTCGGTGTCTGTGCTGCGGCCGTGCAGAGGGCTGGTGAGGGGAGATCTTCTGATCTCCCCAGCCAGTGCCTCTATCGGCACACTTCTTTTTTTTTTTAAATGGCTCCCCCAGGGGTGTTGCACCCTGTGCACTCACACAGGTCGCACACCCAAAAGGCCGGCCCTGCATACTGCAGAGATTGCCCTAAACACACTTCCACACTTCCACACACACAGATTGCTTTTTTTTAAGAAAAATAAATGGTATGTTGTTTGTCCCCCTGATCATTTATTTGCAGGAAGGGGGATTGTTCCATTGGCGTGCCTCTTATTGCCGCAGCCACCGCATGCCTCCTTCTGAGCACCAGGATGTCACTGACACCAGGCTCTCCAACTGGCTCAGAGAACAAAGGGGAGGAGCTTTCTTCCCTCGCATGGCACACATGGTCGGCGCGACTCACAGTATGCGCCCAGTGTCATTGTATCTCAGAGTTGCGGCTACCGCTGGCGATCTCAAGTGGGCCACACCTCTCTGTCCTGTGGGATGAATTTGGACACCCCTGTACTATAGTATGTAATAACCTTGCACATGCAATTCTACTGCAGGGTAAGAGATATAAGCATTGTAACATTAGTGACAATATTTATACTGGTTATTTTAAATAATAATTTTCACAAAAGTGATATATTACCTATAACATGGTCAGATCACGCAACAACAGAGATAACACTAAATTCTTCACAACAGCTAATAAACCAGACACAACATTAGCTTATAAATTACGAAGTTTTACAAATCAGTCCTCAATTCCTCATATCAAAATGGAAGATGAATCCGTAACACAAAATCCAATAGAAATCTCTAATATATTTGCCACATATACAAAACTTTATAATAACAAAGAAATTATACACAACCATAATTTAAAAGAAAAGGAAAGTATGTTTTTAAAAACTTGAAATTTACCCAAAATATCAGGAAAAGAACTAACGATACTCAATTCACCGATAACACACGAAGAAATTCTAAAAGTAATTAAAGGATTAAAACCCAATAAATCTCCTAGACTAGATGGACTTCCTGCAACCTACTATAAATGTTTAAAGAAGAACTGATAATTATGAAAGGAAAAAATATTCCAGAGGATATGCTTCCATAGTGGTAATTCCGAAAGAAGGAAAAGATTTACTATATACAAGTAACTATAGACCAAAATCATTGATAAACGATGATATCAAAATATTCACAAATTTTGGCCAACAGATTAAATCCAATAACAGAGAAGCTCCAGATGCAATAAGAAACATTTATAATCTTATACATGAAACAGAAGAATCAAAGTTAAAAGCAATGTTAATATCACTTGATTCCAAAAAGGATTTTGATTAAGTTAATTGGAACTATTTGAGACACTTGAGGAATTTTGGATATCTGGGAATTTTGTCAAAGCTATTTCTTCGATATATTCTAAACCTAATGCAACAGTGAATATAGCTGGATACAGACCTGGCAGATTCTACATTACCAATTGAACAAGACAAGGATGCCCATTATCAACTCTAATTTTTATTCTATACATAGAACCTTTAGCAACTGAAATTAGAAAGAGATAACGGGTATTCAAATTGGACAAAACAAATCTACAAAATAAATCTATTCACAGATGTTATCTCTCTATATATTATAAACCCATTAAAATCTCTACCTGTTTTATTCAAATCAATAGAAACAATCAAATTATTTTCTGGTTATAAACCAAACATAAATAAAAGCACAGCATTAAATAATTCTTTACCAACAGAAACAATAAACAATATTTGGACTTATTAGTAAGAATGATTTCATAACAATACTGGGAATCAAAATAACAAAAACAATATCTACTGCAAGCAAAAGCAATTGAAATCCCTTGTTAAAATCCATTAAAAAAGATTTAGAAAAATAACTTCAACATGACATGGCTTGGAAGAATAAATGCCATTAAAATGACAATTTTACCAAAACTATTATATTAATTTAGATGTCTACCTTTAAAACTTAATTTAACAGATTTAACAAACTTACAAAATAAAGTAAACAAATTCATCTGAGGAAAAGAATCCCGAGAATTAAAAAAAAAAAAAAAACACTATTACCACATAAAAACACGGAGGAATTGGAGTAGCTGATATAATTAAATATTACAAAGCAAGTAGATTAACACAAACTACACAATGGCACATCAAAATTGATAGACCTGGTTGGATGGGTATTGAAGAAGAACTTATTTCATTAAGACAGTTTTATGGATACCTAAAAAAATTCAGAAACAGATATTGGAAAGTTCATCCTGTTATAGGATACTCTTTTGACATTTGGGACAAAGTTACAAGTAAATACAAATTAACAAAAAATGGATCTTTATTGACACCCTTAAAAAATGTTAACCCTCTGAATCCAACTGAAACCAAAAAATGGAGAAATAAAGGATTATATAGAATAGCAGACTTAACGATAGATAATACATTTGTAGATTTTAACAACCTGAGAGAACGACTGGGAGGATATCCACATATCCTGAAGTGATACCAATATTTCAAATGTAGACAACTGTTTTACGAAGTCATAAATATGAATAATTCTCTTAGCATTCTACCACTAAAAAATATTTGTCTAGAAACTAAAAGAACAAAAAATAAAATTTCTAAAATCTATATAGAAATTAACTCATATAAAAAAACAACAATTTTCTTACATGATTAATTGGGAAAAAGATTTGAAACCATAGATCACCATAGATGAATTTACATGACAAAAAATTATTATCTACTCGAATAAAACTCCTTTGAGTACATCGCTGAAAGAAAACTATCAAAACGTTATGCAGATGGTACAAAACTCCCACACAAATGTCCAGAATGTGAAACAACTACTCAGATTTATGTTTAGAAACTGTGGTATGAAAGGAGACACAATACATATATGGTGGAGCTGAACCAAAAGTGAACCTCTCTGGAAAAATCTAATTTATTATTTGAATTATTAGCTAAAGAGATAAACATAGGATCTGAAAACTCCTTATTAAATTAATTAGTAAAAAATTTAAATAAATTAGTAAACAGTATAATGACAGCTACAAGATGTTGCATAGCGAAAAGATGGAAAACTGAACCTCCATCTTACTTAGAAGTTATTAGGAAAATAAAATGAATCCGTCAAATGAGTATAATATCAACTGAACTACATGAATCATACCATTTAAAATGGATACATGGGAACCTTGGATTATTTGGAATGCAAATAAAAATTACTCAGATTAGAATAAAATGAAAAAAAAAAGAATAGGTGCTTGGATCAATAACAGCCTCCATCGCTTGAGTTTTACCTATATTCAACTTAAATTATAGAACAAGGGAAATCTATTACTCTTTTTTTTATAACCCAAATGAAGAGCTCTCTGGTTCTGACATTGTCAATAACATATTGTCCACAGAAATATTTAATCTGCAAACCCAATGCCCAAAGATGAATTCTTGGTGGATGTGGAATTCGATCTCTTACAATATATATATAAAGAGCATTAGGATATCTCCAAAGAAAGGCTTTAACGCCAAAACTTTACAGTTTTCCTTATTTTTGTGCCCTTATTTTAGCCCATGAAAAGGTGTTTGATGTATTATGTTAGATTAATTGTGGTTGTTTTATTGCCCCATGGATACATGATTGGATATTTTATATTTGTTTGCATTGATCAAACAAAGTTATCTTTGCTAATTGTGGTGTGCCACTCTATTTTGCATACTATGTAGCAGGCACCTCTTAAATATTTAGGAAATTATAGCCAAGTTCTTGACAATTTTTGATATATATTAAGTATGATAATATTAAGTGGATAGATACATAGCACTCTGTGTATTGTTCTGTAAAGAAAGGTAAAATAATGTAATAGGATGTCAGAAGGACTAAAATTAAACAAAGCAAGGTATATAATTGCCTTTTTTATTGTTTTAGTATGGGCAGATCAGATGATTTTCATGGCATGTATTTAAATGACGCAAACCTGGGTGCTGTAGCAAATCCTGTGAGTGCAAATCTGGGTGCTGGCTGCTGGGGTAAGCCCTGTGAGTGCAAATCTTCTTTATTTATATAGTGTGGCTTACAGGGGAACCTATAAAAAATGTTTATTTCAAAGAAGTGGCATGTATTTAAATGATTTATATGCTTTGATAAAGAAAAACTTCTTGACAAAATCAGGAATGGTGTTTGAAGGTTACAAGGGATATTTTCTCCTCACAGCAATCAACGTCAAGTCCCACTATTCTTTTTGTGGCCGTAGGTACAGCAATTTTCTTCAAACATCTAATTTGACACAGTGAACCTAGAAAGAAACATCATGATGAAATAGGAGACATCAACAATTAGCTCTCCAGCTGTCACTGAACAACATCTTCCAAGACCCTCAACAGCATTTAAACCATTTTAAATCACTGTAATATGTAATGATTAGCTCTGATAATTAAAGTTTTATTAAAGCCCATTTGTTTTTTATGCTGGCTTCTTAGAGGCAGATTACCATCTGCTTTACTAGCGTACCTGTACATTCTCTATGCAGAGCTTCAAAAAGGAAGCTGAGAGTTGTGCACTAAGAATAAAAATGTGATTTTACAAGAAAAGTTGTATAGCCTTTTAGCTTAAGGATATAACTGGAATATGTTTTCCGCAGATACTGAAATACTGAAAACACTGCTCTATGTGTAACAGCTCAATCAAACCTTACAATCTATCACTCTCCCACACTTATCTCATGGCAGGATGGATGGCAGAGGGGCAATTGATCCCCAGGCTGCACCCCTTTTAAATGCACTAGTGCCTTGGTGTCCAACTGTGGCCCTCCAGCTACTATAATACTAAAAACCCTATAATTCCTCACCAGCTTTCTAGAATAGCAAGGAGTTATGGCAGTTGTAAAACAGACACAGCTTGAGGGCTGGAGTTGGCCTAGATCCCTAACATGTAGTATTTTCTACCTAATTGTTTTGGCTGTATTTAACTCTCTGTGCCTTGTCTGTTAATATATTTATCCTGCCTTTCTATCTATGTCTGTCAGTCCTTATGTCTGTCTATTAATCTCTGTACCTTAACTGTTAGTAAATTGATGTTTATCTCTATGTCTGTCTGTCTCCGAGTCCTATCTGTCTATTAATCTCTGGAACTTGTGTGTACTGTTCATCTATGCGTCTCTGATGATAATGGGTAGGCTGATGAAATTACAAAATGGGCCACTAAATCCTGACAGTTCATAATAATGATTCTCTTAAAACCTCAACCTGGATCAGCATACTGTCAGATTGACCATTTTGCTCACAAGACCTGCTGTTCGAGTTCAAACTTTTTAATCCTAGATTGTGGATGTTGTATGGCAGCGATTGTGAACCTACTGCACGCGTGCCACATCTGGCACACCAATCCTTCTGTTGTGCCACGTCGCCAGGTTGTCTACATCATTGGTGGGTTGCATGGAGAGCCGATGTCACAGGTGGGTGGTATGCCGTGCACTGCACTATTGAATTATCTGAGTGCTGAATGTCGTGTGACAGCCTGGTGCTCATTTCCTGAGTGCAAATGTGGAAAGTTCTGAGTGCAAATCTGGATGCTGGGGTAAGCCCTGAGTGAAAAGTTGGTGCTGGGGTAAGTCCTGAGTGCAAATCTGGTGCTGGAGCAAGTCTTGTGACTGCAAATATGGGTGCTGGAGCAAATTCTGTGAGTGCAAACCTGAGTGCTGGAGTAAATCCTGTGGGTGCAAACCTGGGTGCTGTAGTGAATCCTGTGAGTGCACATCTGGGTGCTGTAGTGAATCCTGTGAGTGCAAATATTGGTGCTGGAGCAAGTCCTGTGAGTGCAAATCTGGGTGGTATAGCAAGTCCTGTGAGTGCAAATCTTCTTTATTTATATAATATTTATATAGTATGGCTTACAGGGGAGCCTATAATAATATTTGTTTCAAAGAAGTGGCACTTTCATGCAGAAAAGTGGGCACTCTGGCCTAAAAACATTCACAATGACTGTCCTATGGTATGTAATAACTTCCCTTGCACATGTAATTCTACTGCAGGGTAAGAGATATAAACCTTGCAACATTAGTGACATGTATTTTCAATGGTTATTTTAAATAATAATTTTCACAAAATATCTTGCACAATATAGTTCCTTTATTGTGAGAGGTAGGGGTGCAGTGGTAACAGAGGAGTAATTTCATTTAGGGATTTAAGTGAATACAGAAGACAGTGGGAGCTAGTCACTAAAAGTGAGTTGCAGGTGCATTGAGATTGGCTTAATTTGTGAGTAGACATACTTGGTGATTTTAGCAGTAAGCCTAGAAGTTTGTTCCTGCACAATGTATGGTTAAGTCGGTGAGAATAAATGGTCATTTCAACCCACCTGCAACTCACTTTTAGTGAATCGCACGTGATGTATTGGTGAATAGGCCCTGTCATGAAACTGGACATCATTTTTTTAGGGGAAAAGCAAGATTCATTAGGAAAAAAAATAGGTTTCTAGAATACAAATCAAACATGGCTGATATTACCACAATACAATGCCTAAACAGGGATATTCATCCAAAAGGGTTATATTTCTAGTAAAACTGTACATTTTGATAACATGTTACTTCAGTGGCAGACATTTGGACAATCAAGAATGTATTTTTAATGTAACTAGGAATATTTTCTCTTGGAAGAAATCAAGTCCCCACTGTATCTGCCTGTCAGTAAGTGCATCAGTTGTCTTCAAACATTTATAACTGCATAAAGAACCTAAAAAGAAACATAGTAGTGAAGGGTAACGTATGAAAGAAATGTAAGAAAGTTAATTAAAACATAAGAAAACACAGTTAATCATCAACTTATCCTTTTGGGTTTATTTTTATGCAATTAATAAGTTTATCTATAGTCCCGGAAATGGTTAGGACATGAATAGCTGTGTATTTCCACAAGTAACCATGATCTATAAAGAAACTAATTTTACAAAATGTATCAGTCTGATTCTTGTACTGATGTGTACCTATCACCAGACATCACTTCAAAATACTATTCAACCATTACTTATCATCACATTAACCAAACATACTAGTATGACTCCACTTACCAAGCATGGTTTCTAAATCTGCACCAGATACATAAAATGGAGGCCCTGAAAAAGTACATGATAATAATTAATAAGCAAAATAAATACAAACAAGAGTTGAAAGAGGGAGCATGTCTGTATGTTATCCATTTGTGAAAATTTACCTCCTGAACCCTTGTTTCATTATTTATTCATTTGTAGTATAACCAACTCTTTACCACAATTATCACAATTTTGTTTTACCTGCATGTAGTTTTGGATCATAATCCACTGTAACCAGAAGATAATGACAATCCTTTGCCATTAATGAAAGGATCACACTGGCATAACTGCAAAAATAAAAAATATAAAAACACATGTTAGATAACTAAACACATAAACAAAGGTGCATTATTATGACAAAATACCCTCACAGAGTCCACATTTTCCATTTGGCATACCAACACCAGAATTACAAATGTATGTTCCCTTTGAATATAATTTCTTATCTTTCTATGTTTACGTGTGCATGCACAATGGGAAAGTGATAAGAAAAGTAATATATAATACAGATGTTAATCTATTAGAGCTCAGATATTACAAATACAAATCTGATGGGATATAGTGAAATGGGCCTGCCACATTGATAGCACAGATACAGATTTTCTGTGGAAGAAAAGGTAAACTTCAGAGGGGACATAATATAATGGGTCTGCCACAATGGCGCACTAAACATTAACGTGATTATCGCAGTCAGGATTGATTCTAACATCACAAGCAGTGTGTTATAGGTCAGTGCGCAGCCACTTACCACATATTAGTAACTTGTATTATCATTTAAAAAATTGACTGGTTAAGCATGAAAATATTAGATACAAATATAATTACAACTATACATTAGCTCAGTTTGTGTAGTGCAACCCGCAGATGGAATTTTCACAAAAGCAACTACATACACCAATCAGCTATGCCATTATGACCACCTGCCTAATATTGTGTAGGTCCCATTTTGATGCCAAAAACAGCCCTGACCCATGAAGGCATGGACTCCACGGGACCTCTGAAGGAGTGCTGTGTTATCTGAAACCAAGATGTTAGCAGCAGATCCTTTAAAGGAACATTGCACCTTGTTTAACCCTTGCTTCCCAAGGGTTAGAGGTTAAGGTCCCTTTGCTGATCCCATGCAAAAACGAGGGGCTCTCTCTGCGCTAGAAGCACAAGTAAAAAGTAATGTTTAGTGTTCCTTTAAGTTCTGTACGTTGCAAGATGTGACCTCCATAGATCAGACATGTTTGTCCAGCACATCCCACAGATGCTCGATTGAGGTTTGGGAAATTTTGAGGCAAAGTCAACACCTTGAACTATGAAGAATAATCTCGCAAACAATAATTTTGAGGTTTTGGGGGCATTCACTATAATTTGGGGCCTAGATTTCTGACTATTGGTAGAATGTGAACAAAGTGACAAAGCTAGAGACATGTTCACTTTAAAATGTAATGTTCTAATATTTCAATGAAACTGTATGAAGAAGAAATTATCATATACCGTATTTGCTCGATTATAAGACGACCCTGATTATAAGACGACACCCCAAACTTTGGATATTTCTTTAGGAAAAAAGCTAAAAGCCTGAATATAAGACTACCCTATAGGAAAAAAGTTCAACTTGTATATATTAACATGTAAATTGCTTTTTTAATTAAAAAAAATTATATAAAAAAATGCATTTATTGTTTTTATTTCCTTTTATGTGCCAATGCTGCCTCTCTCTTTCCCTTGCCCCCAACTTTGTCTCTCTCCACCCCCCCGCCCTTAGTGTTGTCTCTCTCTTTCTCCGCCTCCCTTTGACTCCCCCCTCGCTCCCCCGTGCCCCCCCTCCCCCCTCTTGTCTCTCTCTCCCCCCCTCCCTCCCCTTGTCTCTCTCCCCCCCTTGTCTCTCTCTTCCCCCCTTCCCTTCCCTTGTCTCTGTGTCTTCCCCCCTTCCCTTCCTTGTCTCTGCCCCCCCCCCTCCCTGCCCCCCCCCCTCCCTGCCCTTGCTGCTCTGGTCCCCCCTCCCTCCCTCCCCCTCACCATGTTCTCTTTCCGTGGTGGCTAGTGGGGGCAGCCGGGGGATGTCTGCACGATACCTGCAAACATCCTCCATGCTGCCCGACACCTCCGTCTATAGACGGAAGTGTCGGGCAGCATGGAGGATGTCTGCACATATCTTGCAGACATCCCCCGGCTGCCCAATTCTCCCTGGTGGCTAGCGGGGCAGTAGAGGATGTCTGCGCGATGAGCGCAGACCTCCCCTGCTGCCGCCCGGCACGACCGCCGGGACTTCTATGACGAAGCCGGAAGTACCCGGCTTCTTCATAGAAGTCCCGGCGGTCGTGCCGGGCAGCAGCAGGGGGAGTCTGCGCTCATCACGCAGACATCCCCTGCTGTTAGAGAGGGGGATCCAGGTCAATTTGAGGTCAGATTATAAAACGACCTCGATTATAAGACGAGGGGTAGTTTTCAGATTTTTTTTTCTGAAAAAAACCTCGTCTTATAATCGAGCAAATACGGTAATTTATTTTTTGTTTAAATAATAATAAAATTAATAATTTGTTTAGCTTGTTGTCTGACTTCTACATCCTGATCAATTGTTTACTTGTTTAATATGTTTTAAAATTGTTTTAAAAATGACTAACCGTTGTCGGTCACATGGGTTTATAGCAACCATAGCTCCTCGGTCCCAGATCCCATCAAACTTGCCTACAATTGAACTGGGAAGAATGAAAACTATTAGATATTACAACCATTGTCAATGATAGAGACAAAACAAGTTTTGAGCATACTAAAAACTTTACAATTCTATGTTATAAGTTAAAAGTTTAAAGGGAAGTGTCAGTAAAAAAAAATTAATTCTTTAGTTAAAGAGCCACCGTTTCCAAATTTTCATTTTTATATAAAAGCAGCACTGTGTATAGTAGACACAAAGAAACAGATCCATGCAATCAGCTTTTCCTGAACTCGTCCTATCGCCTAAAAACTGTAAATAAAGTGTATTAGGAGGACTGGTTTCATAGCAACAGTAATAAATGTATCTATACAGGTCCTCTGTGACTGTCTTTTGACAGCTTTACGCTCTCCCTGGCCTGAAGCAATCATGGGGCAGGGAGAGGCGAATAACAGTACAATCAGTCTGCTCCTGTACCCCAAGCAACTCCCCAAATGCCCCCAGCCCCTTCAGATTTTTTTTTAAATCAAAAAGCATTACAATATCATAATAATAATTGTTTTGAAAAAAACATGGGGTACTCCCAAACTCAAGAAAAATATTTCAATGTATTTTGCAGAGTTTATTAAAATTTATTTTGTAGATGAGTAAAAGATTTTTCAAGTAAGCACTTAATAACCGGAAAAACAAACAAACCAATATAATATGTGGTAACTTGTGTGGGCACAGTAAATGAGAATGGAAACACAAATACAGCAGAAATGTTAAAACTGCCTATATCTTGAATGGTAAAACATGGCCAAAAAAGTCTGGTAACAAAGGTTAAAAAGTGAACATGCAAAACATTGTTAATTTTAAAATGTTTACATTATTTCTGCAGAACAAAAAGGCTTAACTACTAAGTATACCATTCAATGCATCTTTAATTTTGCAATGCATTAAAGGAAATATTGGGTAACAGAAGCTTTACATGTGGGCCTTGGAGACAAAAGAAGTGGAGCCTTGACAAAGAAAATGGTCCTTCCTGAAACTGAGCAGGGCTTCCAAAACTATGTATAACCAGGTATGGAGTAGAGTAGTGTAAGTACTACTCCTCCTGCTCACAAGAGGATGGTTTGATCTAGAGGCTTCCAGCAGTTCTCAAATGATGCTCATGTGTGATTGTTACTAGCATTGTTCAGCACGGAATTTTTTTTCCAGTTCAGTCATGAAAGGGTTAAAGCAAAAATAAGTATATGTGGAACTACAACAATGTATTTCATAGCAAAGTCTCTGTTTTCACCATACAGAAAGCCATGAAGGTCAACCCAAAAGGTGCCAAAAATTGGTACCGAAATATGTGCCTCTGAATTGCGAACGGATTCGGACAACATCGTTGACACATCGGTACCCGAATGTGGAGCGACTCACGTAGCCCAAATGTGCCTCTAAATATGTTCACAATTCGGAAATCATAGCTGATTCCACGCGGATATCTTGCAAAACCAAATGCAATTAATATATGCAGAAAAAGCATAAAACCAACACGGAAAAAAACAGCCCGGAATTGCTGAAAAGGATCCTAAAATCTTCAAAAAAAAATCTAAAATGCACAAAAGGAAATAGGCCCATGAAATCAATACAAATGATGGTCGCAATCAACTGAAACCCAATCAAGGTCGAGGAATGTTTGCATACATAATGAGCACATGTTCAGACCACCATATGTGAGCAGGATCTGCACACAGCAGTATTGAAAAAAGTTTAAATAATTAAAAATGTCAAGCAAGGGTTCGGGGCAAAGTGATGACCAGAACAGTGGTAGCAGGAGAGTGGGTAAGTCAAGGTCCAAAAGGTACCAGCAGAGTTTCTCAGTGGAGGAGAACACAGCATGGTACACAAGCTATGCAAACATTACAACCAGGAGATAGGGGCAGCAACAAAGAGGACAAGCCAGAGGAGGAAGAATGAACCTCTTACAGAGGCTAAGGAAAAGGTCTCTGCTCAGCGGGTTATCGTACGACCAGAACAAAGAAAGAACTGTCATGGTGACTCATGCACATAGGCAAGTCGAATGGCAGATCAATTTTCAGCATGATTCCAGACTTGGTCATAGATTTAGATGCCAGTCTTATTGGTCGTTGGGTTAAACTTCACAATTGCTCCATTCTTCTTCAGATGGAAAATGTCTCCGTGGTCTGGTACATTAATCACCTGGGAGGCACGAGATCCCTGTCTCAGTTAGCAACGGATTTTTGAACCTTTTGCCTGGCTCACAACATCTCAGTATAAGTCAAACATATTCCAGGGTTGAGCAATACTGAGACAGATTGAAATTCTCATTACTTGCGGGAATCCAGTGAATGGCGTCATAATTACGGACTATTTCACCAACTTCAGACTTTTTGTGGTCCCTTAATGTTGGATCTTTTTGCGTCTTACCTCAACATGCATCTCCCTCTATTTTAATGCTGGAAGCTGAATCTGAACGCATTGGCCACTATGCATTCCAAATTTGGCCGGCTGGGAGACTTTTTGCCTAATCTCCCGCATGCTGGTCCATCTTCGTCACCAATGTGCTTCTATGATTTTGATAACTCCCTGGTGGGACACTCAACCGTAGCTCCCGTCCCTTATGGAAATGTCCACGGACTTCCCCAGACTTCTTCCTTCCTCTCTAGATCTGGTGGCGGATCTTTACGATCACTCACATCCCTTGTTATCAGAGGGCCAACTTCACCTCTTTACCTGGTCCCTCTCCAGGGACCTGGGTTTGTGTCGGACTATTTTATCAGCAAGTTTGGCAATCTTGGAAGGTGCTTGGGCCCCAGCCACCAGACAGTATTCTCATGCCTGGAACACATGGGCTTGTTGATGCATGGGAAAATTCCTGGATCCCATATCAGCACCTATAGCTTCCATTCTCAGTTTTCTCACTTTTCTGTTTGAACAAGGTCGGGCTTACAGAATGGTTAATGTATTTCTGCTGGTCATACGGGTTGTTCAGTAGGACAACGTTTGACGAGACCTCCTTGTCCTCGATACTCTGGGTTATGGGACATGACAGTTGTTCTCCATTTATGTGAGTCATGGCCAGCGAATGAGGACTTTTCCTTACGTCAGTTATCAGCCAAACTGGTCGATCTTGGTTATCTTGTGTCTTGCAAGCATGTTTCGGATGTCAGAGCTCTTGATTTTTTTCTTCACGTTAGTTTACTCCAGACGGTGTGGTTTTTGATATTATCAGGCAGACTAAAACATCTCCTTGGTTTTGTGTCCGTACTTTCCACATAATTCTAAGTTATGTACAGTGCCTTGACTTAAACAATATGAGCTCTGCACAACCCAATTCAGAGAGTTATTTTGGGCTCTTCAAAGGCCTCATCTCACAGTGTCTACCCCATCTCTGACCAGATAGGTTAAATGGGTATTGCAAGATGCAAGAATAGATGTCAACCAAAGCATTATCTGTGGGTTGCAGACTTGAAGATTTGCTCAAAGCAGCTGGTCAAGAGAGTCTACTTTTTTTGTGAATTTTATTTTAGACCTGATACCCATTTTATGTCTGTTATTGCTTTACTTTGAACTTGCATAAGGTAAGTCTCAGTATCTTTATAAATTCCTAGATTTTACTAGTTTATGAGGTAAAGTCATAATTTCTGAAGATGGAAGCAAGCATTATTCCCACCCATTTCTGTGTAGTTTAGGAAACTTTGACCAAGCCGGCCAGAGAGGAACACCCCGCTTGAGAGTGGCAGCGGTGTTACGGTGTACCAGTGACACCCAGGAGGAGGGACCCTTGTTGCAAGATCACCTCTTGGGAAGTACTTTGTAGTGAATAAATATAGGAAGTAATTAGCATAGACCAATGGAGAAGGAGATGTGTGTGTCAGGAGGAAGGAACAGGAGAAACCAAAAAGAATACAGAACACTAAAATATATATGCATATATACTACAATAGAAGAGGTTCACAAGTGATAGAAAGAAAGTAAAACCGAAAATAAAACGAAAATGAATGCATCTATTGAAGTCTGTATAGAGAGCAAACAGACTCCAAAAACATGGCCGCTGTAGATGAAAAACGTCTCTAGAAGTCACTAGTGACTTCCTGAATCCAAAAACATGGCTGCCATAACAACACGAGAACTATGACGGCGTGAGAAAGGAGTTGACAAGCGATGTGAGGGGATCGGGTGAGTGCCAAGCGGTAACCGCACCTCTGAGCCGCTCCAACTAAGTGCCGCAGGGGAGAAAGCTCCGCTCCCTCGTACTCTGACCATGTTGTAGCACCAAGTGACATCCCGGTCCTCAGATGAAGAATAGGACCTCCACAGATTAAACAATTCCCCTCCCTGCAGATACAAGGGAAACGAGCAGGGAGGCGGAACAAAATAATGTGGGGTTTTTTTAAAAGAAAAAAAAAAGAAGCAATGTCTGTGTTGAAGTGTGACTGTGTGTGTGTGTGTGTGTTTAAGTGTGAAGTCATCTCTTCCAGACACTCAGGACAGGATGGAGATCCACTCTGCAGGATGGCTTCAGACATGGAACTCTGATACAATATTAATCTGGAGCAGGAAGCTGGAAAGTCCCTGGAACTGGCATGGATCAAAGGCAGACTCCAAACAGGAACAGCTGACATGCTGAAGGTGCTGCTTGCAAAACTCCACTCCGCAAACTCCTGCTGTTTGCCTACAGCCATATGTAATGCACGGGGTCCAAGTGTTAAGGGACCCTGTGCGCCCAAGATCTGGAACTATGTTGCAGGGTGGAGACACAGGACCTGGTGCTGGGTAACTGCAATCCCTTGGAGGTTTGGGACCCCAAGTTCTTGCCGCCACAACCAGGCCCTGTGAAGCAGCTGCTGTATCCAGGTTCCAGGGCTTAAGAATAAATGAACTAAATTATAGCCAAGCAGAGCTAAAACAGAAAAGTAACTGAGGGAGAGCAGAACTGAAATACAGAGTGCAGGGCTAGAGGACAGAATTCAGGACATAAGAAAGCAGAAACCAAACTAAGGATAAATAATACAAGACACAGTGTAAAGGGACACAAGAGAAACATTCAAGGGAACAAACATAAATACAGGAACTAGCCTAATACTAAATATGGTAAAGGTGGGGGTTTGGTTTACCAATTGGCCAATTAGATGTTAGCTTGCCAACCACGTCAAGGTACCCCACATTAGGCAAGTCCCTAACTAAGACATAATATTAGCAAAAGCAAATAATAAAATCTAAAAGACATACATGGAATAGACATTTGGACAAAGAGGAAATACCTGTAGTCTGCACTACTAAGGACTGAACAGAAACAGGTGTGGTTTAAATAGAAGTAAACTGAAAAGGCAGAGGGAATGAGAAAACCTGGAATGAAACATAAGGACAGGCAGAAAGAAAAACATAACAGGACTACAGTGCACGGCAGGAATAAGCACTGTGTTATCTTGTGTCTTGCAAGCATGTTTCGGATGTCAGAGCTCTTGATTTTTTTCTTCACGTTAGTTTACTCCAGACGGTGTGGTTTTTGATATTATCAGGCAGACTAAAACATCTCCTTGGTTTTGTGTCCGTACTTTCCACATAATTCTAAGTTATGTACAGTGCCTTGACTTAAACAATATGAGCTCTGCACAACCCAATTCAGAGAGTTATTTTGGGCTCTTCAAAGGCCTCATCTCACAGTGTCTACCCCATCTCTGACCAGATAGGTTAAATGGGTATTGCAAGATGCAAGAATAGATGTCAACCAAAGCATTATCTGTGGGTTGCAGACTTGAAGATTTGCTCAAAGCAGCTGGTCAAGAGAGTCTACTTTTTTTGTGAATTTTATTTTAGACCTGATACCCATTTTATGTCTGTTATTGCTTTACTTTGAACTTGCATAAGGTAAGTCTCAGTATCTTTATAAATTCCTAGATTTTACTAGTTTATGAGGTAAAGTCATAATTTCTGAAGATGGAAGCAAGCATTATTCCCACCCATTTCTGTGTAGTTTAGGAAACTTTGACCAAGCCGGCCAGAGAGGAACACCCCGCTTGAGAGTGGCAGCGGTGTTACGGTGTACCAGTGACACCCAGGAGGAGGGACCCTTGTTGCAAGATCACCTCTTGGGAAGTACTTTGTAGTGAATAAATATAGGAAGTAATTAGCATAGACCAATGGAGAAGGAGATGTGTGTGTCAGGAGGAAGGAACAGGAGAAACCAAAAAGAATACAGAACACTAAAATATATATGCATATATACTACAATAGAAGAGGTTCACAAGTGATAGAAAGAAAGTAAAACCGAAAATAAAACGAAAATGAATGCATCTATTGAAGTCTGTATAGAGAGCAAACAGACTCCAAAAACATGGCCGCTGTAGATGAAAAACGTCTCTAGAAGTCACTAGTGACTTCCTGAATCCAAAAACATGGCTGCCATAACAACACGAGAACTATGACGGCGTGAGAAAGGAGTTGACAAGCGATGTGAGGGGATCGGGTGAGTGCCAAGCGGTAACCGCACCTCTGAGCCGCTCCAACTAAGTGCCGCAGGGGAGAAAGCTCCGCTCCCTCGTACTCTGACCATGTTGTAGCACCAAGTGACATCCCGGTCCTCAGATGAAGAATAGGACCTCCACAGATTAAACAATTCCCCTCCCTGCAGATACAAGGGAAACGAGCAGGGAGGCGGAACAAAATAATATGGGTTTTTTTAAAAGAAAAAAAAAAGAAGCAATGTCTGTGTTGAAGTGTGACTGTGTGTGTGTGTGTGTGTTTAAGTGTGAAGTCATCTCTTGCAGACACTCAGGACAGGATGGAGATCCACTCTGCAGGATGGCTTCAGACATGGAACTCTGATACAATATTAATCTGGAGCAGGAAGCTGGAAAGTCCCTGGAACTGGCATGGATCAAAGGCAGACTCCAAACAGGAACAGCTGACATGCTGAAGGTGCTGCTTGCAAAACTCCACTCCGCAAACTCCTGCTGTTTGCCTACAGCCATATGTAATGCACGGGGTCCAAGTGTTAAGGGACCCTGTGCGCCCAAGATCTGGAACTATGTTGCAGGGTGGAGACACAGGACCTGGTGCTGGGTAACTGCAATCCCTTGGAGGTTTGGGACCCCAAGTTCTTGCCGCCACAACCAGGCCCTGTGAAGCAGCTGCTGTATCCAGGTTCCAGGGCTTAAGAATAAATGAACTAAATTATAGCCAAGCAGAGCTAAAACAGAAAAGTAACTGAGGGAGAGCAGAACTGAAATACAGAGTGCAGGGCTAGAGGACAGAATTCAGGACATAAGAAAGCAGAAACCAAACTAAGGATAAATAATACAAGACACAGTGTAAAGGGACACAAGAGAAACATTCAAGGGAACAAACATAAATACAGGAACTAGCCTAATACTAAATATGGTAAAGGTGGGGGTTTGGTTTACCAATTGGCCAATTAGATGTTAGCTTGCCAACCACGTCAAGGTACCCCACATTAGGCAAGTCCCTAACTAAGACATAATATTAGCAAAAGCAAATAATAAAATCTAAAAGACATACATGGAATAGACATTTGGACAAAGAGGAAATACCTGTAGTCTGCACTACTAAGGACTGAACAGAAACAGGTGTGGTTTAAATAGAAGTAAACTGAAAAGGCAGAGGGAATGAGAAAACCTGGAATGAAACATAAGGACAGGCAGAAAGAAAAACATAACAGGACTACAGTGCACGGCAGGAATAAGCATTAATAAAAAACAAGAGATCAAAGCAAGAAGGATACAGAAATGCCTGTATATAGCCTGGTTAAGAGGGTGCACGGTTACTTCATCTCACCAATGTAGCTATTGTGCAAGGACAATCCTGACGAGTTTGGTTAGAGTAGGATTAAAATGGTGAGATGAAATGCCAATCCCAGATCCATTTCCTGACATATCAGTGTATACTGAGTTCACCATCTAGTGTTTTTACGTTACTTCCTTAAAGATATCACCAGTGATTTCCCACTTACTGTAAGTGATGTTTTAATATTTTCAAACCCAAAAGAATTTGAGATTCCTGAATAGCTTAAAATGATAACCAACCCTGGAGGCTGACGATATTGATACCAGTACAGTTATTATAATCCCAAATTGTTCCACAATAATGCTTCTCATGTACAAAAAAAATAATCAATATTTTTAAATAGCATAGTGTTGTCTACATACAATGTGCTCTATTATATTATAATCTTTAATGACTATATATTGAAGTAATTCATTTTTCTGCAGCACTGTACACGAACAAAGATCTGCCACTTTTCTACTTACTCGTTTATATTAAAGATGCTGCAGCAGTACAGTGAAATGTTTCCAGATGTACTCTGCAAAACATAGACAAAGAAAATGTGAGTTTTCACATATAACACATGCTAAGTAAAAGACACCCAATTTCCTGTCTCAATCCATATGAAAATTGATCAATAGAAGAAAATTAAACGTTAATGTAATGTAATTTAAGGTTTACATGCCAAAATGTTATTTTTGTTAGTATGTGCATCTATATCCAGTCCCTTTCTGTCTCTGTCTGGATCCTGAGCCCCCTCACCCACTGCCCAGGGTGCACTTACCATCTCCAGGGTCCCCGGCTACTCCTGCAGTCCACCGTGCGATCACACCGTCGCATGGTAGGCCACATCCCCAGCCTAGAGTTACACGCAAGTTATGGCTAATGCGCGCTTCCTTGTTACAATTGATGCGGGCGTGTCTTGGCACCTGATGGTATCTGTGCATTTGGTGTATGCAAAAGAGGCAGGGGAAGGGACTGATACTTCTGGAGTATGGAGAAGGGAGGGTGCCACCTGAGCTAAGGGGAGGAGCTAATACTTTACCCTTTAAAAACACCTCAGACGAGTCATTTGTTGCTTGAATATTTAGCTGCTAAGTTTGGTTCTCCCTGCGTAGTTCCCAATTCCCTCCAAAGCTTCTTAGACCTCAGTGTTTGTCCTTTTGGTACCCAACCTCGGCTTGTTACTGGACTACTTTGAACTCTCCATTCCTGACCTGGCTAGTTAACTGTTTTTGACCGTGTCCTGCCTGCCCCAACTTTGGCTTTCTCCCCGTTTTGCATCTCCGCTGACAATATTGAACGCGTGCCTTTCCATACCATTCTTGTGGCCCTTTGCTTTCACCCTGCTCTACGCTCCCAAATACAGGCCCAACAGCATCTTTTTTTTCCAAGTGATAAAGGAATATATTTTGTTCAATCCTTTTTAGCAACATTCTGTACTAAAATTATAAATATCTATAGAATAGTTTGTCAGTCTTCAATCCATATGGGTTTAAGAATTTATTGAGGAAATGATCTTTCAGGGGCAATCATATATAGAGACTGAGATGATATGATTGGCCATTTAAGGTACCAGGTCACTGAAAGTTGCTTTATTTATTTCTTATTTCTTTGCTGCTATAGGAACGTAAATAAGGCGTTTGCTTAACATGAAGCCTCCGGTATGGCTATACAGTGATCGTGGGTGCCATACTGGAGCCAGCAAGTGCGACAGAAGTCATCAGAGATCAATTCCATTGCTCTGTTGCTAGACTGCCTCTAGAGTCAGTCAACAACATTGAAGACAAAAAAGCTCAAACTAACCCTAGCTCTTCATTAATCCTAGATCGAAGGTTAGGGTTCCACTTAGGGTTAGAGATATGTTTACGGTTGGGGTCAAAAGGTCACTGTAGGAGAAAATGGTTAGGAAACAAAAAACGATACTTTCGGTAATTGCAGAATAATGACAGAAAAATAGATAAACATGGCATATTTCTAAACTCAGGACACATTAGAAATTATTTGGATGAGCCCTTTTTTACCATATGTAATTGTGTGAAATGTCTTTCATCATATTTTATTATGTGTGCGGGTACATCAAATGTGAAAGAGAAAAATTACAGCTAAACACAACCACTACCAAAATGTTAAAACTGCAATTGTCACAAAGGGTACAAAAAATTCAATACAGTCCTGTCACTAAGGGGTCAAACATACTTTACTTATTTTAAAATCTTCTCAGATTTAACTCTACTTAAATACACTGATCGGCCATAACATTATGACCGATGACAGGTATCAAGCTGGCAGAGGCAGTATTATGTTTTGGGCATTGTACTGCTGCGAAACCTTGGGTCCTGCCATTTACACCACATATCTAAAATTGGTTGTAGGCCATGTACACCCTTTCATGAAAACTGTATTCCCTGATGGCTTCTTTAAAGGGACACTACCACTTACATAAAATGTAACTAGGTTACCTGTGCATTTTAAACAAACACATATATAATACATTTGACACTGTTTTTTTTTTCTATGTTTGAATTAATTGCATATAAAGGTAAAAATAAAATTAGGTGTCTGTCTCCAGTATCCATTTTTAGAATTATACCCATGATGCAACAGTCTCCAAAATCTTCTAGTGAGTCTCACTTTACAACTGTGGCCAAAGCCTGCATGATGATGTCATAAAATACACCCCTGCTCTCTTACTGGCTCCTGTGTATCATAGTGGGCAAGACTAGGTGGCTGTGTACAATCTTTTTTACCTGCCTTCCAACACAAAGAGAGGAGACTGACCTGATCAAACTGGATCAGGACTACACCCCTTGTGATGTAATAGTTACATTACCCACCCATTCAGTGCAAGTCTATGATCAGAATTCTGACTAAAAGACTACGTACTGTGTACCCAGCACCAAAGTGAGATACTAGTGCTGTAAAGTCACTGGGGGATGGCACCCAAAAACACTATATTTCACAAAATGGTGGTGCCCAGTCACACTTGTTTAGTAAAATATTTCATAAAATAAACTTACATAATAAAAACAAAAGACATTTCTGAAATCAACAATACAAAATACAAAAATAAACCCTTTTCATTTTTTGGTGGGAGTGTCCCTTTAAGCACGATAATTGGCCCTGTCACAAAGCAAAAATGGTTCAGGAATGGTTTGTGGAACTCAAAATTCTCTAGTTGTTAATCCGATCACGCATCTGTGGAATATGCTGGACAAACAAGTCCAATCCATGGAGGCCCTACCTTTTAACTTACTGGACTTAAAGGAACTGCTGCTAACTTTTTGGAGCCAGATACCACAGCACAGTTTTGGAGTGAAAAATGGTACCCACACTATATTAGGCAGGTGGTCACAATGTTATGGCTGATCCATGTATATTACAAGTAAAATTAAACTTACCTTGAACACTTTAGCTCCTGATATCCCAGGCACAGCTTCTTCAATATAAGGAATATTATTTTCTTCAAAAAATTCCTTTAATCCAATTTCACTGACATCAATTCCAACTATGGTATGTCCCATATCAGCTAACCTGTGACATGCAAAACAAATCAGAGCAATGAAGTTTTCCTTGGCCACACTGTACAACACACACTGACAAGGGACAGGTTTGTTTCTTAATAAAATGTGAAGGTAAAAATGTCATGGAAATATGTATGTGTATGTAACTGGCTGTGTATGTGATGTGTGTGTGTGTAACTGGCTGTGTATGTGAGATGTGTGTGTATGCGATGTCTCCGTGCGTTTATGATTTCGTGATGTGCCAATTTTTTAGGAGCCAGACAATGGCTCCTAAAACTACATTAAGTTTGACAAGCCCTGGACTAATGAAAGGATTACTTTACTGAGAGGGTAGTGGATACATGGAATTGCCTTCCAGCAGAAATGGTAGATGTTAATACAGTGAAGGAGTTTAAGCATGCATGGGATAGGGATAAGGCTATCCTAGATATAAGATAAGGCCAGGGACTAATGAAAGTATTACTTTACTGAGAGGGTAGTGCATGCATGGGATAGACTTTCAGCAGAAGTGGTAGAGGTTAATACAGTGAAGGAGTATAAACATAAGGCTATTCTAGAAATAAGATGAGGCCAGGGGTTAATGGAAGTAGTAGGTACTTTCTGAGAGGGTAGTGGATGTATGGAATAGTCTTCTAGTAGAAGTGGTAGAGGTTAATAAAGTGAAGGAGTTTAAGCATGCATGGGATAGGTATAAGGCTATCCTAGATATAAGATCAGGCCAGGCACTAAAGAAAGTATTACTTTCTGAGAGGGTAGTGGATGAATGGAATAGCCTTCCAGCATAAATAGTAGAGGTTAATGCAGTGGAGGTCAGAAACTTAGTATTAATTTACTGAGAGGGTAGTAGGTGCATGGCATAACATTCCAACAGAAGTGGCAGAGGTAAACACAGTGAAGGACTTCAAGCATGCATGGGATAAGCATAAGGCTATCCTAGATACAAGATAAGGCCAGGGACTAATGAAAGTATTACTTTACTGATATCGTAGCAGATACATGGAATGGCCTTCCAGCAGAAGTGGTAGGTTCATACTAATGTATGTTTTATAGTGTAGACACAGCTCTCTGACTGAAGCACAACTACAAAAGGTCTTACTATATTTCATGTAAAAGTGATCAAATGCACCTGCCTGATGTAGATGTTGTGCAGTGAATGTATCTGTTGTATACCAAAGATGCTTGGTAATGCTGGTGGGAGCTTGGTGCTATAATCTACACCGTGACAAGAAGGTGGAGTTACAGTATGCTAATTATGTGGAGTGGGTGGAGCTTTTGACAGTGGGTGTGGTCAATTTTAAAGTAAATAATTGGAAGCTGAGCTGCAAAGTGTCCCTGGAATTTCTTTTAAAATGTTGGCAACTATGGCATGCAACAAACTGATAATAGGGATACTTTACTCCCAGAGTATGCAGAGTTAAACCATGTCTACATACAGGTTACTGTCAACATATATATATATATGTATATATAACACATATATTCATATTTTTTTATACACACACATATATATTATATAAACACACACACACACACATATGAATGTATATATATATATATATATATATATATATATATATATATATATAGTGAGCACACTTCTATCAGTCTACTACCAATGCTCATTTATTGTAAATACACTACACTATATACATATGCATAATAAATACATATATTGCACATTATATATAAATACATACACACGTATATATATACATAAATACATAGACTACACTATATACATATGCACAATACACCTTTTATATTATATACACATATATTGCACATTATAGATATATATATTTAAATATGACCAATACACCTTTTATATAAATATATATTGTACATTATAATACACAACTGATTATAAATAAAGAAGACATATAATATACAAACAGCTCATAAAATGAATAATTAAAGTGCTAGATTGTGACTCATGTCAAAAGTTCAGCTGCATTCAAGAAGACACTTTAATGTTAGTATCCAGTTATTAATACGAGCGGAATGAATTTCTCAAAGCTTGTGATCTAGTAAAACAAAGATCCCTGGAGAGTTTTGTGACTGTCATGAAGTGACAGTGGGAGCTGTACAGTTAGTCCCATTTTCCCGATTTGTTGATGTGCAAAGGGGATTACAAGTTGGATTTTTTTTCTTACACACACACCCTTACACAGAAAGTGACACACTTACACACACCCTTACCACTTACACACACAGTGACACCAATACACACTTAACCTGAGACACACTATTTTGCCGCTCAATATGCAAGTATTTAGCCATGCAATATGCCATTATTTTGCCATTTAATATTCCAATATTTTGCCCCTCAATATGCCAGGATTTTGCCCTCAATATGCCATTTAATATGCCAGGATTTTGCCTCTCAATATGCCATTTAATATGCCAGGATTTTGCCCCTCAATATGCCATTTAATATGCCAGGATTTTGCCCCTCAATATGCCATTTAATATGCCAGGATTTTGCCCCCTCAATATGCCATTTAATATGCCAGGATTTTGCCTCTCAATGTGCCATTTAATATGCCAAGATTGTGCCCCTCAATATGCCATTTAATATGCCAGGATTTTGCCCCTCAATATGCCATTTAATATGCCAGGATTTTGCCCCCTCAATATGCCATTTAATATGCCAGGATTTTGCCTCTCAATATGCCATTTAATATGCCAGGATTTTGCCCCTCAATATGCCATTAAATATGCCAGGATTTTGCCCCTCAATATGCCATTAAATATGCAGGATTTTGCCCCTCAATATGCCATTTAATATGCCAGGATTTTGCCTCTCAATATGCCATATAATATGCCATGATTTTGCCCCTCAATATGCCAGGATTTTGCCCCTCAATATGCCATTTAATATGCAAGGATTTTGCCCCTCAATATGCCATTTAATACGCCAGGATGTTTCCCCCTCAATATGCCATTTAATATGCCAGGATTTTGCCTCTCAATATGCCATTTAATATGCCAAGATTTTGCCCCTCAATATGCCATTTAATATGCCAGGATTTTGCCCCTCAATATGCCATTTAATATGCCAGGATTTTGCCCCCTCAATATGCCATTTAATATGCCAGGATTTTGCCTCTCAATATGCCATTTAATATGCCAGGATTTTGCCCCTCAATATGCCATTAAATATGACAGGATTTTGCCCCCTCAATATGCCATTTAATATGCCAGGATTTTGCCCCCTCAATATGCCATTTAATATGCCAGGATTTTGCCCCCTCAATATGCCATTTAATATGCCAGGATTTTGCCCCCTCAATATGCCATTTAATATGCCAGGATTTTGCCCCCTCAATATGCCATTTAATATGCCAGGATTTTGTCCCTCCAATATGCCATTTAATATGCCAGGATTTTGCCCCTCAATATACCAGGATTTTGCCATTTAATATGCCAGGATTTTGCCCCTCAATATGCCATTAATTATGCCAGGATTTTGCCCCTCAATATGCCATTTAATATGCCAGTATTTTGACCCTCCAATATGCCATTTAATATGCCAGGATTTTGCCCCCTCAGTATGCCAGGATTTTGCCATTTAATATGCCAGGATTTTGCCCCTCAATATGCCAGGATATTGCCATTTAATATGCCAGGATTTTGCCCCTCAATATGCCAGGATATTGCCATTTAATATGCCAGGATTTTGCCCCTCAATATGCCAGGATTTTGCCATTTAATATGCCAGGATTTTGCCCCTCAATATGCCATTTAATATGCCAGGATTTTGCCCCTCAATATGCCAGTATTGTGCCCCTCCAATATGCCATTTAATATGCCAGGATTTTGCCCCTCAATATGCCAGGATATTGCCATTTAATAAGCCAGGATTTTGCCCCTCAATATGCCAGGATATTGCCATTTAATATGCCAGGATTTTGCCCCTCAATATTCCACGATATTGCCATTTAATATGCCAGGAATTTGCCCCTCAATATGCCAGGAATTTGCCCCTCAATATGCCAGGATTTTGCCACAAGGGGGGGGCGCGGGAAAATCCAAATTCCCTGCGCTCCTCCAGCCGCCCGGCTTCAATAAAGTTTGTTTAAACTGGCATTTAAATATGCCAGGATTTTGCCTCTCAATATACCATTTAATATGTCAGGATTTTGCCCCTCAATATGCCATTAAATATGCCAGGATTTTGCCCCTCAATATGCCATTAAATATGCCAGGATTTTGCCCCTCAATATGCCATTTAATATGCCAGGATTTTGCCTCTCAATATGCCATTTAATATGCCAGGATTTTGCCCCTCAATATGCCAGGATTTTGCCCCTCAATATGCCATTTAATATGCCAGGATTTTGCCCCTCAATATGCCATTTAATATGCCAGGATGTTGCCCCCTCAATATGCCATTTAATATGCCAGGATTTTGCCTCTCAATATGCCATTTAATATGCCAGGATTTTGCCCCCTCAATATGCCATTTAATATGCCAGGATTTTGCCTCTCAATATGCCATTTAATATGCCAGGATTTTGCCCCTCAATATGCCATTAAATATGACAGGATTTTGCCCCTCAATATGCCATTAAATATCCCAGGATGTTGCCCCTCAATATGCCATTTAATATGCCAGGATTTTGCCCCCTCAATATGCCATTTAATATGCCAGGATTTTGCCCCCTCAATATGCCATTTAATATGCCAGGATTTTGCCCCTCCAATATGCCATTTAATATGCCCGGATTTTGCCTCTCAATATGCCATTTAATATGCCAAGATTTTGCCCCTCAATATGCCATTTAATATGCCAGGATTTTGCCCCTCAATATGCCATTTAATATGCCAGGATTTTGCCCCCTCAATATGCCATTTAATATGCCAGGATTTTGCCTCTCAATATGCCATTTAATATGCCAGGATTTTGCCCCTCAATATGCCATTAAATATGACAGGATTTTGCCCCTCAGTATGCCATTAAATATGCCAGTATTTTGCCCCTCAATATGCCATTTAATATGCCAGGATTTTGCCCCCTCAATATGCCATTTAATATGCCAGGATTTTGCCCCCTCAATATGCCATTTAATATGCCAGGATTTTGTCCCTCCAATATGCCATTTAATATGCCAGGATTTTGCCCCTCAATATACCAGGATTTTGCCATTTAATATGCCAGGATTTTGCCCCTCAATATGCCATTAATTATGCCAGGATTTTGCCCCTCAATATGCCATTTAATATGCCAGGATTTTGCCCCTCCAATATGCCATTTAATATGCCAGGATTTTGCCCCTCAGTATGCCAGGATTTTGCCATTTAATATGCCAGGATTTTGCCCCTCAATATGCCAGGATTTTGCCCCTCAATATGCCAGGATATTGCCATTTAATATGCCAGGATTTTGCCCCTCAATATGCCAGGATATTGCCATTTAATATGCCAGGATTTTGCCATTTAATATGCCAGGATTTTGCCCCTCAATATGCCATTTAATATGCCAGGATTTTGCCCCTCAATATGCCATTTAATATGCCAGTATTGTGCCCCTCCAATATGCCATTTAATATGCCAGGATTTTGCCCCTCAGTATGCCAGGATGTTGCCATTTAATATGCCAGGATTTTGCCCCTCAATATGCCAGGATTTTGCCCCTCAATATGCCAGGATATTGCCATTTAATAAGCCAGGATTTTGCCCCTCAATATGCCAGGATATTGCCATTTAATATGCCAGGATTTTGCCCCTCAATATTCCACGATATTGCCATTTAATATGCCAGGAATTTGCCCCTCAATATGCCAGGAATTTGCCCCTCAATATGCCAGGATTTTGCCACAAGGGGGGGCGCGGGAAAATCCAAATTCCCTGCGCTCCTCCAGCCGCCCGGCTTCAATAAAGTTTGTTTAAACTGGCATTTAAATATGCCAGGATTTTGCCTCTCAATATACCATTTAATATGCCAGGATTTTGCCCCTCAATATGCCATTAAATATGCCAGGATTTTGCCCCTCAATATGCCATTAAATATGCCAGGATTTTGCCCCTCAATATGCCATTTAATATGCCAGGATTTTGCCTCTCAATATGCCATTTAATATGCCAGGATTTTGCCCCTCAATATGCCAGGATTTTGCCCCTCAATATGCCATTTAATATGCCAGGATTTTGCCCCTCAATATGCCATTTAATATGCCAGGATGTTGCCCCCTCAATATGCCATTTAATATGCCCGGATTTTGCCTCTCAATATGCCATTTAATATGCCAAGATTTTGCCCCTCAATATGCCATTTAATATGCCAGGATTTTGCCCCTCAATATGCCATTTAATATGCCAGGATTTTGCCCCCTCAATATGCCATTTAATATGCCAGGATTTTGCCTCTCAATATGCCGTTTAATATGCCAGGATTTTGCCCCTCAATATGCCATTAAATATGACAGGATTTTGCCCCTCAGTATGCCATTAAATATGCCAGTATTTTGCCCCTCAATATGCCATTTAATATGCCAGGATTTTGCCCCCTCAATATGCCATTTAATATGCCAGGATTTTGCCCCCTCAATATGCCATTTAATATGCCAGGATTATGTCCCTCCAATATGCCATTTAATATGCCAGGATTTTGCCCCTCAATATACCAGGATTTTGCCATTTAATATGCCAGGATTTTGCCCCTCAATATGCCATTAATTATGCCAGGATTTTGCCCCTCAGTATGCCAGGATTTTGCCATTTAATATGCCAGGATTTTGCCCCTCAATATGCCAGGATTTTGCCCCTCAATATGCCAGGATATTGCCATTTAATATGCCAGGATTATGCCCCTCAATATGCCAGGATATTGCCATTTAATATGCCAGGATTTTGCCCCTCAATATACCTGGATTTTGCCATTTAATATGCCAGGATTTTGCCCCTCCAATACGCCATTTAATATGCCAGGATTTTGCCCCTCAGTATGCCAGGATTTTGCCATTTAATATGCCAGGATTTTGCCCCTCAATATGCCAGGATTTTGCCCCTCAATATGCCAGGATATTGCCATTTAATATGCCAGGATTTTGCCATTTAATATGCCAGGATTTTGCCCCTCAATATGCCATTTAATATGCCAGGATTTTGCCCCTCAATATGCCATTTAATATGCCAGTATTGTGCCCCTCCAATATGCCATTTAATATGCCAGGATTTTGCCCCTCAGTATGCCAGGATTTTGCCATTTAATATGCCAGGATTTTGCCCCTCAATATGCCAGGATATTGCCATTTAATAAGCCAGGATTTTGCCCCTCATTATGCCAGGATATTGCCATTTAATATGCCAGGATTTTGCCCCTCAATATTCCACGATATTGCCATTTAATATGCCAGGAATTTGCCCCTCAATATGCATGAAAATCCAAATTCCCTGCGCTCCTCCAGCCGCCCGGCTTCAATAAAGTTTGTTTTAAAAAAAATGTGAAGAGAGTAACTCCAGTCGCATTTTTTTTTTTTAATCAAAATTTATTGAAGCCGCGCGGCTCGAGGGGAGTGCACAACGCTTCCCTCACAGCCGCGTTATGGCGGGCCTGGGGGGGCAGGGACTTTGGATTTTCAAAAGGAATTAATGAGCACACGTCTGCCAGCAATGTGGGATGTGATGGTGACATTGTCAGATGTAGTTTTTATTTTAAAAGCCGCAACTGCGCATTTGTGCGCACAGTTCACCGTCCGTTCACACAGGCTGTCAGCGACACAACTGAGCCAATGGGTCAGGAATGAAAGTAGGAGGGGCTGGGGACTATATGAATCCATCAAAGTATAAAGTAAGTCCCCCCCCCCCCAAAAAATAAAATAAGTCCAATTAATTTAATTTTATTGGTTTAATTGTCCTTTAACATGTCGCCTACAAGCTCTTTCTTGGGATTTCTAGCAGGGAAGGAGGTTTGTATAAAATTGCTGGCAATTCTCTTATATACCTGTGTCCTTTATTTGTATTTGTGCCTTGGTACCGCTTTATATGAGAAATCTGAATATGTTGAGGAGCTAAGTAGCCTATTGTATGATACCACACTTAAGTTCTTTCCTGCATCCATAATGTCTATATGAGACTATTGTGAAGGTAAATTGTTTTGCTACAAGGTTCTTTTAGTATCCAATTGTTATTTTATTATCTATATTTTTTATTGTAGTTTGTGTATGTTTTTATATAGAAAATAATTGAACTATATTCGCTTTAATAAACGATATATATTTTATAAATACTTTTATGGTGTGAAGAATTGATTTATTTGTTGAATAAAAAATTTTGACTGTGTTTTCAGCTCTGTCTAATTAGTTATATACATTGTTTACTCTTCTTTCTTCAGTGGCTATCCACTGGAATTTTAAGATGTGATGCTATTTCCCAAATATTCCATACATCTGATGTAGATCTACGAACATCCTCTCCACCTGTGTTTTTTCTGATCTATGGGGTTTGTATAATAATTTGTTGCTATATTTTTTGGTGGAGAATCTTCTGTAAACACTTAGATGTGTTAAGTTTTATTATTCGATTTTACATACAGAAAGTGCTATAATAAAACGTATATTAAAACTATTGCTAAGATACAATGCATTCTCAATGGCTGCAACAAACCTTAGTGAGACCACTAAGGTTTTAGTGATACCACGTCAATAGCTATCACACAGAAGACTGATATAGAGACTTTGGTGTTAATGCCATGGAAGGAAAGGATCCAGGAACTATCAAACTGTTAAAAACTGTTAAAATCAAAACTGATTGTTTAAGCTGAAATAGTATAAAATACAATTTTTAAGAATCAAGCAATAACATTATTAATTAAAACTAAACCCAAACTAAGTTGTGGTGCAAAACAGAAGGTAGGGGTACCAATAGCCACTGCAAAACCATTAATAGAATTCTACAATAAGATAAGATCACAATTCATGGCAAATCACTTTTTTAGTTTTATAGCTCTTAATATCACACATGTGTGGTTTTCACACTTTGGTTTGGGTTTATCAGAATTCTATATTTTTTATTAAAACTTTATAATATATGATTTGGTATATGGTATAACAATATCTATAATCTTTATACGCAAATTAGGAAATAATATTACCATTTCATATCCACTGCTTTTCCACAAAGAGGAAAGAAAATGCGAATTTGTTTTCTGTTGTTCACCATGTCATCCAGAAACTCTGCAAGTAAACTGGAAGAAACAAAAACAAACACATGATGCAATTAGAATTCTAAAACAGCATCAACATCATCTCAAACAACAACATCTGCGTAAACAAGCAGGCCGGCCCTATAATGGGGCAGCTGCCCCAGGCGGCACCATGGCAGAGGCGGCACTTTGCTGCTCCATGCAGTGATCTCTTTCTTCTTGATAGAAGGAGGTCTCAGCCAATCAGATGAGACCGCTCAAATCTCCGAGTAGCTCAAAGCAAAGACAAGCCTGCAGCAGGTAAGTTAAAAACTGACATTGTGTGTGTATGTGTGAGTGTATGTCAGTGTGAGTGAGTGTGTATGTGTGAGTGACAGACTGTTTGTGTAAGTGAGTGTATGGATAAAGGGGTTAATTCCACTGATACAGCCTTGTCTAGCTACCCAAGGGGTTAACTCCTCTGACACTGCCTAGATCTGTCTAGCCTCCCCGAGGGGTTAGCTCCTCTGACACTGCCTAGATCCGTCTAGCCAACCAAGAGGTTTACTCCTCTGACACTGCCTAGATCCGTCTAGCCAACCAAGGGGTTAACTCCTCTGACACTGCCTATATTTCTGTCTAGCCATCCAGGGGTTAACTCATCTGACACTGCCTATATATGTCAAGCAATCCAGGGGTTAACTTCTCTGACACTGCCTATATCTACCTGGATTGTATTTGTTATAGGTCACTGGTCACAATATGTTTTAGGGAATTGCACAGGGTATTATCATAATAATGTTTTACCATTACTCTCTTTTCACCTTATGAGTGAGCTCACCCACAAGGTAAAAAGAAAGAAAAATAAAAACAAACATTATTATGAAAATAGGCTGTGCAATTCCCCAAAACATAATATGTGACCACTGACCTATAACATGACTCAAATATTGTACATTAAATTTATATGCTCAAACATTAAGGGTACAAATTTTAATCATGGCCTGCCAACACTCGCGCCATATAATTTTGCATATAGAAAGGTGCTCTTGCATTAAATGATCACTTCCTGATAAATTTCATTTTAATTTGAATTATCATGACTGTGGGCTTTTTTGGGGGGGGTAATCCAGCATTTCCTTTTTCACCCCAGGCAGCACAATGTCTTGGGCCGGCCCTGTAAACAAGATACGTTATATCGGAGATCCTCACATATTCACATTCTCTTCATGAAATCCAATATTCTTTTTTTCCCATTTCTCTATCCAGTCCTGATCTGATAACACTCTGTTTTGCTGGGCTGTAGTTTTCTTTTCCATGGTCTACAAATAGAAATAAAATATTTAAAAACTTGCACAAATGTTTTATCAGTATTGTATAGTAGATTTATGTGATAATATAGAAAATTTAAAAATATTCACCCACATATTGATATACATATATTTCTTTCTCCTTTTATAGCCATATATGAAGAAATATACTGTTATTTTTAAAGGACAATTACATTTTTTTGGGAGGAAGCAAGGTTTAAAAAGCATGTCCTCCTTCTCCAAAGTAAACTCAACATGTATCTTTACTCTGAGGCAGAGCTCATTTGATGTTGGCACACGCTGACAGTGTGCGCTCAGCCAATTAGAGCAGAGACTCACCCCGTTCATCTGATCGGGTTCTGAACTGTGCGGGTGTCTCTCTCTGCTGACACTTGCAGAAGGCTCCTGATACTGCCACTTTGGTGTTGTCCTATTGGGAATCACTGCTCTAGAATTGCCTTACATTACGTAAGCTGGTGTACGTTCATGGTCAAGCTGGACTTACTTGATTTGATTAAATGTGTAAAATAAACAACTGAATACGTCATGTATATGTTGTGCCAAAAGCAACTCTGTCCCCCTTCCAGTAACACAATGTGTTTTCTGCTTGATTGTGCATTCACAGAGTGAACATAGAGTGATAACATCACAAAAATACTGATGCACAATATGTAATAAGCTGAACTGACATGTTTACAATGAACCTTCACATCAGGCATGTTTATAATATTCAGATACCTTACAATACTTGTTTCTCAAGTTCACTGGAATAGCAGCTGATATAACAAACATAACATTAACAACAGTGTTGTCAGCATTGGTACTAAGAAGAGCAACAAGGAACCTTTGGCCCAGAATGTGGAAAAGCATCATGGAAACTCCCATTAGCAGACTAGAATCATATAGATGCTCTGGCAGGAAAAAAGGTGATGACATTCAGAATGTCCCAAAACAGTGGTTTGAGTTACTTGTTTGTAATGATTGTATGTTTTTTCAATAGAAAGGGGAGAATTTATGAGCATGCAGAAAGAAAATTACTTGCACGGTCAGTCATGTGGTTCTGCTCTCCCGCCTCTGTGATAAACCATAGAGTACACAGCAGAGAAGCCTTTTTCATGCCTTGTCTTCATGCCAAGAAAAACTCCTTAACAGAGCACAGCTGCCCAGTGATAATAGGTGCACACAAACTTCATACCTAGAGTCCTATAAGGGCAAGGCTGGTTGTGACAGAACCCTCGGTCACTGGGGTTCTTGGAGAGAAATAATGGCCTACCTCCTCCCAATAGACTATGGACCCTGTCTGTGTGTGTGTGATAGTTATGGGGGTACACACTTTGGGGTCACCAGCGGCGCCCTGTCTTCAGTACAGCTTTACTTCTAATACAGGATGCCCAGGACTAGTTCACTCAAGATGTCAGCCAAGCCATTGTGTTCCCCAGGTTGAGACGGTCTCCTGTCTTTCACACTCCAGTTTCTCAGAAGGTGTTATGGAATGTTATTATGTTACTATTGCAATATGTTAAATATCCAGTTCCTGGTTAATATGTGTTAAATGTATTATGTCAAACACTCCATTGCCTTTATGTAAGTCTTTCAGTGTCCTTTTGTACCCGAGTGTACTCTGGAGGTATCTGAATTTGACACCTTTGTATTCTGAAAGGTGTGAGGCAGGAGTTCCCCCATTGTATGCCCTACGGTTGTGTTGTGTTCATTAAGTGTCTGTATTTAGAGGTGTGATATCCTAGTGCATCTAATTACCTGTTTTAAATGAGTCTCTCTATTGTTTGAGGCTTACAATGTGTTAATTAGTTTCTGCTGTGCTTCCCCCTTAGTTGATGTCATATTGTCTGTGTATAAATAACTGTGCTGTTTTCAAATAAATGTTCATTCCTGTTTCAAAGTTATACTGGTCCTGACTGGTGATTTGGGAGCTCCATCTACAACACTGGTTCTGCCTGGTGGACTGGATACAAGGAAGCAGAGTTCTGATGGAGGTACCCAGTCGGGGTACCAGGGGGTCTGTCACACTGGTGTATCAGACAAAAACAAGGCTGCAAGGATCAGACAAACATAAACAGCCACAAGAACTCATTGAGTTACTTCAATTAAATATTTTATCGCTAATTTGCAACTTCCTCATGTACAGTTTGGCTGACTGAGCATGTTCAAAACAGCTGAAAATTGTCAAATGTTGATCATTAGTAATTAAAAAGGACATGTTAGATTCCTATTTGGTTTTCTAGATCTGGTGTGCATGGTTTAATCGAATGATTGTTACCATATTATTGTTCCTTTTTTGTACTATATGTTAATCTCCTTGATATTGACAAATTGGGTCAAACTACATATCTATTGGTAAGTACACACCATACAATCAATACATGGCACCCGTATCTGCAGATCACAACTGCATGTCAGGTAGAGATGGAAACAGAAGCAAACACTCATTTATTGTTTGTAAAGTGATTATTTTATTGTCCATCTATTATTTGGCAAGCAAAATGTGCAGTGTACCTGATAATTAGTACAAAAAAGCAGTTTAACTGTTAAATTGACGCTGGGCTTTATTCGTGAAAGACATAATTGCAGGAAATTTAGAAGGGACTTGGAAACTTAAAGGCCAAAGTTGGAAAATTCTCCCATTCAGCTACAATGCAATTATTTCCTTATTTTATCACATTCCCTTTTATAGATCTCACATAGAAAGTGTCGGCAGATAAGATCCAGTCAGTCCATCTAGTCTGCCCAAATGTCTGAATATTTTCATTAGTCCATAGAGTTATGTTATATCTAGGATAGCCTTATGCCTATCCCATCCCTGTGCACTTGCATAAGACTCATTTATACCGTATTTGCTCGATTATAAGACGACCATGATTATAAGACGACCCCCCCCCAAATTTGTACATTCCTTTAGGAAAAAAACTAAAAGCCTGATTATAAGACTACCCTATAGGAAAAAAGTTTAACTTGTATATATGTAAATTGCTTTTTAATATTTTATAAAAAGTTTATATTATACAAATGCATTTCTTGTTTTTATTTGCTTTTATGTGCCAATGCGGCCTCTCTCCCGCTCCCCCAGCTGTCTCTTTCCCCCCCAGCGTTGTCTCTCTCTCCCCCCAAAACTTCTCTCTTGTCTCTATCTATCCCCCCCTCCCCTTTTCTCTCTGTCCCCCTCCCTCCCCTTGTCTGTGTCTCCCCCTCCCCCCCTTGTCTGTCTGTGTCCTCCCCCTCCCTTTGTCTCTCTCTGTCCCCCTCCCTCCCCTTGTCTGTGTCTCCCCCCCCTTGTCTGTCTGTGTCCTCCCCCATCCCCCTCCCTTTGTCTCTCTCTATCCCCCCCTCCCCTTGTCTGTCTGTGTCCTCCGTCCCCCCCTCCCTCTTACCACGATCCCTGGTGGTTAGTGGGGGCAGCCGGGGGATGTCTGCACGATACGTGCAGACATCCTCCATGCTGTCCGACACGGCAGTCTATTATGACGGACAGCTGGTCCGTCATAATAGACTGTCGTGTCGGGCAGCATGGAGGATATCTGCACGTATCGTGCAGACATCCCCCAGCTGCCCGATTCTCCCTGGTGGCTAGTGGGGCAGTAGAGGATGTCTGCGCGACGAGCGCAGACTCCCCTGCTGCTGCCCGGCACGCTCGCCGGGATTTCTGTGACGAAAGCGGAAGTACCCGGCTTCTTCACAGAAGCCCCGGCGGTCGTGCCGGGGGCGGAAGAAGGGGAGGCTGCGCTCATCGCGCAGACATCCCCTGCTGTTAGAGAGGGGGATCCAGGTCCCCTGCAGCTCTGCTGGGGACCTGGATCCATGTCTTATAATCTGACCTCAATTTGAGGTCAGATTATAAGACGACCTCGATTGTAAGACGAGGAGGATTTTTCAGAGCCTTTGCTCTGAAAAAAACCTCGTCTTATATTCGAGCAAATACGGTACTTAAGAATCTGCTTGGTTTGGATTATTGCAGCATCAACAAACATCTACTATTTCTGCTGGAAGGCTGTTCCATACATCCACTATGTTCTTAGTAAAGTAATACTTCCTGATATTACTTTTAAACATTTGGCCATCTAATTTATGGCTCTGTCCTCTTGTTGTGGAGATTATTCATTTTTTAAATGTACTCTCCTCCTGTACTGTGTTGATTCCCTTGTCTTTTAAATACTTTCTATCATATGCCCTGTGCCTCATCTCCAGTACTGTGTGCAATACTCCAAGTGAGGTCTCACCAGTGCTCTGTACAATGGCATGAGCACTGGCATCTTTTTACCATTAATACCTCTCCCTATACAACCAATAATATCGCCCTTGTGTTTTTATCCCTGAGGTGTATTATCTTGTATTTATCCATATTAAACTTCAGTTGTCACAGACTATATTTTCAAGTTTATCTAAATCATTGGCCATTCTGCTTATCCGTTCAGGAACATCAGCCCAAAAGTTGTGTTATCAGCAAAAAGGCATACCTTACCACCAAGACCTTATGCAATATCACTAATAAAAAAATTAAAGAGAATGGGTCCAAGTACAGATCCTTGAGTTAACTTGTAATCTATCATTTAACATGGTTTCCAGTATATATTGAGGCAGTCAGCTAGACCTTTATCTTCCTTCTTATGTACTATACCCCATTTTTACTGACTAATATTTTTTCTCTTCTGCTTGTGCTTTGGAAGCTCTAATAACTTGCTTTGCCTCTTTCTGCCTAATCTTATAAGTCCTGCCTATCTTCCTTGCTCTGTTTTTTATAATTACTAAATGTTAGCTTTTTGTTTTTTTACTATTTTGGCTATCTTGGCCACGTCTGCTGAGTACCACAATGGTTTATTCAATGTTTTGCTCTTACTCACAAACCTAATGCATTTTTCTGTTGCCTTCAGTAATGCAACTTTTTAATAATCCCCTTTCTCCTGGACTCCAGTTACATAACTCAAGTCTGACTCATTTACACCTTTTCTAATTTTAGAAAAGTTGTTTTTTCTAAAATCTAAAGCTCAATTTTTTTTGTGGTGTGACTCAGATTCTGTTCTTAAATTAGACCACCAGCTTTCACCTACAGTAATATCGGATATCAAATCTCCATATGTGAACACTAATTTAGCATGACATCCTTTCGGGTTGGCTCCTTAGAGATAATCCCAGTAGTGAGTTAAGAATATGTGTACTCCTGGCACAACTGGCTAGTTTGGTTTTCCGTTTCATATCAGGAATATTAAAGCCCCTCATGATGATAACTTCCCTCTTTATTCTCATTTTATCTAGTTTTTCAATTAGTAGATGATATAACTCATGTACCTGTCCAAGGGGTCTCGAACTCACACCTACATGAGTTACTGTAAGATTATCAAATTGTAATGTAACCCAAACTGACTGTATGTTTGCCTCACTAGCTAGTAAAAATTTGTATCTGATCACTTTTTCTTGTTTTCCGCCTCATTTACATCTTTAGAATACAACCAGAGTTTCTCCAGCATATCTTCATGTACATTTTTATATATATATATATATATAGCTGAATGTAGAAAAGCTAAAAAGCTGAATTATCAATGCTAATGACCACAAGCCTTATATAGACATCCCAAAAGCACATCCCTTAAAAGAACACTGAACATTATATTTCACCTCTGCTTCTAATGAAAGGTTAGTTGTTCCTAGTGTTAGGATAAACTGGCATGTACTTTTGACAGTACTTGCCAGTTCCATAGGAAGCAGGCAGCCATCTGGTCAGTGACTGGAATTCTCTGCTAGTGCATAGACAAATGTTTAACACCTGAGTGGGCCTATGCATATTAACAAACAATAACAAACACCTAAGTATTCAATTTGGATTCTTTACCAATATACAGCAGGTAATCAGTACAAATCAACAAATACCTTGACTTAATTACTCTTACCTGTAAGAGTAGAAAAGGAAGATCTCAAGACAGTTGAAAAATGTAAATTAATCGCCGGAATATCTTCACGTAGACTTCAAAGAGCTGTCAAGCTAATTACCACAAGCCTTATATACACACACACACATACACCCAAAAACCTCCTCCCCTAACATTTGTGTAACACCTGAGTGGGCCTATGCACATTAACAAACAATAGCAAACACCTAAGCAGGGTGTATTTGATTTAAATCACGATTTTAAATGGAAAGACTCATCCTTTCTGGTAGTTATAACCTTTAATATTTTGCAACCAGATAAAAATGTCATATTTAGAATAACCTGTCAGATTAGTAAAACAGCTATATGAGAACTGATTTTAGTTTAATAGGTTAATCACGCAAATATGGAGAACTACTTGTCTTATTTAACAAAAACAATAACATTATATAGCATATGCAGGTATTTGGTTAAATGTCAGCGTTTATTAACTGAAGTGGTAATGTGTAAAGATAATGTTTTTTGTTTGTACACAGGTAGGGTTGCCACCCGGCCAGTAATTTACCGGCACAGTATTTAGGGTCTTCAGGATGGGGCCGGTATATTAGATATACCGGCCCAGGCAAAGCCCAGTATTTTTCTTCCCCAGACCCCAGTTCTTACCTCCTTGCTGCTGTCTCCCGGTGCAGGTCCGTGGCTGTGAGGGAAGCGTTGTGCGCTCCCCTCCAGCCAATGCGGCTTCAATAAAGTTTGTTCAAACTTTTTTTTTAACAAACTTTATTGATCCGCGCGGCTGGAAGGGAGCACACAACACTTCCCTCACAGCCACGGACCTGCACCGGGAGACAGCAGCAAGGAGGTAAGTACTGGGGTCTGGGGAAGGGGGGAGGAGGGTGGCATAACGAGCATATTGAGTGGCTAAATCCTGGCATATTGAGGGGCATAACCCTGGAATAGTGAGTGGCATAACCCTGGCATATTAATTGGCATAACTCTGGCATATTGAGTTGCATAGCCCTGGCATATTAATTGGCATAACCCTGGCATATTAATTGGGAAAATCCTGGCATATTAATTGGCATAACCCTGGCATATTAATTGGCATAACCTTGGCATATTGAGTGGCTTAACCCTGGCATATTAATAATTGTGTGTATGTAGCTGGCTGTGTATGCAATGTGTGTGTGTGTGTGTGTGTGTGTGTGTGTGTGTGTATACAACTGGCTGTGTACGTGGTATGTGTATATATGTAACTGGCTGTGTATGTGGTGTGTGTGTATATCTAACTGGGTGTGCCTATGTGTGTATGTATGCAACTGGCTGTGTATGAGTGTGTGTATGTATGTAACAGGTTGTGTATGTGAGGTGTGTGTATGCTTTTGTGATAATGCCATTGTCTGTCTCCTAAATTTTGCTGGCTCCTAAAACTAAATTAAGTTTGTCAAGCCCTGGTGTATATATGTATGACTGTCTGACTGTGTGTATGTGACTGACTGTAGGTATGTGACGTGTGTATGTCTCTATCTGACTGCGAGTCTATGTGCCATTGTCTGGCGCCCTAGATTTTTTTTCTGGCTCCTAAAAGTCAAACCCTGCCTTCAATAGAAAACTATCATTAGATAGATTTTTCCTCCATAAGCATTTCCTTAACCCCTTTGCGACATAAGAGATAGGGTTACAATTAAATGAAAATTAATTAATAAATTAAATTAAAATATATTAAGGGTTAGAGTTGGGGTTAAATTTAGGATTCGGGTTTTGGTCAAAAGGTCGATGTAGGAAAAAAACTAAAAACTATTTTTTCGTTTTTTGCCCAATAACTCGCAAAAATCTGCAGATAAACATGGAAACAAGCCTATTTCTGAACTTGGGACAACATTCAGAAACTATTTAGATGGGGTCATTTTAATGATTGTATTTGTGTAAAAAAAATGTTTAGGTCAAAGTTAGAAAAAGTGTTTTTTCATCATATTTTATGTATTTTTTTTTAGTAAATTATAAGATTTGATGCACATAACTGTTTCTAATGAAAGCCCTTCTTATGACGATAAAAACAACATATAATTTGTGTACAGTTTGTGAGAGAGAGAAGAAAATTACAGCTAAACAAAAACACCCCAGAAATGTAAAAAAAACCCTTGTCATCAAGGGAAAGTCAAGGTCTTGAGCCGTGGACAAGACCGTTAAAAAAAAAAAAATAGAAAAAAAAAAACTTGATGGGAGAAGCGCTGGCTGAGGAGATCAGAAGCCCTCCCTTCACCAGCCTCTCTGCTGCGAGCAGGGAGCTTGATGGCTGTGCACTGACCAAGCGCACAGAAATCCTTCCACACTCCCTGCTCATGTTCTGAGGTTAGAGCATCAGGGGTCATGTGGCGTGCCGGTGCTCTGCCTTCACACCACTTGGCAAGCACGTGAGGCAGCATGGTAGGATGTCTGGTCAGCGCACAGACATCCATCTGCCTACCACTATACACCAGGGAACTGTGGGTGCTGGCTAGGGTAAGTCCCAGGGTGTGTATTGTGGGTGATGGGTAAGTCCTGGTTCTACAATGAGGATGATGGGGCATATACAGAGCAATCGTATATATTTTCTGCAGCAGAAAAACCTGTTAATAAATGCCTAGGGCTGGCAACTGATAGATTTAATGTAACATGCGGAAAGAGTAATTCAGTAATGACTAAGTTCTTGAACTTCCACTAACATGATTCACATCATGTGCATCTTTCACTCAATACAAATGGGTTCGTCAAATGATCTGAAGGAATGTGAAATTTATGGTGGCAGAAACCTTTTGTTGGTTTTCTCACAGCATTGTGCTTCAATAAAAATATAATGCTTTGTATTGTTACAAAAATGTCAGTGAACAACAACTGAACATTCTAAAGTCATATATGATACATGTTGGCTTTCTATAGCACATTGTGTAAGGCATTGTCTATTTTAAATTTATGAACTGAAACTGCATGTCCAGAGAGCTAACGATTAAGGAACAGAATTACATGGCCAAACTTCAGTTACAAATGTAGAATGGAACTGGATATAAATTGTATTCCTGTTGCCAACAAGAACTCAAGTTAATTTAAATGATTTCAGTTGGAAAAAGACAGTCCAAGAAAACTTCTTAAGGTCCTACTCAAAATACCACGATTTGTCCCGAACTTGATTTGGGTTGAAGACTTCAGCCGAATTTCACAAATACCTGAAAATGTGGCTACTCAAAATCACTCAATTTCGGTCCAAATCGACAGTTTGGGTCGTTAGGGAAACTGAAGCATCTAAACTATTCGGATTGGGACATTTTTTACATGAAAAACATAGGTTTTTGGCTATTCAATGGACTGATGCTGGCCCCATAGATAAAAAATAATAATACCCCGGCCTCAATTGAAATCAAGGAGGCCCAGGGCTAGTTACCCCACCCCCTAATAATAAAACGGGGCTTCGAATCAGAAAAATGGTTCCCAGCCTCCATAATATACATGGGGGGCCAGGACAGGTAGCCCTGACTCCCTGCCTATCAAAAAACAACAGTGGGACTCGCTCAAATGTCTCCAAGTCCCCTGCCATACATATGGAGGTCAGGGTACCAATCACCATAAGAAATTGGACTGGGAGCTTGCCAAATGTTTCCAGCCCATATAGAATAATTAGGGACCAGTACTAGTATATGAAGATAAGGACTCAAGGGCATCGCAGATTGTCAGTTATTTACAGGTTACTTGTCCCCCTCTACCAGGGCAAGGGAGACGTAGTTATCTCACCTCTCCCTATAACACCCCACATTATATCCTGTTGGAAGTTTTGCAAACTGAAAAAATACTAGGACACTGGTACCAGGCATCGGTACACAAGTTATTCCAAAACTAGAACTGGGTGATAAGGGCAGCAGCAAAGGAGGAGGTGGTGAAGGACCGGTAAGTGAATTTAAAATACTTCTACACTATAGGCAGCATTTTACCTTGTACTACACAAATGTAGTTCATGTAACACATGTAATAGCTGTGTTAAGGATGGCTGGTGGGCAAACAGTATACTGCAGCAAATAACATGTGCAAATGAATGCAGCGAGTAGCTAAGGGCCATGGGAGTTGCAGTATATATTAATGTCTATGTTTCAGTATAACTGTACACCTGTATTAACACATGTACATAGGTGTTTGTACATATGTATATATGTAGAGATAATTAGACGTATATCTGTCAGGTACCTTTAAGGAGCAGATCGCCTGACTATCCCCTGCTCGCCATGTGTCACATATGGCCATAAGATACGGATTCCCTGGCTCTATCGAGCGCTTCCTCTGTTCCCAGAACAGACCCATCACCAATAAGAGCGTGGGCACGCTCAGTGTGACATCACACCCCCTTTTTTTACCACGAACATTTAAAAGGAGTCTCTGAACTTTCCTCAGTGCTTAGCGATTTTCGTGCAGTAATCTTACTTACTTTATTGTTCTTTGTTACTTCCTGTCTACCCATTTATGCATCTTTGCCTGTGACCCTGATCTTCTGCCTGATAATTGTTTTATATTACATTTTACATTACATTACAAAAAAAGTCACTGCATTTCCTTTGGCTGCTGTCTGTGGATTGAGAATTGTTGAGTGCTGCTTCTATTTACCTGCTACACCTTTCCAATCTGTCTGTTACTCCCAACTGTATGGATTGCAACTACCCTGCATTATCCTGGTTATTATTGTGGACTGTGTCTAGTTCCTTAACCCTTTAACAACAATCCACGTACATGTATGGGCTGCGTTTAAAATTGTGCAATTGCTGTGATTTTGCCGCAATACACTCTATTTACGGCTTTCCTGGATGCTTCACGAGGGAAGGCATCCAGTAAAGCAAAAAAAAAAAATATGCTCCCTGGGACCGCCCATGGGCGGTCTTAGAGTGACAGGCCTCCCCTCCTCCCCCCATCAGTTCTTTCTGCCCTTCCTTCCCATCAGTTCTTTCTCCCCCTCCTCCCCCTATCAGTTCTTTCTCCCCTTCTCCCCTCCTCCGTTCTTTCTCCCCCTCCATGCTGCTCACGCTCCCAATAAGATATGATGGACAAATTGGTATCTAATGAAAGCCCTTTTTATGGCGATAAAAAGCAATATATAATTTGTGTGGGTACAGTATGTGAGCAAGAAAAAAATTACAACTAAAAACAAACACCCCAGAAATGTCACAACAGCCCTTGTCACCAAGGTAAAGAGCAGGTCAAAAGGTCATGTCACTAAGGGGTTAAAGAGACCTCATTTGACCTGCTGCTTATATAGGTCCTGCTCCCTGCTGCCATACCATGTAGTTCATATTGTCATATGTGTCTCCTTCCTGATTCTATCCCTCATATCCTCACAATTTGTGTAAATGTAATAGTGTACAGATAATGATAATGTACCAGTAGCAATGTTCTACTGTTATATTTGGATACTCAGAGACATAAAAAAATAGGAAGGTGTCCAAGGCAGCTGTTGCCACCAATTGGCGGAAATTAAATTGAGGATTATTTCTGAACTTTATTTTATACCATTTTTGCTGTGAAAAAGTGCATGTTATCTTAGCTTGGATAACTTGAATTAATTGAATTTGTTTTCCTAAAATGTAAATATTGCATGAATATCCAGCCTCATGCTACATACCTAAATTCTATTTCATGCTGAGTAATGTTATAATATATTGTAAATAGAAAACTCTTTTTAGATTTTTTTCCCTCCAAAAGCATTTCCTTAAAATGTGATTTAAATCAGGGCTCGACAAAACCCAGGCGGCAGGTCGCCATGGCGACCAGGAAATTAGACCTGGCGCCTGGGTGCTGTCAGCCTCCTGGTCCCCTTGCCGCTGCCATCCGATTTTTCCGCAGCGCGAGGGGGTAAAGTCTGTGCCGATGGCCGATGGCACAGACTGCAAGCTCTGCCCCCTCGCGCAACGCGTGTCTGAGTGCCGGGTGTCGTCACGTGACATCCTGGCACTCAGCACGCCGACCAACGGAGTTAAGCTGCAGCGTGAATGTCCCCCTCCCCTGCAGTGAGGTAAAGCAGCAGGGAGGGGGACACATCAAGAAGAAACCCCCAAGAAAAGACTGTGTGAGGTGGGTGTGTGTTTGTATGTATTGTAAAATAGGTGTGTGTGAGGGGTTTGTATATATATATATGTGTGTGAGGTGTTTGTATATATATGTGTGTGAGGTGTTTGTATATATATATGTGTGTGAGGTGTTTGTATATATATGTGTGTGTGAGGTGTTTGTATATATGTGTGTGTGAGGTGTTTGTAAATATGTGTATATGTAAAGTATGTGTGTGTGTGAGGTGTTTGTATATATGTGTATATGTAAAGTATGTGTGTTTGTATATATGTGTGTGTGAGGTGTTTGTATATATATATGTGTGTGTGAGGTGTTTGTATATATATGTGTGTGTGAGGTGTTTGTATATATATGTGTGTGTGAGGTGTTTGTATATATATGTGTGTGTGAGGTGTTTGTATATATATGTGTGTGTGAGGTGTTTGTGTATATATATGTGTGTGAGGTGTTTGTATATATGTGTGTGTGAGGTGTTTGTATATATGTGTGTGTGAGGTGTTTGTATATATATGTGTGTGTGAGGTGTTTGTATATATATGTGTGTGTGAGGTGTTTGTATATATATGTGTGTGTGAGGTGTTTGTATATATATGTGTGTGAGGTGTTTGTATATATATGTGTGTGTGAGGTGTTTGTATATATATGTGTGTGAGGTGTTTGTATATATATGTGTGTGAGGTGTTTGTATATATATGTGTGTGAGGTGTTTGTATATATGTGTGTGTGAGGTGTTTGTATATATGTGTGTGTGAGGTGTTTGTATATATGTGTGTGTGAGGTGTTTGTAAATATGTGTATATGTAAAGTATGTGTGTTTGTATATATGTGTATGTGTGTTTGTATATATGTGTGTGTGTGAGGTGTTTGTATATATGTGTGTGAGGTGTTTGTATATATGTGTATATGTAAAGTATGTGTGTTTGTATATATGTGTGTGTGAGGTGTTTGTATATATGTGTGTGTGAGGTGTTTGTGTATATGTGTATATGTAAAGTATGTGTGTTTGTATATATGTGAAGTAGGCGTGTGTGTTTATGAATTGTGTTTATGTTTGCGTGATTGTCTGGCTCCTAAAAAAAATGTCTGGCTCCTAAAATCAAAATAAATTTGTCAAGCCCTGATTTAAATCAAAAAAATATGATCTAATTAAAAACTGATAAAACAAAATTGATTTTAAAATACAATATATGTACAGTATTTTCCGGCATATAAGACGACTGGGCGTATAAGACGACCCCCCAACTAAGTCATCTTATAAGCCGGAAAAATCGCATCAATATTTTAACCTTTTAGGTTAAAATATAGAGTTTTCCTCCCTCCTCCCCCTTTCCCCAATCCCCAGTACTTACCTATTTTCTGCTCTGTCTCCCGCTGTTAAGCCGGTCCGTGGCTGTGAGGGAAGCGTTGGAAGCGTTGGAAGCTCACAACGCTTCCCTCATAGCCACGGACCGGCTTAACAGCGCGAGCGGAGACAGAGCAGAAAATAGGTGAGTAAATCCCAGTACCCGGCGTATAAGATGACCCCCCAACTTTTGAGAAGATTTTCAGGGGTTAAAAAGTCGTCTTATACGCCGGAAAATACGGTATACGGAAATGTGCCCTTGAATGTACAGCATGGGCTTGTGTTATGTAACTGATTCTGTAAATAGCTATGATAACTTGAGTGGCGTTAGATCATTTAAAAGGCTTTCGAAAAACATATATAGTAATATCCAGGTCATGATGAGAATTCCTCTGAATTCAATAAAATATAAATACAGGACATTACGCCGACTTTTCATAGACTACAATCCTGCATCTTCCATGCTAGGCTCCAAAACTATTTTAACCCCTCACTGACAAGACCATTTGACATTGTCTTTCCCTTGGTGACAAGGGCTGTTTTGATATTTCTGGGGTGTTTGTGTTTAGCCAAAATGTTCTTCTTTCTCACATACTGTACCCACACAAATTACCGTATTTGCTCGACTATAAGACGAGGTTTTTTTCAGTAAATGCACTTACATTCGAGGTTGTTTTATAATCTGACCTCAAATCGAGGTCAGATTATAAGACTGGGATCCAGGTCCCCCGCAGAGCTGCAGGGGACCTGGAACCCCCTCGCTAACATCAGGTGGATGTATGCGTGATGCGTGCAGACATCCTCCCCTGCTGCCCGGCACGACCGCCGGGACTTCTATGATGAAGCCGGCTGCCCCCAATAGCCACCAACGAGAGACCAGGTGAGAAGGGGGGAAAGACAGACGGGGGCAGAGAAAGACAAGGGGACGGAGGGGGGGGACAGACAGATGGGGGCAGAGAGAGACAAGGGGAGGGAGGGGGGGAAAGACAGATGGGGGCAGAGAGAGACAAGGGGAGGGAGGGGGGAAAGATAGATGGGGCAGAGAGACAAGGGGAGGGAGGGCGGGCAGAGAGAGGCAAGGGGGGGCAGAGAGAGACAAGGGGAGGGAGGGGGGGACAGACAGACGGGGCAGAGAGAGGCAAGAAGGGGGGGCAGAGAGAGGCAAGGGTGGGGCAGAGAGAGGCTAGGGGAGGGAGGGGGGAAGAGAAAGACAAGGGGGGGGGCAGAGAGACAGAGAGAGAAAAGGAGGGAGGGGGCAGAGAGAGACAAGGTGAGAGTGAGGGGGGAGAGAGAGAAAAGGAGGGAGGTGGAGAGAGAAAGAAAAGTTTGGGCGAGGGAGAGACAATGCTGGGGGAAGGGGGAGAGAGAGGCAGCATAGGCACATATAAGGAAATAAAGACAAGAAATGCATTTTTTTTATATCATAATTTTTATTAAATATTAAAAAGCAATTTACATGTAAATCCATACAAGTTAAACTTTTTTCCTATAGGGTAGTCTTATATTCAGACTTTTAGTTTTTTTCCTAAAGGAATATCCAAAGTTTGGGGGGTCGTCTTATATTCGAGCAAATACGGTATATATTGTTTTTATCGTCATAAGAAGGGCTTTCATTAGATATTATTATGTTCATCATATCTTGTAATTTACTACAAAAAAATCATAAAATATGATGAAAAAATAAAAACACTTTTTCTAACTTTGACCTAAAAAATTATTTACATAAATACAATCATTAAAAAAGACCCCTTATAAATAGTTTCTAAATGTTTTCCCGAGTTCAGAAATATGCTTGTTTCCATTTTTTTCTTTAGTTTTTTGCGAGTTATAGGGCAAAAAACAAAAATACTGTAATACTGCTTCAGCAATATGGCACCATAGTGGATGCCCCAGAGCTGATATTTCGGTGCTGCCTATTGCCTGACACGTCCACTGTCGCAAAGGGGTTAATATTAAAACCTAGTAAAGACGATGAAGAAATGGATTCTTACAGACCAATCACAATACTAAATTCCGATATCACAATTCTTACACAAATCATAGCACTTCAAAATATTCTCCCCAATATTCTACATGAATCACAAATGGGCTTCCTATGACCCACTATAGGTATCAGAAAGGCACTCACGGTCGTACAACAGGCGAAAATTAGGGGCTCTTCACATCATCATTTACTAATACAATTAGATGCATGTAGAGATTTTGATAGTATTTCATGGGCACATACACTGAACAAAATTATAAACGCAACACTTTTGTTTTTGCCCCCATTTTTCATGAGCTGTACTCAAACATCTAAGACTTTTTCGATGTACACAAAAGGCCTATTTCTCTCAAATATTGTTCACAAATCTGTCTTAATTATCTGTCTTTGCCGAGATAATCCATCTACCTCACAGGTGTGGTATATCAAGATGTTGATTAGACATGAATATTGCAAAGGTGTGCCTTAGGCTGGCCACAATAAAAGGCCACTCTAAAATGTGCAGTTTTATCACACGGCACAATGCCTCAGATGTCGCAAGTTTTGAGGGAGCGTGCAATTGGAATGCTGACTGCAGGAATGTCCACCAGAGCTGTTGCCCATAAATTGACGTTTCAGAAAATTTGGAAGTACATCCAACCGGCCACACTTGTGAGGTGGAAATAATAGATATACTGAACAAACTCTGGATCAAAACTACCCACAAATCAATTTAAAAGCCCTCCTACACACCTCTGTTGGGACGTTAAAAATAACATGTTATTATTTGGTCCAATCAGAGCCTGGCAACTAGTCTATTTCCAACAACACCTGGACTTTACCAAATCTTTTTTTAAAAGTAGGGACATCCAATAAGATTAATTCCAACAAACATACATGTCCCGCCAGTATATATAGATCTTAGGTTATTAATTTTCATCATTATATATAGGCAGATTAACACAACATACAGTTCATTTACATAGAAGGAAGAGGGTCGGATCGATAACTAAGACTACGTTTTCAGGTAAGCCTTGTCAAAAGAGAAATCAAATTAAAATTTGCTGTAGGTTCATCCTGTTATTTTTCTTTCCTCCTCCCCTTCCCTTTTCCCTCTTTTATTGTTGCAGAGCAATCAACGCCAGTAATCTAACATTGATTGCTATCATTATCAGTCAGGGTTATGTTTTATTAATAGTTCAGAAATTATTACTCCTAAATCCCTTTCCTAACCTCAACATCTGAGGAAAGGTATTTAGGAGTAATAATTTCAGAGGACTTAAAGGTAGGTAGGCAATGCAATAGAGCAGCAGGAAATGCTAGCAGAATGCTTGGTTGCATAGGGAGAGGTATTAGCAGTAGGAAGAGGGAAGTACTCATGCCATTGTACAGAGCGCTGGTGAGACCTCACTTGGAGTATTGTACGCAGTACTGGAGACCGTATCTCCAGAAGGATATTGATACTTTGGAGAGAGTTTAGAGAAGGGCTACTAAACTGGTTCATGGGTTGAAGGATAAAACTTACCAGGAAAGGTTAAAGCATCTTAACATGTATAGCTTGGAGGAAAGACGTAACAGGGGGGATATTATAGAAACATTTAAATACATAAAGGGAATCAACACAGTAAAGGAAGAGAGTATATTTAAAAGAAGAAAAACTACCACAACTAGAGGTCATAGTCTTAAATTAGAGGGGCAACAATTTAAAAGTAATATCAGGAAGTATTACTTTACTGAGAGGGTAGTGGATGTATGGAATAGCCTTCCAGCAGAAGTGGTAGAGGTAAACACAGTCAAGGATTTTAAGCATGCGTGGGATAGACACAAGGCTATCCTAGCTATAAGACCGGGAACGGGGGACTAATAAAAGTATTAAAAAAAATTGGGCAGACTAGATGGACCGAATGGTTCTTATCTGCCGACACATTCTATGTTTCTATGTTAAGAATCTTAAAGGCAAATCCTGTTACTCCAAACATCCTATCAGCATCCATACATTCAAATATATGTCAAGGTAGGTAATATTTACGGAGGATAGAGCCTTTATGGAGCTGGGGAGTCGCAATCGTTCTCTCGTCTATGGTTCATAACCAATGTCACGAATAGTATAAACTATAACAGACTTTGGGCCCGTCTTTCTGTCTATTAACCAGGAGACCCATTGGAGAAACAGCACCACTGCCTCAGTCCCCGATCATCTTCTATCCATCCCATATTTTGTCGTTTATCTTGTCCCTAGTCGTTTTTCTTCCAAGAATGTCAGGTTTCTTCCAGTAGTGGGAGATACATACCTTGAAACCTGACAGAACATTGATGCATAGATGATTTTATATATCTATGCATAACTGGAATCTCTAAATGAATTAGGAAGGTCTGAGGTGAAAATATGCCCTTATAACCAAATAGTGCATCAAGTAATTCCCTTGCTTTATTTTTAATTATGGTCAAGTTGGCACATTCCCACCAGATGTGTATCTAGGAGCCATTTCCCTTCTGACTTCTCCAGCATAGGGTACTTGGATCTGTCGCAAATTTAGCCAGTCGGCTTGGGACCATATACCACCTATTTCAAAGTTTATAATACTGTTCATGAATGTTAATGCAATGGGTTTCTCTTCTAATATCTCTCTATGTATTAAACCATTCCTGGGGAGAGAATAGTTTCCCCATATTGTCCTCACATTGCGAAAGCGCTGTGTGTTTCCCGACTAGGTCTTCCATTTCAAGAAATATTTGGACTTTAGAGATCGAGTTTTTAGTTATATCTGCAGACAGAAATGTATCCCAATCGGAAATTTCAGAGGGATGATTTGCAATGAGGAAGGATGTAATTATCATGTAGCTAAATATTTCTCTGGCAGCAAGCTTAAAGTTTTTGCCTAGAGCGTCAACAGAAGCCAGCCGACCATCTAGGAATAAGTCCCCCATTATATTTATCCCTTCTTCTATCCAGGTATTTACATTTATATCTGGTAGGCAAATTTGGTAAACTTGTAATGGAGTAGCTTTTGATAAGTTTTTATTCAGTTCCTTCGATTTTTTAATTCTATATAGCGAAGACATTATATCCCTAGCTACATGAGATTCAATTCTAAGGGTTCCAAAAAAGTTTTGTGGTAGCCATCCAAGTAATGATAAGTCCACAATATGACATAACGTTCGTTCCACTAAAAAACAATCAGATGTATGTCTATGTTGTTGTTTCCATGCCTTCAGATGAATCAATTGACATGTGTTATATATTTTTTGCAAGTCTGGATAACCTAGTCCTCCCTTCCCTTCCCATTTGCGAATCTGGCTTGGAATTCACATTTTTTTTTAGCGGCTCACACAAATTTAGAAAACATAAGATCAAAGTCCCTTATTATATTATTAGGAATTTTATATGGAATAACTCTGAATAGTTATATAAGTTTAGGTAGAAAATAAGATTTCAAGATGTTAATATGACCCATCCACAAGATCTCCAACTTTACCTATTGATTTGTCAGATTTTGCAATTCAATTAGTAAATTAGCATAATTTAATGGTACAATGTCTTTAATTCGCAAGGGGATCTTAATTCCCAAATAGTCAATTATTTCTACTGGGGTAGCCCTCCTTCCGAGTCCCTGATTATCACTTGTTGGGATGCGGTTATAAGCTATAGTCTGTGTGTTGGTTAAGTTGAGACCGTATTTGGACAGACAGAAGGCTCCTGATACTGCCACTTTGGTGTTGTCCTATTGGGTATCACTGCTCTAGAATTGCCTTACATTACGTAAGCTGGTGTACGTTCATGGTCAAGCTGGACTTACTTGATTTGATTAAATGTGTAAAATAAACAACTGAATACGTCATGTATATGTTGTGCCAAAAGCAACTCTGTCCCCCTTCCAGTAACACAATGTGTTTTCTGCTTGATTGTGCATTCACAGAGTGAACATAGAGTGATAACATCACAAAAATACTGATGCACAATATGTAATAAGCTGAACTGACATGTTTACAATGAACCTTCACATCAGGCATGTTTATAATATTCAGATACCTTACAATACTTGTTTCTCAAGTTCACTGGAATAGCAGCTGATATAACAAACATAACATTAACAACAGTGTTGTCAGCATTGGTACTAAGAAGAGCAACAAGGAACCTTTGGCCCAGAATGTGGAAAAGCATCATGGAAACTCCCATTAGCAGACTAGAATCATATAGATGCTCTGGCAGGAAAAAAGGTGATGACATTCAGAATGTCCCAAAACAGTGGTTTGAGTTACTTGTTTGTAATGATTGTATGTTTTTTCAATAGAAAGGGGAGAATTTATGAGCATGCAGAAAGAAAATTACTTGCACGGTCAGTCATGTGGTTCTGCTCTCCCGCCTCTGTGAAGAAACCATAGAGTACACAGCAGAGAAGCCTTTTTCATGCCTTGTCTTCATGCCAAGAAAAACTCCTTAACAGAGCACAGCTGCCCAGTGATAATAGGTGCACACAAACTTCATACCTAGAGTCCTATATGGGCAAGGCTGGTTGTGACAGAACCCTCGGTCACTGGGGTTCTTGGAGAGAAATAATGGCCTGCCTCCTCCCAATAGACTATGGACCCTGTCTGTGTGTGTGTGATAGTTATGGGGGTACACACTTTGGGGTCACCAGCGGCGCCCTGTCTTCAGTACAGCTTTACTTCTAATACAGGATGCCCAGGACTAGTTCACTCAAGATGTCAGCCAAGCCATTGTGTTCCCCAGGTTGAGACGGTCTCCTGTCTTTCACACTCCAGTCTCTCAGAAGGTGTTATGGAATGTTATTATGTTACTATTGCAATATGTTAAATATCCAGTTCCTGGTTAATATGTGTTAAATGTATTATGTCAAACACTCCATTGCCTTTATGTAAGTCTTTCAGTGTCCTTTTGTACCCGAGTGTACTCTGGAGGTATCTGAATTTGACACCTTTGTATTCTGAAAGGTGTGAGGCAGGAGTTCCCCCATTGTATGCCCTACGGTTGTGTTGTGTTCATTAAGTGTCTGTATTTAGAGGTGTGATATCCTAGTGCATCTAATTACCTGTTTTAAATGAGTCTCTCTATTGTTTGAGGCTTACAATGTGTTAATTAGTTTCTGCTGTGCTTCCCCCTTAGTTGATGTCATATTGTCTGTGTATAAATAACTGTGCTGTTTTCAAATAAATGTTCATTCCTGTTTCAAAGTTATACTGGTCCTGACTGGTGATTTGGGAGCTCCATCTACAACACTGGTTCTGCCTGGTGGACTGGATACAAGGAAGAAGAGTTCTGATGGAGGTACCCAGTCGGGGTACCAGGGGGTCTGTCACACTGGTGTATCAGACAAAAACAAGGCTGCAAGGATCAGACAAACATAAACAGCCACAAGAACTCATTGAGTTACTTCAATTAAATATTTTATTGCTAATTTGCAACTTCCTCATGTACAGTTTGGCTGACTGACCATGTTCAAAACAGCTGAAAATTGTCAAATGTTGATCATTAGTAATTAAAAAGGACATGTTAGATTCCTATTTGGTTTTCTAGATCTGGTGTGCATGGTTTAATCGAATGATTGTTACCATATTATTGTTCCTTTTTTTGTACTATATGTTAATCTCCTTGATATTGACAAATTGGGTCAAACTACATATCTATTGGTAAGTACACACCATACAATCAATACATGGCACCCGTATCTGCAGATCACAACTGCATGTCAGGTAGAGATGGAAACAGAAGCAAACACTCATATATTGTTTGTAAAGTGATTATTTTATTGTCCATCTATTATTTGGCAAGCAAAATGTGCAGTGTACCTGATAATTAGTACAAAAAAGCAGTTTAACTGTTAAATTGACGCTGGGCTTTATTCGTGAAAGACATAATTGCAGGAAATTTAGAAGGGACTTGGAAACTTAAAGGCCAAAGTTGGAAAATTCTCCCATTCAGCTACAATGCAATTATTTCCTTATTTTATCACATTCCCTTTTATAGATCTCACATAGAAAGTGTCGGCAGATAAGATCCAGTCAGTCCATCTAGTCTGCCCAAATGTCTGAATATTTTCATTAGTCCATAGAGTTATGTTATATCTAGGATAGCCTTATGCCTATCCCATCCCTGTGCACTTGCATAAGACTCATTTATACCGTATTTGCTCGATTATAAGACGACCCTGATTATAAGACGACCCCCCCCCCCAAATTTGTACATTCCTTTAGGAAAAAAACTAAAAGCCTGATTATAAGACTACCCTATAGGAAAAAAGTTTAACTTGTATATATGTAAATTGCTTTTTAATATTTTATAAAAAGTTTATATTATACAAATGCATTTCTTGTTTTTATTTGCTTTTATGTGCCAATGCGGCCTCTCTCCCGCTCCCCCAGCTGTCTCTTTCCCCCCCAGCGTTGTCTCTCTCTCCCCCCAAAACTTCTCTCTTGTCTCTATCTATCCCCCCTCCCCTTTTCTCTCTGTCCCCCTCCCTCCCCTTGTCTGTGTCTCCCCCTCCCCCCCCTTGTCTGTCTGTGTCCTCCCCCTCCCTTTGTCTCTCTCTGTCCCCCTCCCTCCCCTTGTCTGTGTCTCCCCCCCCTTGTCTGTCTGTGTCCTCCCCCATCCCCCTCCCTTTGTCTCTCTCTATCCCCCCCTCCCCTTGTCTGTCTGTGTCCTCCGTCCCCCCCTCCCTCTTACCTCGATCCCTGGTGGCTAGTGGGGGCAGCCGGGGGATGTCTGCACGATACGTGTAGACATCCTCCATGCTGTCCGACACGGCAGTCTATTATGACGGACAGCTGGTCCGTCATAATAGACTGCCGTGTCGGGCAGCATGGAGGACATCCCCCAGCTGCCCGATTCTCCCTGGTGGCTAGCGGGGCAGTAGAGGATGTCTGCGCGACGAGCGCAGACTCCCCTGCTGCCGCCCGGCACGCTCGCCGGGACTTCTGTGACGAAAGCGGAAGTACCCGGCTTCTTCACAGAAGCCCCGGCGGTCGTGCCGGGCGGAAGAAGGGGAGGCTGCGCTCATCGCGCAGACATCCCCTGCTGTTAGAGAGGGGGATCCAGGTCCCCTGCAGCTCTGCTGGGGACCTGGATCCATGTTTTATAATCTGACCTCAATTTGAGGTCAGATTATAAGACGACCTCGATTGTAAGACGAGGAGGATTTTTCAGAGCATTTGCTCTGAAAAAAACCTCGTCTTATATTCGAGCAAATACGGTACTTAAGAATCTGCTTGGTTTGGATTATTGCAGCATCAACAAACATCTACTATTTCTGCTGGAAGGCTGTTCCATACATCCACTATGTTCTTAGTAAAGTAATACTTCCTGATATTACTTTTAAACATTTGGCCATCTAATTTATGGCTATGTCCTCTTGTTGTGGAGATTATTCATCTTTTAAATGTACTCTCCTCCTGTACTGTGTTGATTCCCTTGTCTTTTAAATACTTTCTATCATATGCCCTGTGCCTCATCTCCAGTACTGTGTGCAATACTCCAAGTGAGGTCTCACCAGTGCTCTGTACAATGGCATGAGCACTGGCATCTTTTTACCATTAATACCTCTCCCTATACAATCAATAATATCGCCCTTGTGTTTTTATCCCTGAGGTGTATTATCTTGTATTTATCCATATTAAACTTCAGTTGCCACAGACTATATTTTCAAGTTTATCTAAATCATTGGCCATTCTGCTTATCCGTTCAGGAACATCAGCCCAAAAGTTGTGTTATCAGCAAAAAGGCATACGTTACCACCAAGACCTTATGCAATATCACTAATAAAAAAATTAAAGAGAATGGGTCCAAGTACAGATCCTTGAGTTAACTTGTAATCTATCATTTAACATGGTTTCCAGTATATATTGAGGCAGTCAGCTAGCCCTTTATCTTCCTTCTTATGTACTATACCCCATTTTTACTGACTAATATTTTTTCTCTTCTGCTTGTGCTTTGGAAGCTCTAATAACTTGCTTTGCCTCTTTCTGCCTAATCTTATAAGTCCTGCCTATCTTCCTTGCTCTGTTTTTTATAATTACTAAATGTTAGCTTTTTGTTTTTTTACTATTTTGGCTATCTTGGCCACGTCTGCTGAGTACCACAATGGTTTATTCAATGTTTTGCTCTTACTCACAAACCTAATGCATTTTTCTGTTGCCTTCAGTAATGCAACTTTTTAATAATCCCCTTTCTCCTGGACTCCAGTTACATAACTCAAGTCTGACTCATTTACACCTTTTCTAATTTTAGAAAAGTTGTTTTTTTCTAAAATCTAAAGCTTAATTTTTTTTGTGGTGTGACTCAGATTCTGTTCTTAAATTAGACCACCAGCTTTCACCTACAGTAATATCGGATATCAAATCTCCATATGTGAACACTAATTTAGCATGACATCCTTTCGGGTTGGCTCCTTAGAGATAATCCCAGTAGTGAGTTAAGAATATGTGTACTCCTGGCACAACTGGCTAGTTTGGTTTTCCGTTTCATATCAGGAATATTAAAGCCCCTCATGATGATAACTTCCCTCTTTATTCTCATTTTATCTAGTTTTTCAATTAGTAGATGATATAACTCATGTACCTGTCCATGGGGTCTCGAACTCACACCTACATGAGTTACTGTAAGATTATCAAATTGTAATGTAACCCAAACTGACTGTATGTTTGCCTCACTAGCTAGTAAAAATTTGTATCTGATTACTTTTTCTTGTTTTCCGCCTCATTTACATCTTTAGAATACAACCAGAGTTTCTCCAGAATATCTTCATGTACATTTTTATATATATATATATATAGCTGAATGTAGAAAAGCTAAAAAGCTGAATTATCAATGCTAATGACCACAAGTCTTATATAGACAACCCAAAAGCACATCCCTTAAAAGAACACTGAACATTATATTTCACCTCTGCTTCTAATGAAAGGTTAGTTGTTCCTAGTGTTAGGATAAACTGGCATGTACTTTTGACAGTACTTGCCAGTTCCATAGGAAGCAGGCAGCCATCTGGTCAGTGACTGGAATTCTCTGCTAGTGCATAGACAAATGTTTAACACCTGAGTGGGCCTATGCATATTAACAAACAATAACAAACACCTAAGTATTCAATTTGGATTCTTTACCAATATACAGCAGGTAATCAGTACAAATCAACAAATACCTTGACTTAATTACTCTTACCTGTAAGAGTAGAAAAGGAAGATCTCAAGACAGTTGAAAAATGTAAATTAATCGCCGGAATATCTTCACGTAGACTTCAAAGAGCTGTCAAGCTAATTACCACAAGCCTTATATACACACACACACATACACCCAAAAACCTCCTCCCCTAACATTTGTGTAACACCTGAGTGGGCCTATGCACATTAACAAACAATAGCAAACACCTAAGCAGGGTGTATTTGATTTAAATCACGATTTTAAATGGAAAGACTCATCCTTTCTGGTAGTTATAACCTTTAATATTTTGCAACCAGATAAAAATGTCATATTTAGAATAACCTGTCAGATTAGTAAAACAGCTATATGAGAACTGATTTTAGTTTAATAGGTTAATCACGCAAATATGGAGAACTACTTGTCTTATTTAACAAAAACAATAACATTATATAGCATATGCAGGTATTTGGTTAAATGTCAGCGTTTATTAACTGAAGTGGTAATGTGTAAAGATTTTTTTTGTTTGTACACAGGTAGGGTTGCCACCCGGCCAGTAATTTACCGGCACAGTATTTAGGGTCTTCAGGACGGGGCCGGTATATTAGATATACCGGCCCAGGCAAAGCCCAGTATTTTTCTTCCCCAGACCCCAGTTCTTACCTCCTTGCTGCTGTCTCCCGGTGCAGGTCCGTGGCTGTGAGGGAAGCGTTGTGCGCTCCCCTCCAGCCAATGCGGCTTCAATAAAGTTTGTTCAAACTTTTTTTTTAACAAACTTTTTTGATCCGCGCGGCTGGAAGGGAGCACACAACACTTCCCTCACAGCCTCGGACCTGCACCGGGAGACAGCAGCAAGGAGGTAAGTACTGGGGTCTGGGGAAGGGGGGAGGAGGGTGGCATAACGAGCATATTGAGTGGCTAAATCCTGGCATATTGAGGGGCATAACCCTGGAATAGTGAGTGGCATAACCCTGGCATATTAATTGGCATAACTCTGGCATATTGAGTTGCATAGCCCTGGCATATTAATTGGCATAACCCTGGCATATTAATTGGGAAAATCCTGGCATATTAATTGGCATAACCCTGGCATATTAATTGGCATAACCTTGGCATATTGAGTGGCTTAACCCTGGCATATTAATATTTGTGTGTATGTAGCTGGCTGTGTATGCAATGTGTGTGTGTGTGTGTGTGTATACAACTGGCTGTGTACGTGGTATGTGTATATATGTAACTGGCTGTGTATGTGGTGTGTGTGTATATCTAACTGGGTGTGCCTATGTGTGTATGTATGCAACTGGCTGTGTATGAGTGTGTGTATGTATGTAACAGGTTGTGTATGTGAGGTGTGTGTATGCTTTTGTGATAATGCCATTGTCTGTCTCCTAAATTTTGCTGGCTCCTAAAACTAAATTAAGTTTGTCAAGCCCTGGTGTATATATGTATGACTGTCTGACTGTATATGTATGTGTGACTGTATGTATGAGTATGTTTGTGTATGTGACTGTGTGTGTGTATGTGACTGACTGTAGGTATGTGACGTGTGTATGTCTCTATCTGACTGCGAGTCTATGTGCCATTGTCTGGCGCCCTAGATTTTTTTTCTGGCTCCTAAAAGTCAAACCCTGCCTTCAATAGAAAACTATCATTAGATAGATTTTTCCTCCATAAGCATTTCCTTAACCCCTTTGCGACATAAGAGATAGGGTTACAATTAAATGAAAATTAATTAATAAATTAAATTAAAATATATTAAGGGTTAGAGTTGGGGTTAAATTTAGGATTCGGGTTTTGGTCAAAAGGTCGATGTAGGAAAAAAACTAAAAACTATTTTTTCGTTTTTTGCCCAATAACTCGCAAAAATCTGCAGATAAACATGGAAACAAGCCTATTTCTGAACTTGGGACAACATTCAGAAACTATTTAGATGGGGTCATTTTAATGATTGTATTTGTGTAAAAAAAATGTTTAGGTCAAAGTTAGAAAAAGTGTTTTTTCATCATATTTTATGTATTTTTTTTTAGTAAATTATAAGATTTGATGCACATAACTGTTTCTAATGAAAGCCCTTCTTATGACGATAAAAACAACATATAATTTGTGTACAGTTTGTGAGAGAGAGAAGAAAATTACAGCTAAACAAAAACACCCCAGAAATGTAAAAAAAACCCTTGTCATCAAGGGAAAGTCAAGGTCTTGAGCCGTGGACAAGACCGTTAAAAAAAAAAAAATAGAAAAAAAAAAACTTGATGGGAGAAGCGCTGGCTGAGGAGATCAGAAGCCCTCCCTTCACCAGCCTCTCTGCTGCGAGCAGGGAGCTTGATGGCTGTGCACTGACCAAGCGCACAGAAATCCTTCCACACTCCCTGCTCATGTTCTGAGGTTAGAGCATCAGGGGTCATGTGGCGTGCCGGTGCTCTGCCTTCACACCACTTGGCAAGCACGTGAGGCAGCATGGTAGGATGTCTGGTCAGCGCACAGACATCCATCTGCCTACCACTATACACCAGGGAACTGTGGGTGCTGGCTAGGGTAAGTCCCAGGGTGTGTATTGTGGGTGATGGGTAAGTCCTGGTTCTACAATGAGGATGATGGGGCATATACAGAGCAATCGTATATATTTTCTGCAGCAGAAAAACCTGTTAATAAATGCCTAGGGCTGGCAACTGATAGATTTAATGTAACATGCGGAAAGAGTAATTCAGTAATGACTAAGTTCTTGAACTTCCACTAACATGATTCACATCATGTGCATCTTTCACTCAATACAAATGGGTTCGTCAAATGATCTGAAGGAATGTGAAATTTATGGTGGCAGAAACCTTTTGTTGGTTTTCTCACAGCATTGTGCTTCAATAAAAATATAATGCTTTGTATTGTTACAAAAATGTCAGTGAACAACAACTGAACATTCTAAAGTCATATATGATACATGTTGGCTTTCTATAGCACATTGTGTAAGGCATTGTCTATTTTAAATTTATGAACTGAAACTGCATGTCCAGAGAGCTAACGATTAAGGAACAGAATTACATGGCCAAACTTCAGTTACAAATGTAGAATGGAACTGGATATAAATTGTATTCCTGTTGCCAACAAGAACTCAAGTTAATTTAAATGATTTCAGTTGGAAAAAGACAGTCCAAGAAAACTTCTTAAGGTCCTACTCAAAATACCACGATTTGTCCCGAACTTGATTTGGGTTGAAGACTTCAGCCGAATTTCACAAATACCTGAAAATGTGGCTACTCAAAATCACTCAATTTCGGTCCAAATCGACAGTTTGGGTCGTTAGGGAAACTGAAGCATCTAAACTATTCGGATTGGGACATTTTTTACATGAAAAACATAGGTTTTTGGCTATTCAATGGACTGATGCTGGCCCCATAGATAAAAAATAATAATACCCCGGCCTCAATTGAAATCAAGGAGGCCCAGGGCTAGTTACCCCACCCCCTAATAATAAAACGGGGCTTCGAATCAGAAAAATGGTTCCCAGCCTCCATAATATACATGGGGGGCCAGGACAGGTAGCCCTGACTCCCTGCCTATCAAAAAACAACAGTGGGACTCGCTCAAATGTCTCCAAGTCCCCTGCCATACATATGGAGGTCAGGGTACCAATCACCATAAGAAATTGGACTGGGAGCTTGCCAAATGTTTCCAGCCCATATAGAATAATTAGGGACCAGTACTAGTATATGAAGATAAGGACTCAAGGGCATCGCAGATTGTCAGTTATTTACAGGTTACCTGTCCCCCTCTACCAGGGCAAGGGAGACGTAATTATCTCACCTCTCCCTATAACACCCCACATTATATCCTGTTGGAAGTTTTGCAAACTGAAAAAATACTAGGACACTGGTACCAGGCATCGGTACACAAGTTATTCCAAAACTAGAACTGGGTGATAAGGGCAGCAGCAAAGGAGGAGGTGGTGAAGGACCGGTAAGTGAATTTAAAATACTTCTACACTATAGGCAGCATTTTACCTTGTACTACACAAATGTAGTTCATGTAACACATGTAATAGCTGTGTTAAGGATGGCTGGTGGGCAAACAGTATACTGCAGCAAATAACATGTGCAAATGAATGCAGCGAGTAGCTAAGGGCCATGGGAGTTGCAGTATATATTAATGTCTATGTTTCAGTATAACTGTACACCTGTATTAACACATGTACATAGGTGTTTGTACATATGTATATATGTAGAGATAATTAGACGTATATCTGTCAGGTACCTTTAAGGAGCAGATCGCCTGACTATCCCCTGCTCGCCATGTGTCACATATGGCCATAAGATACGGATTCCCTGGCTCTATCGAGCGCTTCCTCTGTTCCCAGAACAGACCCATCACCAATAAGAGCGTGGGCACGCTCAGTGTGACATCACACCCCCTTTTTTTACCACGAACATTTAAAAGGAGTCTCTGAACTTTCCTCAGTGCTTAGCGATTTTCGTGCAGTAATCTTACTTACTTTATTGTTCTTTGTTACTTCCTGTCTACCCATTTATGCATCTTTGCCTGTGACCCTGATCTTCTGCCTGATAATTGTTTTATATTACATTTTACATTACATTACAAAAAAAGTCACTGCATTTCCTTTGGCTGCTGTCTGTGGATTGAGCATTGTTGAGTGCTGCTTCTATTTACCTGCTAGACCTTTCCAATCTGTCTGTTACTCCCAACTGTATGGATTGCAACTACCCTGCATTATCCTGGTTATTATTGTGGACTGTGTCTAGTTCCTTAACCCTTTAACAACAATCCACGTACATGTATGGGCTTCACGAGGGAAGGCATCCAGTAAAGCAAAAAAAAAAAATATGCTCCCTGGGACCGCCCATGGGCGGTCTTAGAGTGACAGGCCTCCCCTCCTCCCCCCATCAGTTCTTTCTGCCCTTCCTTCCCATCAGTTCTTTCTCCCCCTCCTCCCCCTATCAGTTCTTTCTCCCCTTCTCCCCTCCTCCGTTCTTTCTCCCCCTCCATGCTGCTCACGCTCCCAATAAGATATGATGGACAAATTGGTATCTAATGAAAGCCCTTTTTATGGCGATAAAAAGCAATATATAATTTGTGTGGGTACAGTATGTGAGCAAGAAGAAAATTGCAACTAAAAACAAACACCCCAGAAATGTCACAACAGCCCTTGTCACCAAGGTAAAGAGCAGGTCAAAAGGTCATGTCACTAAGGGGTTAAAGAGACCTCATTTGACCTGCTGCTTATATAGGTCCTGCTCCCTGCTGCCATACCATGTAGTTCATATTGTCATATGTGTCTCCTTCCTGATTCTATCCCTCATATCCTCACAATTTGTGTAAATGTAATAGTGTACAGATAATGATAATGTACCAGTAGCAATGTTCTACTGTTATATTTGGATACTCAGAGACATAAAAAAATAGGAAGGTGTCCAAGGCAGCTGTTGCCACCAATTGGCGGAAATTAAATTGAGGATTATTTCTGAACTTTATTTTATACCATTTTTGCTGTGAAAAAGTGCATGTTATCTTAGCTTGGATAACTTGAATTAATTGAATTTGTTTTCCTAAAATGTAAATATTGCATGAATATCCAGCCTCATGCTACATACCTAAATTCTATTTCATGCTGAGTAATGTTATAATATATTGTAAATAGAAAACTCTTTTTAGATTTTTTTCCCTCCAAAAGCATTTCCTTAAAATGTGATTTAAATCAAAAAAATATGATCTAATTAAAAACTGATAAAACAAAATTGATTTTAAAATACAATATATGTACAGTATTTTCCGGCATATAAGACGACTGGGCGTATAAGACGACCCCCCAACTAAGTCATCTTATAAGCCGGAAAAATCGCATCAAAATTTTAACCTTTTAGGTTAAAATATAGAGTTTTCCTCCCTCCTCCCCCTTTCCCCAATCCCCAGTACTTACCTATTTTCTGCTCTGTCTCCCGCTGTTAAGCCGGTCCGTGGCTGTGAGGGAAGCGTTGGAAGCTCACAACGCTTCCCTCATAGCCACGGACCGGCTTAACAGCGCGAGCGGAGACAGAGCAGAAAATAGGTGAGTAGATCCCAGTACCCGGCGTATAAGATGACCCCCCAACTTTTGAGAAGATTTTCAGGGGTTAAAAAGTCGTCTTATACGCCGGAAAATACGGTATACGGAAATGTGCCCTTGAATGTACAGCATGGGCTTGTGTTATGTAACTGATTCTGTAAATAGCTATGATAACTTGAGTGGCGTTAGATCATTTAAAAGGCTTTCGAAAAACATATATAGTAATATCCAGGTCATGATGAGAATTCCTCTGAATTCAATAAAATATAAATACAGGACATTACGCCGACTTTTCATAGACTACAATCCTGCATCTTCCATGCTAGGCTCCAAAACTATTTTAACCCCTCACTGACAAGACCATTTGACCTTGTCTTTCCCTTGGTGACAAGGGCTGTTTTGATATTTCTGGGGTGTTTGTGTTTAGCCAAAATGTTCTTCTTTCTCACATACTGTACCCACACAAATTACCGTATTTGCTCGACTATAAGACGAGGTTTTTTTCAGTAAATGCACTTACATTCGAGGTCGTTTTATAATCTGACCTCAAATCGAGGTCAGATTATAAGACTGGGATCCAGGTCCCCCGCAGAGCTGCAGGGGACCTGGAACCCCCTCGCTAACATCAGGTGGATGTATGCGTGATGCGTGCAGACATCCTCCCTTGCTGCCCGGCACGACCGCCGGGACTTCTATGATGAAGCCGGCTGCCCCCAATAGCCACCAACGAGAGACCAGGTGAGAAGGGGGGAAAGACAGACGGGGGCAGAGAAAGACAAGGGGACGGAGGGGGGGGACAGACAGATGGGGGCAGAGAGAGACAAGGGGAGGGAGGGGGGGAAAGACAGATGGGGGCAGAGAGAGACAAGGGGAGGGAGGGGGGAAAGATAGATGGGGCAGAGAGACAAGGGGAGGGAGGGCGGGCAGAGAGAGGCAAGGGGGGGCAGAGAGAGACAAGGGGAGGGAGGGGGGGACAGACAGACGGGGCAGAGAGAGGCAAGGGGGGGGCAGAGAGAGGCAAGGGGGGGGCAGAGAGAGGCTAGGGGAGGGAGGGGGGAAGAGAAAGACAAGGGGGGGGCAGAGAGACAGAGAGAGAAAAGGAGGGAGGGGGCAGAGAGAGACAAGGTGAGAGTGAGGGGGGAGAGAGAGAAAAGGAGGGAGGTGGAGAGAGAAAGAAAAGTTTGGGCGAGGGAGAGACAATGCTGGGGGAAGGGGGAGAGAGAGGCAGCATAGGCACATATAAGGAAATAAAGACAAGAAATGCATATTTTTATATCATAATTTTTATTAAATATTAAAAAGCAATTTACATGTAAATCTATACAAGTTAAACTTTTTTCCTATAGGGTAGTCTTATATTCAGACTTTTATTTTTTTTCCTAAAGGAATATCCAAAGTTTGGGGGGTCGTCTTATATTCGAGCAAATACGGTATATATTGTTTTTATCGTCATAAGAAGGGCTTTCATTAGATATTATTATGTTCATCATATCTTGTAATTTACTACAAAAAAATCATAAAATATGATGAAAAAATAAAAACACTTTTTCTAACTTTGACCTAAAAAATTATTTACATAAATACAATCATTAAAAAAGACCCCTTATAAATAGTTTCTAAATGTTTTCCCGAGTTCAGAAATATGCTTGTTTCCATTTTTTTCTTTAGTTTTTTGCGAGTTATAGGGCAAAAAACAAAAATACTGTAATACTGCTTCAGCAATATGGCACCATAGTGGATGCCCCAGAGCTGATATTTCGGTGCTGCCTATTGCCTGACACGTCCACTGTCGCAAAGTGGTTAATATTAAAACCTAGTAAAGACGATGAAGAAATGGATTCTTACAGACCAATCACAATACTAAATTCCGATATCACAATTCTTACACAAATCATAGCACTTCAAAATATTCTCCCCAATATTCTACATCAGGGGTCCTCAAACTACGGCCCGCGGGCCACATGCGGCCCGCCGAGCACATTTGTCCGGCCCGCGGGGGGTGCTGCCGGCACCCCCCGCTCCCCGCTGATTACCTTTTTTTTTTCCTTGCAGCCGCAGAAGATGCGGCTGCAGGAAAACGAAAAAAAAAAAAAAAAAATCACCGCGACCGGATGTGACGTTTCGTCACATCCGGACCCGGTAACTGTTTCCCTCCTCCGTGCAGGGAGGAGGGAACACTGCGCGAGACGTCCGGCCCGGGGACACAGCAGCTGGAGGTAAGTGATGGGGAAGGAGGGGGAGGAGGGAGGTATAACGAGCACTCTACTATTCCTGGGCATCTGAATGGCATAATATTCCTGGGCTCTGACTGGCATAATATTCCTGGCCATCTGACTGGCATAATATTCCTGGGCATCTGACTGGCATAATATTCCTGGGCATCTGAATAGCATAATATTCCTGGGCATCTGAATGGCATAATATTCCTGGGCTCTGACTGGCATAATATTCCTGGGTATCTGACTGGCATAATATTCCTGGGTATCTGACTGGCATATTACTGGGCATCTGACTGGCATAATATTCCTGGGCTCTGACTGGCATAATATTCCTGGGCTCTGACTGGCATAATATTCCTGGGCTCTGACTGGCATAATATTCCTGGGCATCTGAATGGCATAATATTCCTGGGCTCTGACTGGCATAATATTCCTGGGCATCTGACTGGCATAATATTCCTGGGCATCTGAATGGCATAATATTCCTGGGCTCTGACTGGCATAATATTACTGGGCATCTGACTGGCATAATATTACTGGGCATCTGAATGGCATAATATTCCTGGGCATATGAATGGCATAATATTCCTGGGCATATGAATGGCATAATATTCCTGGGCATATGAATGGCATAATATTCCTGGGCATATGACTGGGATAATATTCCTGGGCATATGACTGGGATAATATTCCTGGGCATCTGAATGGCATAATATTCCTGGACATATGAATGGCATAATATTCCTGGGCATATGACTGGGATAATATTCCTGGGCATCTGAATGGCATAATATTCCTGGACATCTGACTGGGATAATATTCCTGGGCATCTGAATGGCATAATATTCCTGGACATATGAATGGCATAATATTCCTGGGCATATGACTGGGATAATATTCCTGGGCATCTGAATGGCATAATATTCCTGGACATCTGACTGGGATAATATTCCTGGGCTCTTACTGGCATAATATTCCTGGTCATCTGACTGGCATACTATTACTGGGCATCTGACTGGCACACTATTCCTGGGCATCTGAATGGCATAATATTCCTGGACATATGAATGGCATAATATTCCTGGGCATCTGACTGGGATAATATTCCTGGGCATCTGACTGGCATAATTTTCTTGGGCTGTGACTGGCATAATAATCCTGGGCATCTGACTGGCATAATATTACTGGGCTCTTACTGGCATAATATTCCTGGTCATCTGACTGGCATACTATTACTGGGCATCTGACTGGCACCCTATTCCTGGGCATCTGAATGGCATAATATTCCTAGGCATCTGACTGGCACACTATTCCTGGGCATCTGACTGGCACACTATTCCTGGGCATCTGACTGGCATAATTTTCTTGGGCTCTGACTGGCATAATTTTCTTGGGCTCTGACTGGCATAATATTCCTGGGCATCTGACTGGCATAATATTCCTGGGCTCTTACTGGCACTCTATTCCTGGGCATCTGAATGGCATAATATTCCTGGGCATATGAATGGCATAATATTCCTGGGCATATGACTGGGATAATATTCCTGGGCATCTGAATGGCATAATATTCCTGGGCATATGACTGGGATAATATTCCTGGGCATCTGAATGGCATAATATTCCTGGACATCTGACTTGGATAATATTCCTGGGCATCTGAATGGCATAATATTCCTGGACATATGAATGGCATAATATTCCTGGGCATATGACTGGGATAATATTCCTGGGCATCTGAATGGCATAATATTCCTGGACATCTGACTGGGATAATATTCCTGGGCTCTTACTGGCATAATATTCCTGGTCATCTGACTGGCATACTATTACTGGGCATCTGACTGGCACACTATTCCTGGGCATCTGAATGGCATAATATTCCTGGACATATGAATGGCATAATATTCCTGGGCATCTGACTGGGATAATATTCCTGGGCATCTGACTGGCATAATTTTCTTGGGCTGTGACTGGCATAATAATCCTGGGCATCTGACTGGCATAATATTACTGGGCTCTTACTGGCACTATTCCTGGGCATCTGACTGGGATAATATTCCTGGGCTCTTACTGGCATAATATTCCTGGTCATCTGACTGGCATACTATTACTGGGCATCTGACTGGCACACTATTCCTGGGCATCTGAATGGCATAATATTCCTAGGCATCTGACTGGCACACTATTCCTGGGCATCTGACTGGCACACTATTCCTGGGCATCTGACTGGCATAATTTTCTTGGGCTCTGACTGGCATAATTTTCTTGGGCTCTGACTGGCATAATATTCCTGGGCATCTGACTGGCATAATATTCCTGGGCTCTTACTGGCACTCTATTCCTGGGCATCTGAATGGCATAATATTCCTGGGCATCTGAATGGCATAATATTCCTGGGCATCTGAATGGCACACTATTCCTGGGCATCTGAATGGCATAATATTCCTGGGCATCTGAATGGCATAATATTCCTGGGCTCTGACTGGCATAATATTCCTGGGCATCTGACTGGCATAATATTCCTGGGCATCTGACTGGCACAATATTACTGGGCTCTGACTGGCATAATATTACTGGGCTCTGAATGGCATAATATTACTGGACTCTGACTGGCATAATATCCCTGGGCATCTGACTGGCACACTATTCCCATTGAAATACTGGTAAGTTTGTTGATTTAACTTTACTTCATTTTAAATATTGTATTTGTTCCCGTTTTGTTTCTTCACTTCAAAATAAGATATATGCAGTGTGCATAGGAATTTGTTCATAGTTTTTGTTTTTACTATAGTCCGGCCCTCCAACGGTCTGAGGGACAGTGAACTGGCCCCCTGTTTAAAAAGTTTGAGGACCCCTGTTCTACATGAATCACAAATGGGCTTCCTATGACCCACTATAGGTATCAGAAAGGCACTCACGGTCGTACAACAGGCGAAAATTAGGGGCTCTTCACATCATCATTTGCTAATACAATTAGATGCATGTAGAGATTTTGATAGTATTTCATGGGCACATACACTGAACAAAATTATAAACGCAACACTTTTGTTTTTGCCCCCATTTTTCATGAGCTGTACTCAAACATCTAAGACTTTTTCGATGTACACAAAAGGTCTATTTCTCTCAAATATTGTTCACAAATCTGTCTTAATTATCTGTCTTTGCCGAGATAATCCATCTACCTCACAGGTGTGGTATATCAAGATGTTGATTAGACATGAATATTGCAAAGGTGTGCCTTAGGCTGGCCACAATAAAAGGCCACTCTAAAATGTGCAGTTTTATCACACGGCACAATGCCTCAGATGTCGCAAGTTTTGAGGGAGCGTGCAATTGGAATGCTGACTGCAGGAATGTCCACCAGAGCTGTTGCCCATAAATTGACGTTTCAGAAAATTTGGAAGTACATCCAACCGGCCACACTTGTGAGGTGGAAATAATAGATATACTGAACAAACTCTGGATCAAAACTACCCACAAATCAATTTAAAAGCCCTCCTACACACCTCTGTTGGGACGTTAAAAATAACATGTTATTATTTGGTCCAATCAGAGCCTGGCAACTAGTCTATTTCCAACAACACCTGGACTTTACCAAATCTTTTTTTTAAAGTAGGGACATCCAATAAGATTAATTCCAACAAACATACATGTCCCGCCAGTATATATAGATCTTAGGTTATTCATTTTCATCATTATATATAGGCAGATTAACACAACATACAGTTCATTTACATAGAAGGAAGAGGGTCGGATCGATAACTAAGACTACGTTTTCAGGTAAGCCTTGTCAAAAGAGAAATCAAATTAAAATTTGCTGTAGGTTCGTCCTGTTATTTTTCTTTCCTCCTCCCCTTCCCTTTTCCCTCTTTTATTGTTGCAGAGCAATCAACGCCAGTAATCTAACATTGATTGCTATCATTATCAGTCAGGGTTATGTTTTATTAATAGTTCAGAAATTATTACTCCTAAATCCCTTTCCTAACCTCAACATCTGAGGAAAGGTATTTAGGAGTAATAATTTCAGAGGACTTAAAGGTAGGTAGGCAATGCAATAGAGCAGCAGGAAATGCTAGCAGAATGCTTGGTTGCATAGGGAGAGGTATTAGCAGTAGGAAGAGGGAAGTACTCATGCCATTGTACAGAGCGCTGGTGAGACCTCACTTGGAGTATTGTACGCAGTACTGGAGACCGTATCTCCAGAAGGATATTGATACTTTGGAGAGAGTTTAGAGAAGGGCTACTAAACTGGTTCATGGGTTGAAGGATAAAACTTACCAGGAAAGGTTAAAGCATCTTAACATGTATAGCTTGGAGGAAAGACGTAACAGGGGGGATATTATAGAAACATTTAAATACATAAAGGGAATCAACACAGTAAAGGAAGAGAGTATATTTAAAAGAAGAAAAACTACCACAACTAGAGGTCATAGTCTTAAATTAGAGGGGCAACGATTTAAAAGTAATATCAGGAAGTATTACTTTACTGAGAGGGTAGTGGATGTATGGAATAGCCTTCCAGCAGAAGTGGTAGAGGTAAACACAGTCAAGGATTTTAAGCATGCGTGGGATAGACACAAGGCTATCCTAGCTATAAGACCGGGAACGGGGGACTAATAAAAGTATTAAAAAAAATTGGGCAGACTAGATGGACCGAATGGTTCTTATCTGCCGACACATTCTATGTTTCTATGTTAAGAATCTTAAAGGCAAATCCTGTTACTCCAAACATCCTATCAGCATCCATACATTCAAATATATGTCAAGGTAGGTAATATTTACGGAGGATAGAGCCTTTATGGAGCTAGGGAGTCGCAATCGTTCTCTCGTCTATGGTTCATAACCAATGTCACGAATAGTATAAACTATAACAGACTTTGGGCCCATCTTTCTGTCTATTAACCAGGAGACCCATTGGAGACACAGCACCACTGCCTCAGTCCCCGATCATCTTCTATCCATCCCATATTTTGTCGTTTATCTTGTCCCTAGTCGTTTTTCTTCCAAGAATGTCAGGTTTCTTCCAGTAGTGGGAGATACATACCTTGAAACCTGATGGTCAAGTTGGCACATTCCCACCAGATGTGTATCTAGGAGCCATTTCCCTTCTGACTTCTCCAGCATAGGGTACTTGGATCTGTCGCAAATTTAGCCAGTCGGCTTGGGACCATATACCACCTATTTGCAAGTTTATAATACTGTTCATGAATGTTAATGCAATGGGTTTCTCTTCTAATATCTCTCTATGTATTAAACCATTCCTGGGGAGAGAATAGTTTCCCCATATTGTCCTCACATTGCGAAAGCGCTGTGTGTTTCCCGACTAGGTCTTCCATTTCAAGAAATATTTGGACTTTAGAGATCGAGTTTTTAGTTATATCTGCAGACAGAAATGTATCCCAATCGGAAATTTCAGAGGGATGATTTGCAATGAGGAAGGATGTAATTATCATGTAGCTAAATATTTCTCTGGCAGCAAGCTTAAAGTTTTTGCCTAGAGCGTCAACAGAAGCCAGCCGACCATCTAGGAATAAGTCCCCCATTATATTTATCCCTTCTTCTATCCAGGTATTTACATTTATATCTGGTAGGCAAATTTGGTAAACTTGTAATGGAGTAGCTTTTGATAAGTTTTTATTCAGTTCCTTCGATTTTTTAATTCTATATAGCGAAGACATTATATCCCTAGCTACATGAGATTCAATTCTAAGGGTTCCAAAAAAGTTTTGTGGTAGCCATCCAAGTAATGATAAGTCCACAATATGACATAACGTTCGTTCCACTAAAAAACAATCAGATGTATGTCTATGTTGTTGTTTCCATGCCTTCAGATGAATCAATTGACATGTGTTATATATTTTTTGCAAGTCTGGATAACCTAGTCCTCCCTTCCCTTCCCATTTGCGAATCTGGCTTGGAATTCACATTTTTTTTTAGCGGCTCACACAAATTTAGAAAACATAAGATCAAAGTCCCTTATTATATTATTAGGAATTTTATATGGAATAACTCTGAATAGTTATATAAGTTTAGGTAGAATATAAGATTTCAAGATGTAATTATGATCCATCCACAAGATCTCCAACTTTACCTACTGATTTGTCAGATTTTGCAATTCAATTAGTAAATTAGCATAATTTAATGGTACAATGTCTTTAATTCGCAAGGGGATCTTAATTCCCAAATAGTCAATTATTTCTACTGGGGTAGCCCTCCTTCCGAGTCCCTGATTATCACTTGTTGGGATGCGGTTATAAGCTATAGTCTGTGTGTTGGTTAAGTTGAGACCGTATTTGGACAGACACTGTATTTTTCCAAGGCTTCCAATAGTGCCGGAATTGAAACAGATCCACTTCCAGTGGGACCCAAAGAGTCAGGAAATCTTGGAAAGCTAAGAGGCCTAGAGGCCGCGTTCCTAGAGTACTCTCTATGCCCGCACCTCTTCACAACCTCACCTCGGGAGGCTATATATTTCACTCCAGAAAGGCGCAGGTTCCTAAGAAGTCCACCCCAAGTGTGCTTTACTGCCAAATACTCCAATGGTACCACTCCTGCAGTGACATCTTTATGCATACTACAAACATCACAACATCCACATATACACAATCGATCTGCCTTACAACCCCTAGACCATCCAGACCCTTCCCCCATCCATTCAGACCGTTGTAATCTCAAATACTATACCACAAATCCACTTTCTTGTCCTTAGGATATTTTTTATAGCAATTTTTGCCAGATTAAATAAAACTCTTTTGTTGTACAAAAAAAAAAAATAACATGTCTCCAAATCACACTGTCGATTAATTTGTTTTTTTAACCATTTCAATGTTAAATGTAACCGTTTCTTGTTGATTCCATCTCCTTTCCATAACAATTTTCATGGCAAGGAGGCTCTGTATCACCCCAAATCTACTCTTAATAGGGACAAATAGGGGTGGGGGGGGGGGATAATCACATCCAACACATTCGAAATGACACCAAAAAGTTCTCCCCATTCCTTGGCATTACTTTCACACTTCCACCAAATGTGCTCATAGGTGCACTTCTCCCTACTGCATCTCCAGCACATCGATCTAATGTCCTGGCCAAATTTTGCTAATATTCCGGGCACATAGTTCCACCTCAGCATCACGATGACATGCAATTATACCATATTTAAACAATAGGTAGATTTATTAACATTCCTAACGCTATTTATCCAATCTGCTTCACCTATCTGTAGGTTCAGATCTTACTGCCATACTTTCCATGGGCGTGAAATGTCATTATTTACCAAATTCTCTAGAAGGTCAAGGCACGAATGCACCCTACTCCAAGAGTGCATGTGACTGTTATGGTGGTGCAAGGGTTAAAATTAACTAACTGTCTGCCCTAGACTAATAATAATGATATTTTAACATGACCCACACTTAATTATACTGATATAACTAATGTCCTAACACTGCCACCACCAAGACAATTTATAAATGGGGTGCCTTGGTCGCCCAAGAAAATTAGTCTAAACCCACAAAATATGATTTAACACAATATCTATGCTATTTAAATTACCGATAAACTGGTGTAATCAGGTAACGTGAGTCTCTTTACCAAACAAAGGCAGAACTTAATAAAGGAATATTTATTATGAACAAAAGAATAGTCACAGTGCATACATAAAATAAAACAGATGACAAATTACTTACACCAAAACAGATAAAAATAAAAAGGAGAAATTAACAGAAAAGGAGGGACTGTGGCAAGGAAATGACAGCAACTTACGCAAAACTAGATCTTGGCCTTTAGTAAGCACACTGGACATTGTTCCATCATTAGATTTATACCTTGTCAGGTCAACTCAGCTTTCAAAGCCGGCCCAGGGGTGGGAAGGTGTACCTAGAAGTCTCCTCCCCCTTTCCCCAGTCAAAATATGGAATCGTTTCTAATTTCCCTCCAGTGCATGTCACATACATAATTCTTGCCTCTACCGGGAACGGGGGGACTAATAAAAGTACTCTAAAAAAATTGGGCAGACTAGATGGACCGAATGCTTCTTATCTGCCGACACATTCTATGTTTCTATGTTTCTAGGACAAGACTTCTAACTGGTAAGAGTCACTTAGCATATCAAAAGAACCTACTATCTATGAGGGGATACAGACATATGCTAGATAGACTTGCTGGCAACTAACTTAGTTCAACATTTCACACCTTGTAGCATCGGTTCCAGCTTCAAAGGAAACACTCAAGTTGTAAAGCTTTTCAGATCACAAAGGTCATACCATCTCTACCGGATAGTAGATGCAGGTATGCACTACACCAATTGTTGTGACAGGTCATATGCCTTTCTCAGAGTCTTTTGTACACACAAAGAGCTAAACATCCCTATTATCTGATTTGCAGCAGGCCGATCCCTGAGCTTATACATGTGGGCCCTTATACAAGAACTAATCCTCATCATAGAGAAGGACTCCTTAATCGTAATCTTAAAATCCTCCATAATTTGGTGCATTACTTTAATTTTACTACCTGCCAATATATCGCCGCCCCTGCTTGCCTTATAATTGCCTTATAATTCTGTCACCGATTTTATGTTAAGTGGGGGATATTATATTGCAAAGTTTCCAGAGGGGTAGTCGGCAGTATTTTATCTTTTAGCCCCAGCCTCAGAAGGGACTTTTGGATCACCATTGGCAATTCTGTGTGGCTTAGTACGTTTATTTTTTCCGGGTTCACCCAAAGCAAACATTCCAGATATGGCATCCCCAGTAGCTCTTGTTCAGTATAGTACTAGTGTTCTTGTCTACTATGGTCATATTTCAGTTTTAGGGCCTGAACTACCATACTAGCCTGAGCATATTTCTCGTAATTGGGAACCCCCAGGCCTCCCTTCCTTTTATTGCAGACAGTAATTTCCTAGAGATCCTGGCTTTCTTCCATGCCCAACTAAACGTATCAATTGTGGACTGGAAGGCCCTTAACCATGTCCATGGCAATTGTAGTGGCAGCATACATAGCCATTTTGGTAATATGTACGACCTGACTATGTTCATGTGCCCAAGCCAAGATCTAAGCAGCCCCTTCCATTCCTCAGGTATCCCAATAAGATCCCCTATAAGCACAGTATAATTAACCTCAGTTATTCTTTTTAATTCTTTGGGAATAATCAGCCCCAAATAATTGAAGCCCGCCATCTCCATCGCCATTTAAAATCACATCCAATTCTCGTGTTTTAAAGCAATACCCATAGCTTGTGTTTTTGTTAATTAATAATTAGAATAGCTTCCAAATCTATCAATTTCTCCTAGTAAATAGGACAATGAGTGTTCAGGGTCATATGTTGACATAAGAATATCATCCGCATCCAAGCTGAGTTTAAACTCCCTATTGCCAATTCTAATACCTTTTATATCTGCATTCCTCCTAATTCTGGAGGCTAACGGTTCCAGAGACAGGATATAAAGAAGGGGAGACCGCGGGCAGCCTTGCCGGGTACCATTAAAAATGCTAAACCATTCTGACTCAATGCCTTATCCAATAACCTTTGCTGCCGGTGTGGAATATAAGGCCATAAAAAAAAAAGACTTAACAGTGTTGCAAATTTCCGGTGAAACTGCGTAGTGCAAAGGCCTTGATGTGGAGACGTGTTTCTTTGTGAGACCATTTTCCTTCCATGGAGGTAGCACCCCGGGTGAGCGCCCATTCCTAGAAGGCTGGCATCCGATTCAATGATCAGGTCCGGAGTCATAGCGAAGATTGTCCTGCTGTTCCAGGCGTCGATGTGATGAAGCCACCAGGACAGTTCTTCCTTGGCCTCTATTGGCAGCACCTCGTTATGTTGAATAGTGATTGGATGATCTGGTCAGAACTTTCCTGATTTCCTTCTTGATAGATTTGACCTGGGAAGGATGCAGATGGAGAACACCAAGGATGGAATTGATGGTGAACCCAAGGAACTCCATATGCTGGGATGGTATCAGGATGGACTTTTTCCAGTTGATGAGGAATCCGACATCCTGCAGGAGGGATGTGCACCAAGAGGGGTGGCGGCGAAGAGTGGGAACCCATCTGCAGATAGTCTTAGCAATTTGGTGAAACGCCATGGTGCCGAGGAAAGTCAGAAAGGAAGGCAATTGAAACGCCGCTTCTGTGAATCCCACATGAACTGGAGGTAATCCTGGTGTCTTCTGGAGCAATGGGAATGGTCAGGTATGCATCTTGGAGGTCCAGTTTGACCATCCAGTCCCCTATTAGCAACAGGTCTCTGAGGCAGTGGATGGCTTCAATCCTGAAATGCTGGTATGTGACAAAAGCATTTACAGGGCATACATTTATGATGGGACAAACCCCTCCGCACTTTTTGGGTTTTAACCTGCCCCCTACACCTGGATGGGAAGAAGGGTGTGTTAGATGGGTACTCACCATATGGGCGTCTGGATTGGTATGAGCCACAAGATCCACAGTTCTGCCAGAGGTGACCACGTTGTGGAAAGAAGTTGGAGGTAGGAGGTTTGCTGTCCTGGAAGGATGACCTCAAGGTACTGAAGCCTAAGGACCCATGGAAGGGACCCCTGAAGTTACGGCCTCTGTGTTTTACGGCCCCTCCAAAAACCTTACAGTTGAAAACTCTTTTGCCGTTGGTCTGGGCCTTTTCAATGGCGGTAAGTTGACACAAAAGAGCCGAGTCCGTTTACAAAGTTATCCCAAAAAAGTTAACCTTTTGCCTGGGGACTAGGGTCAGATACAGCCATGTTAACCAGCTTTGGGTCAATTTTCAGTAATATTGCCTTTGTATTTGCGTTGCATATGGCTCTCTGCACCCAGCCTTTCATGGTGGCTAGGTCAAGGACATAGTCGCCAGATATTGCGGACTCTATCATCTCGAAAATGCGAGGGCATGGGCCTAGTATGTCGAGAACCTTGTCCTGACAGTGTTTTAGTGTTTCTCCGTCCAGGCCTTTCTTAGATTTCCACACTGACTTGCCAATGGGTCTCCTGTACAAAAGCAACATCGATGCTCTCTCTTTTAAGGAGGTTGTACAAATGTGATATATTATATGGCGAATTTAGGCCCTGAGGGTTTATTGTCATTAATCTAAGGGACATTAAAATGGTGGTCACTCATCCCTAACGTCTGAATACTCCCTCCTATCTTATCAAGCCAGTATGGCTGGTGTGGCCACAAATATACAAACAAGCATTCAATCATACATACATACATATATACAACTATTTTCTACCCATGATGGAGAATATATCCCCAGCTTCTGTAGAGCAAAAACCTCCTGTACCATCAGGGATTAGGGATGCACTACTTCCCTACAGAAATCATTTCTGTCCATCCAGCTATCCTACTAAGCCTCTGGTGGTATATAATTCTAAAGAAAAAAGTTATCGCAGAAGGGGAGAAGGAAAGAGAAGACAAAAATGGGTACAGATAGTAACTAGATAAATCAGCACAACACAGATCTTTAGCTCTATCTGGAGCTGTTTGCTATCGATACTGGTAAGTTGTGCAGTGTTACTTGAATATTCTTTATATTGTAACCTTTGCATGCAAGTTATATCAATTGCTTAAGCAACCTAAATTCATTTAAACTTTAGCTTCATTATTGGGGGACAGCAGAGAGAGAGAGAAATACAAAATAAAATAAAAATGTTTATAGTGAATAAGCATTACGTAAACCTATAAGTCTATCTGGGAGTGGTCCCCATCTATAGATACCATCAGAGGCGTCGCTAGGGGTGGGCTACTGGGGCTGAAGCCCCGGATCTCCCCTCCATAGCCCTGAATGGAGACCCTGACCACGCCCCCTCACGCTCGGCCCTGCCCCCTCACGTTCGATCCCGCCTCCTGCATGCTGAACAGCAGCAGACTCCATCCCCTCACGATAGGCTCCGCCCCCTAAAGTTTTGCAGGTGAGTGTTTGGCAGAGTGTGAGTGGCAGAGTTATTAGTGTGCAGGTGTCAGGATCGCCACCATGCCATCCAGACTGCCAGACTGCCAGACGTGGTCGCCCCAGATGCACCCAGTAGGGGATTTGAACTGTGGTTCTTCTGGACTGTATCCTGCTATTTTGCCTCTGAGCCATTTCAGAACTTTGAAATACTCCTGTTTATGTTTGTATTGCCTGCAGCACTAGGGGGCTGGACTTCACCAAAGGCTCAGACCTGTCAGTAACTCTTCAGCTGAAGCACATACCTAATTAACAAGGTATAAGACACTGCCTCTCCCTAAGAGCAGTGTCAGTTCATTGACTCTGGATTCCTTGTTTGGTTCCTGTGATTTTGACTTCCAGTATTCCTAATCATTTTTGGCTTTTGACCTTGGATTTGTTACCCGTTTATTCTGAATTCTGGCATCCTCTGACCTCTGGCTTTCCCACGAAGATTCTTTTGCTCTTGTCCTTGTCTGCAACTTTACCTGGATATCCTGACCAGCCCCCGTGCACAAACTCACAGGCCACGTGGCTTCTTACCTGGTCACCCTGGTCTGTGTTTGTTTGCAAGGGTGAGCATACATCTCTGCCTAAAAGACTCCCAACAAAGGTAAGCCCTGACAAAACATCTCTTCCTAAAGCACTCCCCACAAAGGTTTCCCTGACAGCAGGTGTATGTATGTGAGGTAAGTGGCAGTGTAAGTGGGTGTGAGTGGCAGAGTTATGAGTCTGCATGTGTATGTAAGTAGCAGACTGTGAGTGGCAGAGTTATTAGTGTGCATGTGTATGTATGTGAGTGGCAGAATGTAATTTGCAGAGGGTAAGTGGGTGTGAGTGGCAGAGTTATGAGTGTGCATGTGTATGTATATGAGTGGCAGAGTGTGAGTGGCAGAGTGTAAGTAAGTGTATGTGTGTGAGTGTGGCAGAGTGTGATTGGAAGAGAGTGTGTGTGAGTGTAAGCATGAGTGGAAGAGTTATGAGTGTGTATGTGTGTGAGTGGCAGAGTGTGATTGTATGAGTGAGTGTGCAGAGTGTGAGTGTTTGGAAGAGTGTGAGTTATGAGTGTGCGTGTATGTGTGTGGCAGAGTGTAAGTGTGGGTGAGTGGCAGAGTTTTGGTGTGTATAAGTGTGAGCAGCAGAGATATGAGTGTGTGTGTGTGAGTGTAAGCGTGAGCAGCAGAGTTATGAGTGTGTGTGAGTGGCAGAGTGTAAGTGTTCGAGAGTGAAAGCGTAAGTGGCAGAGTTAGGAGTGTGTGTCAGTGGCAGTGAGATTACTAGGAGAAAATGTGATTAATTACTATTAATCATATTGAATGTGATAATCAAGTGTGAAACAGTGCTCATACCATTTTTATTTTCACACCTGATTATCACATTCAATATGAATAATAGTGATTCATCTTTATATATAGTCTTTATGTTGATGGCAATGAGTCCATACACATGGCATTAAACATCACATGGACCTCGTTATACTATTAAACCCATACATTATGAGTGTATGAGCTGCTCATTATATTATAGGCTTTACTCATGAAAGAGAGAATTACAGGGAAGTGAGATGGGAATTTCAAAATTAAGGCTAAAGTAGCAGAGCTGGAAAAATTCTCGCATTCAGTTGAATTCCCATCTCAATTCCCTGCACTTCTCTCTTTTATTAGGTTGGTAGAAGGAGCATACCTTCATACCTCAGCCTATTCTCCCCAAGTTTTTTTACCCCTTTTTATTAAAAAATTAAAAATATTTGTGATGTGAGTGTGAGAGTAGCAGGTTTACACACGTGTCTGCGTGGCAGAATGTCTGTGTGGGAAAGGCCATCTGTGTGTATAAGGGTGTCTGTGTGTAAGGTTGTCTGGATGTGTGTGTGAGTGTAAGGTTGTCTATGTAAGGGTATCTATGTGGGGGGGGGGGTCAGGGTTGAGTCATTTTTATATGCTCAGTTATTTTTAAATCATGGGAATTTGCTCACATACAAGTGTGTGATGTAAGTTGGTGTGTGTAAGTGGGATTGTGTGTAAGGGTGTGTGTATGTATGTGTGACTGTGCATGTGTGCAGGGGCGGGCTGGGCCGGGGGGCAGGGTGGCAATTGCCCCCCAGGCCGCCCTAAGCTATTTAAAACACGGCCGCTGGGCCAGTGTTTAAAAAAAAAAAAAAACGCGCTTGCAGGCAGAGACTGAGAAGGGATCGGAAGATCCCCTCTCACCTCCGCTCTGCCTGCAAAGCTGCACGGGGAGCCGAACAGGCAGCACAGAGAAACCTCCGTGCTGCCTGTTCGGCTCCCTGTGCAGTCTGACACGGAAGTGCCGACAGTCACGTGATCGGCGCTCTGACGTCAGACGCGTGCCGATCACGTGACCTGTCGGCACAACCGCCGGGAGGCCGAACAGGCAGCATGGAGGGACCATGCTGCCTGCCACCAGGGAAGTCCTCCTGCCACTAGCCACCAGGGAAAAAGGTAAGGGGGGGGGGCTTTTAAACACTGGCATATTATTGGACAAATTGGCTGGCAAATAAGACTGGCATATTATTGGGCAAATTGGCTGGGGAATATTAAATGGCAGAATAACACTGGCATATTATTGGACAAATTGGCTGGGGAATATTACATGGCAAATAAGACTGGCATATTATTGGGCAAATTGGCTGGGGCATATTACATGGCAAATAAGACTGGCATATTATTGGGCAAATTGGCTGGGGAATATTACATGGCAAATAAGACTGGCATATTATTGGGCAAATTGGCTGGGGCATATTACATGGCAAATAAGACTGGCATATTATTGGGCAAATTGGCTGGGGCATATTACATGGCAAATAAGACTGGCATATTATTGGGCAAATTGGCTGGGGCATATTACATGGCAAATAAGACTGGCATATTATTGGGCAAATTGGCTGGGGCATATTACATGGCAAATAAGACTGGCATATTATTGGGAAAATTGGCTGGGGCATATTACATTATCAAATAAGACTGGCATATTATTGGGAAAATTGGCTGGGGCATATTACATGGCAAATAAGACTGGCATATTATTGGGCAAATTGGCTGGGGCATATTACATGGCAAATTGGCTGGGGCATATTGCATGGCAAATAACACTGGCATATTATTGGGCAAATTGGCTGGGGAATATTACATGGCAATTAACACTGGCATACTGGGCAAATTAGCAGGGGCATATTAAATTGCAGATAACCTTGGAATATTATTGGGCAAATTTACTGAGTCATATTAAATTGCAGAATAACACTGGCATATTATGGGACAAATTGGCTGGGGAATATTAATGGCAAATAATATTGGAAATGTGTATGTAATGGGGTGATGGAGGCATGTAAATGTGGTGATGGGGCATGTCCTGGTGTGCAACGTGGGTTATGGGTCATGTCGTAGGTGTGCAACGTGGGTAGGGGGGGGGGGGTGCCCAAATTTTGGGATATTGGGTGTCTAAATCCTGGCATATTGAGGGGGAAATCCTGGCATATTGAGGGGGAAATCCTGGCATATTGAGGGGGCATCATCTTGGCATATTGAGGGGGCATCATCTTGGCATATTGAGGGGCAAATCCTGGCATATTGGGTGTCTAAATCCTGGCATATTGGGTGTCTAAATCCTGGCATATTGAGGGGCATAATCCTGGCATATTGAGGGGCATAATCCTGGCATATTGAGGGGGAAAATCCTGGCATATTGAGGGGGAAAATCCTGGCATATTGAGGGGGCATCATCTTGGCATATTGAGGAGAAAATCCTGGCATATTGAGGGGCATAATCCTGGCATATTGAGGGGCATAATCCTGGCATATTGAGGGGCATAATCCTGGCATACTGAGGGGCATAATCCTGGCATTTTGTAAGGGAAAATTCTAGCATATTAAATGGCAAATCCTGGTATATTGTGGGGGAAAATCCTGGCAATATTCGTTATAAAACAAGGAAAAGATGGCCGTGGATGGGGAGGGGATTCGATGATGCAATGGGCCACTTGACTGGATTTGCCCCCCAGGCCTAAGGCTGCCAGCCCTCCCCTGCATGTGTGACTGTGCAAGTGTGTGTGTGTATGTGTGGCTGCATGTGTGTGTATTTGTTGCTGTGTATTTTTGTGTATAAGTGTAACTTTGAGTAATGTGAGTTTTTTGTGTGCTGCGAGTCTTATGGTGTACTGTGGTACAGTAATGTGCAGCATGAGTGTGTGATACACTCACACACTGCACCTTTTTTTGCTGTGGAGTCTGTGTTATATTCACACTTGCACATTACTGTGACTTTTATTGCTGTAGAGGTAGACACATACACACACATACAAACAGATACACACATATAGTCGGTCACAGGCAGACATACAGTCAGTCACACACACATATAGTCAGTAACAGACAGACACAAACACACTCATACAGTCAGCCAGTCACAGACAGACAGACAGACAGACACACACACAGTCAGTCACAGACACACACATATACATTCTGTCACAGTCAGACATACAGTCACACACACATACAGTGGGTCACATATACACACAGTCACACACACACATGCAGTCAGTCATACACACAAACACACACTCTGTCACATACACTTACGTACAAGTCAGCAATTTTGTTGTTTACGATATAAAAAGTGCATCTATCAATATGTCCCCCTCCTGGCTGCTATACCTCATTCTAGTCTGGTCTGTGCCCCGCTGTTGTTTCTAGCTCTGCTGAGCACACTCAGCGCTCGGACAATGTACTACGGTGAATGTGGGGATGGAGTAGGAAGACTGTGCAGCCGATGCACACACTACTCCCCCGCGCTCCGCTGGATAAATAAAATGATCCCAGCGGCGAGGGCACTAGGCAGGGACAACAATAACTGGGCGCCAGGTATAATTTCCTGGTGCCTGGGATTTGTTGAGCCCCGATATATACCCATATATACCTATTGTTCATTGGCGTCAATTATATCAGTCTGTATGCTGCCTAACCATGTGATTTTATTTACTCTACTTCTATAAAATCTATCATGGGCTCCATCCCCGGATGTTCTGGAGACCTAGCAACGCCCCTGCATACCATACAATATTCATAGTTTTATGCATTACATAAATAAATAATTATATCTGGGAGTAGTCCCCATCTATGTATACCATACAATATACAGTCCTCATCTATGCATACAATATTAGTCGAGTGATTCCTATATTTCTATCAATCATTTCAAATCATCAGTGGAGGAGAAGATAGATTTCTATTCATGGTTTCCCTATCAACTACTCTAATTGCCATTTTTAAACCAGTGTCCATATGTCCATTTGATCTATAGTTCTGTCTGGGAGTAGAACCCGTCTATGCAATTATACCAGTGGCGGATCCAGGGGGGGCAACGGGGCAATTGCAATTAAATGGCAAATAACACTGGCATATTACTGGGCAAATTAGCAGGGGCATATTAAATGGCAAATAACACTGGCATATTACTGGGCAAATTGGCAGGGGCATATTAAATGGCAAATAACACTCGCATATTACTGGGCAAATTGGCAGGGGCATATTAAATGGCAAATAACACGAATATTATTGGGCAAATTGGCTGGGGCATATTAAATGGCAAAAAACACTGGAATATTATTGGGCAAATTGGCTGGGGCATATTAAATGGCAAATAACACTGGAATATTATTGGGCAAATTGGCAGGGGCATATTAAATGGCAAATAACACTGGCATATTAATGAGAAAATTGGCTGGGGCATATTAAATGGCAAATAACACGAATATTATTGGGCAAATTGGCTGGGGAATATTAAATGGCAAATAACACTGGAATATTATTGGGCAAATTGGCTGGGGCATATTAAATGGCAAATAACACTGGAATATTATTGGGTAAATTGGCAGGGGCATATTAAATGGCAAATAACACTGGCATATTACTGAGAAAATTGGCTGGGGCATATTAAATGGCAAATGACACGAATATTATTGGGCAAATTGGCTGGGCAATATTAATGGCAAATAACATTGGCAATGTGTATGTAATGGGGTGATGGAGGCATGTAAATGGGGTGATGGGGCATGTCCTTGGTGTGCAACATGGGTTATGGGTCATGTCGTGGGTGTGCATCGTGGGTAGGGGTGCCCAAATTTTGTCTGCCTAGGGCAGCACAAAACCAAGATACACCACTGGGGGGGAGAGGAAAGAACACTGATGGGGGGGGGGGGGGCAGAGAGAGGAGAGAACACGTATGGGGGAGAAGAGAGAACACTGACGGTGGGGTAGAGAGGAGAGAACACAGATGAGGGAGAGGAGGAAAAGAGACGGCTATTGGGAAGAGGAGAGACACATACATGTTTAGAGGGACAAAGAGACAGTCATAGGAGGTAGAGAATAGAGAGAGACATGGGAAGGGAGAGGAGCGTGACAGAAGAACATGAGAGAGAGGAAAAGACAGACGGACATGGGAGAGAGGATAAGACAGATGGACATGTGCCCCTCCCGAGATCAGACTCTGGATCCGCCCCTGAATTATACCATACAATAATTATCTAGTAACCTTTACATATTCTATTGATCATTTCAAATCTTCAATACAAAAAAGGCATTTACAGTGAATAAGCAAATCAACATAACATAAATCTATAATTCTATACGGGAATGGTCTCCATCTATACAGTTATATCATACAATCTTAATCCAGTGTTCTCTATCTTTCTGGTAATCATTCCAAATCATCAGTGAAAAAGAGGAAAGTTTCAACAAATTTCTATTCATGATTTCCCTTATCAAATACTCTAATCGTGATTAAGTACAAAAAATAAAAATATGTTTATAGTGAATAAATTAATCAACATAGCATCAATCTATAATTCTATCTGGGAGTGGTCTCCATCTACACAGTTATATCATACAATAATAATCCAGTGTGCTTTATATTTCTGTTAATCATTCCAAATCATCAGTGCAAAAAGAGGAAAGTTTCAAAAAAATTATATTCATGATTTCCCGTATCATATACTCTAATTGTGAATATGTGCATAATTTTTAAACCATTTCCGTATGTTTCCCATTTAAAAAAAAAAACAATTCCATTATTAACTCTCTCTTTCAAGTTTCATTGGCTTCAACTCAGTCTCTTCTATTTCATATTTGAGGTATCATATTTCCATCAGCTCTTCAGCAAGCCCTAGTGTACAAGACTTTCTTTAACCTGTTGAGGGTTAGTGCAGGGCTTGACAAACTTGATTTAATTTTAGGAGCCAGACAATGGCACATCAAATCACACAAACATACACACATAATCACACACAGAGACAGTCACACACACATCACAGACATCCAGTCAGTCACATACACACACCTCACCGACATCCAGTCAGTCATATACACACACCTCACAGACATCCAGTCAGTCATATGCACACACCTCACAGACTTACAGAGTCACACACACCTCACAGACATCCAGTCACATACACACACCTCACAGACATCTAGTAAGTCACCTCACTTACACAAACAAGTTAGCAATTTTTTTTGTTCTCTTAAATGTGTCCTCAGTGCAGAGGAGGAGGAGGAGGACAGTCGTGCTGCGCTTTAAATAAACTGGAAGGCAGCGGCAAGGGGCTACATATGGCACATAGGGGCTACATAACCTCACCCGGGCACCAGGTCTGATTTCCTGGTCGCCATGGATTAGTGCATGTATATGTTTTATTTTTGTACAATATTTTCGCAATTTAGTAGGAAAGCCCCATGAGTAGGAGATGTAATTTTACCGAAGACATAGCGTTAGATCTGCATAATTCCTTCTAGATCGTCTAGTCGAGGCAGAGAGGTCAGCGAAGATAGTAAGAATTGCAAGTTTTGCTATTTTCGCAGGATTCTTCCTCAACTCCCGTTAAAACATTTATTTTACTTTAAAACTGTTAAAGCAGATTATGACATCCCTTGGACTATTGGTCAGTGCCAAATTTGCAGGTTTTGGCAGACGGTGGACCATTTCAATAGGAATCAAAACCCACCAGCTTGTGATCTATAAATGTAATCAGAAGTTCCATTAAGCAACTGTCCAGGTCCATGACCACCTCTGGTATTGCTCTTATTTCAAATTTTGGCGCCTTGATCGATCCTCCAGATCGGTCACTTTAATGTCAAACCTTTTTATTTTGTACTTGTAAGTCACGATTTTTTTGATACTATCTCATTTGACTGTGCCTTGATAGAGGATTTTAACTGTGCAAACTCTTCTTTATTATCCAAAAGATTTTTTTATCTAGATCAATTCTGATTTTAGCGGAAAGAGTACAGAGCTAGTATTAGGCTTGACTGTGTTATATACCCTAGATCCATGAGAACATCAGTTACCAACGCTAGATGCTCTTAAAAGTAAATGTCCTTATCTACCCATTAAGTCTTTTGAATATTTACAAGTACAGAATTATATAAATTCAGATAACATATGGGATAATCCAATAGCAATCCTCTGGTAAGTCTATAGGTTATTGCAGATACAACTCATTATAACACAGCAATCATATGCAGAAGGCTTTATGTTACACTATGTTGCACCACTGAATCGACCATGTATGGAGATTTGTTCATAAAAACACTCCATATAGCCTATATGTCCCCACTAACAAGTAAGTCTAATATCAAACAGTTTGATTTATGTTATGAATGTAATCTATCAGGTGCTGATTTATAACCATAACATCTGGCAATGTAAAACTATGTCATTTTAGAACTAGGGTTCAGTGATACGTGAACACGGCATTTGGCATGCGTCTCATTAACACACCTAAATTTACACTTTTTGGATACTCTCGTCTCCGTATTAAACATATTTGTTTTGCAGGCATCATATCTGCTGCTACAATTAAAACTAAAAACTAATTTACAATTCTGGATAAGCAAAGAAGTACCTATTCTAACAATCTTTAAAGAAAAACCTTTTTACCTCTTTCGTATGAGCTGGGTCACAGCACAACAAAAATAGAGGAGAAATAAGATTTTTCAATGAATGGAACTTATATATAAATTTGTTGCCCCTAGATTTAAAAAAATTTAATTTTAAAATACCTTTCAAACTTCACATGAACCACATCTTAAATAATCTTGATTCGATTAATTTAACTTAAATACACTTCTGAGAGCCACTTGTGGTGTTTGCTGCACTTTTCCCTCCCATATCTCTTTAACCCTTTAAGGACCAGGGATTTTCGTGGGCCAAGGACCAGAGCGTTTTTCAATTTTTAATACGCGGTTTTTGAAACATAATTTTCCTCTCTCTCGTTTAACGTACCCATACAAGTTATATGTTGTTTTTTAAAGGACAGTTAGAGCTTTCTTTTGATACCCTATACATAAAAATGTATATAAAAAAAGTTTTCCCCCATTATTTTCCCAATAATAAGCTACATAACTAGTGCAACGCTAACCCACTTATCCCCCCTATTTAACTAACTAATAAAAAAGAAAAATATTGGTTCCCAAACCCCCAATAACAAAAAAGACAGAAAAAAACTCTGAAGAGTGCGATCTCAGATCAGTAAAAATCATGCAACAGGCATGCAGGGGTTACATTTTATTAAATAAATATATTAAAATTACCTTTATTTATTAAAAAAAACTTTATAAATTGTAAAAATAAAAAAAATCTGTTAAAAAAAACTAAATGAGGGCCATAAAGTGGAAGGAAACTGATCACAGTTAAAAACTGTGATCAGCAATGAAAGGGTTAATTTATTTTTTATTTTTTCTTAACCTCTGTGTATGTTATTAATTTATTTTTACTTACAGGTCACTCTCTGTGCTTCACTATAAGAATGTGAAGCACAGAGAGTGAATTAGAGGCAAAGTCAGTGTGTGAATTAATTAATCTAATTTGCATGTTATCGCGGTGATCACTCAATCACCGCGATCACATGCCCGGAAATGCACCGATCGGGTCCAGGAGCTTTCCCCCGGGTGTGAGTCTTAGTCCTGGATCCGTTGCAGACTAGCTGGCGGTGCCCACGGAGCGCACCGCCGGCTAGACTGCATGACGAGTTAACTTGTCATAAGGTCGCTAATGCGGCGGCTCTTTTGACGAGTTAACTCGTCATAAGGTCGGGAAGGGGTTAAGGGCATCATAATGTGTATGTCAAATGACATTATATTTATATTATGCTTTTAATTATAACATCCAAATAGATTACAAATGCCTGAGTTTTTAATTATACATATTTATATATTTAGAAAGTGTATACATATTTGAACAGACAAAAAACATGGCAACTGTATTTAATTATATATATATATATATATATATATATATATATATATATATATATATATATATATATATATATATATATTAAATAGATTTTATAGGTCACCCATATATATATTTTCCCTGCAGATACAACTGTGGGGATGGCAAGCATCTCCTCGGGACAATCAGGGGCCCCTCCACAACCTCTTATCCATCCTCTAATAATGGCATTTGATGCTGCTATCCACGGTCTGATTGCTGGTACAGCGTGGTGTGGCACTCCTGGCCCAACAACTGACCATGGAGAGGCTCCATCAGGTCGTGTGTCACTTAGCTGCAAGAGTTGTTCAGCAGGAGCAGATGAGATTGTCATGCCAGCAGGAGTGTGAAGTTAAACCTTCTTTGCCCCCCTGGGCACGGGTGCTGTAATGGAGGAGCATGCTCCTCCAATACAGCGTGCCCAGCAGAGAGCAACGGAAGTGAGAAAAAAAAATCTCTTAAGTTGCGTAGAGGCAGTCAGTAACATTACAGTTTGGAAAAAAAAATTAAAGGAAAAGGAAAAAGCCAACCCTAGATTTAGGGTTAGGGTTACAATTAGGGTTAGTACAAAGGTTAGTTTAAGGGGTGGGGGTAGATTTAGGGTTAGGGTAAATTTACGGTTAGGTTTGGGGCCAAACCAAGAAAATGGTTAGTAAACAAAAAAACACTAATATTGATTATTGCCCTATTATTTGAAATAAAACACAGAAAAACATGGAAACATTGGTATTTATAAACTCAGGACAAATATTAGAAATATATAGACGGGGTCTTTTTTACCACTTGTAATTGTTTAAAAAAAAAAAATCAGGTCAAAGTTCGAAAAAGTGTTTTTTATGGCATATTTTATAATTATTTTTTTTAAAAAGTAAATTATATCATATGATGAAAATAATAGTATCAAATGAAAGCCCTATCCGTCCTTTAAAAAATGTCATATCATTTGTGTGGGTGGACTGAACACAAAGAAAGAAATTCACAGTTCAGTAAACAAAAATAATGGAATTCTGGTTTTCAAGATGCATCAAATGCAGCATAGAACAATGTCACCAAGGGGTTAAAAATAATGATTTCACATTGTGTCTGTTTTGTTTTCAGGTAAATCTACACCTCACACACTTCCACAGTTTTATGCTAAGCTTTTATTTCCACATGGATAATCCTTCTCACTCGTTGTGGTTACTAATTTTAAGATTGACGTAAAGTCATGATTTATAAATACACGGAGGCGAGTATTATGCATTAACTCTTTCTTTAATTCCCTCAGCAGCAAACGCAATAACATGTATTAAAACTTTGAAAAAAAAACTTTAACCAATAAGATAACATCATAATATAAGCCCCTCCCTCCCTACTATAAAACCCAAAGTCAAAAATCATAGCTCCTCCTCTTTCTTTGATGCCATGTCGATTCACTGTAATTCACTGAAGTCTTCAAATCAGAAACTGAACCATAATGATAAGAACAAGCACGACGTCCAGATGACAAGACGTACTAAAGAAATCCAATGGATAATCTTCAAACTGTGAAAGAAAAAGGAGAAAGAAGACTGGCAATATCACCTAAGTGGGTTCGATAAATATATAATCTAAAATAATCTTGAAATCTGATAAAAAAACATATTCATATACGAACTTAAATAAATGGGAAGGGTAAAATACCAAACATACTGGGTGTGAATAATACTCGCCTCCGTGTATTTATAAATCCTGACTTTACGTCATGACTTGGCAAAATCTTAAAATTTATAAATACACGGAGGCTCCTATTATGCAAGTTTACAGCTGATTAATAACAACAGATGCAAAATGAGTGCAAGGTTTGAAATAAAATTATCTAAACGTGGATTCCCTGGACCAATCTGCCGCCATAATATCTTCCAATCTACAACCTAAACTGAAGGCTTTAGACGCCATAGCTCCTCTGACCAAGTGTGGCCCAAAAACCTTTGTATCTATTCCTGATTCCGCCAGAATCCATTTGACCCATCTGGCTAATGATCCTTTAGATATTGGAGTATGAGGTTTACGTAGGGCAAGAAATAATTCTGCATGACCTGGTTTACGCCATTGAGCTGTTCTAGATTCATATTCTTTCAAACTTAAAATAGAACATAATTGTGGATGTGACGGGAAAGCGGGATAAGAGTCCGACTTTATTGAGATCTTAGTTCGTTTTGAAATATCAAATGAGACCCCTTCTGGTGAGAACGATTGTGAACTTATGTCTAAAGCTCTAACATCCGCTACCCGCTTACAAGAGATAAGACAAAAGAGAAAAACAAGTTTCGCAGATAACTGTTTTAATGAAAGATCTTTATTAATTGGCCAATTTTCTAACAATTGTAATGGTAACGTAACATCCCACAGGTTAGAGTATCTCGGTAGAGGTGGTCTTGATAATTTCATACCCTTTAGCAGACGACATACTAAAGTATGTTTGCCTGCCGGAATTGAACCAAAACCTTCATGGCCCGCAGAAATAGTTGAACGCAACACATTAATTGATCTGTATGCCAAACCTTAGTTGAACTTGAGAGTCAGGAAATTCAAAACATAGGTTACAGGTGCAGATACAGAATCCAAACCCTGTTCCATGCACCAATGAGCCCATGACTTCCAGGCATTTCCGTATAACTTTCGGGTGCCTGGTGCCCAAGCTCTTGCCAGGAGTGTTTCAGTCGACCGTGAAACGTTTGGTATGCACCAGGGTCCCCTGAAAGCAACCATGCTATCAGTGTCAGGCTTCTTGTTTGGATTAATGGATGGTAATTCCCTTCTGGGTCCGTTAACAAATCTGGCATTATGGGAAGAATGCGGGGCCAATCTATCACCATCTCCAATAACAGTGGAAACCATAGTTGGGAGTCCCACCAAGGAGTAATCATAATTACTGACGTCTTTGATCTTCACAAGTGTACTAGCGTCCTGGCTGTAAGGCAGAAAGGATGAAATGCGTAGTGTCTGTTTTCCGGCCAGATATGTAGGAATGCATCTGTGGCCAATGCTTCGGGGTCCGGTCTCCAGCTGAAGAACCTTGGACGATGAGTATTTAGACGGGAGGCAAACAAATCGATGTCCAATGGACCCCATAACCTCTGTAGTTTCTGGAAAATTGACGGAAGGAGTTTCCAATCGCTCGTATCTTTGAGATGTCGTGAACCCCAATCTGCTCCTGTATTCTCCAGTCCTGGGATGTGCATGGCTTGAACCGAAATGTTGTGTACCAAACAGAAATACCAAAATTCCATTGCCAACTGAGCGAGGATAGGAGATCTCGTGCCACCCGGGTGGTTGATGTAACGCACCGTTGACACATTGTCCATACAAAGTAATACTGAACAATTCTCCAAATTGTGTGAGAAACTTCGGACTGCGAATGTACCTGCCAATAGCTCTAAGCAGTTGATGTGCAATTCTTGTTCCCGTAGAGACCATAGTCCTCCGGTGAACGAATAGTCGCATGTGGCTCCCCATCCGCGTAGGCTTGCATCGGACGCAATCACTAGATCTGGGGATGAGCTGAATATGGCTCTGCCGTACCAGGCCTCTAATGTGACGTAGCCACCACTTCAGTTCTTCTGTTGCATCGCAATCCAAAGGTACTGTCCGGTCGTACGTCCAACTTTGGTGTAGAGAACGCGTTTTGAGTCGTTGAAGTGCACGGTAGTGTAGAGGTCCTGGAAATATTGCTTGAATAGAGGCCGATAGTAGGCCTATGATTCGGGCTAAATGTCGAATTGTCAGTGTCGGTTTCGCCAGAGCGCCTCTTATCTCCTTTTTGATGGACTTGATCTTCTCTTTCGGTAGCTGTAAGGCACCATGTATGGAGTCGATCATGAAGCCTAAGAACTCTATCCGTTGTGTCGGGTTTAGCATGGATTTTTCCCAGTTGATGAGAAAACCCAGATTTTGTAGGAGCTCGATGGTCCATGACATATGAAGATGCAAAGACTCTATGTCCTGTGACATGATTATCATGTCGTCCAGGTAAATAATGAGCCTGACCCCTTTCCTGCGTAAATGTCCTACCACCGGCCTTAGTAACTTGGTGAAGCACCAAGGAACGGAGGAGAGACCGAACGGAAGGCATACAAACTTCCAGGTTTTCCCGTGTCATAAAAACTGAAGGTACTTCTGGTGATCTTCCAGTACCGGGACTGTCAGGTAGGCGTCTTGAAGGTCCAGTTTTACCATCCAGTCTTTGAGGTATAACAGATCTCGAAGGCATTGGATCCCTTCCATCTTGAAATGTTGGTATCGTACAAACGCGTTCAGTGGTCGAAGGTTGATCACTGGGCGAGAGCCTCTGCCTTTTTTGGGAACCAGAAATAAATTGCTGAGAAAACCGGTACCGATCTGATCAGTCGGTGAGACAGCTCCTTTCGCAATCAAGGCCTCCACTTCCAAATCTATGAGGTGACGATCTTTGTCTGATAACAACAACTCCTTGGGGAGAAACTCTTGCTATGGGTATGTTACAAAATCTATGCAAAACTCCCTTACTGTCTGTAACACCCAGGGATCTAACGTGATCTGATACCAATTGTCTACAAAGTAAGCTAGTCTTCCCCCTACCATCTTCTGAGACATTAGGGGAAACAAAACATGACTTACCATATGTACGTCTGTGTTGTAACGAACCGCGGACACCTCTGCCCTGCAAGGGGCACCCCCTTTGTGGAAAAAACTGAGGGGTAGGTGCCTCTAGGGTTGTGTGGAACACCCCTGTTGCCACGGCCGGCCAGATGGCCTCTACTTCTGCCGCCCTGTGAAAAATCTTAAGTTGGAAAACTTTCCGCATGGTAGTTTGAGCCCTGTCCAGGGCAGAGAATGTTTGAACGAAAGACCCTAGGTCTTTTACGAAAGTGTCCCCAAAAAGTATTCCATTGGCCTTAGACCCAGGTTCAGAGGCTGCCATGCTGATTAACTTGGGCTCTATTTTGAGCAGGATTGCTTTCCTGCTTTCACAAGCTAATGCCGAGTTGGCATTGCCCAAAAAACAAATTGCCATTTGAACCCATCCTCTCAGGATTTCTGGGTCCACCATAGTGCCCTGAGTTGCAGCTGACTCGGCCAATTCAAATATTTTAGTCATGGGTCCCATAACGTCCAAGACCCTGTCTTGGCAATTACTGAGTGAATAGTCTATGCCTTTACGGGGTTTCCAACCTGTTTTGGACAGGAATTGTGCTACTTTGGGATCGACCTCTGGGGTCTTACAGGCCGAATTAGGAACTGTAGGTCTGGGGCATTCTGCTTTTAGTTTGTCTCTTGTGGGCTTATCTAGGGGTTTACGTACCCTCAAGGCAATATATTCTGCCACATGGGTGGAAGGTACCCACTTCGTGGATCTAGGGTGGTGAAGCTGTTCGGGATGGAATAGTGGATTACCACTTGGATCCAGGACACAGTCATCTGCCTTTATTTGGCTCAAAATAATAGGGGTATCCCCTTCAGAATCAAATGGTGATTTAAAATCTGTGTCAGCCTCTTCCTGGTCAGAAACCACTGACTCAATAGATGCCCCCTCTGACATGGACTCTGAGTCCTCATCTTGTAGGGCTCTCGCCCTTTTCCATGTACGCCTCATTTCGCCTTATGCAAGGCTCTTTTGTGACATCTATGACATGTCGTGGCATGTTCGGTGGTAATGGATTGAGGGCGTGCTTCACCTTGGCTGTGGCCTTACGGCCGAAAGCCTGTTTGCTGGGTTCTAACACAGATTGAGGGTCCTGAGCAGCTTTTAAAGCTGAAGAAATGGAGGACGCTAAATTGGTCGACATCAGACCCATAGCCGAATGATTGGCCTGGGAAACAGATTTCGCCATAGTTGCGTCCAACAGATCTTGCAATACTTCTTTATTATGCTGCATAATACAATAAAGGACCAACCCAGCAAATATATTACAGATGATTGTAAAAATGGTGAATAATACAATTAAACAAACAATATGTATACACAATATATATAGTGTGCTCAGAATATACAGTCAAAATGGGTATAGGCAGCTACAATCAATAGAACCTGAAAAAAAAAAAACAGCCAAAGTGGAAATAGAAAAGGGGATACTTCCCTCACAAGAGGCTCACTGCTGCACACCACAGACCTTCTGCGTGCCAAAAACGAGGGCTGGTCCGTTGGGGAGGCGGGAGAAACAAAGGGCTCCCATAAGATGGTGTCTAACGGAGCTCCGTGTATATAACATACACGGGCTCCGGAAAAATGTCCACCGCGCGCATCGCGCATGCGCAATAGAAAACGAAAGTAAACTGATGGGCTTCCCTAATATGGCCGTCGCGCATACAAGCTAGCGCGACGGCTGAACAAACCAACTGAAAGGGAAACAGTCGGATGAGGAGAGAGGCTGAACCTAGAGCCTCTCACTTATACCTGAACCCAGCCAGCAGGGGAAAAAAAGCCCCCAAACGCTGACCAGGTAACCCAAGGAGGGGAGGGAGGGTATAATCACCCTTGAGGTAAAAACAAACATACAAGTGCAGATAAGTAAGCACATTTACAAAGAAAATACTCAATAATGCAATTATGAAATGAATATAAATCAATACAGTAATATTTATCACTCTAAGAAAATAAAGGTTTTACTTATCTGAGGGAAGCAGCAAAGAAAGAGGAGAAGCTATGATTGGACTTTGGGTTTTATAGTAGGGAGGGAGGGGCTTATATTATGATGTTATCTTATTGGTTAAAGTTTTTTTTCAAAGCTTTAATACATGTTATTGCATTTGCTGCTGAGGAAATTAAAGAAAGAGTTGATGCATAATAGGAGCCTCCGTGTATTTATAAATTAGCGTATGTGCTGCTCAAGTGTTTTGCTGCATAAAATTTTTTTTGTTTTTTTACATGGACATTGTTCCATATATGTCCTAATATCATCTTTTGAACAAATATTGTAATGATGAATAGGGTGATCAGAAAACTCTTGGTTTTGCTCTTCATGGCAAAGATATTCCGATCCAAATGCTTTCGAAGTTTCGGTTTCTGAGAGGCTAGGACAGCTGAAAATCAACAACACTGAGTAGAAGAATTTCTGAAATTTGGCTACACCTGTGCACCCATATAACTTATCACACCACTTAGCAGCACCTAGATTTTACCCATGACTTGCCCCGGCATCCAGACTGCACTCACAGGGATTGCTCCTGCACCCAGGATTTACAACAACACCAAGACTAGCCCCAGCACCCAGACTGCACTCACATTGCACTTACAGGACTTGCCGCCGAACCTAGAATTTACCCCAGCACTCACATTGCACTCATAAGACTTGCCCCAACACCCGGGATTTATCCCAGTACCCATACTGCACTTACACGACTTTCCCCAGCAACCGAATTAAACTCACAGGTCTTGCCCCAGCACCAATTTGAACTTACAGGACTCATCCCAGCACTGCCATTGGGAGGTCATGTGACCCCTGACGCTTTGAAGTGTTTGTGTGGGGGGGCGCGAGAAGCAGCCTCAGAGGATGTCTGTCTGCATGGGCAGTGCACAGCAAAACAGGGCTGGTGAGGGGAGATATTTTGATCTCCTCAGCCAGTGTCTCTGGAGCCCCCAGGGTGTTGCGTCCTATGTGATCGATCGCACATGCCACATACCCTTAAGGCTCGCCCTGCATGTGATAATAGACAATGTCATTTGGCATTAATATGCACTTAAAAAGTACTGAGAAAAATAATTTGCAACACTGGTCACATTAACATGAATGATATTTGCTGAACACAAGGTTACCTTTATGCTATGTTGTAATGATTACTGTGAGCAATCTGGCTAGATTTCTGTGGATTAATTGGCAACACTGGGTGTGAAAGCATTTTACATGTTTTGCAGTCTACATCCCATACTTTCATGCACTGTGTCACTGTCTGCGTGGACCTAAAACAATGTGACCTAGTTTTAAATTTCAAGGTGGTCAAACTTCATCTACTACAACCTACCAGACTAAAATCTGACCATGTGATAAAATATTATTTTTAATTCACTTGTGCAGGGGACAAATTTATGTTATGTGTATTAAAAAAATAGAACTTGTAAATGAATGTTTGCTTTCTCTTTTTTTTTTACATTTCTAACACATGGATCGCAAGAAACATGTTGATGTGATTATGATACCTCAATAACAAACTTAATTAAAGAAAAAAAAATGAAAAGACCGCTGAGTCTGCATTAATACTGATTTGCTTGTACTTATATATAGTGTCAAAAGATTAAAACCGTTAAAGTTGCGGCGCAGAATGTTTGACTACATCGGAGTTGTCACTTATTTTTGACACTGACTAAAAGTTGCGAACTACAATTGCAGTGAGGCTCAGTGATCAGACGAATGAATGAATGAATGAATCTCGTATAACTCACTGCGAGTGGCATTTAAGATTCCAGAGAAGTGAACTCGGCACCGTGCCCAATTTCAGTTTGCACTTATCCAAAATGGCCGCCCCACTGTCTAACCCTTACTCGGCGCTGTAATGTGACGTTTTAGGAACTGGAATGATGAGTGCAGAAAGAGGAAAACTGCTCTTTCACCTGCGCGTGCGTGCTGACTACTACTACTACTACTGTGCATTGTGTTTGCTAGTCAATGCTGTATTGTCGGATGCACTGGGAGTACAAGCGGAGCTGGACGGGGCTTCATATCGGTATGCTGTTCTTGTGGTTTCTATAATTTATTTTATGCATAATATAAAGGAAGAACTATGTCGGGCATGTGTATGCCAGTGATTGGTTACGTTTGGCTGTTGTCTAGCTGGCGTGGACTACGAAACAGACTCCACAACATCTGGAATGTCAAAAGTTACCCACCATTGTGTTCATTGTGCGTGAAGGATAGAAAGCTTACAGATCACTGGTTATTTTACGTTCTGTAAGCATGTTATTGGAGTCTGACCCATGCCATGTGATTGCCTAGGAGAGTTGCAGAGAGTTACATGTGTTAGGCTCTGCTGCACCAAACTTGTTTTTACAGTTATATTTGTAGAATTCTGTCTGATGTCACCCATGGTGCATCTTATTCTTACTGGATGATGACAGTGGGATAATTGTTCTGGTTCTGATTTTCATCTGAATTAGAATTGCCTTCTTTTACATATTGATAAATGAAGGTCATAATCTGGAGGTTGCAGCACTATAATATGGGTGAAATAAACCTACAAATATGTGACAAAACAAATATTCTGGACTAAAAATGACTTACCACTGTTAAAGCGACAGTCTAGTCCCCAAACTCCCTTTGGTGCAAGATGAAGATTACTGCTTATATAGTACACGGGCATTGTTCCACTGTGATTTGATGCAGGCATTCTGCATAAATCACATTTTTAATATTTAACTCAAGACCTTCCCTGTTAACTCTACACGTTTACTGCAGGTGCGGCAGCATTGATTATATAGACACTGAGGATATAAAGTTTTGTTTAATTTAGTTACTGTCTGTGAATTGAATATATTGTGTGCACTCTGAGTAACCTTGCTCTTGTACACGGTAGAATCTCGTCATCAGACAATGTGTTGCACTGTTAAATCACTAGAGACACAGGAAATTCCATTAGTTTGAATGAAATTATTCCCATTGGTTCCTGCAGCAAAAAAAGGAAATTACTTTTATTATGCTAGTGTGGGCAGTCCTGGTTTCTTGCAAACTGCTGTATTTTATATTTTTAAGCAATGCAAAATGTATGACATGCATTTTAAAGTACTCTGAAAGCACAGTTATATGCATTAATATTTGGAAGATGCATTTTGGGCAGTAGACAGTCCCTTTAAATTTTAAATGTTTTTATATTCTTTAAAATAACTAAAACTAGAACCTAGACAATAATCCATTCTCTAATGCCCATAAAATGCACACAAATACAATCTTAAAGGGAATGTATATTGATAGATGTTACATTTTATTTACACTTAAAGTGAGAGTAGAAGAGAAAAAAATGTATTATTAAATTAAAGACCTTATTATGATGAGTAAAATGTGTTTTAAAATGCATTCCTATGATTAATGACTGTTGGGATACTAAATCTTTTCTTCTACTTGGAGAGCATCCTTTGAAAGTTATGGCTTCTTGCTCTGTGGAGACTCTCCATTCTCATTCTACAGACTCCCTGCAACCTCTCAATGGCCAGAATTCAATGCCGGCTATTTAATAGTTTTTGACAACTATGTTTTTGAACCGCACGTTATTAGAGAAGGAATTGCGTGGCATTCAGTGCAAACACAGCACTACTAAATAAGGCGTGTTAATGTACAAGTTCAACGTTAAAGAAATAATGATGTTGGCATGAAAAAATGCTAATTTGTTCGTTTACGAATGTCTCAAATCAAAGTGTTATTGATAAAAAATGATACACTTTCAAATACAAACAGTTACACTTTCCGCGTACAGTTACCATGACAAAAACAGATCTTAATTAATCAAGAAAAACCTACACTCCCCAATGACCTAGTTATGTGCTCTTTGGGAGATTCATTGGCAAGTCCACCGATGTCACGAGGCGACACATCTGGCAGCTGATTGAGGACTATGGCAATGCTGTTAGCCAGTACAAACAGAAAAGAGATGCCATACAGAGTAGGACTGCCAACGGACGACAGACAAGGAGAGTCACTCCCGTCGTACCCTACAGTGGCTGGCAGGAGATCATCAGAAGATACATGTCCGGGATCCTGCGTGTAAACATACTTCTGGTATGTAATACTCAATCACCCACTTGTGACTCATAACATAGGTAGTGAACAGACTCGGGTGACCATAGACAGCAGATATGGTAATGGGAGACTATCATTGCAGAGAAGTGTTAAGAACGAACAGTAGTTACTATTATTCTTGACCGATGCTACTTGTTAGTTACTTAGAGGTACAAGACAAACAGGCCAAGTTAAAGCTAAACATTACTTACAGCTGTTCAGAACTGCACATACATTAGTAGCTAATATAGAAATAGGAAATATGTGACAAATATTGCCTACTAATGTATGTGAGCCAAAGATATAATTGCATTTATAGATAGAACATGCAATATTACCCACCAGCTTAGTACTGACTGGTGTTGAAGGTGTGACATTTATACATGTATGAATGATCTTAATTGTTCCTTCTCTGTCCCCATATAGTGTCATATGCTGATTTGCATGGATCACTTGGACCTAGGATACCTCCCATACCTGCAGCTCCAAAGACTCCAGATCCTCCTCCAACCTGTCCTCAACACCATCAATTGTGAAGAGTGCAGCCGACAGGTGGGAGAATTCCCCCTTGTGGACCCCTTGGCCAGCAGGCTACCTGGATTGTCTCAAAGAAACTCGTTTCCCTCCCCTGCCAAAATCTCCTCAATTTATTACCCCATCAGCAAGTTCAGAGGTACACCATACCTGTTCATCAGCTCCACCACCTGTCCTTACTGCTCCATCAACTGATGCCTCCACTGCTGGGGAGGACACTGTTACTGATGCCCCTACTTCTACTTCTACTTCTGCTAGGCCTACATCTACCTGAGTCACCCCCCCCCCCCAGAGGATAATACTGGTTGAGTCAGTGGACAGTCTCATGCCATGCCTCAAGGATCTCAACCAGCATCTGGCAGTTATCTCTGGGCACTGGACAAACTTTTAATTCTAATTTAATGTAAAATTAAAGGAATATATTTTAAGGATTTTTTTTATTATGCAAAATATATAAACTTGCATAAGAATAATTGTTTGTTATAAATTAGACCGAATTTGTTACTTCCAATTTTTAGACTCCATACCTACATACAACCAGTTTCTTTGAAAACCATTCATACAACACCTACACAACTGACTCTTGGTATGGGAGTTAGTATGCCTCAAATATATTAATTATACAGATTTTTTTTTTTGTGGGTGCCCCACAATTTCTGATGGCCAACATGGACTTTTCCTACCTTAAACATATTAATAATATTTCGTATGGTGTCAGATGCTGATCTAGAAGGTATGGATGGACTAGTTTGTTTATAACAGGTTTCAGTCTATTTGCTAATATTGTGAAAAAAAAATTGTGTTGATAAGTGATATGGACCTAGAATTATTTTTATATCTGTCTTTGCCCTCTTTTAGTATAGGGCTGATATATGCTGCATCTCCTAGGCATTTCCTTTTTTAGTTGTATCTCTTCAAAATACTTCAAAATAGGCTTTAAGGTATATAACAAAAAAATGGACAGCGCTACAGTATTAAGCGGGATACAAAGTGACTTTTTTAAATAATAAGAGGACCTGAACAATTTCTAGAAAAATATATGAAATATAAATTAAATAGGAAATAATAAAACTACTAATTACAGAACAAAAAATAGAAAAATAGAAACATATACATATATAAGAAATATCTAAAAAAAAAATAACATGTTTTATGTTTAAAGTATGTCATTTAATTGATTTAATTAATCATGAATAAAGAATTAGATGCCCAAATAGAGGGGAAAAAATATTTTGGTTCAGCTGGGCAAATAGATGCATCCGTTTGGAACTGGAATTACTTTTCTAGCGAGCAATAAAATATCCATTCAAGTTGAGTATCCCTTATCCAAAATGTTTGGGACCAGACATATTTTGCATAATGGGTATTTTCGGATAAGAGGCGATTAATGCATATTAATGTGCTTTCGAAGTACTTTAACATGCATGTTTTACATTTTGCATCGCTTAAAATATAAAATACTTACAGCTAAATGAAATTGTGAAGTGATAGCAGTTTGCAAGAAACCAGGTCTGCTCACACTAGTGGAGTAAAATTAAACTTTTTTTTTTTTTTTTTTTGCTGCAGGAACCAATGAGAATAATTTCATTCAAATGACATTCAAATTCCTGATTCTAGTGATGTCATCAGACAATGTGTTGCCCTGTTAAGAGATCCTGCTGTGCATAAGAACAAGTCTGTTAAAGTCCACACAATGTATCTATTCCAGGGGCACAGGAAGTGACTCTGTTAAACAAAACTTTATATCTTCAGTGTCTGTAATCACTGCTGCCGCACCTGCAGTAAACATGCAGAGTAATCAATGGGGGAGGGCTTGAGTCAAATATTAAAAATGTGTGTATGCAGAATACCTGCATCAAATCACACTGTGAAAAAAGCCTGTGCACTATACAACAGTAATCTTCATCTTGCACCAAAGTGAATTTGGGGACTAGACTGACCCTTTAAGGTCAGTAAGCTGGACACCGAATAAACAGTTGTGCATTTTTATAGGTGTTCGTGGGATTTGCAACTTGTGGCAAAATCGTAAAACAAAATTTGAATAAATGATTTTTTTGGATAAGGAGTACTCAACCTGTATATTGTAATCGGGGCTTCCTTAATCTGTGTACATCAGGAGACAATGTTCCTTTAAGATAGTTTCTGAAGGTATATTAACCTGTTTGGGATAGCTTTACCTTTTGTGTACTTTAGATCTGTTTTAATACTTGTTTATTTAGCTTGCATGTTCTTAATTTTAGTGATACCAGCCAAGAATAATTGGAAAATCAGCTTCACTAAAGTTTGTACACTTAAAGATATAAATCCTTGATATTAAGGTAACCAGGTTTTAATAAACAAGATAAGGGTCATTAAAACCCTTATGGGGCAGAGGGCGTATTGAATAAGAAATATTAGTGGCACTAACAATTATTTTAACAGACCTACATATACCAAAAGGGCATATGGACCACAACAGTATTAAAACAAACAAAAATACAAATTACAATAAATTAAAAAAGATACATGGTAGTTCTGATGTCTTTCTCCTGGGAGAATTCCTCAGAAGACAATGGATGACTAAGAATAATTATCAAGTGTCCAATTGGAAATATGAATTAAATAAGACAATTAAAATTTGTAAATTGAATATGATGTTTTGTATTCAGTATGACTAACACACTTTGTTATACAATAGTACACTGAATAAATTATTAAACTGGATGGATTAATATTTTTAAACATCTTTTATATATTTTTGACATTTCGTCATATATTTATAAACAAGCAAATTAATGGAATAAACAAGTAATATACTTTAAATTTTTTTTAAACTGTTAAATGGCGTATTTATTTTATTTTGCATTGTTGATTTCCGATATGTCTTTTTTTTTTTTGTGATTTTATTTTTTTGAAATATTTTACTAAACAAGTGTGACTGGATGCTGCCATTTTGTGAAATATAGGGTTTTTGGGTGCCACTTCCCAATGACTTTACAGCTTTAGTATCTCAATTTGGGGCTGGGGTCACAGAATGCAGTCTGTAAGGAATTCTGATCATAGACTTGCATTGAATGGGAGGGTAATGTAACTATTACATCACAAGGGGATAGAGTTATGATCCTGTTTGATCAGGTTAATCTCCTCTCTTTGTGTTGGAAGGCAGGTTAAAAAAAAAAGTTGTACACACCCACCTAGTCCTGCCCACTATGATACACAGAAGCCAGTAAGAGATCAGGGGAGTATCTTATGACATCATCTTGCAGGCTTTGGCCACAGTGGTAAAGTGAGACTTGCTGGAAGATTTTGGAGACTGTTGCATCATGGGTAAAATTTTCAAAATGGATGCTGGAGACGCATACCTCCTGTTTTTTTTCTCTAAGTATTTAGGAAATAACAGTAAAAATAAAACTAGGTGTCTGTCTTATATATGTGTTTGTTTTAAATGCACAGGCAAACTAGTTAACTCTTATGTAAGTTTTTTGTTTGTTTCCTCCCAGTCTCCAATCAAATGCTCAGAGCTGTGTAGGAGAGTCAATAGAAGCTGAAAGAAGGATATTTTGTAAGTAAATAAAACCTTTTTAGAATACAGATATCGAAATTGTAATAAACACATCTGGATTAATAAAGTAGATCAATTTCAAGTTGGAACAGTCCATTAAATGTAAAATCTGTATGTACTACACCTCTAGGTCACATCTCTTCACTGTATTTGTAACTGCTCCAAGCACTGTTTCCAAGCATAATGCTTGTTATTTCAAGATTTGGTATAAGAAAAACAAATTACAATGGAATTGGTAATTATGAAATTGTCTTGTTTTGCAGATTGCTGAGTACAATGTCAGGAGCAAAGAGTAGAGCCAAGAAAAAGGCAAGCTCCTTTGATAACTCATTGGACAATCTACCTTTACGATCTTCTGGCAGGCAGGTATAAATCCTATTTCTTCTATATTATATGGATGGTGTGGTTTTAGTTGTGCAGGGTTTGGACACAAAAATGGAAAAGCACAGAGCAACCTTAATATGGCATAGGTCCACCATTTACAGAAATGAGGAATGGAGTGTGTTGCTAGGCAGCATGGCATCTGGAGATCGATTGTTGGTAGTCTGTATGAAAGCTTTCAATTTCTGCTTGGCTGATGGAGGCGTAAAAATGGTGATTTGAAGTGGTCTTACCAAAAAGTTGAAAATAATATTAAACGTTAAAAATAATGTATTCAATTAGAAGCATTTTTGTTCCAGATAAATGTGTGTTTTCAAATTTGAGATTCTCAAGAATTCAGATAGGCAAATACTCCCTTTTTTTTGGTTTGTTGTATACACTATTTAATAAGCATCATATTCTTTCTGTATAATATTGGAGCCTGTGACTAACCAGTGCACTAACCTTTTTCTTTCACTGTTTATTGCAATCTTGACACAAGTAAAACCAAAATCTAAAAATTGTTATTACTGTATTTTCTGATGACACAATGGTTCCTTCAGCTTTTTGACCTGATGAAATAATCTGAATGTAATATATTTAAATACATTTCAAAGTGTTAGGTCATCTCTTGCAGCCCTTACCACATTTAAATCTGAAACCTGCTCCATAATGTATTTAAGCTACATATTGTATCTGCATACTGATACGTCCTCAAATGTACTAAGGGTTTTCCTCCAACCTTTTCACCTCTTCTCATTTGCACCTGCTAGACTTTGCTGCCCCCCTTTCCCTGGAACTCACTTATACAGAGCATCCAGCTCTCTTCCTCATTCTCAATCTTCAAAAAGTTCCTCAAATCTCACCTTATTATGCATCCAACTAGAAACCCGTTAATTAGCCTCTAGCCAAACCCAACTAGTGCAGACTGTGCCTAAATATGGTTAATACCACCACCTTACCTCTTATCTGCTTCACTCACCTTATGTATCTCCTGTCCCCCACTCCCTCTAGATTGTAAGCTTGCAAACAAGACCTCGTGTACTGGTCTGTCTCTGTTTGTCTAACATAATGTGTCGTTTTGTCTCAAGGTGGATTTGATTTAAATCAAGTAAATTTAAATCACTTGTCAGTAAGACTCTATTTAACCCTTTAAGGACCAGGGATTTTCCTGGGCCAAGGACCAGAGCGTTTTTCAATTTTTAATACGCGGTTTTTGAAACATAATTTTCCTCTCTCTCATTTAACGTACACATACAAGTTATATGTTGTTTTTTAAAGGACAGTTAGAGCTTTCTTTTGATACCCTATACATAAAAATGATTTACATTTTAGTATTAAAAAATTAATATAAAAGAGGAAATTTTTGAGGAAAAAAAAGTTTTTCCCCATTATTTTCCCATTAATAACCTACATAACTAGTGCAACACTAACCCACTTATCCCCCCTAATTAACTAACTAATAAAAAAGAAAAATATTGGTTCCCAAACCCCCCATAACAAAAAAGACAGAAAAAAACTCTGAAGAGTGCGATGTCAGATCAGTAAAAATCATGCAACAGGCATGCAGGGGTTAAATTTTATTAAATAAATATATTAAAATTACCTTTATTTATTAAAAAAAACTTTATAAATTGTAAAAATAAAAAAATCTGTTAAAAAAAACTAAATGAGGGCCATAAAGTGGAAGGAAACTGATCACAGTTAAAAACTGTGATCAGCAATGAAAGGGTTAATTTTTAAAAAAAAAATTTTTTACCTTTGTATTTAATTAATTTATTTTTACTTTACAGGTCACTCTCTGTGCTTCACTATAAGATTGTGAAGCACAGAGAGTGAATTAGAGGCAAAGTCAGTGTGTGAACACACTGACTTTGCCATCTAATTTGCATGTTATCGCGGTGATTGAGCAATCACCGCGATCACATGCCCGGAAACTGACCGATCGGGTCCAGGAGCTTTGCCTCGGGTGCGAGGCTTAGTCCTGGACCCGTTGCAGACTAGCTGGCGGTGCCCACGGAGCGCACCGCCGGCTAGACTGCATGACGAGTTAACTCGTCATAAGGTCGCTAACGCGGCGGCTCTTATGACGAGTTAACTCGTCATAAGGATGGGAAGGGGTTAAATTAGTGCAGGTCAAGTATGTCTATGCTGGTAAATATTCTCTTGTAATCATACCAGACTGGTCCAGAATTGGAAACATGTTCTTTTCTGACCTTCGGTGCACCTACACAATGTATTGGGAGGAAGTTTGAACACACTACTGATGCATTGTCTATGGTGGCAGGACTCTTGTAATGAACACTTTTGGACACTCATTTCTGCTATTGGAAGCATAGTCTGGAAACACAGGCTATTGCAAATTTCAGGAAAAGGGATTACCATATCTTCAGTGTTTCCTTCAGTTCCTTCCCAAACAAATGGGCTTTACTTACAGCTTTAAAGGTATGGAAATGTATCTTTATGGCTTATTGGTAGTTATACCCATTTAAAAAAAAAAATCAGAGTAAATTAGTAAAAATTATGCATATTCTTGAGATACATATTGATTGAAGAAATCAAAACAAACACATTTTTGTTTGTAAACCGCTCCAGTCATCCTTCTCACTGAGTTTCGTATTTTTTTAGGTAAAAAAAAAGGCAAACGAAATATTTGAGGACGAAGAAGATACCTCTGAAAAGAAATATAGGAAGTGTGAAAAGGCTGGATGCACAGCAGCTTGCCCTGTGTGCTTTGCCAGTGCTGCTGAAAGGTAAGAGTGATGTGAGCTCCTTGTACTGGCATGACCACAATATCAGTACTTGATTGGTATACACAGAGACTCCTGGAGCATGACCATTAACTTTTGACTTACTCATAGTTATTACAAATGTGCAAAAATGGTTTTGTATAAAAGTAATTTATATGCCAAACTTTGCTCCACAAATGACCTTTGTATATAAACCCCAAATAGATTGAAAATCTCTGGTGTAACAAGATAAAATACATTGGTGGTTTTGTATGAAGGTAATTTCTGGGACAATATATTTATCTTGTTATATCAGAGCTTTTCATTTGCATCAAGTCTTGCATTAATTAATCAGAAATGTTTTTATTATTAAAAAAAGCACCACCCTATTCTGGTTTATGTATAGAGGTCATTTGTGGGGCGCAGTCACCATAAAAGCCAATGTAAGGTCATGAATTTATGCTGTGTGCACCAGTCCTGCATATCCATGTTGCTTGAGTGATCTGAGCAACCCATGTATAAAGAGTTAGGAGCTTATCAAAATGTGTTGGGATGTTTAAAAAAAGCACAATCGCTGTTCTACATAACATTTGTGTAAAGCAAATGTTTATGCATAACCCTCAATGTGCCACAATTGACCTTTTAGACAGATTCCCTGATATTTGTATTACAGTGCAGTCTTGATTTGTTGTTCCCCACCCGGGTTAGCTTGAAAATCCATTTAGTTTTACTTTAAAACCATGTACCATGTTTCTAACAATGTGACAGTCTTCTTATGAACTTCCTGGGATCTTGAATCTTCATTCCCATTAACCAATCTTCTGCTTTTATTTTGTGTGTACCTCTATAAAACTAATCTTCTTAACCCAGGGCTTGACAAATTTATCTGTTTTAGGAGCCAGCTAAAAAATCTAGGAGCCAGACAACAGCACAAAAACACAAACACACGCAGTCACACACAGACACAGTCTGTCAAATATACATACAGAATAAAGGATCCTTAATTCTGATTTGGAGGACTAGGGTGAAAGTCCTATCCGTGCATCCTCCGCTTCTGAACGCGAAACCTGTTACACCTTGGTTTTCTACATATACATACAAACACACACACACACACACACATCCGGTCAGTCACATATATACACACACACACATCCGGTCAGTCACATATATACACACACACACATCCGGTCAGTCACATATATACACACAAGCACATCCAGTCAGACACATACATACATACATACACACAAGCACATCCAGTCAGACATATATAAACACAAACACATCCAGGCAGACACATATATACACAAACACAAACACATCCAGTCAGACACATATATACACACACAAACACATCCAGGCAGACACATATTTACACACACAAACACATCCAGTCACACATAAATACACACAAACACATCCAGGCAGACATATACACACAAACACATCCATGCAGACATATATACACACACACACAAACACATCCAGTCGCACATATATACACACACACAAACACATCCAGGCGCACATATATACACACACAAACACATCCAGGCACACATATATACACACACAAACACATCCAGTCACACATATATACACACACAAACACATCCAGTCACACATATATACACACACAAACACATCCAGTCACACATATATACACACACACAAACACATCCAGTCACACATATATACACACACACAAACACATCCAGGCATGCACACACACAAACACATCCAGTCACACATATATATACACACACAAACACATCCAGTCACACATATATACACACACAGAAACAAATCCAGGCGCACATATATACACACACACAAACACATCCAGTCACACATATATACACACACACAAACACATCCAGTCACACATATATACACACACACAAACACATCCAGTCACACATATATACACACACACAAACACATCCAGTCACACATATATACAAACACATCCAGTCACACATATATACACACACAGAAACAAATCCAGGCGCACATATATACACACACACAAACACATCCAGTCACACATATATACACACACACAAACACATCCAGTCACACATATATACACACACACAAACACATCCAGTCACACATATATACACACACACAAACACATCCAGTCACACATATATACACACACAAACACATCCAGTCGCACATATATACACACAAACACATCCAGGCAGATAGATATAGATATATATATATATATATATATATATATATATATATATACACAAACACATCCAGTCACACATATATACACACACACAAACACATCCAGTCACACATATATATACACACACACAAACACATCCAGTCACACATATATACACACACACACACACACAAACACATACAGTCACACATATATACACACACAAACACATCCAGTCACACATATATACACACACACAAACACATCCAGTCACACACATATACACACACACAAACACATCCAGTCACACATATATACACACACACAAACACATCCAGTCACACATATATACACACACAGAAACAAATCCAGGCGCACATATATACACACACACAAACACATCCAGGCGCACATATATACAAACACACAAACACATCCAGTCACACATATATACACACACAAACACATCCAGTCGCACATATATACAAACACACAAACACATCCAGGCAGATATATATACACAAACACATCCAGTCACACATATATACACACACACAAACACATCCAGTCACACATATATACACACACACAAACACATCCAGTCACACATATATATACACACACACAAACACATCCAGTCACACATATATATACACACACACAAACAAATCCAGTCACACATATATATACACACACACAAACAAATCCAGGCACACATATATACACACACACACACAAACACATCCAGTCGCACATATATACACACACACACAAACACATCCAGTCGCACATATATACACACAAACACATCCAGTCGCACATATATACACACAAACACATCCAGGCAGACATATATATACACACACAAACACATCCACGCAGACATATACTCAAGACAGCAGGTTTTTTGGGGGGTTTTTTTAAGAAAAAAAAAAAGTTCACCTATCAATGTCCCCCCCTCCCTGCTATTACACCTCAATCCGAGGGGGGGGGGGGGGGGGGGCGGTTTCCTTTACAGCCAGGTGGCACAGAGCAGCTTCCCTGCTATGCTCCCCGGTGATCAGCATTTTAACGTGGTGCGCGAGGGGGCGGAGCCGGAAGTCTGTGCATCCGGTGCACTCACTCTGCTCCCTCGCACACCGCTGCAGGAATAAAAAAAAGAAAAAAAACCTGATCCCATTGCTGAGGGCACCACGCGGGGCTCACGATACCCGGGTGCCAGGTCTGATTTCCTGGTCGCCCTGGTGACCAGGGTTTGTCGAGCCCTGTCTTAATCCAATATAGTCATTCACTCTGCCAGCTCTCTATAAGGGCTCCTGGCTTTTAGTCTTATATTTTACCTTATTCTTTAAAAGGTTTTTTGTTTTTTTTTATTATGAGTACTGACCAGTTCTGCTTATAAGTACATCCTTTAATGTTATGATGGGCAGTATAGAAGCCTATAAGAAAGTTATGTGTTTTTGTTGTTGCTCCTCATTCTGCCCCCAATAATGGTATATTGTAATCTTCTAACTATAGTACTGCCTATAAAGCCCTAAGTAGCATCCAAAATTACTTGCTTCAGGACTTTACACCTGCTGAACACATTTTTCACTACAGTGATAATTGTGCCTTCAAAACTCGTATTCAGAGTCCTATCATCTACTTGTTCCAATATTCTTACAAGTGTCTATAAAAGTGATTCTGTCTCACACACTCTATATTGTCATACAGTTGTTATTATAGGTAAACCCCAGTCCACCTTATAATCATTATTTTTATCTTAAGCATAACATAGGAAACTCTCTTCCTTGTATAACCTTGTTTCATATTTTGCTTTTTCAGTCTTGTAAATACTTTACTTATGGAATACCTCATGTCTCTTTTACTAATTTACTGTATCTACAGTACGGCATCTCTGCAACGATACTTGTTTATCAGCCAAAAAAGAGCTCTTGAGGTTAAGATTTAATTATTATTTTTTAAGCAAGTACTTTTAAAACTGGTCTGCATTTTGTTTTCTGTTTTTGTCAGATGTGCTAAAAATGGCTATACATCTAGATGGTATCATCTTTCCTGTGGAGAGCATTTCTGCAATGAGTGCTTTGATCACTATTACAGAAGGTAGGTTTTGTGTTTTCTCACACAGAATTAATGGTAAGAAGGTAGAAGAAAATGTTCAGAATAAAACCGGAATTGTTCACCTTGTATGATATCTTCTCTTTATGAACAACTAGTTGTTCTTGTTTATTCAGTACCGAATTACTCATTAAGCACATTAAACCATGGGTTAGTGCTTCAGGCCAACAGACGCACCAAAGAGACTGGGGGAAATTATCAACCAAATAATTCTTTCTTCATTCACTGCAGCAAGCAATTTTTTTATGAAATGTAATAATTTTTTATCCTACAATTTTTATTTCTATTCGAAATGGACTGTGCCCAGTCAGCTATGGCCCCTCTTTGCAAGCTGTACATATAATGCTTTCAATCTCCTCTTTTTTAGGAGTAATAATTTCAGAGGACTTGAAGGTAGGTAGGCAATGCAATAGAGCAGCAGGAAATGCTAGCAGAATGCTTGGTTGCATAGGGAGAGGTATTAGCAGTAGGAAGAGGGAAGTGCTCATGCCATTGTACAGAGCACTGGTGAGACCTCACTTGGAGTATTGTACGCAGTACTGGAGACCGTATCTCCAGAAGGATATTGATACTTTGGAGAGAGTTCAGAGAAGGGCTACTAAACTGGTTCATGGGTTGAAGGATAAAACTTACCAGGAAAGGTTAAAGCATCTTAACATGTATAGCTTGGAGGAAAGACGTAACAGGGGGGATATGATAGAAACATTTAAATACATAAAGGGAATCAACACAGTAAAGGAAGAGAGTATATTTAAAAGAAGAAAAACGACCACAACTAGAGGACATAGTCTTAAATTAGAGGGGCAACGATTTAAAAGTAATATCAGGAAGTACTTTACTGAGAGGGTAGTGGATGTATGGAATAGCCTGCCAGCAGAAGTGGTAGAGGTAAACACAGTCAAGGATTTTAAGCATGCTTGGGATAGACACAAGGCTATCCTAGCTATAAGACCGGGAACGGGGGACTAATAAAAGTACTCAAAAAAATTTTTTTAAAAATTGGGCAGACTAGATGGACCGAATGGTTCTTATCTGCCGACACATTCTATGTTTCTATGTTTTGTTACAAACCATTAAATATAGTGACGTGAGGTACACAGACAGCAGTTTTGCCATTAGAAAATCACAGCAGACTTTGAATCCAATAGTCAATAAAACTTGTTATTTGTAATAATACACTTTCTGCTCAATGCTTATAATTTACAATTAACATCAGGCACTGGGATGTGTATGCAGTACAGGGATGGTTCTAGGTTTTGGGGCTCTCAAAGCTCGCTGTGTGGGAGCCCCTATGCATGTGAGGACCCCAAGCGTTGCTTAATTTTCCTATATGATAACTAGTATTGCTATAGGTAAATAGGTCAATGTTCTGGAATACTGTCTTAGAAATGCCATGCTATCTTAGCAAGAGAGCTTCAGTGTAATTTACACATGAAGCCAGATGGCGGTGTCTTTAAAATTTGGGAAACACTTTGTCAAGGAAATTTTCTAATCATCAACACTTATTTATGAACAAAAAGTCAGAGAAGTCTGTGCTCTGTATACCATATCCCTCAACAAATTAACATTTTTATGCCTGGCTTTTTATTTTTTATGTTTCAATTTGTATTTAGACTAATTGCATTTATAAAAAGGCAGACATGAAATATTTAAGGACATTTCTTAGAGTAAAGTTGTTGGCTTTCAAGATGAATTTGTCACTATACCACTGCTTGATATTGCGGTACATTTCAAATAGAACTGTCATAACACAGATGTGAAAAATGATTTGCCTTTGATGGTCACAGAAATGTGTCTCCTTTGGCAAGTTATGTGGTACTATACTGAAAATGTGCTTAGTTAAGGAACCTACTGAGTAGCTGGGTTAATTGTTCCCTTTTGTAATATTATTATTATTATAATTAATGTGTTTTGTCTCCTCTAATTTATACTAGCGATTTAGTAGCTTGTGAAAAGTCACTTATGTCCCTTATACGGTTATTAAATTAGGCATTCTTTTGGATGACAGTGGGAATTTGTAGAATCCACAAAATTTTTGATTACTGAAATAAAATCAAATTAAAAACTTTTTTTGCATTGTATTTCTAGTCACAAAGATGGTTATGAGATTTTTGCATCTTGGAAACGAATTTGGACAAGCAATGGTAAAAGTGAGCCCAGCCCAAAAGCTTACATGGCTGACCAGCAGCTGCCATATTGGGTAAGAACCATACAATGGAGGGTCAGGTATACAAAGCATCACTGTGACAAAAAGTTTGTGATTCTGAAACTTTCCTAGCAGAAAAATAACAAATGTGTCTGTTGCACCAACATGGTAAAATTGTTATTGAAAATTTTGCCACAAGTGATCTGTTTTTACATAATATATATATTTATATATACAGGAGTAAAAGGATAATGCTTTCCCATAGATGAATGCCACAATGGATTGTGAAGTGATTAGGAAGTAAAACATTTGGTTACAGATGGTAATTACACTTCCATATTGTTTTTCTGTCTTTAGGTACAGTGCACAAAGCCAGAATGTGGCAAATGGCGACAGCTGACCAAAGAAATTCAGTTAACAATGCAAATGGCAAAAACATACAGATGTGGCATGAAACTCAATAACTCAGTCAAGGTGATAACCCATTTTAAAATCAAGAAAGCCGACTACATTTTGATTGATAATACATTTCATTTACTTCTTGCATTAGCCTTGATACTGTTTTCTTGTATATTTTATATTTTGCTTTCAAATGAATATAAACTTTAGTTTCAGACACCGGTGTTATTTTCTACTGCTTGCCACCTCTATTTGTAGTGAATAAAGATAGTAGTACAGGTGGCTACATTGTGAGTCTGATTAGCTGCAAAGCACAACTGAACACATGCAAATAGAAAGTAAAAAGTGATGTTGATTAGAGGAAGTCTGAAGAGGTACATTGTAAGTATATTAAGTGACCTCATTTTCCATTATTTTGAACTGAGATGTTCGCCCCATCTCTTATGTGGCTAAGAGAACTGAAGGTGACGTCTGAATTGTTAAAAAGACCTCTGAACGACTGTCCCAGGTAGCCCTTAATATGCACACGCATAAATGCAGAACCAGCTCTCTGCCTCCATGGAGCACTGTGCTTTGCTCTGCAAATTCTAGAGCTGAATAACAACCAGTGCACAATTCAGATTACGTGTCTAATAAGGCAGGTGTGGCCTTCTGCCTGATGAAAAGAAACATTTGGTGTTTAACCCCTTAGTGACCGAGTGCTATGTTGCATTTGACGTGCCTTGAAGACCAGAATTCCATTATTTTTGTCATACGTTTACTGAACTGTGAATTTCTTTCTTTGTGTTCAGTCCACCCACCCAAATTATATATCATTTTTTAAAGGACAGATAGGGCTTTCATTGTATACTATTATTTTCATCATATGATATCATTTACTATTAAAAAAATATAAAATATGATGAAAATATGCCATAAAAAACACTTTTTCCAACTTTGACCTGATTTTTTTTTACACAATTACAAATGGTAAAAAAGGCCCCGTCTATATATTTCTACTATTTGTCCTGAGTTTAGTAATATCAATGTTTCCTTGTTTGTCTATGTTTTATTTCACGTAATAGGGCAATAAACAATATGTGTTTTTTTTGTTTTCTAACCATTTTCTTCTACAGTGATTTTTTTAACCCGAACCCTAAATTTACCCCAACTCTAAATTTAATCTAACCCTAAATTGACACCCACCCCTTAATCTAACCCTTGTAATCATCCGAACCCCCGTTTAACCCTAATTATGACCCTATTTGTGACCCTAACCCTAGATCTAGGTTCAGTAGATCAAGGGTTAGCTTTTTCCATTTATTTAATTTATTTAATTTATTTATTTAATTAATTTTCTATTTTTTAACTGTAATACCGTCTAACTGCCTGTAGGGGCAGTCAAGTAGCGGTTTCAGAGCGACGGAAGAGATTTTTTTTTCTGTCTTCCGTCACTCTCCTCTGGGCACGCTGTATCGGAGGAGCATGCTCCTCCGAAACAGCACACACCCACGATCACCGGGTGATCGCGGTTCCCAGGGGGGCACAGAACACACATCAGCTTTCACTGCCTATGTGTGTAACGCGCATACGATCACATTCGCGGTGATCGTATGCGTGCGGGGGGGAGCTGAAAGCCCTCTCAGAGGCTGCTTCGGATCCGAAGCAGCTTCTGAGAGTAGCTACAGACATGTAGTGTTGCGCTAAGGAGCGCAACACTACATGAAAACTTCCTTAAGGACCATGCTTTTCAGGACGTATATATACGTCCATATGCGTTAAGGGGTTAAACTCTTCTAATCGGACTGTATACCTTTTTTTACGTTTCTTCTTTTTTTTTTTTTTTTAGTTTTCTTTATTTTCCATGTATAATAGGTTATTGTTTTCTATTTCCTTGCCAGACTGAAGGGCCCGATCAGTGCTCAATGCCAGAGGATCTGGTAGGTATACGGTTACTCTATTTTCATTTGATATATACTTAAGTGGTTACATGATGCAGCATGTTTATTTGATGAATGGACTGTTGAAATGCAGTTTGTAAATTTTAGTGGATTTCCTGTGTACCTATAAGGTTTGCATCCTGAACACAAGTAGTTAATGGCAACTTTATTGTTTCACTGAGTGGATAACATTTTATTTCAATTGTATTTTTTTTTCTAGCTTCTACCAAACTGTTTGTTTTTTTTATAGTTTTTTTTATTGTTATTTCTTTTGCTAATTGACAGAGAGTTTCTGAAGTATGTACCCAGTCATGGTATTCCATGCTCATTCTCCCTCCGCTGCTGAAGGACAGCCCAGCAGCTGCATTGTTGGCTGCATACTACCCAGACTGTGTAGGCATGAGCCCATCCTGTACCAGCACTAATCGTCTACTCAGTGAGGAACACTCAGGGAAAATGGAGCACTATAGAGGCATACCTTCTAATGTGGTTGGTAAGTGCTTCACAGCCTGTTTGGTTGACAAAAAATTAATTTATGAAAAAAAAAACACTTACCCCAAGGCTGTTGGTTTTCAAGCCACATTTAGTATGTAGCACTATATGGATTTTGTAATCCTTAATGTTTCTTATCTTAACGTCACCTCCAATCTTTGGGACTCCAGATGTTGTGGACTACATCTCCCATAATGCTCTTACAGTCTTACTGCTGGCAAAACCATCAAGGGAAATGTAGTCCACATCTGGAATATTTTCTACCAATGTATTAGAGTATACAAAAAAAGTAGCATTCTACCCTCACAATCTCAGTTTTGCATTTTCTTAGCGTACAAAAATACAAAATACAAGTTGGATTTTTTTTATGTTTTTATAAAAGTGTGGTTAATAAATACAGCCATACATTAGCCAAAGCTTCAATTGATGTTTTTTCTCTCGTATATTGTCAGTACGCTAGGGTTAACTCCTTCCATATGGAAAAGGTATCTTTAAGGACTTAAGTTTGTTATATATATATATATATATATATATATATATATATATATATATATATATATATATATATATATATATATATATATATATATATATATATATATATATATATATATATATACACACATATATATTTCTCAAAGCGGTGCGGCACACAGGTTGTAGCCGGGGGAGTCTCCAGACGTATCTGATCACTGCCCAGGTGGTGAGGTCCAGCTCCTAAAACCTATCGAGGTTACGGAGCGCATGAATAGACAGTTTTAAAAGATGCCTGGAGGCGTTCACTGATAGAGCGGGCTGGAGCCTGTGTACAGCCTTGATGGAGTTACGTTCCACAATAGATCTGACTGCGCTACTGCGAATGTGCAAATCGGTTGCAAGAAAAAATTTGGTTCTTAATGTGCAGCTGATAATGTGTAAAAAGAAAGACAAAAAGACAATCTCTTTTTTGGGATGGTTTCAAGAGAACCTATAGCAAACATTTGACAATTTCAATAAATCTATTACTGCACCTGCCCTTAGATCTGATACTAAGTCCACTGGCCACTTAAAGGGACAGAGATCCCCATCTTCATCTGAAGAAGACTCATGGGAAGGGGAGTCAAATTAATCATATGATGGTGACTCAGACGGAGAAGTTGGTATCCCTCAACTATTCAAGATAATCAAGAATTCCCTACTAAAATTAAAGGTTTCCTGTCATTCCCAAATGTCTGGAATTGATCTACAGAGAGTGGAAGAATCCAGGTAAAAGAGCATTTATATCCAAAATTGTAAAACAACTCTTTAAAGCACAGTCTGATGAACAAATGGGACGAAATTCCAAAAGTTGATGTGCACGTAGCACAACTACTTTGCCCACTGGAGAAGTAGCTGGATTAAAAGACCCCATGGACAAAAGTACGAAAACATCCTGTCGCAGAATATTCCAGGCCATTGGTTTCCAATGTAATGTTGCTTTGACAGCCACAGCTGTGGCGAGTGCACAGAACATCTGGCTTCACTCATTGGAATCGATTTTTGGAGAAGATGCCAATAAAGAGATCTTCCAATTGATGAGAAATCTGAGGCTATCAAATACATTTCTACTATCCTTTTAAGACCCAAAGGGCTCCCCAGAACACAGAGCGTTTCCCAGATCATAAATTCAAGAAACCAGAATTTGGGGGAACAAAGCGAAGAAAATTCTGACAAACTAGGGGGAAGATTGGTGGCTTTTGGGCAAACATGGAGAAAGATCACAAACAAGCCATGTATTCGGAATAACATTTCAAGGGGATACAAGATACAATTTCTGATTCCTCCACGTTTTCTTCTTTCATCTTACTGTTCAAGTGGAAGAAATGCTTCACTACTGACAGAAACACTCAAACTACTAAACAAGGGAGTGATAGGGCCGGTCCCTCTCCTTCAACAATTTCAAGGATCGTACTCAAGGCTATTCCTGGTCCCGAAGCCAGACGGCTCCTACCGTCCAGTATTAGACTTGAAGAAAGTCAACAGACACATCCTATACATGAGGTTCCGTATGGACACAATCATCTTTGTCACCAATATCCTAAAGAAAGGGGATTTCATGGCTACGATCGACTTAAGAGATGCCTACCTGCATATTCCTATGGAAATATCAACACAAAAATTCCTCAGGTTCGCAATAAAGTCAGGATCCAGACTTCTTCATTTCCAATTCCGAGCATTACCATTTGGCCTGGCATCCGTCCTGCACATATTTACAAAGATCCTAGCTCCCGTGGACGGTTTTCTCAGAGAGGCAGGTCTCTATGTGGTTCCATACCTGGACGACTGGCTCCTAAAAGGCAAGTTCTCAACAACGACGCCAATATTGAAATGGCTATATCCACACTGCAAAGCCTTGGTTGGCTAATAAATTGGCAAAATTCTCACCTCTCTCCGGCAACAAACATACAGTTTCTTTGTTTTCAAGTGGATTCGAGGTCCCTTTCTCTTCATTTGTCACCTACAAAAAGAAAGAACATAAGAAAGAGGATAAGATCCCTACAAGTGGGGAAAAAAACATGTTCCATCAGACATGCAATGAGCATATATAATGACAGAAGCTATTCCTGCAGTAAGATGGGCAAAAGCCCACATGAGACCTCTCCAGTGTGAAATTCTGAACAATTGGTCACGAAGAGAGGAAGATTTAGATTCAATCTTTCCTTTCCTGTCAGAGAAGAACTACAGTGGTGGAGAATAACACAAAATCTGGCTCAAGGCCTATCGTTTCATCCAAGAGAGTGAACTGTACTTAGCACAGACTCATCGGAATACGGTTGTGGCACTCATCTGCATTTGCACTGCAGGGAAGGTCTTTGGTCAACAGGGGAAGCGCACTCATTCAATTTCAGAGAACTGCTGGCGGTCCTACGAGCTCTAACAGAACGAGCCCTGTGGATACAGAACAAAATGTAAAAATTAAATCTGACAACATCACAACAGTTTATGTCAGTCACCAAGGGGGAACAAGAAGCAAACCTCTTCAACACCTATGATCACTCATCATGGGCTGGGCACAGCAGAATCTTGTGGACATTTCTGCTGATTTTGGGTAAAACTGGGGTCCACACAGACGTTTCAGATTTTTTTTTTTTTTTTTTACTCCGCTCCATAAGACCTTCCACTTCACAAATCTATTTAAGATCTTTAAGAGAAAATTCCTAGAATGTTAAAAGGCCAGGGGGGTATCCTATCCTTGGATCCTACAATCACTTCTGTCTTAGCATTTCTTCAGGATGGGTTTAAAGCCAGTTGCAGTTTGTCAGCCCTCAAAGGTCAGGTGTCCGCACCTTTTGTTACAGGATTTAGCCTCTCAATATCTGATAAGAAGCTTTTTTTTACGGCTACTCGTTTGCAGTGTCCTCCAGCCAAATCTTTTTTTCCTATGTGGGATCTCTCTCTGTGGTATTAGATGCATTATGCAAGTTACCTTTTGAACCGATTGCACAGATTTCCTTAAGATCTTTGAAGACAGTTTTTCCATTGCCATAACTTCTCCTAAACGTGTGGGTGAAATACAAGCTCTTTCCTCCTCAGTAGACTTTCATATTTCATCAGGATAAAGTGGTTTTACATTTTAGACCCTCGTTTTTACCTAAGTCCTGTCTAGTACAGACGTGAACAAACCTATTGTGCTTCCCTCTTTTTGTCCAAATCCTTCCTCTATTTGGAGAAGAAATGGCATTGCGTAGACATCAAACACGCACTAGAAGTCAATCTCTCTTGATCTAGAGCATACAGGGCTTCGAACTATCTTTTACTTAACTTTTCCGGTCACTATAAAAGGTCTGCTGCATTGAAATCTACCATTGCTCGGTGGCTGACCAATCAAAACCATCAAGATCACATATGAGGCTAAGAATATGATCCTTCAATTCCGGTAAAAGCTCACTCTATGAGAGCTATGGCGGTGTCTTGGGCCTAAAATCCGCTGCTTCTCCAGAAGAAATTTACAGAGCTGCGTCCTGGTCATCCTGTAACACGTTTTATTAAACACCTCAGGCTAGACATCTTTTCTTCCTCAGAAGCTGCATTAAGGCGCAAGGTGCTCCAGCCATTGTCTCCTGATAACCTACCCTCGGAATTTTTATTGCCATGTCCCTAGCGTACTGCCAATATAAGAGAGAAGAACTCTGTAAATTCTTCTTTTTTTTCTTAGTATATTGGCAGTAAGTATTCCCTTCCCATGTTTTTCTACGATTAAATATATTTTGCAGTACTTGCCTAGTGTCTTGTTATGGAACTACTGGCTCAGAGGGTAACGGGGTTTTATGGAGATGGCGGGAGGAGCTAACAAACTTAAGTCCCTAAAGATACCTTTTCCATATGGAAAGAGTAAACACTAGCGTACTGCCAATATACTAAGAAAAAAAGAATTTACGGTAAGTATGTTTTTCATATTATTAAAATTGTTCCGTGTCTGTTTTGCATGATATGTGAACTGAAATATGTAAATTGGAAAGTCCAATTCATATAGTTACTCCAATTACCCTATTGAAAGTTTTGTAATATGGAATTTAGTAGCATGGTATTAAGGCGTGTGTGTTTTTAAGTTTAGATTTATTTATATAATTATTTATTTTAATTAGCTACAGAAATAAATCCATACTTCCAGCCCTTCTACCAGCCAAATGAATGTGGCAAAGCACTGTGTGTCAGACCTGATGTAATGGAATTGGATGAACTCTACGAATTTCCAGAGTACTCCAGGGATCCCACCATGTATCTTGCTATGAGAAATCTCATACTGGCTCTTTGGCACATAAACTGCAAAGTAAGGCAAAACAACATATTGAATGATTCTCCTCTTCTTCTTTTTTTTTTTAATTTTTTTTTTTAAAACATATGGATTTCCAAACATCATTTTTAATGATTTATTTTCAGCTTTAACTATATGTACACTGTACACCTATTTAGTAAGGAATCATAATATAGTGGCCAATGAAGATTGTTCAGAGGTTGCCTGCTTGTTTCAAAAACACAACTTCAGGAATGATTTATTTACAATCCTTACAGGACTTATTTTAGAAACAAAGCAAACTCTTCTTTTTTGACTACTTATAGCACGGGCGTCCAACGTGCGGCCCGCCGGCCAGAGAGGTGCGGCCCGCTTGAGAGTGGCAGCGGTAGCCGCACCTCTGAGCCTCTGATATAAAGTGTGCACCGGGATGTCACTGACACCCGGTGCTTCAACAGGGGCAGAGCACGAGGGGGCTGAGCTTTCTCCTCTCGCGCATTGTAGAAAGCTCCGCCCCCTTGCACTCTGACCCCGATGGAGCACCGGGTGATCAGTGACATCCCGGTGCTCAGATGAAGAATGAGAGCCCACAGATGGGACAATCCCCCTCCCTGCAGATACAGGTAAACGAGCAGAAAGGGGGGGCAAACCATCTAACATTCTGGGAGGGGGGGGGGGGGAGTCTTAAAAAAAAAAGAAAGAAGAAGCAATGTCTATGCGTGTGGAAGTGGGACTGTGTGTGAATGTGTGTGGAAGTGAGACCGTGTGGAAGTGAGACTGTGTGTGAATGTGTGTGGAAGTGGGGACTGTGTGTGTATGTGTGTGGAAGTGGGACTGTGTGTGTATGTGTGTGGAAGTGGGACTGTGTGTAGAAGTGGGACTGTGTGTAGAAGTGGGACTGTGTGTAGAAGTGGGACTGTGTGTGTATGTGTGTGGAAGTGGGACTGTGTGTAGAAGTGGGACTGTGTGTGTATGTGTGTAGAAGTGGGACTGTGTGTGTAAGTGGGACTGTGTGTGTAGAAGTGGGACTGTGTGTGTAAGTGGGACTGTGTGTGGAAGTGGGACTGTGTGTGAATGTGTGTGGAAGTGGGACTGTGTGTGGAAGTGGGACTGTGTGTGGAAGTGGGACTGTGTGTGTGAGGAAGTGGGACTGTGTGTGAGGAAGTGGGACTATGTGTGAGGAAGTGGGACTATGTGTGAGGAAGTGGGACTATGTGTGAGGAAGTGGGACTATGTGTGAGGAAGTGGGACTATGTGTGAGGAAGTGGGACTATGTGTGAGGAAGTGGGACTATGTGTGAGGAAGTGGGACTATGTGTGCGGAAGTGGGACTATGTGTGGGGAAGTGGGACTGCCTATTTGTGTATTCACACTTACACTGCATGTTACGTGATATATATATCCACACGTATGTATGTATGTATGTATGTGTATACATACATACATACATTTTACTTTCAAGGAAACATGAATGCGGCCCACGCACTAATAGATTTACGGGGAAGTGGCCCACTGCAAAACAAACTTGGACACCCCTGACTTATAAGATGCACCTGTCTGTTTTTACTACACAGGAAGTACTTACACATCAGAATTGTGCTTATCATATTATGGTGCGAGGGTTGGTTCGCATCAGATGTGTTCAAGAGATGGAAAGGATTCTGTATTTCATGACTAGAAAAGGACTTGTCAACACTGGAGTTTTGGTTGTCTCTCCAGGACAGCACCTCCTACCTAAGGATTACCACAATGTAAGATGTATACGGCATTTTAGTCTGTTTGTGCTCCACTGTCAATTGCATAATCTGTATTCTAAGACTTGCACCAATAAACCTATGTTGAAATTGGTGTAATGGACAATAACACCTAATCTTAAATGTGTTTACCAGTCTATTAAGAATGATCATCATTTAACTAGCCGTTACTTATTTTTACATTTAATCAACAGAACCTTTACCACACACTTTGAATCTTGTAATTGTGTCTAGTACAGTTCTTCACGGTTGTTTCCCCGCAGGAGGTTACGGTGAAGTGGCTGTATTTAAGCAGCCGTGAAGAACTATCCCATTCCCTTGTAATTAGTACCTTTTAATGGGAAAGTAGTACAGTCAAGTGCTTAAAATGTATTACGATTATTTATTTTAAAGATGTTTGTACAGTGTCTGATTAACATGTAGTTACTTCCTTGATTGTCACACAGTGATGGTATTCATATTGAGAGGTTTATTGGGAACTACCTCCATTGCTTTGAAAGGACAACTGCAAGATATATAGGGACTAAAAGATGAGTTGCAGGTGTGATGAACAATAATGCTCACCAATTTAGCTATAGGTTGTGCTGGGATAAACTCACCAGCTTTGTCCCTGCACAATTTAGTGCTAACCTGGTGAGCTGAAATGTTCAGCTCACCTAAAGTCACCTGCAACTCACCTTTTTTAGTGAATAGCTACCATAGTGTTTGTTGTTCAAATATGTTTTAAATTGTTCCTAGCTCAGCTGCTCCAAATATATTTATATTAAATTAATGTAACTCTTTTTGATATTTTTTTAAAGAAATCTGTAATTATTGTTGGTGCTGGCCCCGCAGGACTGGCAGCTGCACGGCAGCTACACAACTTTGGCATCAAGGTAAATAATGTTGATACATGATTCAGATTAGTGTGATTCTTGTATTTCATTCTTGTACATAAATAACACCTTGGCATCATCTCTATGCAGGTGATGATTCTAGAAGCCAGAGACCGGATCGGAGGGAGAGTTTGGGATGATAAGTCTCTCAAAGGAGTCACTGTTGGAAAAGGAGCACAGATTGTGAATGGCTGCATCAACAACCCTATAGCAATAATGTGTGAGCAAGTGGGTTTCTGTAGTAATTGTATCTGTCATTGATTATACAGTAATAAAATACTTGTATACATTTGGCTAACTGAGGAACCTGCTAGTTTTAGTTAAAATAAATTAAACAACGGGTTAGTTATTCATTACCTATCCCTGGAGCTGTGTGACTCAAGGGCTATTTTATGGTTGATAAATGTTGAAGTCCACTGTTCATGGATGAATGATTCCAGGCCTCCCTGTAGTAGCAACACATTTCACTTTAATAGGGCTATCTACTCTGTTGGTTGACTGATATGGGTTTTATAAAGTACATCTTTTATTAAGTAGTTTTATTTTTATGTTCTGTTTATTCCTGAAGATCTTTATTTCAGCTTTTAATTTGGTTATCCTTTAGGCTCACTTCCGCCTTCAGTTTCTGCTTTGTTCCTTTTTTTTTTTCTTCTGCACATATCTGGTCTGTTAGCAAACAACTGAAATGTCCCCTTTTTATTTCTACATTTTTCCAAAGCCACTTGGATGACTGCATTTTCTCATAGTATGTTTAAATTTCACTGCTCTCCTTGTGAACCTAAATGGTTATTTCTATTTAGGTTATAAAATGTTTGTGTATTGTGTAAATACTAGACAACTATGAATTTTGGTCTTAAACCTGCTCTTCTCTTATTGAGTAGGATACCTCCGTTATGAACAGTATAATCTTTGTGAAAAGCTAGTAATCTCCAGATATAAAAAGTAAACACATTTATATTAAAATACCGTATATACTCGAGTATAAGCCGAGTTTTTCAGCACAATTTTTGTGCTGAAAAATGCCCCCCTCGGCTTATACTAGAGTCAGTGGGGGGGAAAAAAAAAATCGAAAACTTACCTCGTTCCTGCTCTGTCCCCCGGTGCTCTGAAGGTGCGTGGCTGTGAGGGAAGCGTTGTGAGCTTCCCTCCGGTCGCGCGGTCAATAAAGTGTGTTTTTTTTAAACAAACTTTATTGACCGCGCGGCTGGAGGGAAGCTCACAACGCTTCCCTCACAGCCACGAAGCTTCAGAGCACCGGGGGACAGAGCAGGAACGAGGTAAGTGCTGGGGTCTGGGGGAGGAGGGTGGCATAATGAGCATACTAAGGGGCAATATCCTGGCATATTGGGGGCAATATCCTGGCATATTGGGGGCAATATCCTGGCATATTGGGGGCAATATCCTGGCATATTGGGGGCAATATTTACCAGTAGCTGCCGCATTTTCCACCCTAGGCTTATACTCGAGTCAATATTTTTTCCCAGTTCTTTGTGGTAAAATTAGATGCCTCGGCTTATATTCGGGTCGGCTTATACTCGAGTATATACGGTACATACAATATAAAAGAAATATACGTTTACTACAGCTGTCTGGGAGCACAACGTAGTTAAAATACTCAAATTTTGTATGACTTTTGATAGTTTCACAGTTGTATGTCTGATTTGCATTAAAGATTGGCATCAAAATGAATAAACTTGGAGAAAAATGTGACCTGATCCAGGAAGGTGGAAGACTTACAGATCCAACCATAGACAAACGCATGGACTTCCACTTCAATGCTATACTAGATGTTGTTGCTGAATGGCGAAAAGATAAAACACAAAATCAAGACGCTCCACTTGAAGGTAGGCAAACTGAATACACACAACTGAGAAATAGACGTAATGTCGGTCTCTAATTCCTGTAATTGCTGTTCCTGGTCAGATAAGATCCAAGAAATCTACAAGGCTTTTGTCCAGGAATCTGGAATCCAATTTACCGATGTGGAGGAAAAAGTCTTACAGTTCCACCTCAGTAACCTCGAATATGCCTGTGGAAGTAACTTACAAAAGGCAAGTTGTATTTTAATGTTTTACTTTACCTAACACAGTGCTTGGAATTCGTACTAATGGACATGTACTGTGTGAGAAATTATTTTTATGGAAAGGAAGTTCTATACAAAATCTTAAGATAAATGTTTAGTTTTCCTCTGACATTTTTTTATCCATTGTATGCTCTTGTACATGTTGTTTGATACATGTAGTATTGTCTGATCTCATCATTTTACAAATCTTAAAATTTATAGTGTTTAGAATATCTGGTAGATGTTTGATTTGTTGAGATTTTTTTTTTTTTTTTTTTTTTTACTTTAGGTGTCTGCTCGTTCATGGGACCACAACGAATTTTTTGCCCAGTTTGCTGGAGACCACACAATGTTGACTGCTGGATACTCCATGATCACTGACAAGTTATCAGAAGGACTTGATATCCACCTTAAGTCACCTGTAGGTTATTTTGCTTTATTTAAATGTTCTGCCAGTATAAAATACGGCATAGTAAGTATAATATAGCAAAGAGAGCAGTGCCTATGTATAGGTCTGGTTATGCTGCTGGTCCTCTTAATGCATTTAGTTTGCTGTCTATCTACTACATTGAGTGTGCTTTCACTGTAGTGGTATGGTTTTATCTGGTCTCTGATTGTATAACTATAAAATATTTTGATCTTAATTGTGAGCACATTAGTGAAATCTGTTGGCACTGAATTGACTGCCGTGTGCGACCTGTCTATCTCTGCTGCAAATGGGTCACGCACGGCATTCAGTTCTGTGCTGGCAGAGTTCACTGTTGGGGAAATATACCCCACAGTGGCTCTATCCTAGAAAGGAGGAATCCACTCTCGCCCTCCACAACAAGTTTGCCCCACTCAGGACAGAATCAGAGCATTAATCGTGTATAAAAACCACAAGCTGAATGCTTAATTACACCATGGACAACTGGATAACTCATTACACCATGGACAACTGGATAAAACACATCTATATAATAAAACCTAATAGTTACAGAATTATTGCTGTTCCTCAATACACTACTGGGACACTTTATAATTAATATTAGCCATCTACTGTCCTCGGATGAAGCCTCCAAGGCGCAACACACCAGGATCATCATCAGGGGTACTTCGCATCCTCTAAATCCAGTTTGCCAAGTACCATTTTTTATTCGCTGCAATTTGTATTATTTTGCATAGGATTATGTGTATGTTTTTAATATTGTTATAGGTAAAAGTTTATTTTTAAAAATAGATATCCATTCTTTTGATATAAAAGGTTGCCGTTACATAATCTTTAGTACATCTACCAATAATTTGTTTCTTCTAATATTCCTCATCCCCCTGGTGCTCGCACCAAACACAAAAAACTTCTATCTTTGAATGAACTGGGAAACGCTATGGTGTTTTTTTGTAGCTGAATTCCCCTTTTCTAGACGCAGGAACACCTTCCTTTTTATAACTATAAAACAAAATGAAAGAAAAAAGTGAAGTGAAAGCAAAGTGCTTGTTTTTATCTCTGAAAGAGAGATGAAAACCACATACCAGAGGTTTCTTAAAAGCTCACTCCAAGCAAGAACATGTTTACACAGTTTTGTTGCTTGTCCCTAAGCAGCCATTTCTCTGTTGTGCTTTATGAATTTCTACTGTTGCATTGATATTATACTGAACAGCTCTTACATTAACTCCTTTTGATGTACGAACGCTTAGCCATTTTCTTGAGGGAGACATGTAACTTTTTAATGCTGCCCTACAGAATGCATTTATATATATCACCTAATTAATCAATGTATTTCATTTGGGCTCTATGAATTAACTGGTACTGCCCGGCCATACTTGGATTCTGCAATGGAGCAGATAAAAGTTATGTTTCCTACAAAATACTGGCCTGGTAATCCTAGCTGTACAACATAAGGAAAAATCTGCACGTGTGTTTTGTAATGCTCCTGTGCAATACAATTATGCACATATTGCAAGTATACTTAGAATTTGGGAAACTTTGCTTCTTGCATGTTTAAAACACCTTATGTTGCTTTTTGTCCTTCCAATGCAAAAATTGTAATGATTATTTAACTTTAATATGCATGAAAAAGGTAGGTCATATTTAAGTGAGTGGTCCTTTTAATTAGACATATTATAGAGCATTTGACTTTGTTTAATGCTAGTTGGATAATACTGATTTCTAACTAGGAGCCATATAATGATTTTTCCAATGTATTTTCACAGATCCGAAACATTGATTACACTGGTCAAGATGTCCGACTTACAGCTGTGGATGGGAAAACCTACACTGCACAAAAGGTACTAACCAATACATCCATGATTTATGGGCTTTTAATCCATAAGATCATATTTCTGGGCAATGACTTATTAGGAGACGGGTTAATGACATTGTTACCAAAGCCATATATTTCAGGCTTTTGTCAGGAGTATATATGTCTAGCATGTTCAGTCCTTACTAGCAGGAATAGATTGTGTAAAACATTTTGAACAATGAGGATAATAGCAATCAAATGCACCATTTGCAGTTTTTACATCCTGTGCCCAAGACTTCTTATTCCAAGATACAACATGTAACGACTTAATTGTATTCCCCTAGGTTCTGGTTACCGCTCCCTTGGCCCTACTGCAAAAAGGCGTCATTCAGTTTAACCCTCCCTTACCGGAGAAGAAGGTCAAAGCCATTAACAGTCTTGGTGCTGGGATCATTGAAAAGGTAAAAACGGTTTATAGAAAGCCAAATGCCAGAGTGATCAATAACCAATATTGCCATGTATTCAAAACATGGTTTGATAGATTTTAGGTTCATTATCTTTTGAGGTTAATGTCTCAGAAGAGCAGCCATTTATTTGTATGACACTTCAGTGATTGAGAGCATTTTTCCAACACACTATGTTGAGACTCGTTTATAAAGTTAGTTTTGATTTTGTCAGTAAGTCTGCAGCTAGTTTTACATTGGTATAAATCTGATCACTAAAGCTGTTCTGTACAAATTAAAAAGAAAGCTGTATATTTGTGTTGTTTATAATTGAGTTATGATTCTTCAAAATTGGGGAATAGGTTGCACTCTCTCATTTCAGGTTGTTTAGGATATTAAGGTTCGCTTCTTTTGGGAACACAATTGACCACATCCCATTGTTTGTTTTTGTCACCCATGGTATGTTTTTTTTTTTAGCCTTATAGTCATGTGGAATGTCTGTTCACTTTATTTCCAATTTTGTGTAATTGTGGTTGAATTTGGGTTTTCACCATTCCTTGCCATATATCTGTTTACTAAACCATAAATTGCTTAACCCCTTAACGACAGATGACGTGCCAGGCACGTCACGGCAAATCGAGGACTTGCCGACAGGTGACGTGCCTGGCACGTCATGCACTAAACTGAGTAAAGAAAGCGACCAGCGGTCGCTTTCTTTACTCTAACGGTGTTGCTACAATGCCTCTAGGTAGAGGCATTGTGCAACACCCCCCAAATGTGCAGGGGCGCGCTACGATCACTCCACGGGGTGATCGTAGCAGCCATTTAAAAATGGCTGCGCCCACTGCACACATGTGCTTAGAAAGCGAACGATCGTTCGCTTTCTAAGCATCTCCGGTGTTGTTAAAGTGCCTCGCCAGCGAGGCACTTAACAACACCTTCAGGCTGCCCAGAGCCGATGGTGGTCGCTCTCCTGAGCGACCCCATCGGCTCAGTAGAAGGGAACGCTGCCTGTACAGGCAGCGTTTCCCTTCTAATGGCAAGAGCATCGGAAGTGAAAGTATTTCACTTCCGATCCTCTAGGGGGAGCCAATCGATGCCGGCACAACAGATCTATGTGATCTGTGTGCAGGCATGTATGGTAAGTGCTCTGATGAGCACTTACCATACAGTCAAAGGCAATATTAGCAAATATTGCCTTTGACAAGTATTGATCTGCCTCCCTCACCTTACTAGTTATAGTAAGGGAGAGAGACAGATCAGATAAAGTAAAAAAATAAAATAAAATAATAAAAAAAATATTTAATAAAATTTTAAACACCAAGGGCTTTTATAAAAGCCATTTAACCCCTTCCCTGCCATTGATCGCTGTGTACGCAGTGATCATACACAGCAGCACATATTTTGCTGTCTGTGCATTTTTTAGGGGTTCATTTTTTTTTTACTGTAATTCATTACAGTATAAAAAAAAGCTCTTTTAAGAGAGATTAACCCCTTTCTTGCTGTAGATCACTGCCTAAGCAGCGATCTGACGCAAATGCAGCAATCTTGCTGCAGAAGCATTTTTACATTTTTTTTTACTTTTTTATTACACCCGTCACGTGTTAATTATACCCACTAGGGGACTACGTTTAACATAAAAAAAATTTTTTTAGCTGTCTGACCGCATGTATAGCGATCAGTAACAGCTGATAAGTGACAAAGGCGGGTTGGCGTTTGCTTAGATGAGCATCACCATTCGTCTGGTTAGATCAATATTTGTAAATATTTGATCTGACCCGTGTAGATCTGCCTCCCTCTCACTTGAGTTTTAGTGAGGGAGGGAGACAGAGCTGTATAATGTAAGTTTTTAATTATAATATATTTAATAGAATTGAGACCCAAAGGCTTTTATAAAAGCCGTTTCCAGTATTTAACCCCTTCCCTGCAATTGATCGCTGTGTACGCAGTGATCTTACACAGCAGAACATTTTTTGCTGTCTGTGCATTTTTTTAGGGGTTATTTTTTTTTACTTTGATTTATTACAGTATATCAAAGGCTCTTTTAAGAGCTATTAACCCCTTCCTTGCCGTATATCACTTCCTAAGCAGCACATATGGTCACTGCCTAAGCAGTGCATATGGTCACTGCCTAAGCAGCGCATATGGAGCAATCTAGTCGCAGAAGGATTTTTTTTTTGCTATCAGCATTTTTTTTGTCAGACTCGCTAGGGGTTAGTTATACCCACTAGGGGATTACGTGTATTCCTTTTGAAGCTGTCTGAACGCGTGTATAGCGATCAGTAACAGCCGATCAGTGGCAAAGGTGGTTTGGTGATTTCTCAGATGAGCATCACCATTCGTCTGGTTCGTAAATATTGTTCTGACCCATATGGATCTGCCTCCCTCTCCTCACTTGAGTTTTAGTGAGGGAAAGAGACAGATCTGTATAACATAATTTTTTAATTGTAATAAATTAAATAAAATGTAAAAAAATTGTGAGTCCCAAGGGCTTTTATAAAAGCCATACCCTTTGTATAGTGTAGTGTATTAACCCCTTCCCTGCCACTGATCACTGCACAGCAGAACCTTTTTTCTTGTCTGTGCATTTTTAGGGGTTAATTTTTTTGTACAGTACTACAAAGGCTCTTATAAGAGCTATTAACCCCTTCCTTGCTCTACGTGTTCAAATTCCAAGTTTGAAAATCAAAAAGCGCACCTCTCAAATGTAGCCTTTCAACACCCAACAAAGCTGACAAAGCTATGCATGGGTGGTATCCCTGTGCTCAGGAGATGTTGCTGAACATATATTGTGGTATTGTTTGTCAGTGACACATACCGAAATATGTGAATTTGTGTCTAAAGTACAATGTATGTGGGAAAAAATACACAATAAAATGACTACCACAAACTTTGACAAAGGCTGGTGGTAGAATTGGTGCATGGAAAGTGTTAAAATAACACCATTTAAAATAGCCTAGGGTGTCTACTTTTACAAAATATATACTTTTTGGGGTAAAATACACTGTCCTACTTTAAAAAAAAGTCCCAAATGAAAGATGGGCTCAGGCTGGCTACACGTCAATATTCCAAGTTGAAAATGCGCACCTTCACAATGTGGCCCTTTTAGCCCCCAAACAACCCAACAAACCTATGCATGGGTGGTATCCCTGTACTCAGGAGATGTTGTTGAACACATATTGGGTTATTGTTTGGCAGTGACACATACCAAAATCTGTGAATTTATGTCTAAAATACAATATTTGTGGAAAAAAAACACACAAAAATTACTACCACAAACTTTGACAAAGGCTGGTGGTAGAATTAGTGCATGGAAAGTGTTAAAATACCACCATTTGAAATAGCCTAGGGTGTCTACTTTTAAAAAATATATGGGTTGATCTGGTAAAATACACTGGCTGGTTTCAAATATGTCCCAAATGGGACATGGGTGCAGGCTGTCTGCATGTCAAAATTTCAAATTGGAAAACCAAAAACTTCACCTCCCAAATTTGGCCTTTTACCCCCCAAACAATCCAACAAACCTATGCATGGGGGGTATCCCTGTACTCAAGAGATGTTGCTGAACACTTATTGGGGTGTTATTTGGCAGTGACACATACCAAAATCTGTAAATTCATGTCTGAAGTACAAGGTTTGTGAAAAAAAAACACAAAAAAATTACTACCACAAACTATGACAAAGGCTGGTGGTAGAATTAGTGCATGGAAAGTGTTAAAATACCACCATTTGAGATAGCCTAGGGTGTCTACTTTTAAAAAAATATATGGGTTGATGGGGTAAAATACACTGGCTGGTTTCAAATATGTCCCAAATGGGACATGGGTGCAGGCTGTCTGCATGTAAAAATTTCAAGTTGGAAAACAAAAAACTGCACCTCACAAATTTGGCATTTTAGCCCCCAAACAACCCAACAAACCTATGCATGGGTGGTATCCCTGTACTCAGGAGAAATAGTAGAATCTATTTAGCATGTTTTTTCGTTCGCTATTGTCGATGAGGAGAAGTTGTTTCAAATAAAAACAAAGAAATTTGTGTATTTTTTTTTTTTTTTACCATATTTTAGTATTTTTTTTTAATAATATGATAAGATATGATCAAAAATATGGCATCCATAGAAAGCCCTTTTTGTCCCGATAAAAACAAAATATAATATGTGTGGGTACAGCAAATGACGAAGAAGAAAATTACTGCTAAACACAAACAGCACAGAAATGTTAAAATAGCCATTGTCCAGAAAGGACAAAAATGTTTCAAAGGCTCTGTCCTTAAGGGGTTAAACCAGGCCAAAATAACAATTAAAAAAACAAAACAATCCTCCAGCTCTACCTTGGTTGGTTTCCTTGCACCTGTGTATGATTTATGTGCGATATTAATGGACAGCTCATTATCTTTATATCAACAGATTGCTCTGCAGTTTTCCTACAGGTTTTGGGACAACAAAATTCAAGGAGCTGATTTCTTTGGTCATATCCCACCTAATTCCAGTAAACGGGGATTATTTGGGGTTTTCTATGACATGGATCCAGAGGTACTTATATTTTTACATTGTCTGTCTGTTTTGTAAAAGAAGTGTCTGTTTTGTAAAAGAATAGTGTCTGTTTCCAGTGTGAAAGTGAACTCCTGTTTATTGCAGAGATGTAATTTCCGCATTGGGGGGAGGTATTTCTAATGATTATCTTTTTATTAGTAGTAGTTTTGCAGCCTCTACACATGTACACCTGTTTTGTGTAATACAATGTTAGCTCTCTGATGTAACCTATAGTTGAGACATAGCAAACACAATTGTCTTGATTTGCTGGGGTGCAGTGAGGCAGATCACCTTGCAGTGTATCAAATAGATTTCTATTTCGTATTTACATATGTCCATTTTCTGTGTGGTTTAAATTTAGGGTAAACATGCTGTTTTGATGTCTGTCATTACTGGGGATGCAGTAAAGTTAATTAAAGATTTGGATGATAAGCAGGTGGTGAAGCAGTGCATGATGGTACTTCGAGACCTCTTCAAAGAGCAGGTAAGCGCACTGTGTATATATTCAAGTAAGAATGTTTGTTTTTTCTGTTTTGACCAGTTTTCTCTGAACATTATATGTCACCTCATTGATCCTTCTTGAACTAGGAATTGAATTCCAAATACCCTAAGTTTTGTGCTTGGAACATCTGCCCCCCTGGCATGATCACTGCCAGGGCCGCCCGGGGGGTGGGACGGGCGACAAATTTTGAATGGACAAATTTTGAGTGGGCTATTAATGGACTAATTATGAGTGGGCTATTAATGGACAAATTATGAGTGGGCTATTAATGGACAAATTATGAGTGGGCTATTAATGGACTAATTATGATTGGTTATTAATCGACAAATAATGAGTGCGCTATTAATGGACAAATAATGAGTGGGCTACTAATGGACAAACTATCGGGGGGGGGGCAGAATTTTTGATGACGGCCCTGATCACTGCACACAGCATATTGTTACAGTCATTTTGATTTTTTTGTGAATGTCCACCAACATGTTTTATCTGATACAAATGGGAAAACTGTATTGTCTTTTTTCTATGAAGGACGTACCATTCCCTGTTAAATACTTTGTCACTCGATGGGCTAAAGATCCATGGGCACAGATGGCATATAGTTTTGTGAAGACTGGTGGAAGCGGAGAAGCGTATGACATATTAGCTGAGGATATTCAGGGGAAAATATTTTTTGCTGGCGAGGTAAGTCTATATAAATATTTATATTAGGCAATCATTTTTCATCTACTACTACTGTATTACTGGCTACTGCTACTGTATTACTGTTAGCAGAGTTGCTGGTTTTAGGCTACTGCTACTGTATTACTGTTAGCAGAGTCGCTGATTTTAGGCTACTGCTACTGTATTACTGTTAGCAGAGTCGCTGATTTTAGGCTACTGCTACTGTATTACTGTTAGCAGAGTCGCTGATTTTATAACAACCATTTTTGAAGGGTTTGAGGGCATGGAAAGGTTTATGTTTTTTTTTTTATCCTGGGTGAAAATATGCTCATTAGTGCAGATGTATAATTTTAATTTTAGTGTAATTTACTGATTTACATATGTAGTCTCAATTTTCCATTCGAAGAGGACTCTAGAAAACAGAACATTATTTATTGTGTTTGTTGTATTCTGGGGCTGTGGGGGAGCCAGCATTACACGTACTAACTTTTTGTTAACTGCAACACTCATGATATTCATCCAGCCATATTGATGGCTGAACATCATGGTAATTGTTATTAACTGTAGACTGTGGCTGCAGGATCTACACTATACACTAGCTCTTTATTGTTTGACAGCAGCTCCCATGGTATTCAGCCATCCACATTGCTGGCTAAACATCATGGGAATTGTAGTTAATTGTCATACAGGGCAGTAGTGGGCCACCCCAGCTAATGTAAACTAAAGTTCCCATAATACTGGCTGGCTGAGCATCATGGTGACTGTAGTTTACAGCAGAACGAACAATTCGGGAGGAGGTAGGAAAGTATCTTGGGGGAGTGAGTATTTTGCCCACCTCTTTCCATCCTCCCGCCTGGAAAAAGTCATGTGTATGCCCATGACTGAGGTATGAGATACATATTAACTAGCTGAGGACCCAATGATGTTTTATGCTATTATGCATTTTTATTACATTTTTGCGTTGAGGATGTGGTGGCTACACGGAACATCCTCTGTCAAAACGAGCAATAGATGTGACCAATGATCACTTCCACCGCTCAGGCAGTGTTGTTGTAATGCCTCTATGTTGAGGCATTAAGCAACACCAAGATGTGCTGCCCAAATGACTGTTGGAATGCAGTATGGCGGTGTCCTCTTGTTGGCTAGAGCTTTGGAAGTGATCAGCGATCACTTGTTGCCCCTTGTGGTTCCTAGACTGCCTCTCGAAAAAGTCAGCAACATTACACAGAGGGGGGAAAAAGTGCTGTGTATGCAACTGGGTGTTGGGGCAAGTCCTGTGGGTGCTGCTAGGTAGTGCTGTGGCAAGTTATGGGGGTTCAATCAGGTGCTGTGGGTATAATGGTATGGGATGTGGGGGCCATAATGAAAGGAGGGCAGGAGAGATGAATACAAATTAATAACGTATTGTTTAAAAACAGTTTCAATATTTGATAACTGTACCTTAATGCAAGTGCCTTTTATTTCTTTGTTTACATGTATGTATGCACACAAATGTATATACATAAAATATTTTTTTTGTGAATATCCATTTTGTTAACTGATAAAAAAAACTATTTGCCTGTCTGTTTTTGCAAATATTCCTACTTTTTCCACACCTGTGTGTGTGTGTGTGTAATTATATATATATATATATATATATATATATAATATGTATGTGTGTGTGTGTCTGTATGTATGTGTGCTGATGCGTGTGTACAGTTTATAATGACTAAAGAATATGCTTGTTCAGGTGTGTTTCCCTCCATAGATTTTTATTTTATAAACCTGTTGTTGATTTAAAACGTGAAAACCGCTGTGTCTAAAGCTATACACACACACACACACACACACACACACACACACACGTGTACCTTCACATACCATGTACAGCATAATCTGGGTGTGTACACATTGATCTTACTAGTGATCTGAAATGTTTTCCACCCTTTGTTATAGGAATAGTTTATTTTCCTCTAATGCATGTGCATTTCCTGTATTACAGGCTACAAACCGTCATTTTCCCCAGACTGTCACTGGAGCCTACTTGAGTGGTGTACGAGAAGCAAGCAAGATTGCCACCTTCTGAATATACCAACCTCCACAATTAAGACCTCGATTTTTTTTTTTTAATTTTATTTACATTTTGGAGGAAGAATTAAACTCCCAGTTGGAATTATGGGTTCAATTTGCATTACAGTGCAGGTTTGTTTACAGCATTTTTTGCATAATATAGGTTTAAAATTGACAGTAATGCTAAAAATCAGGTTCTGTGTATTGGATAATCTGCTGTGGAATGGTAGACAATTTTTTTTTTTTGGTCCACATTTTACACTTTAGTGCAATCCTCGAGCAATTAAAGGAAATGCATATTTTCCAGTATGAAACTCTTCTTCCCTTACCCATTAACGTGAATATGCTTTCATGCAGGTCAGGATGCTGATCGTTTAGAAAATAGTAAAAAAAAAAAAATCTCCTTCCAGCCAATAGGCATTGTGCATTGTAAAATTAATTTAACCTTTATGGGAGCAGTGTGGGAAAATCATGCACTGGGGTATTATGCATCCTCAAAAATATAGATGAGCAGGATTTCACAAGGTATAATCATAATAAAGCAGACACTGAGCACTTAATAGGGAGGATTTTTATTTTCACCAAGTAGCAACATTTCGACCAACGCAGAACAAGGTTCTTGTTAGTCAAAATGGTACTACTTAAAATGGAGAGAGCACTTCACACATCCAGATGACTATGGAGATAAAATTTGAAATCTCATTCCCCTTTACAAATTTGAAAAATAGTCTAATTACCCATCTCCTTCATGTTCGTTAAATTTACCGTTGAGTGTCCCTTTAGGGGAAAGTAACTGCTAATCTGGTAATATTGTATAGGAAACAAAAATCCTATATTCAGTTACTGAACTATGGACGATTGTAGATCAGAAGTTTGGTTTCCAACTATGGTACTGCTAATTTTAGATAAGGCCCAAAGAAATGTATCTTTTTTTTTTTTTTGTACATTGTTTAGCGGAATGCTTTCTTATTTATTTTGTAGACTATTTTTAAGTTGTTTTATTATGAAGCAAGCAGCAAAGTGTATAAGTTAAACATGTAAATTGAAATGTTTGTTGTAAATAGCATGGCATTCATTTTCATTTCTCCTTTTGTGTTGAAAAAGATTTGCAAATGTATACTTTTGTGTTTGCTGAATGTCAAGCATGGGTAATTTCATATTAAACTGGATGTTCATTTTGCAAAATAAATACATATATTATAAATGGCTCCTGTGTTCAGTAGCTGGAGACACCAAAGGGAGAGAGACATTACAGAAATAAGACTACACACATGGGAGAGAGAAAAAGACAGACAGACAGACCTGGGCAGTGCCCCTCCAGGAAAGAAAAAAGACTGGACCACCCAGTATATACATAAGGTTATATCTCACACACTTCCCTGATATATACTTCTGCACAAGGCAATATATGCTCTCAATATGCACATAAGGATTTTTGCAACCCCAGACGAACCTTTATTTTGCCTCCCCTCAGCGATCCCACGGCTGTCCCTCAATTACCTTGTGCGCAAGAGAGGACTGTGAAGCAACTGAGTTAGTGCAGCCCGCAATGAACTGTCCCATCCCCCATTTCTTAATGTGTCGCCCTGCCTGTCTTCTAAAGGGGACGTTTGAGTTCCTGTACTTGATGGTAAAACACTGGCTCACCAGATGTAGATATTGTTAAACAGTAATCTTTGCCATCTGAAGTTAAAATGGGTCCACAGCAGACCAGGTAATAACCACTTAACACATTTCAAGCTCAACCAGCACTTAGTCATAGGTAATGAGGACAAGATTTGCTTATCCTTTAATACCGAATGTATTAGTGTTAACAATCCCACACCTGCTACAGCTAAGGTAGGGAGGGATGGGAAAACAATTCCCTCCGACAGCCAATACATGGACACAGACAACCTGCATCCAATAAAAAGTAGAACATTCTTATCCATGAAATCTGATGGAAGTTTACATTGTTATATTGAGAACATTCAATAATCAGAAAATAAGTCATAAATGTAAAAAAAAAAAAAATTACAATTTAAAAAATTTGCATTGATTACCATGTCCTCTGCAACATAGAATGCAGTCTGTCAAAATTCTTATCATAGACTTGCGTTGAATGGGAGGATAATGCAACTATTACATTACAAAGGGGAGTTATCATCCTGTGTGATCAGGTCAATCTCCTCTCTTGCAGAAAGATGTACATTTTGTGTTGGAAGGCAGGTAACAAAAAAATGTGTACACGGCCACTTAGTCATGCCCAGTAGTGATACACATAAGCAATTGAGAGCAGGGGTGTATTTTATGACATCATCATGCAGACTCTGTCCACAGTTGTAAAGTGAGACTTGCTGGAAGATTTTGGAGAATGTTGCCTCATGGGTAAAATTCACAAAATGGATGCAGGAGATAGACACCATTTTATTTTTACTTTTATATGCAATTAATTCAAACGGAAAACAAAAACCGTGGCATATTTATTATACGTGTTTGTTTTAAAAGCACAAGTAATCTAGTTACATCTTATGTAAGTGGTAGTGTCCCTTTAAAAGTGGCGACAAGCAATGCTCACAAACATTAAATTTGTTTATTTTTCAGATACAGAATTTTAAAAGTACATTATACACACACACACACACACACACAAAGTATTCCCCAACCCCCCGAACATACATGTCAAACCTATAATAACAAACTAGTTATTGGGTGGAGCAAAACAAAACAATGTTTTTACTATACAAAAGTCATAGGTTCATTAAAAAGTAAACATACAAAATGTTTGGCATTCTTTTAAACATTACAAAAAGGATACAGTGTAAACAAGCATTAAAAACATAAGGATGTGTTATGGACCAATTTTTACAAACATCCGACCCTTTGTCAAATATGAATGATTTTAATTTACTGCTAAAACAAAGGAAAATTAACAATATGGGCTGTGGGTGAAAAGTAGTTGGCTTAGCTGTATAATTGCTATTCTGAATGGTATTCCCTTTTACAATAGCAATATAGATGCAGTAAATAGAGTACAATAAATTAATTCCTTCTGGAATACAGTTTTGTTTCTATGATTATTGGCAGCATTTGAAAGGTCTCTATTTTGGTCAGAAACAAAGAGCTGACAGGTTAATTCTAATATTTGTATGCCCAAAAAATATATAATTCCTTAAAAATAATGTTCCTTTTACAAATTAACCATTGGATGGACCAAAAAACACATGTAATCAATGGCATAAGTATAAATATTTGTTGCACGTAACAGATTGAATTCATACATGTACGTGGCTTATTTAATATCGTTCAAGTACATTTCAGCTTATGGAAACAAAAAAATTAAACTAATATGCAGTGTGACCAAAACAATATTCGCCAAAAAGTGCGTGAGAAACTTAACGAAATCAGAATATCAGTAACTTGCAATGCTAACACCACCTTGTAAACACCCAATGTATGGTCTTCATGTCCGAAGAGTGGAGAGATAGCAGTCATAAGATTGTGGTCAATATAATCTTTAATTAGATTTCTCTTTGACATATCTAATACAGTATTAGGTTCTTTGTATTAGATTTTTTTATTATAGATAATGACTAAATATGTGTGACCATTCTTCATTCCAGCCATTGACAAATTAGATTTGTAGTGTTCAGCCAAAACAAATTGAACCCATTTCTTTACACATCAGGTAGACTAGATTGACCAACGTTCTAAATGGTAGGCCACAAACAAAAACTTTAAATTGCCAGTGCAAGTGTTAAACAATGTTTAATGCTCCTTTAAACTTACAGCTCATCTGTTTGAAAGTATGGAGCTTAATTCAAAAGGGAGGTATTGGCAACTGTGGTACAAATGTTCCAAACCAGTGTGTAAGGCTAACCAAGATTTACTTCCTAGACACATTGGAATGTGACCATTTTTCAAATTCTCTCAACTGCGCAGTTAGCTTGTTATAGTTGCATAAATGAACATTTAACGTTTACTTTTTAAAAAGTAAATACCATGACATTTCTCCAGGGCAAACCTGACATGGATACATGTAAGTTTACACTCAGCCATGAGTGTATGCCTCAGCTGCAGATCATAGGATAAAATGGCAAGTACCTTAAAACAACAACCCAACTTATGTCAAAAATGAAGTTATGTTTAATTGAAATATTGCATGAAATGTTTTAATAAAATACCTTATTGAGCCCTTTTTGTACACTATTGATCGCTCATGGGGCTTATGTTTAGAATATTGGATCAGATTTAGGAAGATATGACCCAAAAGGTCTACCCCCTGATAGAGCTATGCAGGCAGGGAGTTCAATAAGTACTTTATTTATATTCGATCATGAAACCATACCTACAATGTCTACACGATACAAACAGTTGCACATGCCATGGTTTCCTTATACTAGAGTCACTAATAATTTTCACTTGTATTTTTTTTTTTATGTTTTTAATAGAAGCACAAGTGAAACAAAATTATAGTAGCACTAGAAGAATAAATGAAGTTATTTAAAAAAAAAACAAACAGAGGTTGATAGAGGCTTCATTCAACTCCATTTGTTTGGTCTATCACCTCATAGATGCCTAGATGCACAGCAGATGCTAGACAGCAATTTTTAAAAGCTTATAACAGAAAACACCATAACAGACTGATTTTTCCAAAATTAAAAATTGCAACAAAGTACAACAAAGTAAAACATCAAAAATGCAGAGAAAATAATATCAAAAACATGCATAATGGTAGCAGTGTATGATTTCTAAACAAATTCAAATACACAAGTGTATGAGTGGCAACAAAACATGTTCCTATATTAAAGTTGATAAATGATTACTGCTACATGACAAATAGAGTAAGAGAATGAGTCCATATTCACTAGCAAAATGCTCATACCATTGGAAAAAGGTGTTAGTAAGTAATGCAGTTTTTGCCAAATGTATGCTCATATCTGCCACTCAAATTGTGGTGTACCACTAATTTAGATATAGTTGTGCATGTAAGTAGCCTACCTATTAAGCATGCAACTTATTGCCAATTTTACAAGTCTGGTTTGAAAGCTTTACGTGTGTGGACTTCTACACAAATTACTTTTCAGTTACTTTCAATAACCTTTTTTGGTTTGTAAAAGAATACACTAAATTGCAATCCCATAAAAAAAATAAAAAAATAAAAAATAAAAAAGGAAATGTACGTGTACCAAGTCTCCTTGTGTTTAGGAATCATTGGCCAGAAGCTGGATATGACATGTCATAGTTAATGAGCATGGCAGAGCTGCTAGAGTGGAGTGTCCACTCAGTGCCTACAGCATGTATGGAAATATTATAAATTAATCTATTTTCACAAACACTCAAATTCAAGCAAATATGGAGAATAGGGGGGTGGGGGTGTTGGTAAACCCCCCCCCCCCCCCCCCCCCCCCCACAAATTATGCAGTATAAAAATATTCACATCTACATGCAAGATTTTCAACAAGTCACTTGCCCCATGTAGGGGAAAAGGATCACTAGAGCTCTTTAACTAATAAAATAGTAAGGGTGCTTTTTACACTGACATTTTATGCACTTTAACCATTAAACGGTCATAATGGTTAAATTGAAGTTAGATAAAGCCATCAAATTAAATAAACATTTCAGCATTCAAATTGAAACTATACAGTTTTTAGAAACCTTTTGTGGGACGTCATACGATCTGCCATTTATATGCTTATCATATTATGCACGTGTCTGAGCTGCTTGTTACAGGTGCCCTCAAACACACCAGAATGCAATACTACAACGTTGTGATAACAGCAGACTATCATTTTAAAGAACAAAATTAAGCAATCTGCACTTGCAACACACCTAGTAATTTAAGATGTATATGAATATATTACTTCTGTCATACAGAGATTAAATCTGGTATAAAATAATAAAACAAAACTGTAGCTATTCATTACATATTTAGGTAAAAAATTAAGATTTGTACAAAAGAATCCCTTAAAGTCAAATGCTATTTTTGACTACCAACATTTGAAAATAAAAATGCTTGGGTATTAATGATGGAGAAACCAAGGTAAAAGGGGGTTCAAACACAAAAACATTTAAGCAACAAAATACTATATGAAACAACTGTAAAAAGAGCAGCGTTTAATAAAGCAATATACAGAAGCAATAAACACAAAAAGGTTGGGGAAATAAAAGAAAAATCTGCTTAAAAAAAACAAGAACTCTGTACCCAAAGTGGTAAAACCAAATATTTTGCTGGTGTCAAATTATCAGAGCTTGTGATCCATAGGAGCATTTTCCAACAGTCCATGTATTTCTTCCGGTAAAATAGAAATCACGAAATCAACTACAAAAAAAAATAAAAAAATAATTCAGATAACCAAACCTAGAAAAGGAAAAGCTGCACTTTTGCCTAAATCCTCACTAGGAACATTTTACAATGCTAACATTGCACAATATTGCTACCTACACATGCATTGGAAACAGAAAATATTAAATAAAAAGAATATAAAAATAAAACAGTATTCCCCCTCCCCGGACCGAGGCGCTCATGTTGAGTCTTCTTATTTTCTACTCCGGACTACTACGTCTTAAAGGAATGAATGTATTATGAATGTGAGTTGTTTATGTCAGGAAGTTCACCTTTTGCACATAATATAAATTTTTTTCACTTGAATTGTAACTCCTTTTTTATGTGAAATCTCCTAAAAGCAGAATTGTATTGAGGGATATGTACTTATGAAATTAGTAAATGTATGGGAGCTGTAATACTTATATTCTGGCACTTTATATTATTTATAATGTATTAATAAACTTTGGGTGATTTTTTTTACCATATATGTGTGGAATTTTTGTATATGTTAATAAAATGTATTTAAAAACAAACAAAAAAAACAAAACAATATTTTTACAGGAAAAGCTGAATTTAGGAAATATTTATATTCTCTAAATACTTATTTCATTGTGGGCACACATTTTATCCTAAATGTCTACCAGTAAGATGGTTTATCTACAGATGTGCATTTCAAAACACATATTAATAGTCTATTCCGTGTACAGCAAGCATTAACCCATTTTGGCCGTGCTGGACAATGTCTTTTTAATATTTCTGCAGTGTTTAGCTGTCATTTTTCTCTCTCATTTACATATATTGTTTTTTTTTTTCAGGACCTCACGTTAAATCCTGTTTTTTTTCCAAACTTTTTTGCCAGTTATAAGGCAATACGAACTTTTACAATTACCAACAGTGACATTGTAGTGCTAAACCTAACCTTAAGAGCAACACAAAATTACATCTAAACATATTCGATTGCTGTTTTTTACACAACCACATATTTTCTATGGTCTAGTGAAGTGAGCAGAAGACATATCTGTATAGACAAATGATCACCCATAATCACTAAACAAAAGAACAAAATAATTCAGAGCAAAACCACCATTCCATCGAATCCATGTCAAGAGACTAATTATTTTACTCACCTCCTTTACTGTGGATTTTATGAATTTTTTCCTGGCATATAAGTCATAACTGGGATAAATTTCAGTCACCTAAAATGTAAATAAAACAGGGGGGGGGGGGGGGAGACACGACGACTTTCTATTAGTAGACCATGACACTAATAAAACTAGCATCCCTGCTCAATATACAAGCTGTAAGCAATGAATAAACTTAAAAATGCAACAAGTGATTGAGTTGTGTTCTAGCCAATGTCTACATTCCAGTGCCTTGTACTTAACAGTTATAAACTTCAGATCACTCATGAAGATAAACACATTAAGTACCGTATTTGCTCGATTATAAGACGACCCTGATTATAAGACGACCGCGCAGACATCCTCCGCTGCTGCCCGGCACTTCCGCCGGGACTTTTATGATGAAGCCGGCGAGCATTGCGCAGACATCCCCTGGCTGCTTGAGATGGGGATCCAAGTCCCCTGCAGCTCTGGACCTGGATCCCAATCTTATAATCTGACCTCGATTTGAGGTCAGATTATAAAATGACCTCGAATATAAGACGAGGGGTCTTTTTCAGAGCATTTGGTCTTATATTCGAGCAAATACGGTACACAACTTTACTCTTCCATACCTTTTTGCAAATCTGTTTCATTGTGACTTCTTCCAAGTTGGCATCAGCCAGCAGTTTTTTTATGGTTTCTCTTAATTCGTCATCAGTAGGTGGCTTGTTTAACTTTTTAATCAAAGGCTCATCATCAGAGCTGTCAGACTCACTTTCTGACTCGACAACCTTTTCTAAAATAGAAAAATACAAAAGGTTGGAGTTAGGTTGCGGATAGCAGATATGATTGTATAGTCAGGTCATCCATGAGTTGAAGTCAACGTTATGCAAATATCAAGGGTGTAACAATTTGTATTTAAATCTAACAGCCAGCAAAATGTACCATTATTCATTAGTAGGAAGGGTGAAACTGATGCACAAGCACTATGTGCCACACACAGTAAAGGCATTAAAAGACATATGCATGAAAAAAAGTTCACACACATTCAGACTCTACCTTGGCTCTCTAGATGCTGGTGGAGGGAAGATTTCTTCCCTACCAGCCTTCTCATGCAGCTCTCAGAATAGCCCATGCAACATCAGCCGCCAACCCCCCCCCCCCCACCCCCCCACCCCCCCTTCAGAGACACTTTATTTTTCTGGTCACCATGATAATTTGGCTGAGGATTTGTTCAAGAAAATAAAAATATTTTAGTCCATTTGAGTAAATATTTTTTTGCATGCTTTGACCCAAGTAAGACAACAGATCCACCCAGTGCGGTGTGAGATGAGCTCATTACTAAAAGGGGAAAAAAAATACAATCCAGACTGATGAAATAAAAAATATATGTATACTCCGGTATATATTATTTAGCACCAAGACCCAAAATCACTGAATGGGGGTACACATCACTATTGAATAACAATACAAAAATATATACATATATTATATAACACTAGTGTTTCAATAAAATAAATTATAGTTCTGTTGGTGGGAATGTGCTCAGGAACAAAAAAACAACAACAAAAAAACATAGTAGTAACAACCACCTATATAAACAATTGTACCAAAGTACAAACATCTGAAAGGCAGTTATCTTTCTCCCAGTAGATGCATGCATGTCAGCTTTGAGACCTTTATGCTTGATTCATGAAAGAAGGAACTGCAGCAAACTGGCCTTTAACTTCCTTTTGTCAAAGTAGCAGATTTGCAAATATCTCAAAAACCCCTGAGAAAGTCCAGTGTGGACAAACTACATCTGTGACACCATCTCCCTCCTGAATGATGTCTTTGGAAATAGTTGGGGCTTGATTGGCGAAAGGGGGGAATTGACAAGGGAACTTTTGTCCACACTCTCAGGGGTATTTTGCTCATTAGTCCATATCAGTGCCTTATACATACCCCTTCATGTTTCTGAGGGCTAAACAGTTGTATTGGAGATTTTTTCGAATTCTGTTACATTGGCCTCAAGTTTGAAATTCCCCTTTTCATGAATAAAACCCACTATTTCTCTTTCAGTGGTGTCACTGTCCGAAAAACAGATGGATTTTGTCCACAGGAGACTTTCATTCGTCCATATCAATGCCTTAGGTAGACCCTTATTTTTATTTTTTATTTTTTTAAGGGCTATGTATTTGTATTCCATGTATTTGTATCAATGACCTAACACTGGTATGAAAAGAGCAGGGTTTTTTTCTGGTCAGTGTGTGCTCACAGGATGCCATCCTTGTGTTTTTAGATTACACAATTGTGAGGGCACAAGTTCATGTTGCTGGAAGGAACAACATTTTTAGAAATAAATCCTCCGTTAACAGGACTATCTTAAATCTTAAATGAAGTTCCCTAGCTGGATAAAACTCATTTGAAATGCAATGCTTCAGTTTTACCCTTTTTGGAACTGCTTGGGCTCTTTTTGTTGGTAGTACTGCTGTCTGCTTTTTTCACGTTTGAAGACTTAGAGGCTTTCTTACTCTTGGGTGTTGATTTCGGTTTGGGTTTCTCTCTTTTAGAAGTTTTCTTGGGTGGCTGTAGAAAAGAAAGAATAATGAGCGCAAGCAGCATTAATAACCTCACTAGGATTATGTTACAACTCTGCTGATCATACATGGAAACTGCCTACAAGGTCTGACCTGAGGTTTGTGTCCCTACTAACATAACTTGGATCCTCAGTGGGCATCAATCAGAAATACTCTCAGTGGACATGTGGTGTACCATCCAGTCTCACACGCTCACTATACTGACAGCTTGTTAAGTCCATAAATTCCTACCTAGGGAAGTTGATGCTCCTGTAGAATGTTTTAGTCACAGTGAATTGTTCTAGAAAATGCATAGCTATTTTCTGTTCTATCTACATTTTAGACAATAAAAAAAAACCACATGACATTACAAGATACTGTCAATTCTGTAATAAATGTATTGTCAGAGAACAGTTAATGGACTGTCTTTTCACAAATACAAAAAAGGTGTTGTCCTGTCTTGTAGGAGATATTTCCCAAACCACAAGTTTCACAACAGTTGAATACATAAATGTGTTATTTGAACTAATGAAATAATTGTAATACTATCAGTTTAATATGTCACAGTTTAATATGGGGGGGAAAAGCAGTTTGCTGTAATTCAGCAATAAGATCTATGTTTAATAACAAACAAAATAAAAAAAAAAGGAGTGGGATGAGCAGTAGGATACCAGCCACACAGTTATAAAAATATATATTAGATACAAACACAAAATGTCCATGAAAACCTGTGCAGCGCGTAAAAAAAAAAAAAAACCCAACTCCTGTTTAAAAATAGCAAGGAAAAAAAATAAAACTGCAAAAGTGTCTAGACACTGATACATATATAGGTGCAAAATTAAATAAAGTGCTAATCAATTAAAAAGAAACTTGTTGGGACTGAATTCTACTGTTTCCCACACACAAATAACAAAAAAAAAAAAAAAACCACACACCTCCTCTTCTTCCTCCTCTTCACTTTCTTTTTCCTCCTCCGAAGATTCGGCTTTGTCTTTCTTCTCCTCATCTTCACTGCTTGACTCATCTGTTAGGATCACGTTAGACTTGCTATTTTTGGACTTTCGTGCAGATCCTGAACTGCTTCTTTCCTTTTTACCACTTTTTTGAGGCTTTATTTTTGGTAAAGACTGTGTGAGGAATGTGGAGACAAACAATTTTACAAATTGGATGAACAAGAGTGGTATATTCCAAAAACAAAATTCACTCAATCTTTATGGAAGATTAAACCATAAATATTGTGGGTGGAAGTGATGTGCTACAAAACAGATGTTTATTTCACAGCACCATTTAGCAGGCATCACTACCTGCATAAGCAGTCAATGTTTATGAATCCCAAAACTACCTGTTTCTTAAGTGCTCTTCCTCTAAGATAACATTTGCGCTTTTGAATTGTTAATGGCAGCAAATTATTTTGAAATGAAATTACATCATACTAGTTCCTGTGATTATTATATATATCCTCTATAACCCCTATTAAAAAAGGGAATCCAGACCCAGCATGAGTTTTAAAATTATGCGTATCTTCACTATAGAAACCTTTATCAAAAAGGGCTAGGTGAGGAAGGAGGAGAAGATTGTTTAATTTTTGAAGGGTAGCCAAACAATGTTTTTTAGGGATTATCCAGAAAACACTGTATTCGATGAATATTTGCATGGGAAAAACATTTGTGGGTTTAGAAGTATTATGGAATCTTGAAATGAAACTATTTGATTGCAAACATCTAAATGTAGGAGTCCCTCTTGCCCAATTTCATCAGTATCCGATGCATGGGTTTACAAGTAGAAGAAATCCGCTACCAGGATGCCAGTTACATCCATAAAACAGTGTGTTTATTTAGCAAAACCATTTTTAAAAAAAAAAAAAAAGACATGAGGCTATATGAGCCAATAAATGAAAAATAGATGTACGCATCTATAAGAATCATTCATAGTCACGACAGAGTTTCCAAAAACATTTTGTTCATGGCACTCATCCTTTGATACCATGCACAAAAGAGGTCTGTAGTGCTTAACTAATGATTCTCATTTATTAGCTCATGTAGTCTGACGTCTTGAAAATGGTTTTGCCTTAAAGCCTATTGCATCCATTCGTTTCTGGAATGGTATAAATTGAGTTCCAGACCTTTATTTTAATAGTTTGATGCTGATGAGTACATTTGTGACAATTAATTTCTATATAATTATTCCATGTAGCGACTTTTTATGTGCGAGATTTACGGACTAATTCCTTATAAAACATGCATGTTGGTAATGCCATCTGCGATAACATGAACTGTAATGTTCAGGTAATATTTTAAGAGCATGCAATGGGCTTTTACTTCTTAGTGACAGGACATTTTTGTACCCTTCATGACAATGGCCGTTTTAACATTTATGCAGGTTTAGCTGTATTTTTCCTCTGTCATTTAACGTACCCACACATATTATATACTGTTCTTATTGTTATAACAAGGGCTTTCTTTCGATACCATTATTTTCATCATATCATAAATTATTTAAAGAAAAAAAAAAACAGCATGGGGTGTTAGGAAGGGGATTTAATTCTATTGAATACACGCAGAATCTTACTTTTCCTGTAGACTTTGGCTTCATAAGGAAATTCAAAATTTTAGATATTAATTCACTGTTGATGCCAGACTTTTCCAGATCAAGAACGCCACAAATATTCTTCAACTCACTCTTTTTAAACCTAGGGTGAAAAATAAAAGTAATAAAGACGTTTGTACAAGTAAGATATACTATTTTGCAGAATACAACCTCAAGCATGAAAAAGTGCAACAGGAATGAATACATTTTAAGTCATTTGCAGTAAAATAAAATTATTAAGCCCAATATTTCCCCTGTTAAAATGATACATCCCCTTCGGCATCAGTACATCTATGGGGGCCGTTCACTAAAGGTGAGATGAATATTTCATTTCAATTTAGCTTTATCACATCCTGGTAAGTTTGCTTACTGGGGGAAACTCACCAGGTTTGTATCTGTACAATGTATAGTTAAAATGGAGAGATAAAATGTAGTGAATAGACCCTTGTACTTTTTCTAACGTCCCTGTACTAGGCCTTAAGTGGATTTAAAAGCGAGACTTACTTTTTGAGCATGTCTTCTTTTTTCTTATACTGATCACTGTCTTTCTCAAAAGGAAACCCGTTAAACTGACCAATATTCTTCTTTACTAAATTGACCTAACATGAGAGAAATAGTTATAAATGTTATTAGATAAAAAAAAATGCCATCAAAACAAAAACACTGCTAATGTTTAAAAAAAACCATTATAGAGAGCTATACGCAATCATTTTAGTTCAATATTCTAGCTGTAAAATATTTTCACCAACCATGCAGAAAGTTGCAGATAGAGTATTTAAAGAAATTCTTAAATAAAAACAATACATACAATAACTTAAGGTTACATTTTATTTTAACTTCAAATTTTCTAACATTGTTTTTGCTCCAGGCAACTGCACACAGCTCTATACAGGACAGAATAACTAAAGGGAAGCATTTTCCAGCTGCTTGCCTCCACATGGTTTCTCTTTAGAATTGGTAACTATATGAATACTAATAGGGACTCTTTAAATATTTATTTAAACTCTGAATGGGGGGGGGGGGGGGGGGGGGAGAGATTCAGAAAAGTTGTGTACTTTGTGTTAATGTATACAATTACTTGCAATGATGTAGATCATTTTTGAATATTTGTATTTTCTACAGTCACAGTTTGTTTTCATCGATTAACTGCCTTTTAATATGTACATCCCAAAAGGAATAATGCTTTGATCACTCAAGTGAAAGAAATAAAAAGATGCAGTCTTGCTGGCAGGCCTTTTAATATTTGTAAGACTTACATTTCTTGCCTATTGTAGGGGTGAATCACAGTTATTTCTACAGGGTATATACAATTTGAGACTTTAGCCAACTAAACATATAGAGAGTGTACCACTCGCGTGTTATGCCCGCCGGCTGGAGAGAGCTGGGCGCTTGGTAGTTACGCGAGATGGGCGGGACTTTATTGGTGTATCTTGAAGCATCCATCTCACATAACTACCAAGCGCTCAGCTCTCTCCAGCCGGCGGGCATAACACACGAGTGGTACACTCTCTATTTGTTTCTTTGGCTAATTGTTTGGCTAAAGTCTCAAATTGTATATATACACCTTGTAGAAATAACTGTGATTCCCCCCTACAATAGGCAAGAAAAGTAAGTCTTGGAAGCGATGAGCGTACATCGGATCAGAGACGCCTCTTATTATTCATTCGATGTGCAGATTTTAACCTTTTTTCTTGTAAGTTTTATTATTAAAGTGTGCGCTTACAGCGCTATTTTGTCAGTACACACTACTATGGTGTTGTTTTCCCTTACATTTAGTGATATGATTTGATCACAAGATATTGACAACGTTCTATCTTTGCATTCACATGAGGATTGTCAAGCCACTTAAGGACATATTTATATTAAGTCTGAGTGTTTTTATTTTAACATCAATTTATATATTGCCCTTTATCATCCTGGATATTTTATGCTGTTAATTAATGGACTATTTAAGTTCTAGTTTAATTATTACATTGTATCCATTTTTGTGTGTGGTATCTATATTTCCCTTCTGTCTCCTTTGAGGTGTGTCCGTTTTCACTGTTTTTACAGCAGATATTAAAACTGTAGTTTTTTTGGCTGCTGAACCCATGCCTAGCCTCATGGGAGTTCAATTTAAAAATATCTTATACCCTCCAGAAAAAAACCCCCAGAACAGATAAATGCATTTTAACCCCTTAGTGACAAGACATTTTCACCTTGACTTTCCCTTGGTGACAATGGCTGTTTTGACATTTCTAGGGTGTTTGTGTTTAGCTGTAATTCTTTTCTTTCACACATACAGTACCCACACAAATTATATGTTGTTTTTAACGTCATAAGAAGGGCTTTCATTAGATTCCATTATGTTCATCATATCTTATAATTTACTACAAAAAAAAAAAAAAAATCATAAAATATGAAAATTTTAAAAAACCCACTTTTTCTATCTTTGACCTAAAATATAATTTATACAAATAAAATTATTAAAAAAGACCCCGTGTAAATAGTTTCTAAATGTTGTCCCGAGTTCAAAAATATGCATGTTTCCATATTTTTCGGTATTTTTTTGCGAGTTATGGGGCAAAAAACAAAAATAGTGTTTTTTGGTTTTTTCCTATATTGACCTTTTGACCCCAACCCGAACCCAAAATTGAACCCTAACACTAAATTTAACCCCAACTCTAATCCTTATTATATCCCTTAATATTTTTTAATTTTAATTAAATTTTAACCTTATCCCTTATGCAAAAAAATATTTAATTTTAACCCTATAGGCTAAAATAGCTATATGACCTGTTTTTAATTAATTAAATATGTATTTTAAATATTTTCCATTGCAATGCTACTTAACTACCACTAGGGGCAGTCAAGTAGCATATTCAGAGCGACGGAAGTGAAGTTACTTTCGTGCCAGGCACATCCTTTGTCGTTAAGGGAGTTTCTTCCAGGACGTGCCTGGCACGTCCTTTGTCGCGAAGGTGTTAAAGCTGAAAATAACAATAACCCTGCATTATTTTGTGACAGTGAACTTGAACATTGATGTTATTTTAATGGGCACTTGCAGAATCTCCTGGTAGCCAATCACAGGTCTCCCAGAGAGATACATGGGGATTCTCATTGCACATATGCAGAATGTCAGTGATGTCACCAGTATCACAACTGGTCTGCACCTGCAATCACTGCTATAAAAACAGAAAATAGGAAGGAAGTTAACATTTTCTAAATGAAGTTGATATAGCACATATTCAGTGCATGTGGACGTTCAAAACATAAAATAAAGTTTCTTGCTGCATTTGTTGTCCCTGTAACAGCTGCCTGTTTCGTACTGTTAGCCACTTCCTCTTGAAGTGATAACATGCATCCACCACTTTCTTTAAAGTTTGTTTTTTACCTCTGCCCCTATACTTACCGTGCCCAGTCTATTAAAAAGAAGCCTGTGTAAAGGTCGGAGCTCATCACATTTCTTTTTTTTCAAAAAGTACTGGATCCGTTCAATGTCGTACAGTTTCTGACCCTTTCCTGTTTAAGGGAAAACAATATTCAGATACATCAAAACAATCTAATTTAGGCCGCAATAAATAATTTACTTAGGCTCAATGAAGACTTACTCCCCCTTATATATTAATACTGTGTTCTTGTCCCATACAAAGTCAAAAGTGAAGGTATTCAGTACCACAATATTATTGAATAAACAAAAAAGTTGAATTCCCAATAGCTGAAAACACCTTATATTTACTAATCTATGAAGCAAAAGGCTTATGAAACACAAAACTGGTTTTGTTTTTTGGATTCCCCTTGTCTTCATTGACACTTATGTGCTGTAATATTATACGAGCACACACGTGCATACAGTGCTTTCACAGTTACATCAAGTCCAAATTTAATGGAGAGTGTGTGTGTGTGTGAGAGAGAGATATATATCTATCTCTCTTACACACACACCCCTTTACCTCCATTTTATATGTACACACACATATTTCAATAATCTATAGCTATACACACAAACATATATTATCTGTATTTTTTTTTACCTTCAGTTAGAACTGGCTCCTTTTTCATTATAGTCATCTCCAAGCTCAATCTTTCTACCTTTTTCTTCTCCCTCTTTCCCTCTACAATAAGAGATTTTTCTGCAAAAATAAAGAAACATGGCTTTGTTAATACTAAATACTACCTTTTTAGTGTTGCAAACTTACAACTCCAGTACATTGCCATCAGAGGGGATGGGACGGTTCATTGCGAGATCGCATAGGAGGTTAGTATTAGGATTCGGGGTCACTACTGTATTTGTAACTGACAGTTTAGCGCTTACACTGCCAAGGTGAAATAGCAGTGATGAACTGTCCTAGACAGACATAGTGTGTGCCCAACCTTGAGCTAACCTACTTTCAAAATTCTAAATATAGACATTTAAACATTTAATTTCTGTCAATTTTAAATACAGAACTTTCTAAGATTTAATAGTTCACAAAACAGAAATGTCATCAGAACAGATTTGAATGTTGGTTATAAAAATCTAGTTTAGCAATCAATTACACAATGATTATGTTGGACATATTTGAGAGAATGGTGGCTGAAATAAGCCAAAATTTTTTTTTTATTAAAAATGTTTTTACTAACGCCACTTACCACTTACATTCTCAATTTGATATACATTATCTTTGCTGTGCAAGAGTAATAAAGGAAATATTTCCCCCAAAAAAGTTGTAATTTAATAAACTGTTTAAAAATCAATCTGCTAAGATTATTTTCATCCTTGTGTGTTGCCCATGTGTATATGTAGCAATATAAAAAAGCAGAACAAAAAAACTAGATGGCCTAAATGGTTCTTATCTGCCGACGCATTCTTCAAAAGCAGGTCCCATAATACAATCCATGAATTAATTAAAGTCATGTACTGGTAGCAGGAACTGGCCAATTTTTCTAACTAGGTACCTCCTAAGAGAAGGCAAGGAAAAAACAAACTGTGCAACAATTTGGAGTTGCACATGGCAACAATTTCCAAACCCCCATAAAAAAAAAAAACAAAAAAAAAAAAACTTAACCCCATCCTTCTTTTGGACACCAGAAAATAGATAAATTCAGAGTTGTACATAAAAATCGTTTGGGTTTTTTTTTTTACCCTTTTTTTCATCTTCATCTTCCTCCTCCTCTTCCTCATTTTCATCTTCCTCGCTTCCATTTGCAGCATCTTCAGCTACCTTTTCTTCTGTAGATTGCTGAACAGTTTCAGACTCCTCTTTAGCTGGAGTTTCGGAAGAAGACATGTTTCTTATCTGTACAAAACATATTGGAGAGCCATTGTAACTTGAATTTTTTTTTTTTTAATTCATTTTCTTAAACAGGAACCACCTTTTCCTATTCTTAAATCTCTCACCCTTACAAACTGACTGAGGAATAGGTCAAATGGACAAGAATGGATTAAAATATGAATAAGAAAAAATAGGAGGGAGAAAATTTAAGAGACATGTGAGTGAATAATTATGCAGCGTTTGCAAGTCTTCATACAGTAACTTATCAAAAACTATTAAGCTGCTTGAAAAAGTCAGTTTATGAGTGCAAATTGAATTATACAAAAACCTCAGATGTGACCGTACTATCCTACCAAAAAATGAACCGGAGTTTGACATGATATAGAGAAATGCTTCTCAAACCTGTCCTCAGGACCCCCCCAACGGTCCAGGATTTAGGGATTACCCAGTTATATTTAAATAAGAATGTGTACACCTGGTGTGGTTACCTAACCATTAAGCAACCATACCAGGTGTTCTACATATTCTTATTTAAATACAACTAAGTAATCCCTAAATCCTGGACCGTTGGGGGGGGTCCTGAGGACAGGTTTGAGAAACACTGGTATAGAGCGTCTACAACAATAATCCACCTGAAACATTCTTTATAGCAGTAGCATGTACAACATTAACACAGGAATAACTATACACCTAAGGAACCTCAGCCAGCATGTTTCCGAACACTCAAGCTACACAGTTATAATTCAACCTCAAATGAAAAAAAAAAAAAAAAAATAGGCTGGCTCGAGTATTGGTCTGTTTTGATCCTAAAGTCTACAAAAGAATTGTTAAGCATAGACTATTGCTACAGAACAAATTCTGTGAATATGTTTCTCTAAAGTGCACAAAAAGGTTTCAGAAAGAGTGACTGAATAATACAACTCAGAGCAGAGGGGAAAATGTCAAAATTCTTAAACTTTCACAAGCCCTTGTGGTCTACTTTCTCCCAAAAGATTATTTTAGCAAAACTTAAAAAAAATATACAAGAAAAAAAAAATTGTTATGCCATGAATAGAACATTCTGCATAAACCATCAATTTTGCATATTTCATCAAAAACATGCTCCACCACTGGCCAAAATGTCTATATTCTGGACATTGTACATGCCTAACAATTGCCCCATTTATAAAATGCATACCATGCAGACTATGCGTGTGCCTTTCTGCTTCTCCATAGAGGTATTTGGGCACTCCCAATGCACATGTACAAGTAGCTGCTGCTGCGCAGCGTGTCAAATTGTCGATACTTGTGACTATTTTGAAAATTGGAAAACCGATACCTGTGAAAGGTAAGTCCCAATAGTAATTACTGGGGGAGAGCATTTATTTTTTAAAGTGAATGTTTGTTAATATATCACAAACATTTATACAATACACAATATAAGGAGAACCTTACTAACAAGCGTGTGTTGTGGGTATGTGTCAGTTATATAGGTAGGGACCATAATAACCAATTCCCTATCCACCAAAAAGGTGGCACCTTCAGTTTTATATATGAACAAATATAAATCAGTTGTCACCCTGGTGCCAGCCTTAAGCTGGCAGAACTTTCATCAACTGTGTGCTTCCAACTCACACAATACAGTAAACAATCAGAATATATATTAAAAAAGAAAAAGTGATCAGTGCTTAGCTCAAATGACATGATATCTCCCATTGATGTGCACCTGGCACCAGTACACAAAGACCTGCTTACATTGGGCTTCCCATAGGGTTACTTACAACGTTTTCCTTGTGCTAAAACCACCATCCATTTGTGGCAAGTTCCCTTGGTGGTTCTAACAACTGTAAGGTGCCAATTAAATGTCATTATATCTTCTGCCTGAGCAAGAGTGTGTACAATAAACGAGGACTAGAAAATGTTTGTGAGCTCTAAAAGCCAAACAGGCCACTTCAGATGCCAGCCCAGTTATTTTTAGTAGCCAGGGAAAATAGTTCTATGTAAATCGGCCATACCTAGACGGTGTGCTTTTCTCTAAATTAGCGATATTTTGAGGTGTATGACTCATCGCAGTATTATTTCTCATAAAGTATTAAGTTTTACCTGCAGCACAAGACTTTATCTTTAAGATAAATGCAATGCAGGTTGGCACCAACGAAATCACTCACCTAGAAAACCTGCTGTCACCAGCAAACACCTCAACCAAAGCAATGCAAATATACCTTAAACTAATTAATATACTTTTATTATAAGTGTTAATATGTGGTAAGGTACTTCATATTATAAACTCAAGTATCCTAGGTTAATATTTTATAAATCAGGAAATCAAAAACGACACAGATTTTTAGATGAGCTTGATTGGTGAAATATGTATTCTTCAAAACAAATAATCCATATTCTTATCTTACAAAATATAAATGCTTTTCGTATTTCCTTTATAGGGAATTATTTCGGGGAAGAGAGAATGCTTTTTGTTTCAGGCCAGGAATTAATTAAAAAAAGATATCACGAGTCTTGAGTTGTTTTTATTGGGTCTCCGATGACGTTTTCACGGACAGTCACTGATAGAAATTTCTAGCAGTGCCACAGGTACAGGGGACCTCTCGCTACACACAAACACACGGGCTGAGAATAGTGGCGGGACCTCCATAGGAGCGCAGCGGTGATGGCAAGCCTTCCGTACGCCAGCAGTTCTAGACTGCATTCCCCAAGATGCGTATCCAGTCAAATGGCTGACTAAGCATCATGAGAAACGCAGTAAATAGCAACGGGAGAGCCGAAGTCTACCCATCACTGTACAATAAGGATCACACTATTATGGTACAAGTAGACCCATGTATTGAAGTACAATACAATGTTTTTCTATACATGCGTGCTTGTAGTGTCACTCACCCTATGCTCGGTCCGGGGTACGCAATGGGTGGATGGTCGTACAGGACTGCTGTATGGCGGAGAAAGAGTCCGGGATGGGAGTAATAGTGGGCGGACTTTAGAGTGTTGTAAAAAGAGGCGACAGAAATTATCCGGGAGGGCGCGTTAACCCCGTGCGATTTTTTTTATTTTTATTTAAAATGGCGGTTCTAGAGCAAAGCGGGAAAACTACAACCAACCACAGGGGGCAGAGGAGGAGCTGTAACCGGGGAGGGACAATGGCGGCAGAGGGGTGGAGACAATGACAGTTCTAGAGAGACTGGGAGACCCAAATAATGGGAAGGAGCCTGGGACTGCCCGGAAGCTGTCAGTATGATTAACTCTCTGTCAGGCTCGCTGTGGGAAGGTGTAACACAGCGAGTTGGTTATTACTCGATCACTCTCTATCGTTAATGTACGATGTACGTAAAATGCATCTGTTGTTGAGATAAGAATGAGGCTACACTTGGCCGGCCTCTTATGGTTTGGTTTCTCTTCTTATCATCTTAATTATCAAGTTACAGTAATATGATTGTAAAAGGAAACAGTCCTAGACATTATGTAGAAACATATGCTACAGTAAACCTATATAACTGTCCTATTTATATTCCATTTTAAGATATGAACTGATATACCTACGACTTTACAATTACTTATATTAGTAGATAATGTTATAAATGCAGTACCACTGTACTTGTGAGTGTTACCATCACTTTCACACCTCTTCACAATTTCATGTGCCTGAATTTAATAAATACATATCCATATTACCTGTGAAATCACATGTGATATACTGAAAGGGACTGTCTGGTGCCCAAAATACATTTTCCAAAGATTAATTCATATTAATGTGCTTTCGAAGTACTTTAAAATGCATGCTTTACATTTTGCATTGGTAAAAATATAAAATACTTACAGCTAGATGATATTGTGAAATTAGTTTGCAATAAGCCAGGACTGCCCACACTAGCTGTGTAAAAGTAATTTCCTTTTTTTCTCTTTTTGCTGCAGGGACTAACGAGAATAATTTAATTCAAATTAATGGAATATCCTGTCTCTCTAGTGACATCATCAGACAATGTGTCACACTTAAGAGATCCTACTGTGTACAAGAACAAGGTCACACAGAGTCCACATAATGTATTTAGATGGAAGAGTACAGCAAGTGACTAAATGAAACAAAACTTAATTTCCTCATTGTCTATATATAATCAGTGCTGCTGCACCTGCAGTAAACATGCAGAGTAATCACTGGGGAGGGCTTGAGTCAAATATTAAAAGTGTGATTTATACTGAATGCCTGCATCAAATCACACTGGGAAAAAAATATTCTTTAACCCCTTAGTGACAAGACATTTTCACCTTGACTTTCCCTTGGTGACAATGGCTGTTTTGACATTTCTGTGGTGTTTGTGTTTAGCTGCGATTTTCTTCTTTCTCACATACTTTACCCACACAAATTATATGTTGTTTTTATCGCCATAAGAAGGGCTTCCATTAGATACCATTATGTGTTATCATATCTTATAATTTACTACAAAAAAATCATAAAATATGATGAAAAAACTTTTTCTAACTTTTTCCTAAAATATAATTTACACAAATAAAATCATTAAAAAAGACCCCGTCTAAATAGTTTCTAAATGTTGTCCCGAGTTCAGAAATATACATGTTTCCATATTTTTCGTGGGTTTTTTGCGAGTTATGGGGCAAAAAACAAAAATAGTGTTTTTGTTTTTTTTCCTATATTGACCCGAACCCAAAATTTAACCCTAACACTAAATTTAACCTCAACTCTAACCCTTATGCTATCCCTTAATATGATTTAATTTTTACTCTACCCCTTATGCTAAAAATTATTTAATTTTAACCCTATAGGCTAATCTAACTATATAACAAGTTTTTAGTTAATTAAATATTTATTTTTATTTTTTTACATTGCTATGCTGCTTAACTACCACTAGGGGCAGTCAAGTAACATATGCAAAGCAAAGGAAGTGAAGTTACTTTCACTTCCGAAGCTCAGACCTGCAGAGGGCATAGCCATATTGACAGAGCATGCTGCAATAGACCAGCACTGTTAAAGCGGTTTTCGTGATGCTTGATTCACCGCAGGACGTGCCAGGCACGTCCATTGTCGGGAACGGAGTTCCCGACAGGACATGCCTGACACGTCCATTGTCACGAAAGGGTTAAGGTGTTAACCTCTACATATGAATCAGATTCTATGATGTTCTTGTACATGCACTTTACTTGTGTTCATTTTATACTGTGGTATTAAAAATCCATGTTCTTTAGAAATTGTGTTGTTCAACCAGGTTCTTTAAACCTGATCTAGCGTCCACAACAGTCCCACATACACTTGTACTTCTCCTCGTTTTGAACACAAACTGTGTTCACGGTTAGTGGTAAGCAGCTGTTCACAACCTAATTTTTTTCCTCGCCTTTCCACTACGTTCCTTACTCTTGGTGCAGACTTATATTCACTATTGGAATTCCTGAGTCCTGTAAGATTGCATTGGTATCAGATGAGTCACCAGTAGATAATTGTTTGTCCTCCTTTGCCACTGTTAATGCGGTGGGTGCACTCCCTTAGTATTTAATAATGAGCTTACACAAATATGCCGTTAGAATTGACATCCAACATCTCCAAATAATCGTTTAGATTGGGGAATCTTCATAGCTCTACCGAGTGTTCTCCTCATAGGAGATTTGTGTGATATGCTGTGCTGCAATTAACATGGTAGTTTTATCTGTAATACTGTGTCTCGGGGGGCTGCTTGTGGCGCCTTCCTGACTGAAAGCAATCCAACATTATTTGTTCAGTAGACTTCAAGTTTGGTTGGAGGTGTTTCAATAGTCTCGTCAAGTAGGTGAGGAGCTCAGTGAACCTTATTGTCTCCAGCACCCCTTGCACCAGGTTGTTAGTTTATCAGATTTTGATGTCTATGAGAATTATTTTCTACTGCATCCTGTGCATCTGGTGGGTGAATTGTGAGACCTGTTGTTCCAAGACAAGTTGTGATGTTTCCGATTGTGCCTTTTGTAAGGTTATTGTCGATGTCTCTCCATTACCTTTCAGCCTCGATATCACAGGAAGGTATAATCGTATTACTGTATCAGGGCCACCTTGAGTAGTTTAAAAGAGTACTTCACTGGGGTGAACACACTGCCTATATTACAATGACAATGTTTAATTCAGTGTAATCATTTTTTTAATGTCTAATTCAAAGCATACTATCAATTATGAATAAGATCAGTTCACATGCAAAAAGTACATAAACAGCTTTATGAATGATTAGAGCTTTGTAAGACTGTACAATCACAGAATAAAAACTTGGAAGTCCACGATAAATGCCACAATTATGGCAGGCATCATAATGAATTTGAGCTGAAGAGGGAGGAGATGAGCGTGAATGTGGCGGAGCTGAAGACTGCATTCCTGCCAATGTCCAGCTGACAGAACGCTGGACGCAGCACCACCTGCGATCGGCATACACATTCTCCATGTGTACATATTGTATAAAATAAATCTAATAATGCTTCTTATAAATGGAATCAATCAGCGATGCAATTGAAAATGAGCACGGGCACAAATAACACAATATAATTGATAGAATAAGCTGGTTGGTAGATTCCCATTGAGACCTTATTAAGCTTGTGTGGCATATTTCTTCCAACTGGGGAGTACAGACGAAGATATCTGTAATTATACCAACTGGGATTATGGCTGCATTTCCCAATAGAGCAGGTAAGATTTTAGGAGGTGTGTGGCACATAATATTTTAAACTGTTCACCATTTGTATTGTAGACTTGTTTTGACATGTAACAATATGATAAGTGATTCAGTCTTTCTTAGACCTTACCTATCAAATACAATAATGTGTAGACTGTCTTTTCTGGATAGATTTTCTTTCTATATTTTATACATACTAGTTTTACAACAAAAGGCATAAAATAAACTTGATATGAAAATTTGTTATAAGAATGGAAAATATTTTTAAAAGTTTTTTGAAACATGCTAAATTAAGCCACATTGAAGTGGAAACAAAACATAACCATTTCTTATATAATCATATGCTGGGTTTTTCACATGTGGTGCTATATTAGAAGCAACCCAGCATATAATGTTTACTCCAGATTATCCTCCTACTAGGGCTAATGAGATTTTCACATGTGGTGCTATATTAGAAGAACATTCGCCGTAGTGTTAGGATAACTGTGGTAAACATTATATGCTGGGTTTAAGCGACACTAAACTTTTTATTTCCACTTGCACTTCTAATATAGAACCATATATGAAACACTCATTGGCCCTAGTATGAAGATATGTGACCTGCAGCCAAGTGGGAAGCATCATGGCTGAGGCTGTCACCAACAGGTTCTCTCTGCTTCTGCAGTGAGCGAGCCTTGTGAGACAAAACTGCATACACATGCAAATAGAAACTCTGTCGCAACAGTGAATATTTGCACAAGGGGAAATAATTCCAGAAGTTAGATACAAAAAGGGATGAGGCAGGATGGTCAAAGGGTATAAGAGGTCAGGACTGGGGGCTTGGAATCTTGGTCAAGGAAAACATTGGAGTCAAGCCATCAGACAGTTTCAAAACGGTGGTCATGCTATCAGACAGGATTTTCACATAGGCTTACAGACACTATTTAATCATTCGAAATAATTATATTTTAAACATCTCCCATTGGATCAATATTTTATCAATGCAGATGTGTCATACACATTCCCCTATATGATATATTACAATATGGTATGATTTTACTGTGGAAATTTAAAGATATAGAGCTCCAAATACCAATACACTGATTACATACAGATACTATTTAATCATTTGAAATAATGATATTATAAAAATCTCCCACTGGACCAACATCTTGTCAATGCAGATGTGTCATATGCATGCCCATCTATGATATCTATAAATATGGTATGATTTTACTGTGGAAATTTAAAGATATAGAGCTCCAAATACCAATACACTGATTACATACAGATATTATTTAATCATTTGAAATAATGATATTATAAACATCTCCCATTTAATCAATATTTTATCAATGCAGATGTGTCATATGCATGCCCATCTATGATATCTATAAATATGGTATGATTTTACTGTGGAAATTTAAAGATATAGAGCTCCAAATACCAATAAACTGATTACATACCAACACTATTTAATCATTCGAAATAATTATATTTTAAACATCTCCCATTGGATCAATATTTTATCAATGCAGATGTGTCATACACATTCCCCTATATGATATATTACAATATGGTATGATTTTACTGTGGAAATTTAAAGATATAGAGCTCCATATACCAATACACTGATTACTTACAGACACTATTTAATCATTCCAAATAATGACATTTTAAACATCTCCCATTGGATCAATATTTTATCAATGCAGATGTGTCATACACATTCCCCTATATGATATATTACAATATGGTATGATTTTACTGTGGAAATTTAAAGATATAGAGCTCCAAATACCAATACACTGATTATATACAGATACTATTTAATCATTTGAAATAATGATATTAAAAAAATCTCCCACTGGACCAATATTTTGTCAATGCAGATGTGTCATATGCATGCCCATCTATGATATCTCAAAATATGGTATGATTTTATTGTGTAAATATAAAGATATAGAATCGAAAAAACAAAGACGCTGATTGCAAATGGACACTATTTATTCATTCTAAATAATTATATTTTTAAAATCTCCAATTGAACCAATATTTTGTCAATGCAGATGTGTCATATACACCCCTCTCTATAAGTTCTTAAAATATTGTATCATATGATTGAGGTAATTTAACGATTTAGAGCTCCAAATACCAACATGCTGATTACAAATGAATACTATTTAAGCATTCTAGATAATTATATTTTAAAAACTTCCCATTGGACCAATATTTTGTCAATGCAGATGTGTATTACACATGCCCATCTATGATATATTACAACATGGTATGATTTTACTATGGAGATTTAAAGATATAGTGCGGCAAATACCAGCTACTTATTACAAAATGGACACTATTTAATCATTCGAAATAATGTTCTTTTAAAATCTCCCAATGGATCTATATGATATCCACTCAGATGTATCATACACAACCCCCTATATGATATATTACAATATGGTATGATTTTACTGTGGAAATTGAAACATATAGAGCTCCAAATACCAACACACTGATTACAAATGCACGCTATTTTATCATTCAAAATAATTATATTATAAAAATCTCCCACTGAACCAATATTTTGTCAATGCAGATGTGTCATACGCATGACCCTCTATAAGATCTTAAAATATGGTATGATATTATTGAGGGGATTTAAAGATATAGAGCGGCAAATACTTACACGCTGATTACAAATAGACACTAATTAACCATTCTAAATAATTATTTTTTAAACATCTCCCATTGGACCAATAATTTGTCAATGCAGATGTGTCATATGCATTGACATCTATGATATCTTAAAATATAGTATGATTTTATTGTGTGAATTTAACCCCTTAACGCATTTGGACGAATATATACGTCCTGAAAAGCATGGTCCTTAAGGACCATGAGGATGTATATATACGTCCTCCGTTTACATGTAGTGTTGTGCTCCTTAGCGCAACACTACATGTCTGTAGATATTCGAAGCAGCCTCTGAGAGTGCCTTCAGCCCCCCTCACCCCCCCGCGTGCATACGATCACGGCGAATGTGATCGTATGCGCGTTAACACACATAGGCAGTGAAAGCTGATCACTGCCTATGTGTGTAAAGTGTTGCAATGATGCCTCACGAGGCATCATGCAACACCTTCTGGGCACCGCGATCACCCGATACAGCGTGCCCAGCACAGAAGAGAGAAAAAAAAAATCTCTGTCGCTCTGAAACAGCTACTTGACTGCCCCTAGAGGCAGTTAGACAGTAATACAGTTAAAATCAGAAAATAAAATAAATGGAAAAAGCTAATCCTAGATCTACTGAACCTAGATCTAGGGTTAGGGTCATAAATAGGGTTATACCGTATTTGCTTGATTATAAGACGACCCTGATTATAAGACGACCCCCCCAAATTTGTAAATTCCTTTAGGAAAAAAACTAAAAGCCTGATTATAAGACTACCCTATAGGAAAAAAGTTTAACTTGTATATATGTAAATTGATTTTTAATATTTAATAAAAACTTTATATAATACAAATGCATTTCTTGTTTTTATTTCCTTTTATGTGCCAATGCGGCCTCTCTCCCCCTCCCCCAGCTGTCTCTCCCCCCCCCCCAGCGTTGTCTCTCTCTCCCCCCAAAACTTCTCTCTCTTCCCCCTTCCCCTGGTCTCTATCTATCCCCCCTCCCCTTATCTGTGTCTCCCGCCTCCCTCCCCTTGTCTGTCTGTGTCCTCCCCCTCCCTTTGTCTCTCTCTACCCCCTCTCCCCTTTTCCCTCTCCCCCCTCCCCTTGTCTGTCTGTGTCCTCCCCCCTCCCCCTCCCTTTGTCTCTCTCTATCCCCCCCTCCCCTTGTCTGTCTGTGTCCTCTGTCCCCCCCCCCCTCCCTTCCCCTTACCTGGTTTCGTTCCCTGGTAGCTAGTGGGGGCAGCCGGGGGATGTCTGCACGATACGTGCAGACATCCTCCATGCTGCCCGACACGGCAGTCTATTATGACGGACAGCTGGTCCGTCATAATAGACTGCCGTGTCGGGCAGAGTGGAGGATCTCTGCACGTATCGTGCAGACATCCCCCAGCTGCCCGATTCACCCTGGTGCCTAGTGGGGCAGCAGAGGACGTCTGCGCGATGAGCGCAGACCTCCCCTGCTGCCGCCCGGCACGCTCGCCGCTCATAGAGAGTGGGATCCAGGTCCCCTGCAGCTCTGCTGGGGACCTGGATCCATGTCTTATAGTCTGACCTCAATTTGAGGTCAGATTATAAGACGACCTCGAATGTAAGACGAGGGGAATTTTTCAAAGCATTTGCTCTGAAAAAAACCTTGTCTTATATTCTAGCAAATACGGTAATTAAGGTTACAGGGGGGCTCGGGTGAGTACAAGGGTTAGATTAAGGGGTTCGGGTAGATTTAGGGTTAGGGTGAATTTAGAGTTGGGGTAAATTTAGGGTTGGGGTTAAAAGGTCACTGTAGAAGAAAATGGTTAGAAAACAAAAAAAACCCACTAATATTGTTTATTGCCCTATTAGTTGAAATAAAACATAGACAAATATGGAAACATTGGTATTTCTAAACTCAGGACAAATAGTAGAAATATATAGACGGGGTCTTTTTTACCATTTGTAATTGTTTAAAAAAAAAATCAGGTCAAAGTTAGAAGAAGTGTTTTTTATGGCATATTTTCATCATATTTTATATTTTTTTTAATAGTAAATTATATCATATGATGAAAATAATAGTATCAAATTAAAGCCCTATCCGTCCTTTAAAAAATGATATATAATGTGTGTGGGTGGACTGAACACAAAGAAAGAAATTCACAGTTCAGTAAACATATGACAAAAATAAAGGAATTCTGGTCTTCAAGGTACATCAAATGCAGCATAGCACTCGGTCACTAAGGGGTTAAAGATATAGAGCTCCAAAAACTAACACACTGATTATAAATGGACACGCTTTAATAATTCTAAATACGTTTTTTTAAAAATCTTCCATTGGACCGATATGTTTTCAATTCATAAGTGTCATACGCACCCCCCTCTTTGATATACTACAATATGGTATGATTTTATTGTGTGAATTTAAATATATAGAACTCCAAATACCAGCATACTGATTACAAAAAGACACTTTTTAATAATGCAAAATCATTTTTTTTTTAAATCTCCCATTGGACTAAGGTTTCAATTCATATATGTCATACGTGCACCCCTGTATGATATATTATAATATGAGATGATTTTACTCTTGAAATTTAAAAATATAGAGCTCGAAATACCAGCACACTGATTACAAATGGACACTTTTTAATAATTCAAAATCACTTTTTTATAAATCTCTCATTGGACTAATATGTTTTCAATTCGTATGTGTCATACACACACCCCTCTGTGATATACTACAATATGGTATGATTTTATTGTGTGAATTTAAATATATGGAGCTCCAAATACCAGCACACTGATTACAAACGGACACTTTTTAATAATTTTAAATAATTTTTTTTTAATTCTCCCATTGGACAAATTTTTTTTCAGTTCATATGTGTCACACGCACCCCTTCTATGATATATTACAATATGGTATGATTTTACTGTGGAAATTTAAAGATATAGTCCACCAAATGCCAGCACATTGATTTGAAACACATTTCAACAATTCTAAATAAAATCTCCAATTGGACCAATATATTGACAATGAAGATCTGTCATATGCACCCGCATCTATGATATATTACAATATGGTATGAGTATCCGTGGTAAATTTAAACATATAAAGCTCCAAATACCTGTTTACTGATTACAACGGATAGTTTTGAATAATTCTCAATAATTTAAAACTAAAAGCTCCATTTGGACCAATATGTTATCGATGCAGATGTGTCATATGCACACCACTCGATGATATATTATGATATGGTATGATTTTACTTTGGAAATTTAATAATATAGAGCCCAAAATACCAACACACTGATTACAAATGGACACTCTTTAATAATTCTAAATATTTTTTTTTTAAATCTCCCATTGTTGTTACCGGTAATTCAAATGTGTCATAATCAAGCCCATCTATGATATCTTAAAATATGGTATTATTTTACTGTGGACATTTACATTTTAAAAAATCTCCCATTGAACAAATATGCTGCCAATGCAGATATGTCATACACACCCCTACCTAGAATTTCAAAATAGACACAAAGGCAGCAAACATCCTGGCACCCACCCTAAGGTGGCAGCACTCTTGTTAACAGTGTACCTCATCACCCCACACTAAACAAGACAAAAGTGCAAAATACAAAGTGATTGACTAGTGCGTCAGTGGAAAAGTCACTTATTATCAAATGAAGTAAGATAAATATTACCCTGAAGGTATATATCTTGTATATTGTTTTCAAGAGTACCGTATTTATCGGCGTATAACACGCACTTTTTCTCCCTGAAAATAGGGAGCAAATGATGTGTGCGTGTTATACGCCGATTGGTGCCTGAAAAAATAAAAAAAATCTAAAACTTACCTCGTTCCTGCTCTGTCCCCCGGTGCTCTGAAGCTGCGTGGCTGTGAGGAAAGCGTTGTGAGCTCCCCTCCAGCCACGCGGTCAATAAAGTGTGTTTTTTTTAAACACACTTTATTGTTCCGTGCGGCTGGAGGGAAGCTCACAACGCTTCCCTCACAGCCACGCAGCTTCAGAGCACCGGGGGACAGAGCAGGAACGAGGTAAGTACTGGGGTCTGGGGAAGGGGGGAGGAGGGTGGCATAACGAGCATACTAAGGGGCAATATCCTAGCATATTACATGGCATATTGGGGGCAATATCCTGGCATATTGGGGACAATATCCTGACATATTACATGGCATATTGGGGGCAATATCCTGGCATATTTGGGGCAATATCCTGGCATATTAAATAGCATTTTGGGGGTAATATCCTGGCATATTGGGGGCAATATCCTGGCATATTAAATGGCATATTGGGGGCAATATCCTGGCATATTAAATGGCATATTGGGGGCAAAGTCCTGGCATATTGGGGGCAATATCCTGGCATATTAAAATGGCATATTGGGCTTCAAAGTCCTTTATTTGAAATTTAAGTTTTTTTTCCTGAAATTTCCTTCTTAAAATGAGGTGCGTGTTATACGCCGGCGCGTGTTATACGCAGATAAATACGGTATTTAATTTATACATAATAGGGAAAACAGAGGACATTATATATTGCAGTATTGTATATACAAATGTTTCCACACAAATAAATAAGCCCTCAACTGGACCTAAATTTCAGCCGTCATCTCAGTAAGCTGTTTTCTCTTTTAGCTGAAGATCACCTCATAAGTAGAGTTGAGCGGACACCTGGATGTTCGGGTTCGGCCGAACTCCGAAAAAAAGTCCGGGTTCGAGGTCGAACTTGACCCTGAATTGAACATCCTGGTGTCATGAGGTCCCCCCCTCGGTCCCAACCCATGGCCGGCTGTTGGGGACCCTAATAAGAATGAGGGGGGGACCTAGTGTCCCCCCACCTGGTCCCCACCCATGGCCGGCGGGCGGGTGGGGACCCTATAAAGAATGAGGGGGGGACCTGGTGTCCCGTGTCCCGTCCCCACACATGAGCGGCGGGTGGGGACCACAAATAAAGTGACTAGGGGTGTAGGATAGATCTGAGTGGATATCATATATATCCATTGGGAGATTTTAGAAGAACATTATTTCGAATTATTAAATAGTGTCCGTTTGTAATAAGTAGCTGGTATTTGCAGCACTATATCTTTAAATCCCCTCAATAATATCATACCATATTTAAAGATCTTATAGAGGGGCATGCGTATGACACATATGCATTGACAAAATATTGGTCCAGTGGGAGATTTTTATAATATAATTATTTAGAATGATTAAATAGTCTCTGTTTGTAATCAGTGTGTTGGTATTTGGAGATCGATATCTTTCAATTTCAACAGTAAAATCATACCATATTGTAATATATCATAGATGGCCATGCATATGACACATATGCATTGACAAAATATTGGTCCAGTGGGTGATTTTTATAATATGATTATTTTGAATGATTAAATAGTGTCTGCTTGTAATCAGTGTGTTGGTATTTGGTGATCGATATCTTTCAATTTCAACAGTAAAATCATACCATATTGTAATATATCATAGATGGCCATGCATATGACACATATGCATTGACAAAATATTGATCCAGTGGGTGATTTTTATAATATGATTATTTCGAATGATTAAATAGTGTCTGTTTGTAATCAGTGTTTTGGTATTTGGAGCTCTATATCTTTAAATTTCCACAGTAAAATAATACAATATTTATAAATATCATAGATGGGCATACGTATGACACATCTGCATTGACAAAATGTTGGTCCAGTGGGAGATTTTTATAATATCATTATTTCAAATGATTAAATAGTATCTGTATGTAATCAGTGTATTGGTATTTGGAGCTCTAAATCTTTAAATCACCTCAATCATATGATACAATATTTTAAGATCTTATAGAGGGGGGTGTATATGACACATTTGCATTAACAAAATATTGGTTCAATTGGAGATTTTACAAATATAATTATTTAGAATGAATAAATAGTGTCCATTTGCAATAAGCATCTTTGTTTTTTTCCACTCTATATCTTTAAATTTACACAATAAAATCATACCATATTTTGAGATATCATAGATGGGCATGCATATGACACATCTGCATTGACAAAATATTGGTCCAGTGGGAGATTCTTATAATATAATTATTTAGAATGATTAAATAGTCTCTGTTTGTAATCAGTGTGTTGGTATTTGGAGTTCGATATCTTTCAATTTCAACAGTAAAATCATACCATATTGTAATATATCATATAGGGGGTTGTGTATGATACATCTGAGTTGATATCATATTGATCCATTGGGAGATGTTATAAGACCATTATTTTGAATGATTAAATAGTGTCCGTTTGTAATAAGTAGCTGGGATTTGCAGCACTATATCTTAAAATCACCATAGTAAAATCATACCACATTGTAATATATCATATAAGGAAATGTGTATGACACATCTGCATTGATAAAATATTGATCCAATGGGAGATGTTTAAAATAAAATTATTTCAAATGATTAAATAGTATCTGTATGTAATCAGTGTCTTGTTATTTGGAGCTCTATATCTTAAAATTTCCATAGTAAAATCATACCATATATATAGATTTCATAGATGGGCATACGTATGACATATCTGCATTGACAAAATGTTGGTCCAGTGGGAGATTTTTATAATATCATTATTTGAAATGATTAAATAGTATCTGTATGTAATCAGTGTATTGGTATTTGGAGCTCTATATCTTTAAATTTTCACAGTAAAATCATACCATATTGTAATATATCATATAGGGGAATGTGTATGACACATCTGCATTGATAAAATATTGATCCAATGGGTGATGTTTAAAATATAATTATTTCGAATGATTAAATAGTGTCTGTAAGTAATCAGTGTATTGGTATATGGAGCTCTATATCTTTAAATTTCCACAGTAAAATCATACCATATTGTAATATATCATATAGGGGAATGTGTATGACACATCTGCATTGATAAAATATTGATCCAATGGGAGATGTTTAAAATATAATTATTTCGAATGATTAACCCCTTAACGACAGATGACGTGCCAGGCACGTCACGGCAAATCGTGGACTTGCCGACAGCTGACGTGCCTGGCACGTCATGCACTAAATGGAGTAAAGAAAGCGACCCCATCGGCTCAGTAGAAGGGAACGCTGCCTGTACAGGCAGCGTTTCCCTTCTAATGGCAAGAGCATCGGAAGTGAAAGTATTTCACTTCCGATGCTCTAGGGGGAGCCAATCGATGCCGGCACAGCAGATCTATGTGATCTGTGTGCAGGCATGTATGGTAAGTGCTCTGATGAGCACTTACCATACTGTCAAAGGCAATATTAGTAAATATTGCCTTTGACAAGTATTGATCTGCCTCCCTCACCTTACTAGTTATAGTAAGGGAGAGAGACAGATCAGATCAAGTAAAAAAATAAAATAAAATAATAAAAAAAATATTTAATAAAATTTTAAACACCAAGGGCTTTTATAAAAGCCATTTAACCCCTTCCCTGCCATTGATCGCTGTGTACGCAGTGATCATACACAGCAGCACATTTTTTGCTGTCTGTGCATTTTTTAGGGGTTATTTTTTTTTACTGTAATTCATTACAGTATAAAAAAACCTCTTTTAAGAGAGATTAACCCCTTTCTTGCCGTAGATCACTGCCTAATCAGCGATCTGACGCAAATGCAGCAATCTTGCTGCAGAAGCATTTTTAATTTTTTTAAAACTTTTTTATTACACCCGCCACGTGTTAATTATACCCGCTAGGGGACTACGTTTAACGTAAAAAAATTTTTTTAGCTGTCTGAGCGCATGTATAGCGATCAGTAACAGCTGATAAGTGACAATGGCGGGTTGGCGTTTGCTCAGATGAGCATCACCATTCGTCTGGTTAGATCAATATGTGTAAATATTTGATCTGACCCGTGTAGATCTGCCTCCCTCTCACTTGAGTTTTAGTGAGGGAGGGAGACAGAGCTGTATAATGTAAGTTTTTAATTATAATATATTTAATAGAATTGAGACCCAAAGGCTTTTATAAAAGCCGTTTCCAGTATTTAACCCCTTCCCTGCAATTGATCGCTGTGTACGCAGTGATCTTACACAGCAGCACATTTTTTGCTGTCTGTGCATTTTTTTAGGGGTTATTTTATTTTACTTTGATTTATTACAGTATATCAAAGGCTCTTTTAAGAGCTATTAACCCCTTCCTTGCCGTATATCACTTCCTAAGCAGCACATATGGTCACTGCCTAAGCAGTGCATATGGTCACTGCCTAAGCAGCGCATATGGAGCAATCTAGTCGCCGAAGGATTTTTTTTTGCTATCAGCATTTTTTTTGTCAGACTCACTAGGGGTTAATTATACCCACTAGGGGATTACGTGTATTCCTTTTGAAGCTGTCTGAACGCGTGTATATTGTTCTGACCCATATGGATCTGCCTCCCTCTCCTCACTTGAGTTTTAGTGAGGGAAAGAGACAGATCTGTATAACATAATTTTTAAATTGTAATAAATTAAATAAAATGTTAATAAATTGTGAGTCCCAAGGGCTTTTATAAAAGCCATACCTTTTGTATAGTGTAGTGTATTAACCCCTTCCCTGCCACTGATCACTGCATTCATTTTTTCTTGTCTGTGCATTTTTAGGGGTTAATTTTTTTGTACAGTACTACAAAGGCTCTTATAAGAGCTATTAACCCCTTCCTTGCTCTACATGTTCAAATTCCAAGTTTGAAAATCAAAAAGCGCACCTCTCAAATGTAGCCTTTCAACCCCTAACAAAGCTGACAAAGCTATGCATGGGTGGTATCCCTGTGCTCGGGAGATGTTGCTGAACATATATTGTGGTATTGTTTGTCAGTGACACATACCGAAATATGTGAATTTGTGTCTAAAGTGCAATGTATGTGGGAAAAAATACACAATAAAATGACTACCACAAACTTTGACAAAGGCTGGTGGTAGAATTGGTGCATGGAAAGTGTTAAAATAACACCATTTAAAATAGCCTAGGGTGTCTACTTTTACAAAATATATACTTTTTGGGGTAAAATACACTGTCCTACTTAAAAAAAAGTCCCAAATGAAAGATGGGCTCAGGCTGACTACACGTCAATATTCCAAGTTGAAAATGCGCACCTTCACAATGTGGCCCTTTAGCCCCCAAACAACCCAACAAACCTATGCATGGGTGGTATCCCTGTACTCAGGATATGTTGTTGAACACATATTGGGTTATTGTTTGGCAGTGACACATACCAAAATCTGTGAATTTATGTCTAAAATACAATATTTGTGAAAAAAAACCACACAAAAATTACTACCACAAACTTTGACAAAGGCTGGTGGTAGAATTAGTGCATGGAAAGTGTTAAAATACCACCATTTGAAATAGCGTAGGGTGTCTACTTTTAAAAAATATATGGGTTGATGGGGTAAAATACACTGGCTGGTTTCAAATATGTCCCAAATGGGACATGGGTGCAGGCTGTCTGCATGTCAAAATTTTAATTTGGAAAACCAAAAACTGCACCTACCAAATTTGGCCTTTTACTCCCCAAACAACCCAACAAACCTATGCATGGGTGGTATCCCTGTACTCAAGAGATGTTGCTGAACACTTATTGGGGTGTTATTTGGCAGTGACACATACCAAAATCTGTGAATTCATGTCTGAAGTACAAGGTTTGTGAAAAAAAACCACAAAAAAATTACTACCACAAAGTTTGACAAAGGCTGGTGGTAGAATTAGTGCATGGAAAGTGTAAAAATACCACCATTTGAGATAGCCTAAGGTGTCTTCTTTTAAAAAATATATGGGTTGATGGGGTAAAATACACTGGCTGGTTTCAAATATGTCCCAAATGGGACATGGGTGCAGGCGGTCTGCATGTCAAAATTTTAATTTGGAAAACAAAAAACTGCACCTACCAAATTTGGCCTTTTACCCCCCAAACAACCCAACAAACCTATGCATGGGTGATATCCCTGTACTCAAGAGATGTTGCTGAACACTTATTAGGGTGTTATTTGGCAGTGACACATACCATAATCTGTGAATTCATGTCTGAAGTACAAGGTTTGTGAAAAAAAAAAACACAAAAAAATTACTACCACAAAGTTTGACAAAGGCTGGTGGTAGAATTAGTGCATGGAAAGTGTAAAAATACCACCATTTGAGATAGCCTAAGGTGTCTTCTTTTAAAAAATATATGGGTTGATGGGGTAAAATACACTAGCTGGCTTCAAATATGTCCCAAATGGGACATGGGTGCAGGCTGTCTGCATGTAAAAATTTCAAGTTGGAAAACAAAAAACTGCACCTCAAAAATTTGGCATTTTAGCCCCCAAACAACCCAACAAACCTATGCATGGGTGGTATCCCTGTACTCAGGAGAAATAGTAGAATCTATTTAGCATGTTTTTTCGTTCGCTATTGTCGATGAGGAGAAGTTGTTTCAAATAAAAACAAAGAAATTTGTGTATTTTTTTTTTTTTTACCATATTTTATTATTTTTTTTAATAATATGATAAGATATGATCAAAAAGATGGCATCCATAGAAAGCCCTTCTTGTCCCGATAAAAACAATATATAATATGTGTGGGTACAGCAAATGACAAAGAAGAAAATTACTGCTAAACACAAACAGCACAGAAATGTTAAAATAGGCATTGTCCAGAAAGGACAAAAATGTTTCAAAGGCTCTGTCCTTAAGGGGTTAAATAGTGTCGGTATGTAATCAGTTTATTGGTATTTGGAGCCCTATATCTTTAAATTTCCACAGTAAAATCATACCATATTTATAGATATCATAAATGGGCATGCATATGACACATCTGCATTGACAAGATGTTGGTCCAGTGGGAGATTTCTATAATATCATTATTTCAAATGATTAAATAGTATCTGTATTTAATCAGTGTATTGGTATTTGGAGCTCTATATCTTTAAATTTCCACAGTAAAATCATACCATATTTATAGATATCATAGAGGAGGGGGCGTATTATACATCTGCATTTACAAAATATTGGTCAAATGGGAGATGTTTAAAATATAATTATTTAGAATAATTAAAGTGTCCATTTGTAATCAGTGTATTGGTATTTGGAGCTCTGGATTTTTAAATTGACACAATAAAATCATAACATATTGTAATATATTATAGAGGGGGGGGGGGGGGGGTTATGACACATCTGCATTATTAACATATTGGTCCAATGGGAGGTTTTTAGCCTATATAGATATGTTTGCAAATGTCAATTGTTGGGAAAGGGCTTAAATATGATGGTGTATACCTTTAAATTTTGATAGTAAAATCATAAAATATTGAAGATTTTGTAGAGTGTGATGCATATGTGACAACTCTGCCAAGTGTAATAATTATTTAATTACTTGTTGTGTGTAGATTGTGTGTGTTGCCTATGTGAAAAAAGGGTCTGATCTCTCAATTATACCAAGATTTTCTTGACTTAAATTCAAATTTTTCTCCGTCCTATATAAAGGCTTGGGAGCGTGATTTGGGTCATCCAGTGGACTCAGACGTTTGGTCTGACATATGGGAAGCCACCTCTAAAATTTCCATCTGTACTACTCATAAAGAGCAGGCTTAGAAAACTCTGATGAGATGGTACCGGCCCCCCACTACTCAGGCAAAAATGTACACTTCAGCCTCTCCTCTTTGTTGGAAAGATTGTGGACAATTGGGTACCTACTTTCACT